>OX637407.1:6900000-8100000 GCA_951799425.1 Ilex aquifolium
AACCATTAACAGAAAATTTGTAAATGAGTGGAATCATTTCTCAACACAACAGATAATTATAACAAGAATATCTCATGTACACAGGTTGACTACCATGAATCTACACATCGAGAATATCCTGGCCCACACACATATATCATCCAACCAATTCTCGCAAAGATACACCATTTTAAGGAAGCACATATATCGATGCATCGATATTGACAATACTTCCCAAGAATAGTATACTAGCCTCTGCCTTGATCCACATAAGCGTAAAGTGCGAATTCTTGAATCCTCGTAAGAACCCAAGCAACTCCACTACGAGTGATAGACAACCTTCAAACCCCTCAAGGCGGTCGAGTGCAACCCACGTTCATCACACCCACCTATACAAGAGATAATAATAACACTTTTCCATAAATTCCATGTATACCACAATTATAGTTCCATAATTCTCAAAATAGAATAGTAATCAAATCAAAACGTGCAAGAGATCATAAAAAGATTTATCTAATTTGCCCATTCTCAAGATCTAGGGTGTTTCATCATGAACATGTAATTTTGGATATAAATGATGTATTTATTCAATAAAATGAGATGTATGATTGAATAGAAAACAAAATCATTGTTTATCTATCATATAATTATGAATAAGAATCAAAAGATACAAATACATAATCCTAACCCTCAATGAATAGATTTGAGAAAGACACCCCCTACTTTGATCCGTAGTTAATTGATCCTAAAGTATTTGATGTGGTTCCTATGCGTTAATCATTCAAAAATAGTTCAAGCGGCGCGGGCCTAATCACTGTGAAAATCATGTTTCTGTTCAAATGGAGACTTTTGCATTCAAACGAAGTCAAGAGCGTTCAAACAGAGACCTTTGCGTCCAAATGTCCGAATGGACTTTGCTCCCAGTATTTTATGTTCTTTTTGATGGAAATCCACCAGGCACTTTGTTCGAACAAAACATGTTTTGTTCCAATGGACTCCAAGATATTATAACCTATCACACTTTTTTAAGCCCATTTTGACCTAGTTACAGACTAATTCACAAAAATTCCATGAAATACACTATTGTAGATTTTGAAGTCTACCTTCCAATTCCACAAGAATCAGCTCAATCAGACATCATCGTAAAATATTATGGCCAAAATACTAAGATAATGTCAAATTCTTTTCTGCACACATTCTCCAAAAAATGCATTTTAACTCCAAAATATTTTTCACTTACCCAAAAAATACTCCATAATATTTTCAAACTTCTAATACACCCCACATCACATCTCCCAATATTGCTTGACCTTTTCCAGATTCAATGATAACCGTATTTTGACCTAAAAACATTTAAAAACTTACCTATCTACTCTTCTCAAGTTTAAACACATTCTAAACTAAATTTAACATGAAAGTTAATACGTGCGAAACTCAAACTTCATGAACAATCTTCAAAAATACTTCAAAATTTTTATCATAATTTTATTTATCTTAGGAGAACTCTTAAGAAGATATTATCTTATTGAATTTAGTACGGGGTCTTACACTAAGACCAGCATAGGTGAGGATACAGAGATGAATTTTGAGCCAGATCAGAATGTCGATCCAAAATTTGAGACTTGATAATTTTGAATTTTGGTTTTTATCTTAGTATTTCTGGATGTTAAATAAGATTATGAATTTTTAGAGTTGAGCTAGTTTCTCGACATTATCATTTTTTTTTGGTGATTTTGGACATAAGTTCTTATTATGGATTCATGTTTTGAATTCTAATTTAGATGATGATGGATGTTGTTTTCGGTTTAGTGAATGATTTTTAGTTAGAATGCTCTCATTGGTTGCTCGTTCGATTTGGTTATAAGCCCAATGTTTTTAAATTTAAACTTCTCCGTGTCATTTCTTTTGTCAAGGAATTTTCTCAGGGAAATAGGTTATTTCTCCAACATTTATTTACAATATGGAGAAGATTTTGAATTGAATAGTTTTTCTTTTAAATCACGCTTCTTGTGAAATTCAGAGCGTGATATGTTGGTATCAGAGCCTATGGATTAGGTATAATATGGAAGCTATAGGAAATGGGCTAGTTAGTGTTAGTGGTAGTAAGTAGAAAATGGATAGAATTGTAGGCATGAGATAAGGTGGTTAGGAAATCATGGTAATTGTAGGTATAAAGGTGGGTGCGTGTTCTTTTCGGATTCAAAGGGACTGAGTTATGTTTATTTGTGTAGGATGAAAGAAAAAAGAATACGTGGACAACCTACCCAACATGTCGGGGACCAACTAGCACCACCACCACCTCAAGATGTCATGTGTGACATTTATCAATATTTGAGGGAACTGACTACCTTGGTGCAACACCAAAACAGGGAACACCAACCACAACAGGGGTCATCCAACCATTAGCTCAAGGGCAAATGAATAGGAATAAGAATAGAAGAATGATTGTATTGAGGGAGTTTCTGCTGTAACGCCCAACTACTTTCCTAGGGAGCTCAAGTCCAATGGAGAATCTTTTTTTATTATTATTAAACCCCGTCGTCAGGGGGATATATTTATTATTAAGAAAGAGAATTACAAAAAAGAAGGGGTGACTTTTATACCTTACCCCTTAATGAATCCAAATACAACATAAATTTAGAATGCTGCTTGCAAATTAGGAAAACTAAAAAAGCTAAAATTAAATCTCCACAGTTAATGAGTCAGACGAACAAAAGAATCTTTCCTCCTCAGTGGCCTTATTTGTCGATGGTCTTGAAGAATAAGTTGCCTAGCTTGAAATTGAATTAAATCAGTTGAAGAAGTTTCAAAGAAAACTTTGTCTCTCACCCCTTTATTCGCCAAACAGTCCGCAACCTTATTAATCTCTCTATAAGAATGAACAATAACACAATCCAATCTCCTTAATAATTTAGAAATCTTATTTACTATACACCAATATTTCCATGGGGATTTACATCTACCGGTAATCATCTCCACCAAAATCTTTGAATCTGATTCCACCACCAATTTATAATCCGCTAGCCCATAATGATCATAAAACATTAAACCATCCAGAGAGCTCTAACCTTTGACCCCATATTGGAAGAAACTTCATAGTAGAAAAGAGAGCTCTAACCTAACCATCCAGAGAGCTCTAACCATCCTATGTATGAATATTATACTTATGCAATCATTCATTATCTTAGTTGATGTCCAGTGTCAGTGTAATCAATCTGAGGATTTTACTTTGAAGAATAAAAATCGATTTAATTGAAAATAATTAGTAAAGAACCAGGTTTGTAGACTCAAAGGAAATTATAAAATTACTTATGACAAGGAATCAACCTAGTGAATAATTTCATAAGTATACAGAGTACAATCCTTTGCTAAAACTCATTCATTCAATCTATATATTGAAAATGATATCATCTTGGAAGAACAATCAAATAATAATTGCATTAAACAAAATATTCAATACATAATCATACAACCATACCCTAGCTAAAAAGTATAGGGAGATTACTCACAAGCCATGAGTAAGATCTCAGAGAAGAAAGAAAGAAAATTAACTCTTAAGGGTTGAAGATTTGGTCTCCACTCTCTCCACGCTCTACCTCCGTATCTCGCTATCTCCTAAAAATAAAGACTAAAAATACATTAAAGAGTTCCCTAGGTCAAAATCTAAACGACACCTCTATAACAATGCACGTCTGATACTTTATGGAGGTGGACTTTGGGAAAAATTTTGTGGAGGCGGGTTTTGTGAATACCCTTGTGGATTAGACCAGGGGTATTGAGAGTTATGATTCGCACTTTTTAGTGTGTCTGAATTATATTATTATTTTACACCCAAGTATAAGTGGTCAAATTGTAGTTTTCTTGGTTTTTGAGTCCAAGTATCGATCCCACAGAGAGTTTTAGTAATTAAAATAAAATAAAATAAATAAAATAAAAATAAAGCAATAAAAAGGTTGTTTGGAGTAGTTTGATGTTTAATCGCTTGTGGTGTGAGCTTAGTCTAATGACGGTGCTAAAAACTTGATTCTAAAATAACAGGTGGAATAAAGGTGCAGAAATAAAATGCGTACGTAAAACAAATGAATGACAGAAATATAAAAGATATCCTTCAGTTCAAGGATCCCACATGCTTTACATCGGTCTTGTTACGGAATTGCTACCTCACATCAGTTAACTTCCATTTTACTGGCAAGCTAACCGGCAGGTCTGATGTATATATATATTATAACACAGCTGCTTCTTAGGCTACACTGGTTATATTTATGTCAAATGATTAACCCAAGCAAACCAGAAGGACAAGCCATTCATGAGGAATACTTGAGTTATTCACTTGATCTCATGATTGCAAATACGTATATATATAATAAACCATAACACAGCTGCTTCTTAGGCTACACCGGTGGTAATATATAACACAGTTGCTTCTTAGGCTACACTGGGCTTAGATGTTCCAATTGATTAATTCAAGTAAAATCCGCAGGTGGTACAGACTATCTTCCGGTGACTTGTCAGGTCAACCGGTGGTAGTTAATCATAATACAGCTGCTTCTTAGGCTACACTGTATTTAGATATATCACCCAGAAAGTGAAGTTACTCGAACGGCATACTTGAATTATTCAATAGGTTATCTTGTAATATATATATATATATATATATAGACAGTAGAACTTCCTCAGCGTTCCAGTGTAGGACTAGCCATACTGACAGGATCACCGGGGTCATTCTAGCTGGCCCGTCTTATATATATATAATACTATCAGGCGTCAGTGGAACTTCCTCAGCATTCCAGTGGAGGATTAACCATACCGGTAGGAACGCCGGGGTCATTCTAGCTGGCCCGTCTTGTATATATAATAAACGTATAAATAAAACATCAGCAATTCCAAAAACAGATCAATATTATACATGTGTTCCCCTCGAACCGGAGGATATACGGAACTACTCACGCTCCATTGCTATAGACAAGCAAGGAGAGCTAGCAGTTGTCATTACAACAGAAAGGAAAGTGCGGAATTTAAATGTCTTTCGCAGGGAACGATTGAAACACAACCACTCTTATAATCGGTTAAGATGAAAAAGTGGCGGCAGTTCAATTATTCGAATTGAAAGCTATACAAAAACTATAAAGGTACAGGACTTAGGACTGAAGTATAACACGGACCGGAGTGTATTTTCTCTTCTCTTTTCTTTCTCTCTTTTTCTCTCTTCAGAACTTCAGAACTTCGGAATCTCTCTCAGATCTCTCTGTTTCTCTCTTCTTTTCTGCCTCAGTCCGGCCGTATGAAAGCTGAAGTGGAGAAGGGTATTTATAGGCGTGGGAAGAGACATGGGCAAGTGGGCAACTTGACTTCTGACAATGGTGACCGTCCGGACGGCAGTCCCACCGTCTGGACGGTGGTGCTTTGCTGGAAACTCCACTTGCATGCATGCTGACTCTTCTCGTTGGTTAATTACACTTTGGCCTTTATTCTTTGCATTTCCTTGACATTGCTCCCTTGGTCTTGTGTTAATTCAGCATTTGTCCTGCAGCTTTCAGATAAAATGTTATAACTAATATCATTCCCGCACAAACCTTAATTCACTCTAAGTACTAATTTTTAGTGTGTTTATTATACTAATTCGAGTTTTTTGATTTTTTAATTTACATACTAAATAGGTTAATCAAGTTAGACGCTTGACCTTGACCTTGGTATTGACTTTGCTTGGGAGGCATAAGAGGTGTATATGCATTAGACCCACGAGGAGTGGGATTCTCATTTCTCCAACTAAAGTTCGGGTGATTACTCCAATTCGGATTGTAAGTGTTTGAGTGCGGAGAGAATGATTGCTTCATTTGGTTGAAGGCATTGACTTGCTCGTGGTACACTTCCTTAAGTGCCGGAATGTTAGGGCACTCCGATATGGAATACTCCACACTCTCACAAATTGAGCAAAACTCCTCAGTCTTTGAAACATTGGACACCTTGTGTCTCCTATTGACTTCTAAATTCTCCACCTTCCGTGACAACCTGGTGATTTTAGAAAGCAACTCTTCTCGGTCTCTCAAATCATACATCCCTCCCCCATGTACTTGATTACTACCCGGAGAAGACCTCGGTACATCGGTGGGATCCGTAATATCCCAAGATTGTGCATTTTGTGTCAATGTACTAAAGTAGTCTAGGGCCTCATCGGGGTCCTTGTTTAAGAACTCGTCATTACACATCATGTCAATGAATTGTCTATGGCCTGGTGTGATCCCTTCATAGAAGAAACTCACCAATTGCCATGATTCAAAACCATGGTGTGGAATGGATTGGAGCAATTCCTTGTAGTGATCCCAACAGTTGTAAAATTGCTCATTGGGCTTTTTCGAGAAGTTTGTATTTTCTTTTTAAGAGCGGTGGTTCTAGGCACCGGAAAAAATTTGTTCAAAAACTCAGAAAACATTTGTGCCCAAGAGGTTATGGATCGAGGCCACAAGGAATTCAACCATGTTTTTGCTTTGTCCTTAAGGGAAAAGGGAAACAATTTCAAGAGAGCTATGTCTTCCATAGTGTGATTAGTGAGGAAGGTTGCAACTACATCCTCGAATTCCTTAATGTGCAAATAAGGATTTTTCTTTTCAATTCCGTGGAATGTAGGGAGTAGTTGCAACATTCCCGGCTTAACTAGAAAGGCATGAGCTTGGACCGATAAGAAAATGCATGAGGGAGTGCTGCTACGTGTGGGTTGGAGAAAATCCCGCATTGACCTCGCCGGAGGATTAATGGGGATATTGTTCCCTTCATTCCTAGGAGTGAAATGCATTCTATGATTTGGCATTCTATGATTTTGCATTCCACCACCCCTTTGGACATTAGCTTCCTCATTCTCAAAGTTATCACCGACATCCTCGGGTGGGTCTTGGTCAATATTCATGTTGGGGTCCAAAGGTTGTCTAACCAATCTATTATGGTCGTCCCGTCCCCACATACAATGCAATATCTACAATAAAAAAAAGTAAACAAAAGTATATACAAGGAGCGACGTATCTCAGCCCGTGATGAGAATTCACGGGACTTACCTCCGTCGTTCGAAAATCACCTTATCAATTCAATGATTTGCCTTTCCCGGCAACGACGCCAAAAATGCTTGATTTATTCCGTCGACCCTAATCTCCTACCATGATTTCGATAATATGTGTATGGCTTATACGGATAGGGGAGTGTCACTATCCCTTGGAATGATGCAAGAAATGGGGTAAACGGAATAGTGGGAATGAAATGTGTGTGTGTGTGTGTGAATAAAAGTGCTCCCCAAGCGTAGAGAGACTTTCAAGTGTTTTGTTTTACTTGGAATTGGTATTCCAAGGTCGTCTCCTCAGGGAAGGAGGTGAATCGTTTTGAAAGTGATTTTTGTGAAAAAAGGAAAAGTATAAAATCTTGAGTTTTGAGTTTTGATGAGTGAAGTTTGGTTATAGAAATGTAATGGAAATAAGTGTTGACTAATCCGAAGAGGTCATTCAAATGGGAATGTCAAATCAACTCAAGATCTTCCTCCAATGGTGTCTAGATGTTTGATTGATTCATAGAAAGCGTGTGACTAAATGGAGGTGAGGATTCAAGCATACACCGTGACAAGTCTATGATGTATCAAGAACTCACAATCATGTCCACACTCAACCTAGTCAAACCAAATCAACGTACACTACGAGGGGGAAAGAAAAAGAGTTGATTTAGCATACCCAAGAGTAGTTCTCCCTTGGATTAGCCAACTTAAGGCTTAGCTACTCATATTTAATGCAAGAACATTAATGAAATGAAAAGACATTGTAAAGAAATGAAGAATGGAACTCAAATGAATGCAAGAAAACATAACCTACAGAAAAGTGCATTTAATACCCATTTGAAGAACTTGAAATGAAAAGCTTGAATGCGACAATGGTGAAATCCAAAATGTAGAACTAAACTTGCAATATACTTGTAATAAATGACATTAAAGACATTAAATGAAGCTTACAAGAGTCTTAAGAAAGATTACAAGTGAAATGGATGGAAGAAATGTAAAAATCTAAGCTTCCTCTCTCTAACTATGTCTTTTTCCTTGGAGCTTCTCTCTCTAAAATGCAATACCAATTGAATAATGTGTAATGTCTCTCTATATTTTCATCCATGGAGCTCTATGGTCTTTATTATGCAGAGTTTTCATCAATTGGGTAGGTTTGGAAACCTGCACCAACAAGGTGTAGACATGCTTGCACCCCTGCCACTTTGTCAGCCTCTCTCCTTCTCTCTCTTCTTCTTACATGCTTCTTCTTCCAAGTCAAGCTTTTATGTAAGATATGGCATGGTGGTATGTGGAACATGTCAGGGAAGGTGTGGGAGAAGTGTAGGTGGGACCCCCAAGCAGTTGGAGCTGAGTTGCAAAAGTTAGGCGTTTTCAGTAAAACCTACCGGTAGGTCGATGGAAACCTACCGGTAGGTTTTACTCCAGTAGGCAAAACCTATCTGTAGGTTTGCGGTAGGTCCAGGTCTAGTAGCCAAAACCTACCGGTAGGTTTTCATTGATTTTGCTCAATTCTTGGTTCCTTCACTTTCCAAGCTATCGTCAAACCTCCACCTCATCTCCATTGATCTTAAGCATCATGATAGGGGCCTAATATGCATCATTTAAGCTCTTTTACCTGCAACACGCCGAAACTCCATTAATAGCTCGAAACATTGCAATTCTTCCCATTATTACCATAAGAGCAAGCATAAAATGGGTGCAAATGTACACATGAATATGCAATATTTTGTGCTAATCACCATGCCGAAATAATGATCACCAAACAGTGATCAAATTTTTAAAAGAAAACATTTTGTCCAGGTTTGAAATTTCTAAATCCTTTATAAGTGATGGGGGTGCTCATTTTTGCAATCATCTTTTTTGGAATTTGATGAAAAAATATTTGATTTCTCATAAAATTGCAACCCCTTATCATCTACAGACTAGTGGACAGGCTGAATTAGCTAATCGAGAGATCAAACTGATTTTAGAGAAAACGGTAAACCCGGACCTCAAAGATTGGTCATTAAGACTAACTGATGCACTATAGACATATCGCACTGCTTTTAAAAATATTTTAAGCATGTCTCCTTATCGATTAGTCTATGGAAAGTCTTGTCACCTACCTGTGGAATTGGAACATAGAGCATACTGGGCCATTAAAATCATAAACTTTGACCTAGACAAGGCTGGAATCTCAAGAAAATTTCATATCAATGAGTTTGAAGAATTGAGGAATGAGGCATATAACAATGCTAAAATTGCAAAGGATAGGATGAAAGCATTTCATGAAAAAAACATAGTAAGAAAATCCTTTGCCCCTTTATAGAAAGTCCTCTTATTCAATTCAAGGCTCCGCCTGTTTCCTGGTAAGTTGAGATCTAGGTGGACTGGGCCTTACATTATCAAACAAGTGTTTGGACATGGAGCAGTGGAAGTGGAGAATCCGTCAAATGGTAATATTTTTACGGTCAATGGTCAATGTTTGAAACCATTTTTCGAAGACTTTGTTAAAGATGTGGAAACCATTTTTTAATGGATCCAGAATATTCTGCCGACACAAAAAAGGGTCGGGTCAGGAAAAATTCAACCCAACCTGACTCGAACGGATGCCTTTATAAGGCCTCCAAACCCTAAATCCCTTTTTCTCCATCCGCCGCTCTTCTTCTTCTTCCCTTTCGCTTCTGCGATCCCCTCTCTGCAACTCCATGATCACACATTCCACAAACACTGTTCTTTGTTTCATACTTTGCATTTTAATTCTGTATTTTTTTATGGCTATCCTTCTTTTGTCTGCACTTACACACAAGAGTTTTCATCCTAACCGAAACCCTGATTTTTGTAAAGATGATTAAATTGTGTATTTTGTTTGTAGGTGTCGGCAGATGAACAAATCTCTACTTTGCAACCCTAACTACACTTTGTGTATACTGGTAAATTCGAAATATTGAGGACAATGTTGAGTTTAGGTTGGGGGGTGAGAAGTATAGGTTCATATTTTGTGTTTTAAAATTTTTTCTTGATCATATTGCGTATTCTGTATTGTATTTCGTATTTATACAGTCTTTATAGTATATTAAAAAGAAAAAAAAATTGATGATGATCATGTCTTTAAGGCAGCTTCAATCATCTTTGTGACTGACAGACGTTAAAGAACCAAATAGGGTGTCTCAAGCTTAGCAAACATGGATAGTAAGATTTTTTGGTCCAGTTTAGGCATTTTACGCACTTTTCTATCTGATGTGCATTCTGTGATAATGAGAAAAACAAGATTGGTGAGAAAAAAACTGAAATTCGAGAAGGGCAAGCGAAACCTCTTGTGTGGCAGAAGCACTTTTACTAAACGTCGTCGAGCCAAAAGACTTGGTGCATTTAAACAATGTGGTAGGATCTTTCACATGAAAGAATATAATCAATATTCTGAACCAATTATCGGTCGCGCACTCGATCGATTAGACTGGATAGTGAATTGACAGAGTAAGAATTATCCTGAGACGTCATGCTATTCCGGTCCTACAAGTTTTGTGCAATAAGAAATTAGAAGAGTCACTGACTGTTCAAATGACATGGAGCTGGGGCAAGACTCGGATTAGAATGTTTTTTTTTTGACAAAGTTATGGAAAACTATGTTTTTTATGAAGGTTAATGGTCCGAACTTTTTTGTAAAAAGTGTAAATACCTTTTTGTTAAATTTACAAACTCTTTTTGTTGAAACAAAAAAGTGGGCCGAGTAAGGAATGTCCTAAAATACCAACGAAGTTGTAGCGTGGGTAGGGACGTATCCTAAGACGCCATGATTTTCCAAGTTCAATTTGTGTATATAGCCTTCTTTTAATATGTGTATAAAAATGTGCATAAATTGTGATTTTTAATTTGGCGTTCGAACGCCAGTTCATGTTCGAATGTCAGGAGCTCAAAGTACTTTGGCCTCTGCAGAACATCAAAAGTACTGGGAGCACCCCACGTTCGAACGCCTGATGAATGTTTGAACAAGGACCCAACGTTCGAACGCCATACTAACGTTCAAACGCCAGGAGCTTACAATACTTTGGCCTCTACAGGACATCAAAAGTACTGGGAGCACCCCACGTTCGAACGCCTGATAAACGTTTGAACTAGGACCCAACATTCGAATGCCAGTAGCTTATAGTAATTTGGCCTCTGCAGGACATCAAAATTACTGGGAGCAACTGTCATTCGAATGATAGTATAATGTTCGAACCTTCTTTTTAAATTCCTTCTATCCTCGTTCGAACATCAGTAACGTTCGAACGTTGGCTGCTTGGGTATAAATACCTGGTTCGTCTTCTCCACTTCAAAACCACCTAAAACCCCTAAAGTTCTTCAAACCCTAGGGCGACTCTTCACTACCCAAGCCTCAAATCTTCATCCCCTCTTCTTGTTGGTTTTCGTTGTATTCCTAATCTCTTAACATCATCCCTCAATGTATGTATGTGTATGTGTGAAAGGTAGTGTCACTCTCCCTTGAAACGATGTCAAAAGAAAGGGCAACGGAATAGTGGATGAATGAAATGTCCAAAATGTGTGTGTGAACAAAAGTGCTCCCCAAGCGCAGAGAGACTTTTGCACATCGTGTTTTACTTGGAAAAGTATTCCAAGGTCGTCTCCTCAGGGAAGGAAGTCGAGTTGTGTGAAGGTGATTTTGTGAAAAAGAGAAGTGTAAAAATCTTTGAGGTTGAGGTTTGGTGTTTTGTGTTTGTGATAGAAAATGAAATGAAAACAAATGTTAGCTAATCTGAAAGGTTCACTCCAATGGGAATGCCAAGTCAACTTAAAACCTTCCTCCAATAGAGCCTAGATGTTCGATTGATTCATGAGAAGCAAGAGACGAGATGGAAGTGAGGATCCAAGCATAACCCGTGACAAGTATACGGGATATCAAAGACTCACAATCCCGTCCACACTCAACCCAGTCAAACCGAACCATCGTACTCTGAGAGGAAGAAAGAAAATGAGTTGAAATGGCATAACCAAGAGAAGGTCTCCCTTGGATTAGCCAACTTAAAAACTTATCTACTTATACTTAAAGTAAAGACATACAATATGTAAAGAGACATAATCAAGAAATGAATATTGGAACTTAGCTTAATGCAAGAAATCTTAAACTATGAAGAAAAATATTCAATACCCATTTTAAAAGCTTGAAATGTAAAACTTGAAAGCAATAATGGTGGAATCTAGAACATGTGATTAAACTTGAAATACACTTGAACTAAATGACATTAAGTGAAATAAATGAAGCTTACAAGAGTCTTACAATAAACTACAAGTGAAATGGATGGAAGAAAATGCAAAAACATAAATTTCTCTATCTATTATTCATCTTCTTCCTTGGAGCTTTCTAAACTTAGGTAGCCACACCCTCCAAAAGCTTGTGGAATGCTGAATATATGGTGTGTAGAAATGCATTTTCGTCCATGAGGCTCTCCTAGCCTGTGAGAGCAGGCCTCCCATCCATAGGAGGCTGAGTTGATGCTTGGACAGGCTAGCACAAGGCTAGCCTGTAACCCACCATGCCTCCATCTTTCTCTCTCCTCCTCTCCCATCCTCCATCTTATTTTGTTGACTTTGGAGTGTAGGAGGCATGTATATATGTAGAATATGTCAGGGGGCAAGTGGGAGAATCATAGGTGGGACCCCCAAGCAAGTGGAGCATGAGTTGCAGGCGTTCTGGGCAAAACCTTCTGGAAGGTCGACAAAAACCTTCCAGAAGGTTTATTCCAGTAGGCTAAACCTTCCGGAAGGTCTTCTGGAAGGTGACAGCTCAGGACCAGTTTTGGTAAAATTGGCATAAAGTTTGATCCAACCGTTAGATTGAGCTGAAATTTTGATACAATACAGAGAACATCCCGATCTGCAACTCTCCTGTTTTTCACTTTTTTAGATTCGAAGTGGATCATGGAAAAAAATGGGTAAAACAGAGGTACTGTGTCAAAAATGGGGAAACCAGTGGGCTAAACTTTCCGGAAGGTTTATGGCCAAACCTTCCGGAAGGTTTTCATCCAAAATCCATTTTTCTTGGTTTCTTCACCTTCCAAGCCTCCCAATCCTCATTTAATGTGTCAATCTCTTCACCACACATCCACACTTAGTTGCAAGGCTCTAAAATCCATGATTTACGCTATAATTACCTGCAACATCAAAATTTTCACATTATTCATAACTTTAACTAACTCTAAGTAATTAAATGCAAAGTTAAGTTAAAAAGCATGAAATGAGGCCATTAAATATACAATATTTTGTGCTCATCACCCTCTCATTTTCTACCCTCTACCCAAAATCAAACACATAAACCACATTCCCACCTCATTTCTCATATTTTTACTAAGAAACCCAAGCTTTTCTTGCCCTCAAACCCCAAAAATTTGAAAAAATTGCCTCCAAGAATGAAGATTCCCGCTAGGCACAAGGCGGCCAACCAAGAGCCTAACATTGTGGAGGAGGTGATCGAGCAAAGGGAAGGAAGGCCACCCTTGGTCTGAAGGTACGATCGAACTCGATTCCCTAGCGCTTTAAAGGCCGAGAGGTACGAAAATTTCTTTCAAAACCAAGCAATTGTTTGTGAACGCACCATTAAATTATTGGATTTTGTGGAGTTGGGAATCTATGCAAATATGGAGGCGATAGGTTGGACTATGTATTTGAGAAATGGTGGTGATGCGGTGAAGGAGTTGGTGAGGGAGTTTTACTCCAATGCAGAGATTGTGAATGGGACGATCAAAACATATGTGAGGGGGGCTCACATCAATGTCGATGATGATTACATTGTGGAGATGAGGGTTGTACCACGAGTACCAAGGCCGAGCTACCTCCCGAGGAGGAATGTGGAGATGGATGTGGTTGGTGTTGACTTGACGGGATTGTCAACGTTTGCTTGGGGAGGAAGTCGGTTCTTTAGGTAATGGGAGTTGACGGACAAATACAAAATGCTCAACTTGATTGCCGTCTCGAACCTTGCCCCCATTGGACGCAAGAACGAGATCCTCCCGGAGATGGCCCGATTGTTATACGCCATAGGAAAAAATCAAAGCATAGACCTCCCGTCCTTGATATTGACGGAGATGATGAAGGGGTGTGATGTAAAGAGGAATTCACTCCCCTTCGAAATGCTTGTGACGAAGATATGTTTGATTGGGGAGTGAAGGTGAGGCCGGAGATGGGAGTGCTCAAGCCAAGGGGACCATTGAACAAGGCATCGTTTCGAAGGAGCCAAGGTCACAGCGAAGGGCCAGCGGTGAGGCAGGTGCTTGATTCACTTTCACCCTAATTTCTGAACAATAACCCGAACCAAGTGTATAACTTATCATGATAGACGAGTGTCACTCTTTCTCGGGTTTGATGCTAGAAATGGGGAGAACGTGTGTGTGTGCAAAAGTGATCCCCAATCGTAGAGAGACTTTTGAGTGTCATGTTTTACTTGGAATGGGTATTCCAAGGTCGTCTCCTTGGGGAAGGAAGGTTGAATTGTGGTGAAGGTGATTTGGTAAAAATGAAAAGTGTAAAAATCTTATGAATTGGTGTTTTGGTGAGTGAAGATTGGTTGTAGAAATGCAATAAAAACAAGGTCGGCAAATCCAAAGAGTTCATTCCAATGGGAATGTCAAATCAACTCAATTCATTCAACCAATGGTGCCTAGGTGCTTGATTGATTCGTACGAAGTGAGGGACCAATGTGGAATGTAGGCTCAAGCATACCCCGTGACAAGTCTATGGTGTATCAAGAGCTCACAACCACATCTGCACTCAACCTAGTCTAACCAAGCACTTTACACTACGAGGTAGAATGGAGAAGAGTTGATTTAGCATACCCAAGAGGAAGTTCCCATTTGATTAGCCAACAAAAAGCTTAGCTACTCATGGTTGAAGTAAAAGCATTCATAATGTAAGGAGACATGTAGATGAAATGCAAATGAAAAATGAGATGAGAATGAAGCTTAGAACATATATTAATGCTAGGAAGAAGTAAAATACAAAGAGAAATTCATTTCATACCAAAATGGAAAAATTCCAGAGAAACCCAACAAAAATAATGAAGTGCAAGAATATTTGATTAAACTTGATTACACATGAATTAAAAGAGATTACAACATAAGAAATGAAGATTACAAGTGAAATATAAATTACTACAAAGGAAATGGGTGAAGAAAATGCAAAAATCTAAGCTTTCTCTCTCTAAACTCTATCTTCTACCTTGGGAGCTTCTTTCTCTAAAAGTGTTGAACTATTCTATAATGTGTAGAGTCTAGTGTAATTTTGGTCCATGGAGCTCTATGGCCTGTGTGCTGACTGAATTTCATGATTGGGAGAGTTTGGATACCTGCACAAGCAAGGTACAGGCATGCATGCACTCCCCTGCACCATTGACCAACCTTTCTCCTTCTCTCTCCTCTTTTCCCATGCCTCATCTTCCAAAGTCAGGCTTTTGTGTAAGGATGGCATGGGTGTAGGTAGAACATGTCAGGGTAGGTGTGGGAGAAGCATAGGTGGGCCCCCCTAAGCAGTTGGAGTCTGAGTTGCCTGCTTCAGGCGTTTTCAGCAAAACCTACCGGTAGGTCAATGGCAAAACCTACCAGTAGGTTTTACTCTAGTAGCCAAAACCTTCCGAAAGGTTTGCGGTAGATCCAACTCCAGTACACAAAACCTATCGGTAGTTTTATGAGCCAACCTACCGGTAGGTTTTTACTTGTTTTGCTCAAATCTTGGTCTTTTCACCTTCCAAGCCATCGTTAAGCCTCCACATCATCTCCATTGACTTTGAGCACTACGATGGAGGCTTAACTCACACCATTTCTAACTCTTTGCCTGCAAACACACTGAAACCTCATTAATTGTTAGAAATATTGTAATTTCTCCCATTTTCACCACAAGAGCGAGTATAAAAAGGGGTGCAATTGTATACATGATATGCAATATTTTGTGCTAATCTACAGGATGTGCCACCAGCCCAAGGCACCATTTACAGGATGTCCTTTCTTGTGCAAGAGTTGAGCTTTTGATAGTCGATACAAACTCTCCATCCGGTGACTACTCTTGTTGGAATCAACTCGTTCTCCTCATTTGCAACCACGGTGAGTCCCAACTTCTTTGGCACCACTTGAGTGGGACTAACCCATTTACTGTCGGCAATTGGAAAGATGATGCCTACATGAAGTAGTTTGAGTACCTCATCCCTCACCACGTCCTTCATGATAGGGTTCAGCCTTCTCTGTGGCTGTCGAGACGGCTTGGAGTCTTCTTCAAGGTAGATGCGGTGGGTGCAAATGAGGGGGCTTATCCCCTTGATGTCGACAATTGTCCAACCAATTGCTCCCTTGTGCCTCCTCAACACTTTCAATAGATCCTCTTCTTGCTTCGCCTCCAAAGTTGAGCTTATTACCACAGGGAAGGTCTCATTCTCCCCCAAGAATGCATATTTGAGGTTGGATGGTAATGGCTTCAGCTCCAAGATGGGATTTTGCACAGTCGATGGAAAGATATTTTTCTCTTGCACAGGAAGTCACTCAAATGTTGGGGTCCATTTTTCTACCCCTTGTAAACTCTCCGGCTCCTCTTGATCAACAATCTTCTCCTCCCCAAACTCCAAAGTGCTCAATAGCTCCAAGTGATCCTCCACCAAAGTATCAATCCTATTGACTTCATGCATTTCCTCATCATCCCTCGGTTGTTTGTACAAATTGAATACATTGAGTTCCATTATCATATTCCCAAAAGTAAGCTTCATAAGTCCATTCCTGCAATTAATCATGGCATTAGAAGTAGCAAGGAATGCAAAAACAATATAGACAATTGAAAGGAAAAGTAAGAAAAAATATATACAACGAGCAACGCACCTTGGCCCGTGATGAAAATCACCTTCTTAATTCAACGTTTTGCCTTCCCTGGCAACGATGCCAAAAATGCTTGACTCACTTTCACCATAATCTCTGAACATTAACCCGGACCAAGTGTATGGCTTATCATCATAGGTGAGTGTCACTCTCCCTTGGGTTTGATGCTAGAAATTGGGAGAACGTGTGTGTGGATGAAAATATGTGTGTGTGTAAAAGTGCTCCCCAAGCGTAGAGAGACTTTCGAGTGTCGTGTTTTACTTGGAATGGGTATTCCAAGGTCATCTCCTCGGGGAAGGAAGGTTGAATTGTGGTGAAGGTGATTTCGTAAAAATGAAATGTGTAAAAATCTTGTGAATTGGTGTTTTTGTGAGTGAAGACTGGTTGTAGAAATGCAATAAAAATAAGGTCGGCTAATCCAAAGAGGTCATTCCAATAGGAATGCCAAATCAACTCAATTCATTCAACCAATGGTGCCTAGGTGCTTGATTAATTCGTACGAAGTGAGGGACCAATGTGGAATGTAGGCTCAAGCATACCCCGTGACAAGTCTACGGTGTATCAAGATCTCACAATCACGTCCACACTCAACCTAGTCAAACCAAGCACTTTACACTACGAGGTAGAATGGAGAAGAGTTGATTTAGCATACCCAAGAGAAAGTTCCCCTTGAATTAGCCAACAAAAAGGTTAGCTACTCATGGTTGAAGTAAAAGCATTCATAATGTAAAGAGACATGTAGATGAAATGAAAATGAAAAATGAGATGAGAATGAAGCTTAGAACATATATTAATGCTAGGAAGAAGTAAACTACAAAGATAATTCATTTCATACCAAAATGGAAAAGTTGCAGAGAAACCCAGCAAAAATAATGAAGTGCAAGAACATTTGATTAAAATTGATTATACTTAAATTAAAAGAGATTAAAATGCAGGAAATGAAGATTACAAGTGAAATATAACTTACTACAAAGGAAATGGGTGAAGAAAATGCAAAAATCTAAGCTTTCTCTCTCTAAAACTCTATCTTCTACCTTGGGAGCTTCTCTATCTAAAAGTGCTGAATTATGATGTAATGTGTAGAGTCCAGTGTAATTTTCGTCCATGGAGCTTTATGGCCTGTGTGCTGACTGAATTTCATGATTGGGAGAGTTTGGATACCTGCACAAGCAAGGTACAGGCATGCCTGCACTCCTTTGCACCCTTGACCAGCCTCTCTTATTCTCTCTCCTCTTCTCCTATGCCTCATCTTCCAAAGTCAGGCTTTTGTGTAAGGATGGCATGGGTGTAGAACATGTCAAGGTAAGTGTGGGAGAAGCATATGTGGGCCCCCCTAAGCAGTTAGAGTCCGAGTTGCAGGGTTCAGGCATTTTTCAGCAAAACCTACAGGTAGATCGATGTCCAAACCTACCGGTAGGTTTCACTCCAGTAGCCAAAACCTTCCGGAAGGTTTGCGATAGATCCAACTACAGTACACAAAACCTACCGGTAGTTTTATGAGCAAAGCCTACCATTAGGTTTTTACTTGTTTTGCTCACATTTTGGTCTTTTCACCTTCCAAGCCATCGTCAAGCCTCCCCATCATCTCCATTGACTTTGAGCACTACAATGGAGGCTTAACTCATGCCATTTCTAACTCTTTGTTTGCAAACACACCGAAACCTCATTAATTGTTAGAAAAATTGCAATTCCTCCCATTTTCACCACAGGAGTGAGTATAAAAAGGGGTGCAACTATATACATGATATGCAATATTTTGTGCTAATTAGCAGGATGTGCCACCAACCCAAGGCACCAATGAAGTTCAGGATGCCTTGGACGCTGAGGAGGAGAGAGAGGCCGAGCATGCACAGGCAGGGACCACCACCAGCACCAGCACTCGACGGACGCTATGAGACATAATGCTTGGCATCGAGGCCAGGGAAGATGAGATTCTCCGACATCAAGAGGAGATTCTCAGTCTTTTGCGGGGTGGAGCTGGAGGACCTTCAGGCTCTGGAGAGGCGAGAGAGTGAGAGTGATCTCTGTACTTAGGAGTTGATGGTTGGGTGTTGTTTTTGGATGATCTGAATCTTTTTATGCTGAACGATGATATTTTACTGAAATGAATGATTTAGTTTTATTATATTTATCTTCTTAAATGCATGAGTTAGATTTAGCATTACATTGTTGTTTGTTAATGATTGATGGAACATATATAAGTATTGAGACTATTTGTTAAAGTAACTAAGCACATGATTGGTTTGACATCTCACCCAACAATCCAGACTTAAAACCACATTTCTTTGAAAAATGGTATTTTCTCTATGCTTAAATGTCAAATTTACAGTGGTATTTGTTATTCTTAAGGTACAGAATGACCAGACTTGAAAATTGAATTGATATATAACCGACATTCTTTGAAACCTGACATAATCAGTGGAGATAACGAAGAATACTATGGTAAATTTTCGAGCCTTGCAATGCTTTTGAGAGAAAATCAACATTTACTTAAAGTAAGGTTTTTCACTTTCTATCCTTGAATAGTCTCATTAAAATTGCTATTGATTGACACAAATAGAGTAGGCTATTGATGTGTCCCATAAAGAATTTGTTCGTACGACAAATACATGTGCACATGCTTCAGAAAGGATTTTAGGACATCTGTTGAAAATTTTGAGCTTTATCTATTTCTTTTGATACATAATTCCTTGTCAGCCACGATTGAGCCTCAAAATGATAATTCTTTTCGGTACAACCACGACTTTGACCAAGCCAAAAGAATTCTGAATCCCTACCCGGGTTATCTAATTTTACAGCATGTTTTCTAAAAGGCGGGCTTCCTGAGTATGAAAAAAGAGAAGAAAAGGACAACCAAAAGGGGAGAATGAAATGAGCAAAGAAAGAGAATTCAAAAGAAATCAATCTAGCCAAAGAATTGTGATTTGAAAGAAAAAGGGAATCAAATGAAAGGAGAACAAAGAGAGGAACGAGCGATTTTTCCAAAGACAAGATGAAGAAAAGAAGGAGAGGATGTGCATAAGTATAATCAAATTGGATAACCCATCTTGAACTCCTCTTTTCCGTCATTTCGTTAACCACTAACCCGTGGCCACATTATAACCTATAAAAAGCCTTAATTGATCACAAGTCTGATCCATGTGTAGATCGTCAACCAAAATTTTGGGGTATGTTAATAGTATTACTTTATTTGTATCAATATTCTTCCTTGAGATTATGCCAAACATGATTAGTCTGTTTCCTTAGATTTCACTCCTGTACTAATTGTGCATGTGAATTTACAATTAGCCTTCTTCTGATCACATGCTTTTTGAGAGAAAAGTCATTATAATCGGAGGGAATTTTTGATGAGAGCATTCTAAGAGGGGTTTGTGAAATCAAAGCTATCCATGGAAGGTTGTATAAATCAAAGACCCGATTGATGGCATATATAACAAGTCCTCTGACCTGCCTTTGCTTCTTCCCTCGAATTGGAAGAAGATGATTGACCCTCTTTCTTCTTGCCCTTAGCACCCGCTGATTAGTACTTAAAATTGACATATTATTATGACATTTTAAGACTAATTGTACTTTAATGGAGTTTAAGTGATGTCATTTCAGGCCCTAAACTGAACAAGGACCCAAGAACAACAAGTACCACACTTGGATGCAGCACCAGCACATTAGAGCCCAAAATTGGAGAAGCTTGGAGCACATCCAGAACGTTCGAATGCCAACTCACGTTCGAACGTCCACCTTACACTGTAGCAGACTCAACTGCTGAAGAGAAGGCGTGTTGCAGTTAGGAAAGAAGACTGGAGCTCTGAAGCACTTGAGTGTCACGTTCGAATGCCAACTCACGTTCGAACGTGCACTTGAGTTGATGGAAGACCAGACTATTGCAAAGAGTTGGAACTGAACTTCACAGAAGACCAACAGACCACTCGAGTGAAAGGGTCAGAGCAAATCTGGCGTTCGAACTCCCTTAGTGCAAAAACAGAAGAAACGTTCGAACGACAGTCAACGTTCGAACGCCCGTAGTGCAAAAACAGAAAGAACGTTCGAACGCCAACTCACGTTCGAACGTTATCCACAGACTGGCAGCAGAGTTGTTGATTGTTCACTTGGACTTGGGCGGCAAACACTATTCCTTCACCCCCCCTTGTCTCCTCCTCTTGCCTATAAATACTCCCCTTGTTGGAGAGCTATGGGAGCCAAGTAGGAAGTAGGAAAGTTGATGGAGGCTTAGACTCCCACTCTCATTGTAGATTTAGCTCATTTTCCTTGTATGAAGTCTTTATTTTAGAGATTAGTTTGACTTTAGTCCAACATCTCTTGCTTGTTATAACAGTAGTTTATGCTTATGCTTATGTTTATGCTTTCATTTTTCATGCATAGAAGAGAGATAGCTCACCTTTTGGTTGAGGAAGCAACCCTCCAATTCTTGGTTGAGGAAGCCACCCTCCAAATGTGACTAGCTTTCTTCTACTTTTATTGTTCATACATTTCACTTCCATTGCTTGCGCTTCTTTCTTTCTTAGAAGAGTGAAACTCTTTCACTTTTCTAGAGCTTTACCAAAGCTGTGAAGGGTGGAACGTGATTCACCCATTCTTTGTTAAAGATTGGCTACGCATTTGTTGTTAATTTATCTTATAAGTTCTCTACTTGGAGGGATGAGCATCACTCACTTTTCTAGCTTTACCCAAGCCATGAAGAGTGAGTAGTTTCTCATTCACTCTTTAGCAAGAGGAGAAGGGCATGTATAAGTTATCCGCGAATCATATTTGTGCAATGTTTTTATGCTTAACGCTTATTCTTCTTGTTATTGGATGATTGATTGCATCTAGCAAAGCTAAGGTACTTTGTATAATTGTGGGCTCTTTCTATGACACGGATGACTCTTGCATAGAAAGACTCATCAGTTCAAGGCAAGTACCCCGGCTAGATCCTCATGACTACCCTTCAATCTTCCCCCTTATTGCACTTCATTTAAAGAATGAAATATTAATATCATGATTGGATGTCTTGTAGAAACACTTGCTTGTTTGTAGACGGGTTAAGTTTCGGCACAGGCAATTCTTGTAAACTCCTAGAAAGACATCGGAATCATGGTCTTAATTCTCACAACCCATCTTTATCTTCCGATTAACTTGCTGTTGACACGGGAGTTAATTAAGTTATCAAACACAATTATGACAAATCGGATAACTAACTACATGTCCAGATCCTTGCACTAAAGAGTGACTTTTTTTATTTAGCACCTATTTTGTTAAGAAAATCCTCTTGGAAAGAATCTTATATTCTGTCCAGGAAAACTCATATCTCACATCAAATCTCAAAGGTTACAATCAGTCGGTCTCTACCACTGCTCACCTCAGAAATATCAACAAAAGTTCCCTGTGGATTCGACTCCGGACTCAAACCGGATTATTACTACAGCTTGACCGCCTGCACTTGGGTGTACACATTTCGGATCAAGCACCAAGTTTTTGACGCCGTTGCCAGGGAACCTTTAAAAGGTATTTTAAGGTGAAAAGTAAAAAGACCTTCAACGTTGTGTATATATATATATATTTTTTTTTTGGTTTACTGTAAATAACTTTGTTTTATTTTCTTTATGACTGAGGGCACTCCTCACTTCCAAAATTTGCCGGCAGAATCGTGTGAGTCCGTGAATCAGCCTGAACCTAATTCACCTAGATCAGTAGCAGACTCTTGTGAGGGTAGTATGACAAATAATGAAAGAAATGGAGAAGTCCCTATGAGAGAGGAGGAGGTCCCTATCATCCGAACTTTGCGGGATTACTTAAATCCCACAAGAAATAGTGTCCCCTCTTGTTTTATTTTTACTGAAAATGCTCCCCTCTTTACTGTAAAGCCAGGGACAGTGCAGTTATTACCCGTGTTTCATGGATTGGATGCAGAAAATCCATATCTGCATATAAAAGATTTTGAGGAAGTGTGTGGAACATTCCAAGACAATTCTGAATTAGCCAAAATGAAACTGTTTTCTTTCTCCTTGAGGGATAGAGCCAAACAATGGTTAAATTCTTTAAAAGCTTTTTCAATACCCAATTGGCAAGCATTGTAAAATGAATTTTTTAGAAAATTTTTTCCTCTACACCGCACAAATGCACTAAAAAGACAAATCATGAATTTTGCGGTCAAAGAAGGAGAAACTTTTTATCAAAGTTGGGAGAGATTCAAAGATCTGCTCCAATCCTGCCCACATCATGCTTTTGAAAATTGGACTTTGGTAGGATTTTTCTATGACTCCTTACCCTCTAGACTACGTCAGTTTGTCGAAATGATGGCTCAAGGAGAATTTATGGGAAAAAGTCCGGAGGAGGCATTCAATTTTTTCGACACCATATCTGACAGTTCTCAGATGTGGGACTCAGCCTCCCCTACCACTGTAGAAGCCAGACCATCTAATTCCCAAGGAGGAAAATATGTCTTAAGAGAGGATGATGACTTGAGAGCAAAAATGTCCACATTATCTCGAAAGCTTGAAGCTTTAGAGATGAAGAAAGTCCATCAAGTTGATGTTAGCCCTTCCACCGAGCAAGTGTGTGGAATCTGTGCGCTAACAGGACACCCTACTGGAGAGTTTCCCACCATCCCAGCATTCAAAGAAGTCTTGTTGGAACAAACACATGCAGTTTCCAACTTCAACAAGCCCTATTCCAACCCATATTCTGAAACATACAATCCAGGGTGGCGAAACCACCCTAACTTCAGTTGGAAGAACACACAACCAATACCCATGAACCAACAACAAGGGCCATACCCACCACCTCAAGGACCTCCTGCATATCAGCCATACCAACCACCATAAAAGAGGAACCTTGAGGACACACTGAATCAGTTCATGCAAAGCCAAATGAATTATAACAATAATTCCACATAGGCTTTCACTGATTTCAAAACCCAGACCATTCAATCTTTTGAGGATCTTAAAAGCCACATCCAAAAGTTGACTCAATCCATGGTCACACACGAAAAGGGAAAGTTTCCTGCCCAACCAAAACAACCACAAGGCCAATTCCATGTAGGGAACCCTTCAACAACAGGAAACACCCAAGACCAAGCCCAAGCTGTCACAACACTAAGAAGTGGCAAAGTGATTGACAAAACAATCAGAGACATACTCATTCCCAAGCCAAGACCTGAGTCAAGCCCAGCCAATCCATCATCTGAACATGAACCAATTGAGAAAGACCCTGAGCCTGTGATTGAACAAGAGTCAAAACCTTCTGAGAAAAGTGAACCTTCGTACCCCATTCCGGCTCCGTTTCCTCATCGACTCAAAACCAAATAGAAAGTGAAAAATCAGCCTGAAATTTATGAGCTTTTTAAGCAAGTAAATATCAACATCCCACTTCTGGATGCAATCAAACAAGTCCCGTCTTATGCCAAGTTTCTAAAAGACTTGTGCACAGTCAAGAGAAGCCAGAATGTCCAAAAGAGAGCTTTCCTAACGGAACAAGCTAGTGCTCTTCTCCAACATAAAACCCTTCCAAAATACAAAGACCCAGGGTGTCCGACTGTCTCATGTATCATTGGGAACTTCAGGATTGAACAAGCTTTGTTAGACCTTGGAGCCAGCGTTAATCTGCTACCCTACTCTGTCTATCAGCAATTGGGTTTGGGTGAACTTAAACCCACTTGTATCACACTCCAGTTGGCCGACAGATCTGTCAAAACCCCCAGAGGGATTGTTGAAGATGTGCTTGTCCAAGTAGATAGTTTTGTCTTCCCTGTTGACTTCATTGTTCTGGATACTCAACCAGCAATAAATTCGGAGAACCAAATTCCCGTCATTCTTAGTCTACCATTCCTAGCAACTTCCAATGCTTTAATCAATTGCAGAAATGGAGTCATGAAATTAACTTTTGGGAATATGACTCTCGAAATGAACATTTTCAATATTGCTAAACATCCAGAAGAAGAAAAGGAAGAAAGGGAAGTAAACTCCATAGAATCTTTGATACATGAACATCTGGATGATACATTCTGTGAGGATCCTACTGAATCATCTCTGTTAGAACTCATCTCATCAGAAATAACAGATGATGACCCAAATCCACCAAGTGGCCCTACTCATACTGTTGAGACATGGGCACCCAAATTCGAAGAAATTTCACCAAGTGGCACAAAGCCAGTCTCATCAAGTGTTAGCCCACCAAAGCCTGAATTGAAGCCTCTCCCATCTGACCTCAAATATGCATTTTTAGGAGAGAATGAGTCATACCCAGTGATAATTTCATCTAAACTCACAGACTTGCAAGAGTCTAAATTGCTTGAAGTTCTTCGAAGTCATAAAAGCACCATTGGATGGACCATCGCTGACTTGAAAGGTATAAGCCCGTTAATCTGCAATCATGCCATATACCTTGAAGAGGATTCAAAACCCTCTCGTCAAATGCAGCGACGACTGAACCTTCACATGAAAGAAGTTGTGAGAATCGAGGTACTCAAACTCTTAGATGCAGGGATAATCTTCCCTATCTCAGATAGTAAATGGGTCAGTCCAACCCAAGTTGTGCCAAAAAAATCTGGGGTCACAGTGGTCAGAAATGATGCAAATGAACTAGTACCAACTCGAGTCGTCACAGGATGGCGAATGTGCATTGATTATCGAAAACTCAATTTGGTCACTAGAAAAGATCATTTTCCTCTCCCATTTCTTGACCAAGTCCTGGAGAGAATTGCAGGCCATGCATTTTACTGTTTCTTAGATGGGTATTCAGGGTATAATCAAATTGAGATAGCCCTAGATGATCAGGAGAAAACAACCTTCACATGCCCTTTGGCACCTTTGCATTCAAAAGGATGCCATTTGGACTTTGTAACGCTCCTGCAACATTCCAAAGATGTATGCTAAGCCTGTTCAGTGATATGGTTGAAAATTTTTTGGAAGTATTTATGGATGACTTCTTTGTCTATGGTGATTCCTTCGATCTGTGTTTAACCAATCTGGAGAAAGTACTGATCAGATGTAAGGAAGCCAACCTAGTGCTCAATTGGGAAAAATGTCATTTTATGGTAACACAGGGCATTGTTCTTGGTCACATTGTGTCGTCTGAAGGCATGAAAGTTGACAAGGCAAAAATTGATCTGATTGGAAATTTGCCTGCCCCTAAGATAGTAAAGGATGTTCGATCATTCCTAGGACATGCAGGGTTCTACAGGAGATTCATACAAGATTTCAGTACCATAGCAAAACCAATGTGTCACCTCCTAAGTCAGGATGTAATATTTGATTGGAATGAAGCATGCCAAAAAGCCTTTGACAAGCTAAAAGACATGTTAATTTCTGCACCAATAATGCAACCCCCTGATTGGAATCTTCCCTTTGAACTAATGTGTGATGCAAGTGATTTTGCTGTAGGTGCTGTATTGGGACAAATAAAAGATAAGAAACCCCATGTAATTTACTATGCAAGCAAAACTTTGAATGATACCCAAATGAATTATTCGACAACTGAGAAAGAATTGCTTGCTATAGTTTTTGCACTAGAAAAATTTCGTTCTTATCTTGTTGGTTCTTCTGTTACTGTATTCACTGACCATGCAGCTCTAAAATTTTTGCTCACAAAGAAGGACGCCAAACCAAGACTCTTGAGATGGATACTTTTGCTCCAAGAGTTTGATCTTGTCATTAAAGACAAGAAAGGTGTCGAGAATGTGGTGGCAGATCATCTGTCCATACTAACTTATGAATTTCATGAGGATGGACTACCAATCAATGAGAAATTCCCCGATGAACAACTGTTCATGATTGATAAGACACCATGGTATGCAGACATTGCTAACTTTCTTGCTACTGATACACTCCCTCCATCCTTTACCATGTTGGACAAAAAGAAATTTCTGAGGGAAGTTCGTAACTTCTTTTGGGAGGATCCTTACGTATTCAAGTACTGTAAAGATCAAATCATAAGACGTTGCATCCCTGCTCATGAAAGTAGCCAGGTAATAACATTTTGTCATTCTGAAGCATGCGGTGGCCACTTTTCATCAAGAAAAACAGCTGCAAAAATATTGCAGTGTGGATTTTATTGGCCAAAACTTTTCAAAGATGTCCATGCCTTTTGTTCAACTTGTGATAGGTGTCAAAGGTTGGGAAACATTTCTAAAAGAAATATGATGCCCTTAAACCCCATTCTGGTAATTGAAATTTTTGACTGTTAGGGCATCGATTTTATGGGACCATTTCCCCCTTCCTTTGGCTATCTATACATTTTAGTGGCTGTAGACTATGTATCCAAATGGGTTGAAGCAATTCCACGCCGAAACAATGATCACAAAACAGTGATCAAATTTTTGAAAGAAAATATTTTGTCCCGGTTTGGAATTCCGAAATCAATCATAAGCGATGGGGGTGCTCATTTTTGCAATCGTCCCTTCTGGAATTTAATGAAAAAATACTTGATTTTTCACAAAATTGTAACCCCTTATCACCCACAGACCAGTGGACAAGCTGAGTTATCTAATCGGGAGATCAAATTAATTTTGGAAAAAACGGTGAATCCAGATCGCAAAGATTGGTCATTAAGACTAACTGATGCGCTCTGGGCATACCGTACTGCTTTTAAAACAATTTTAGGCATGTCTCCTTATCGATTAGTCTATGGAAAGCCATGTCACTTGCTTGTGGAATTGGAACATAGGGCATACTGGGCCATTAAAGCAATGAATGTTGACTTGGACAAGGCTGGGCTAACAAGGAAACTTCAGATAAATGAATTGGAGGAATTAAGAAATGAAGCATATGAAAATGCTAAGATTGCTAAAACCAGGATGAAAATTTTTCATGACAAACACATTGTGCGGAAATCTTTTGAGCCATCTCAAAAAGTCTTGCTATTTAATTCAAGACTCCGCCTCTTTCCTGGTAAGTTGAAATCAAGATGGACTGGGCCTTACATTGTCAAAAAGGTGTTTGAACATGGAGCAGTTGAAGTGGAAAACCCAGCAAACGGTAATAATTTTACTGTTAATGGTCAGAGGTTAAAACCATTTTTGGAGGATTGTGTTAGAAATGTGGAAACCATTCTTTTAATGGAACCAGAGTACTCCTCCGAAATTCGCGCCTGCCGACACCCCAGTGGATCGGGTCAGGAAATATCTACTCCAACCCGACCCACTGGGGTGCCTTTATAAGGCACCCACTTTTTCCCCAGCCGCCACAGTTGGCCCCCCCTTCTTCTTCTTTTTCTTTTTCTTCTTCTTTTTTCTTTTTCTTTTCTTCTTCTTCCTTCTGTTCGTCTTCGAGTCTCTGTTACCCGAGAAATCACCCATGACCACACACTCCACAAACGCGATTTTCTGCTTCATGTTTTGCATTTTAATCTTATATTTGCTCACGGGTGTTCTTCTCTTGTTCGCACTCACACATAAGGATTTTCAGCCTACCCGAAACCCAGATCTGCGCACAGATGAGTAATTTTTGTGTTTTTATTTGTAGGTCTCAGCGGTGAACAGATCTTGATCATTCAACCTCGTCTCCACACTCCATGAACCGGTAAATTCGAAACATTGGGGACAATGTTCAGTTTAGGTTGGGGGGTATGATCAGTTCATCAGTTCATTTTTGTTCATAATTTTCGTAAATTTTTAAAATTTTTTATTGTCGTTGTTGATCATGTTTGAACATTGATTGTATAAATTGATGATTATGCTTATGAATCAGCTTCAATCGTCTTTGTCACTGGCTGACGTTAAAGAACTAGATAGTGAGTCTTAAAATTTAGCAATCATGGATGTAAATATTTTTTGGTTTAGCCTAGGAGTTCTACGTATTTTTCCATTTGATGTACATACTATGATCATGAGAAAAACAAGATTAGTAAGGAAGGCTGAAATCAAAGAAAAACAAGCGAAACCCCTCTGTGGCAGAAGCAGCTTTGCTAAACGCCGTCGGGCCAAAAGGCTTGGTGCCTGTAAACAGTGTGGCAGATTCTTTCATGAAAAAAGGTACAACCAGTGTTCTGAACCAATTTCCGGTCGTGCACTTGATCGATTAGGCTGGATAGTAAATGGGCTGAGTAAGGATTACCCTGATACGCCATGCTATTCCGGTACTGTGCTTAACTGATTTGTGAGAGAGGAAGTTGGGAGAGTTACTGGTTGTCCATTCTACACAGACACAGAGGGAGACTCGGATTAGATAATTTTCTGTAGGAAATATGTACTTTTGTTGGGGGAGTGAAAGCCAAAGGTCCGAATTTGTTGTAAAAAATGTAAAAATCTTTTTGTATAAATTCTTTTGATTAAAATGAAAATATGGGCCGAGTAAGGAATGCCCTAAAATACCAACCTGAAGCGTGGGTAGGGGTTCATCCTGAGACGCCTTAGTTTTTTTTTTTTTGAATTAAATTTGTGTGTTTTGCCTTCTTTGATTGTATATAGTGTAGTGGAGAAAAACTTTAATTTTTGGTTCAACGTTCGAACGCCAGGTAACGTTCGAACGTTGGCTGCTTACAGTACTCAGCCTCTGATGAAGCTTCTGCTGGAACTTAAAAGTACTGGGAGCTCAGTCCGTTCGAACGTCAATAGACCGTTCGAACGAGATTAACGTTCGAACGCCAATAGAACGTTCGAACGAAGAGAACTTACAGTACTTTGGCCTCTGACAGAAACTCAAAAGTACTGAGAGCTCACCACGTTCGAACGGTCTGTTTAAAATCCTTCTACCCACGTTCGAACGTCACCAACGTTCGAACGTTACGACTCAGGCTATAAAAGCCTGGCTCGTCTTCTTCATTTCAAAACCCTCCAAAACTTCTGAAAACCCGAAAAACCTTGGAGACTCTTCACTACCTAGACCCCAAAACCCCAACCATTCTCCATCTTCACCAAAAATCAACCCTCCCAAGACATTTGCCACTTCAAGAAGATCCATTTTCACAAAGAAATCAAAGATTTCAAAACCCTCCAACTCAAAAACTGAAAAAATGCCAAGAGTCAAGCTTCCTGCCAGAAGGAACCCAAACACCCAAGAGCCAAATTTTGTTGAAGAAGTGGTGGAGGTGAGAGAAGGAATGCCACCACTCACAAGGAGATACGACAAGACTCGGTTTCTCACAGCTCTAAAAGCAGACATGTATGAACATTTCTACCAAAACAAAGCCATTGTTTGTGAAAGAGATGTAATTTTGGCTAATTTTGCGGAGTTGGGGATCTTTGCGGAGATGGAAAGGAGGGGGTGGTTGTTTTATTTGAGGAACGGCGGTGAGGCTGTAGTCGACTTGGTGAGGGAGTTTTACTCCAACGCCGAGATCATCGACGGGGAAATTCGAACTTATGTAAGGGGAGTCCATGTGGACGTTGATAAGGATTATATTTGGGGGGTAAGGCAAGAGGTGCCTCGGATTCCAAATCCCGCTTATCCCCCAAAGAAGAATGTGGCGATGAATGAGGTGGGGAAGGAACTGACTGGAATACCCAATTTTTCGTGGACTGGGAAGAAATTTTTTAGACAAGGGGAGCTAAGTGACAAATACAAAATGTTAAACTTGATTGCGGTGTCAAATTTTGCTCCAATAGGAAGAAAAAATGAAGTTTTACCTGACATGGCCCGGTTGTTGTATGCGATTGGAAAAAGGGCAAAACATTGATCTCCCCTCCCTAATTCTGACAGAAATGAAAAAAGGGTGTGATGTGAAGAGGAATTCGCTTCCCTTCGGCACCCTAGTGACAGAACTGTGCAAAGACCATGGGGTAAGGGTGAAGCCCGAGATGGAAATCCAAAAGCCAATGGGGCCACTGAACAAGGCTTCCTTCCAGAGAAGCCAAAGTCATAGTGGCGGCCCAGCGGCAAGGAAAGAAGAGCCCCCGGCCCACGGAGTGGATGAGGTACAAGAGGAGCTTGATGAGATGGAGAGAGAGATGGAGAGAGAGAGAGATCAGCCACCGGAGGCGGGACCTAGCACCAGCACCAGCACCCGACGCTCCTTATTGGACGTCATGCTTAGCATTGAAGCTAAGCAGGATGAGGTCCTTAGGTATCTGAGGGGTGGACATGGAGGAGATGATTGATTAGTACTTAAACTTGACATATTATTAAGACATTTTAAGACTAATGTACTTTAATGGAGTTTAAGTGATGTCATTTCAGGCCCTAAACTGAACAAGGACCCAAAAACAACAAGTACCACACTTGGATGCAGTGCCAGTACATTATAGCCCAAAATTGGAGAAGCTTGGAACACTGTCCCCACGTTCGAACGACAACTCACGTTCGAACGTCAAACAAGACACTGTAGCAGACTCAGATGCTGAAGAGATGGCGTGTGGCAGTTAGGAAAGAAGACTGGAACTCTGAAGTACTTGAGTGTCACGTTCGAACGCCAACTCACGTTCGAACGTGCACTTGAGTGGATTGAAGACCAGACCACTGCAGAGAGTTGGTACTGCACTTCACAGGGGACCTACAGATCACTCGAGTGAAAGGGGTCAGAGCAGATCTGGCGTTCGAACGCCCTCAGTGCCAAAACAGAAGCAACGTTCGAACGACCTCAGTGCAAAAACAGAAAGAACGTTCGAACGCCAACTCACGTTCGAACGTCATCCACAGACTGGCTGCAGAGTTGTTGACTGTTCACTTGGACTTGGGCGGCAAACACTATTCTTTCACCCCCCCTACCTCCTCCTCTTGCCTATAAATACTCCCCTTGTTGGAGAGCTTGAGGAGCCAAGCATTGTAGGAAGTAGAATAGTGATGGAGGCTTAGACTCCCACTTTCATTGTAGTTAGTTCATTTTCCTTATGAAGTATTTATTTTAGAGATTAGTTTGGCTTTAGTCCAACGTCTCTTGCTTGTTATAGCAGTAGTTTTATGTTTATGTTTATGTCTATGCTTTCAATTCTCATGCATAGAAGAGAGATAGCTCCCATCTTGGTTGAGGAAGCAACCTTCCAATCTTTGGTTGAGGAAGCCACCCTCCAAATGTGACTAGCTTTCTTCTACTTTAATTGTTCATGCATTTCACTTCCATTGCTTGAGCTTCCTTCTTTCTTAGAAGAGTGAAACTCTTCCACTTTTCTAGAGCTTGATCAAAGCCGTGAAGGGTGGAACGTGATTCACCCATTCTTTGGGGAAGATTTGCTCCGTATTTGTGTTACTCTATCTTTTAAAGTTCTCCACTTGGAGGGATGAGCATCACTCACTTTTCTAGCTTTACCCAAGCCATGAAGAGTGAGTAGTTTCTCATTCACTCTTTAGTGAGAGGAGAAGGGCATGTATAAGTTATCCGGGAATTATATTTGTGCAATGTTCTTTTATGCTTAACGTTTATTTTCCCCTATTATCGAATGATTGATTGCATCTAGCAAAGCTAAGGTACTTTGTATAATTGTGAGCCCTTTCTATGACATGGATGACTCCTGCATAGAAAGACTCATCAGTTCAAGGCAAGTACCCCGGCTAGATCCTCATGACTACCCTTCAATCTCCCCCCTTATTGTACTTCACTAAAAAGAATGGACTATTAATATCATGATTGGATGTCTTGTAGAAACACTTGATTGTTTGTAGACGGGTTAAGTCTCGGCACAGGCAATGCTTGTAAACTTCTAGAAAGACATCGGAATCATGTTCTTAATTCTCACAATCCATCTTTATCTTCCGATTAACTTACTGTTGACACGGGAGTTAATTGAGTTATCAAGCACAATTATGACAAACCGGATAACTAACTACATGTCCAGATCCTTGCACTAAAGAGTGACTCTTTTTTTTTATTAACATTCATTTCCTAATTTGTTAAGAAAATCTCCTGGAAAGAATCTTATATTCTGTCCAGCAAAACCTACATCTCACAGCAAATCCAAATCAAAAAAATGTTACCACCAAAAGGTCTCTACCACTGCTTACCTTAGAAATATCAACAAAAGATCCCTGTGGATTCGACTCCGGACTCAAACCGGATTATTACTACAGCTTGACCACCTGCACTTGGGTGTACATCGGATAGATAGCTGTCAAGTTTTTGGCGCCGTTGCCGGGGATTTTTTTTGAAAAGTGCTTTAAGGTAAAAGGTAAAAAGACCTTCAACATTGTGAATATTTTGTCTTACTGTACATAAATTTGTTTTATTTTCTTTATGACTGAGGGCACTCCTCACTTCCAAAATTTGCCGGCAGAATCGTGTGAGTCCGTGAATCAGCCTGAACCTAATTCACCTAGATCAGTAGCAGACTCTTGTGAGGGTAGTATGGCAAATAATGAAAGAAATGGAGAAGTCCCTATGAGAGAGGAGGAAGTCCCTAACATTCAAACTTTGCGGGATTACTTGAATCCCACAAGAAATAGTGTCCCCTCTTGTTTTATTTTTCCTGAAAACGCTCCCCTCTTTACTGTAAAGCCGGGGACAGTGCAGTTATTGCCCGTGTTTCATGGATCGGATGCAGAAAATCCATATCTGCATATAAAAGATTTCGAAGAAGTGTGTGGAACATTTCAAGACAATTCTGAATTGACCAAAATGAGACTGTTTTCGTTTTCCTTGAGGGATAGAGCCAAACAATGGCTAAATTCTTTAAAGGCTCTTTCAGTACCCAATTGGCAAGCATTGCAAAATGAATTTTTTAGAAAGTTTTTTCCTTCGCACCGCACAAATGCATTTGAAAAGGCAAATCATGAATTTTGAAGTCAAAGAAGGAGAAACTTTTTATCAAAGTTGGGAGAGATTCAAAGATCTACTCCAATCTTGCCCACATCATGCTTTTGAAAATTGGACATTGGTAGGATTTTTCTATGACTCCTTACCCTCTAGACTACGTCAGTTTGTCGAAATGATGGCCCAAGGAGAATTCATGGGAAAAAGTCCGGAGGAGGCATTCAATTTCTTTGACACCATATCTGACAGTTCTCAGATGTGGGACTCAGCCTCCCCTACCACTGTAGAAGCCAGACCATCTAATTCCCAAGGAGGAAAATATGTCTTGAGAGAGGATGATGACTTGAGAGCAAAAATGTCCACATTGTCTCGAAAGCTCGAAGCTTTAGAGATGAAGAAAGTCCATCAAGTTGATGTTAGCCCTTCCACTGAGCAAGTGTGTGGAATCTGTGCGCTAACAGGACACCCTACTGGGGAGTGTCCCACCATCCCAGCATTCAAAGAAGTCTTGTTAGAACAAACACACGCAGTTTCCAACTTCAACAAGCCCTACTCCAACCCATATTCTGAAACATACAATCCAGGGTGGCGAAATCACCCTAACTTCAGTTGGAAGAACACACAACCAATACCCATGAACCAACAACAAGGGCCATACCCACCACCTCAAGGACCTCCTGCATATCAGCCATACCAACCACCACAAAAGAGGAACCTTGAGGACACATTAAATCAGTTCATGCAAAGCCAAATGAATTATAACAATAATTCTGCACAGGCTTTCACTGATTTCAAAACTCAGACCACTCAATCTTTTGAGGATCTTAAAAGCCACATCCAAAAGTTGACTCAATCCATGGTCACACACGAAAAAGGAAAGTTTCCTGCACAACCAAAGCAACCACAAGGCCAATTCCATGTAGGGAACCCTTCAACAACAGGAAACACCCAAGACCAAGCCCAAGCTGTCACGACACTAAGAAGTGGCAAAGTGATTGACAAAACAATCAGGGACATACTCATTCCCAAGCCAAGACCTGAGTTAAGCCCAGCCAATCCATCATCTGAACCTGAACCAATTGAGAAAGACCCTGAGCCTGTGATTGAACAAAAGTCAGAGCCTTCTGAGAAAAAGGAACCTTCATATTTTGTTCCGGCCCCATTTCCTCATCGACTCAGAGCCAAACAAAAAGTGAAAAATCAGCCTGAAATTTACGAGCTTTTTAAGCAAGTAAATCTCAACATCCCACTTCTGGATGCAATCAAACAAGTCCCGCCTTATGCCAAGTTTCTAAAAGACTTGTGCACAGTCAAGAGAAGCCAGAAAGTCCAAAAAAGAGCTTTGCTAACGGAACAAGCTAGTGCTCTCCTCCAACAGAAAACCCTTCCAAAATACAAAGACCCAAGATGTCCGACTGTCTCATGTATCATTGGAAACTTCAGAATTGAACAAGCCTTGTTAGACCTTGGGGCCAGTGTTAATCTGCTACCCTACTCTGTCTATCAGCAGTTGGGTTTGGGTGAACTTAAACCCACTTGTGTCACACTCCAATTGGCTGACAGATCTGTCAAAACCCCCAGAGGGATTGTTGAAGATGTGCTTGTCCAAGTAGATAGTTTTGTCTTCCCTGTTGACTTCACTATTCTGGATACTGAACCAGCAATAAATTCAGAGAACCAAATTCCCGTCATTCTTGGTCGACCATTCCTAGCAACTTCCAATGCTTTAATCAATTGCAGGAATGGAGTCATGAAATTAACTTTTGGGAATATGACTCTCGAAATGAACATTTTCAATATTGCTAAACACCCAGAAGAAGAAAAGGAAGAAAGGGAAGTAAACTCCATAGAATCTTTGATACAAGAGCATCTGGATGATACATTCTGTGAGGATCCTACTGAATCACCTCTGTTAGAAATCATCTCATCAGAAATAACAGATGATGACCCAAATCCACCAGTTGACCCTAATCATACTGTTGTGACCTGGGCACTCAAATTTGAAGAAATTTCACCAAGTGGCACAAAGCCAGTCTCATCAAGTGTTAGCCCACCAAAGCCTGAATTGAAACCTCTCCCATCTGACCTCAAATATACATTTTTAGGAGAGAATGAGTCATACCCAGTGGTAATCTCATCTAAGCTCACAGACTTGCAAGAGTCTAAATTGCTTGAAGTTCTTCGGAGTCATAAAAGTGCCATTGGATGGACCATCGCTGATTTGAAAGGTATAAGCCCGTTAATCTGCAATCATGCCATATACCTTGAAGAAGACTCAAAACCCTCTTGTCAAATGCAGCGACGACTGAACCCTCACATGATGGAAGTTGTGAGAATTGAGGTACTCAAACTCTTAGATGCAGGAATAATCTTCCCTATCTCAGATAGTAAATGGGTCAGTCCAACCCAAGTTGTGCCAAAAAAATCTGGGGTCACAGTGGTCAAAAATGATGCAAATGAACTAGTGCCAACTCGAGTCGTCACAGGATGGCGAATGTGCATTGATTATCGAAAACTCAATTTGGTCACTAGAAAAGATCATTTTCCTCTTCCATTTCTTGACCAAGTCCTGGAGAGAATTGCAGGCCATGCATTTTATTGTTTCTTGGATGGATATTCAGGGTATAACCAAATTGAGATAGCCTTAGATGATCAGGAGAAAACAACCTTCACATGCCCCTTTGGCACCTTTGCTTTTAAAAGAATGCCATTTGGACTTTGTAACGCTCCTGCAACATTCCAAAGATGTATGCTAAGCTTGTTAAGTGATATGGTTGAAAATTTTTTGGAAGTGTTTATGGATGATTTCTCTGTCTATGGTGATTCTTTCGATTTGTGTCTAACCAATCTGGAGAAAGTACTGATCAGATGTAAGGAAGCCAACCTAGTGCTCAATTGGGAAAAATGTCATTTCATGGTAACACAGGGCATTGTTCTTGGTCACATCGTGTCGTCTGAAGGCATGAAAGTTGACAAGGCAAAAATTGATTTGATTGGAAATTTGCCTGCTCCTAAGACTGTAAAAGATGTTAGATCATTCCTAGGACATGCAGGATTCTACAGGAGATTCATCAAAGATTTCAGTACCATAGCAAAACCAATGTGTCACCTCCTAAGTCAGGATGTAATATTTGATTGGAATGAAGCATGCCAAAAAGCCTTTGACAAACTAAAAGACATGTTAATTTCCGCACCTATAATGCAATCTCCTGACTGGAATCTTCCTTTTGAACTAATGTGTGATGCAAGTGATTTTGCTGTAGGTGCTGTATTGGGACAAAGAAAAGATAAGAAACCCCATGTGATTTACTATGCAAGCAAAACTTTGAATGATGCCCAAATGAATTATTCAACAACTGAGAAAGAATTGCTTGCTGTAGTTTTTGCACTGGAAAAATTCCGTTCTTATCTTGTTGGTTCTTCTGTTACTGTATTCACTGACCATGCAGCTCTGAAATTTTTTCTCACAAAGAAGGACGCCAAACCGAGACTCTTGAGATGGATACTTTTGCTCCAAGAGTTTGATCTTGTCATTAAAGACAAGAAAGGCGTCGAGAATGTGGTGGCAGATCATCTATCCAGACTAACCTATGAATTTCATGAGGATGGACTGCCAATCAATGAGAAATTCCCCGATGAACAACTGTTCATGATTGATAATACACCTTGGTATGCAGACATTGCTAACTTTCTTGCTACTGGTACACTCCCTCCATCTTTTACCATGTTGGACCAAAAGAAATTTCTGAGGGAGGTACGTAACTTCTTTTGGGAGGATCCTTATGTATTCAAGTACTGTAAAGATCAAATCATAAGACGTTGCATCCCTGCTCATGAAAGTAGCCAGGTAATAACTTTTTGTCATTCTGAAGCATGTGGTGGCCACTTTTCATCAAGAAAAACCGCTGCAAAAATATTGCAGTGTGGATTTTACTGGCCCACACTTTTTCAAGATGTCCATGCCTTTTGTTTAACTTGTGATAGGTGTCAAAGGTTGGGAAACATTTCTAAAAGAAATATGATGCCCTTAAACCCCATTTTGGTAATTGAAATTTTTGACTGTTGGGGCATCGATTTTATGGGACCATTTCCCCCTTCCTTTGGCTATCTATACATTTTAGTGGCTGTAGACTATGTATCTAAATGGGTTGAAGCAATTCCATGCCTAAACAATGATCACAAAACAGTGATCAAATTTTTAAAAGAAAATATTTTGTCTCGGTTTGGAATTCCGAAATCAATCATAAGTGATGGGGGTGCTCATTTTTGCAATCGTCCTTTCTGAAATTTAATGAAAAAATACTTGATTTTTCACAAAATTGCAACCCCTTATCACCCACAGACTAGTGGACAAGCTGAGTTAGCTAATCGGGAGATCAAATTAATTTTGGAAAAAACGGTGAACCCAGATCACAAAGATTGGTCATTAAGACTAACTGATGCGCTCTGGGCATACCGAACTGCTTTTAAAACAATTTTGGGCATGTCTCCTTATCGATTAGTCTATGGAAAGCATTGTCACTTGCCTGTGGAATTGGAACATAGGGCATACTGGGCCATTAAAGCAATGAATTTTGACTTAGACAAGGCTGGGCTAAAAAGGAAACTTCAGATGAATGAATTGGAGGAATTGAGAAATGAAGCATATGAAAATGCTAAGATTGCTAAAACCAGGATGAAAATTTTTCATGACAAACACATTGTGCGGAAGTCTTTTGAGCCATCTCAAAAAATCTTGCTATTCAATTCAAGACTCCGCCTCTTTCCTGGTAAGTTGAAATCAAGATGGGCTGGGCCTTATATTGTGAAAAAGGTGTTTGATCACGGAGCAGTTGAAGTGGAAAACCCAGCAAACGGTAATAATTTTACTGTTAATGGTCAGAGGTTAAAACCATTTTTGGAGGATTTTGTTAGAAATGTGGAAACCATTCTTTTAATGGAACCAGAGTACTCCTCCCAAATTCGCGCCTGCCGACACTCCTGTGGATCGGGTCAGGAAATATCAACTCCAACCCGACCCACTGGGGCGCCTTTATAAGGCGCCCACGTGTTCCCCAGCCGCCGCAGTTGCCCCCCCCATTTTTCTTCTTCTTCTTCCTTTTTCTGTCTTCTGTTAGTCGTCGAGTCGCCGAGAAAACACCCATGACCACACACTCCACAAACACGATATTTTGCTTCCTGTTTAGCATTTTAATCTTATATTTGCTCACGGGTGTTCTTCTCTTGTTCGCACTCACACATAAGGATTTTCAGCCTACCCGAAATCCGGATCTGCGCACAGATGAGTAATTTTTGGTGTTTTTTATTTGTAGGTCTCAGCGGTGAACAGATCTTTACCATTCAACCGCGTCCCCACACTCAATGAACCGGTAAATTCGAAACATTGGGGACAATGTTCAGTTTAGGTTTGGGGGTATGATCAGTTCATCAGTTCATTTTCGTTTATAGTTCAGTTTCGTTCATAATTTTTGCAAATTTTTTTAAATTTTATTGTCGTTGTTGATCATGTTTGAACATTGATTGTATAAATTGATTATGCTTATGAATCAGCTTCAATCGTCTTTGTGACTGGCAGACGTAAAAGAACCAGATAGTGAGTCTTAAAATTTAGCAATCATGGATGTAAATCTGTTTTGGTTTAGCCTAGGAGTCCTACGTACTTTTCCATCTGATGTACATACCATGATCATGAAAAAAACAAGGTTAGTAAGGAAGGCTGAAATCAAAGAGAAACAAGCGAAACTCCTCTGTGGCAGAAGTAGTTTTGCCAAACGCCGTCGTGCAAAAAGGCTTGGTGCCTGTAAACAGTGTGGCAGATACTTTCACGAAAGAAGGTACAACCAGTGTTCTGAACCAATTTCCGGTCGCGCACTTGATCGATTAGACTGGATAGTGAATGGGCTGAGTAAGGATTACCCTGATACGCCATGCTATTCCGGTACTGTGCTTAACCGATTTGTGAGAGAAGAAGTTGGGAGAGTTACTGGTTGTCCCTTTTACACAGACACAGAGGGAGACTCAGATTAGATAATTTTTTATAGGAAATATGTACTTTTGTGGGGGAGTGAATGCCAAAGGTCCGAATTTGTTGTAAAAAAAAAAAAAAAAAAATGTAAAAACCTTTTTATAAATTTCTTTTTGATTGAAATGAAAATATGGGCCGAGTAAGGAATGCCCCAAAATACCAACCTGGAGTGTGGGTAGGGGTTCATCCTGAGACGCCTTAGTTTTTGAATTAAATTTGTGTGTTTTGTCTTCTTTGATTGTATATAGTGCAATAGGAAAAATTTTATTTTTGGATCAACGTTCGAACGCCAGGTAACGTTCGAACGTTGACTGCCTACAGTACTCAGCCTCTGATGAGCTTCTGCAGAAACTTGGAAGTACTGGGAGCTCAGTCCGTTTGAATGCCAATAGACCGTTCGAACGAGATTAACGTTCGAACGCCAATAGACCGTTCGAACGTTGACTGCTTACAGTACTTTGGCCTCTACAGAAACACAAAAGTACTGGGAGCTCATCACGTTCGAACGCCATACCACGTTCGAACGATCTTTTTAAATTTCTTCTACCCATGTTCGAACGTCACCAACGTTCGAACGTCACAACTCAGGCTATAAAAGCCTGGTTCGTCGTTTTCAGCCAAAATCCCCAATTTTTTAGAAACCCTAGAATTCCCTGCCCCTCCACAGACCTCAACTTACCTTCATTCCCCAAAAACATCCAAATTCGACCTTCCCTAACCCCTCCCCACATCAAACATCATCAATCCCAGACCTAGAACACTAAGTTCCAGAACTTTTCAGGACCCTCCCATATCAAAAGAACGTTCGAACGCCATGCCAAGGATGAAGCTTCCTGCCAGGCGTGCTCCACCAGTAAATCAAGACCAAAACATGGTGGAAGAAGTGATAGAAGAAAGAGGAGGAAGGCAAAGGACCAAGAAATTCGACAAAACCAGATTTCCTAATGCCTTAAAGGCTGAAAGGTATGAGAATTTCTACCATAAACATGCTATTGTTTGTGAAAGGGATGTGGTGATTGATGATTTTGCTGAGATTGGGATAAAACAAGAAATGGAGAGAAGGGAATGGGTTTGGTATTTGAGAAATGGTGGAGACGCCGTTGTTGAATTGGTGCGGGAGTTTTACTCCAACGCCGAGATCATCAACGGCGCAATACGCACATACGTTAGGGGTACCCACATTGACGTGGACGAGGCGTACATTGTGGAGATAAGGGACGAGATACCCCGAGTACAAAACCCTACCTACCCACCAAAGAAGAATGTGGCAATGACTGTGGTAGGAAAAGAGTTGACTGGGATAGCTGACTTTTCTTGGGTGGGGAAGAAATTTTTTAAGCAAGGGGAGCTCACCGACAAGTATAAGATGTTGAATTTAATTGCGGTGTCGAACTTTGCCCCCTTGGGAAGAAAGAATGAGATTCTACCTGATATGGCCCAACTCCTATATGTCATTGGCAAAGGACACAGCATTGACCTCCCATCTCTCATCCTGAGTGAAATGAAGAAGGGATGTGATGTAAAGAGGAATGCACTCCCTTTTGCGACTTTAGTGACTCAGATGTGCACGGAGCATGGGGTAAGGATAAAGACTGGGATGGAGATCCAGAAGCCAATGGGGCCACTGAACAAGGCTTCCTTCCGGAGGAGCCAAAGTCATAGTGGCGGCCCAACGGCAAGGCAAGAAGAGCCCCCGGCCCAAGGAGTGGATGAAGTGGAGGAAGAGTTGGATGAGATGGAGAGAGAGATAGAGAGAGAGGTAGGAGGGGAAGGAGATCAGCCAGCGGAGGCAGGACCTAGCACCAGCACCAGCACCCGACGCTCTTTTATGGACGTCCTGCTTAGCATCGAAGCTAAGCAGGACGAGATCCTTCGGTATTTGAGGGGTGGACAGGGTGGTGCTAGTGGCCAAGGAGGAGAGTGAGAGAGAGGAACTTCTATTTCTGTTCTTGTTCCTATGTTTTTGTTTTATGTTTGTTTAAAGTACTTCTTTGTATGAATTTCTTCTTTTATAGTTGTAAGTTTTTGTGTGGTTGTGAATGAATGAACCATTGATGTTAAAGGATGATATTTTGAAATGAATGGTTCCATTTATCACTTTTATTTGGTTTTATACATTTGTAGATTTAGCATAGAAATTAAAAGGAGAAGGAACAAATGTGGATATAAGAATGCTTGCTAGAGTAAATATGCACATGATCGGTTTGACACCTCAATTTATTAACTAAGACTTCAAACCACATTTCTTGAAAAACATGGATGTTCTCTCTATACTTAAATTGTCATTTGTACATCGATATTTGTTATTTTAAAAGTACAGGAGGATCTGACTCGCAAATGGAATTGGTATATAACCGATACTCCCTAGAAAACCTGACATACACAGTGGAGATAACAAAGAACACCAGGGTGAGTTTCGAACCTAACGATGCTTTCGAGAGACAATCAATGTTTACTCAAGCAAATTCTTTTCAAATCTCAATTTTTGAATGATCTCATTAACCTTGCTTTGATTAACGCACTTAAAAGTGATCTATTGACATATCCCACACGGAACCATCACATACGACACATACATGTGCACATGCTTGAGAAATGATCTTAGGCCATCTTTGATATAATATTGAGCCTTAGACCTTTCTTTGGAAAATTTTTTTTTTTCCCTCGTTAGCCACGTTTGAGCTATCAATGTTCAAAGTTTTCTTTGATAAACCTACATGATTACCAAACCACAGGAAAACATCCTTGACATACCTTGGTATCTAATTTTCTTACATCCTCTTTGTAAGATGATACAGAAAAAGGAAAAGAAAAAGGAGCATTCGAGATTATCATCCAAGAAGAGTTGATTGGAACAATTGAAACAAAACAGAAGCGAAAAGGCAATAACTTGCCAAGAAAGTGAAAACAATGAGAAAAATGAAAGAAAGAAATGTCATCTTTCGGCAAAATATCAAGAAGCTAGAAAGAGGTGTGCTATGATACGCAAATAACAGATAGCTTTTGAAAATCCCTGACGTCGTTTCGTTAGCCACTGACCTCTGGCCACGCTACAACCCATGCAAAGCCCTAATTGATCTCAAGTATGTTGCATGCATGTGTTGTTAATCACAATGGGGATATGGTAAATAACATTCCTTTTAATTGCGTTGATATTCTTTCATGAGATTATGCCAAACATAAATAGTTGCTTATTTAAAATTTCACTCCTTTCTTAAATAGTGCATGTGATTTTTCGACTGGCCATCTTCTGATCACATGATCTGTGAGAAACAAGTCACTATAATCAGAGTGAACCTTTGCTGAGAGTTTACTACGTGAGGTTTGTGAAATCGAAACTATCCATGGAAGGTGAATAAAAGGGAGTATTTGTTACATAACAATTTTTATTGCTTGAATGATCATTCCTATTGCATTGAGAATTTCAAATACCAATGTATCAAATGATAATTTTTGCATAGATTGAATACCTGTGAAATAAGGATGTGTGAGACATAAATCAAAAGTTGAAAATTTGGTGTCTCAACGACCATGATGCTAATTTACTTTAGACAGCATTCTACTATACACATCTGTTCGACTGAAGTTTGTGGGTAGCTTCTCTGGAAACCCTCACGAGACAACACTCGTCCGCTAGGGTAAACCTAATGGTTCAACGGCTTGTTGCATAAGCTAAATGCAACCGGATGACCTACGAAAATGGCATTAGGAGTAGAATTTTCTTTTTCGTATTACTAGAGACTAGCAATATTTAGGTTGGGGAGTGTGATTAGTACTTAAACTTGACATATTATTATGACATTTTAAGACTAATTGTACTTTAATGGAATTTAAGTGATGTCATTTCAGGCCCTAAACTGAACAAGGACCCAAAAACAACAAGTACCACACTTGGATGCAGTGCCAGTACATTATAGCCCAAAATTGGAGAAGCTTGGAACACTGTCACCACGTTCGAACGGCAACTCACGTTCGAACGTCAAACAAGACACTGTAGCAGACTCAGATGCTGAAGAGATGGCGTGTGGCAGTTAGGAAAGAAGACTGGAACTCTGAAGTACTTGAGTGTCACGTTCGAACGCCAACTCACGTTCGAACGTGCACTTGATTGGATTGAAGACCAGACCACTGCAGAGAGTTGGTACTGCACTTCACAGGGGACCTACAGATCACTCGAGTGAAAGGGGTCAGAGCAGATCTGGCGTTCGAACGCCCTCAGTGCCAAAACAGAAGCAACGTTCGAACGACCTCAGTGCAAAAACAGAAAGAACGTTCGAACGCCAACTCACGTTCGAACGTCATCCACAGACTGGCTGCAGAGTTGTTGACTGTTCACTTGGACTTGGGCGGCAAACACTATTCTTTCACCCCCCCTACCTCCTCCTCTTGCCTATAAATACTCCCCTTGTTGGAGAGCTTGAGGAGCCAAGCATTGTAGGAAGTAGCATAGTGATGGAGGCTTAGACTCCCACTTTCATTGTAGTTAGTTCATTTTCCTTACGAAGTATTTATTTTAGAGATTAGTTTGGCTTTAGTCCAACGTCTCTTGCTTGTTATAGCAGTAGTTTTATGTTTATGTTTATGTCTATGCTTTCAATTCTCATGCATAGAAGAGAGATAGCTCCCATCTTGGTTGAGGAAGCAACCCTCCAATCTTTGGTTGAGGAAGCCACCCTCCAAATGTGACTAGCTTTCTTCTACTTTAATTGTTCATGCATTTCACTTCCATTGCTTGAGCTTCCTTCTTTCTTAGAAGAGTGAAACTCTTCCACTTTTCTAGAGCTTGATCAAAGCCGTGAAGGGTGGAACGTGATTCACCCATTCTTTGGGGAAGATTTGCTCCGTATTTGTGTTACTCTATCTTTTAAAGTTCTCCACTTGGAGGGATGAGCATCACTCACTTTTCTAGCTTTACCCAAGCCATGAAGAGTGAGTAGTTTCTCATTCACTCTTTAGTGAGAGGAGAAGGGCATGTATAAGTTATCCGGGAATTATATTTGTGCAATGTTCTTTTATGCTTAACGTTTATTTTCCCCTATTATCGAATGATTGATTGCATCTAGCAAAGCTAAGGTACTTTGTATAATTGTGAGCCCTTTCTATGACATGGATGACTCCTGCATAGAAAGACTCATCAGTTCAAGGCAAGTACCCCGGCTAGATCCTCATGACTACCCTTCAATCTCCCCCCTTATTGTACTTCACTAAAAAGAATGGACTATTAATATCATGATTGGATGTCTTGTAGAAACACTTGATTGTTTGTAGACGGGTTAAGTCTCGGCACAGGCAATGCTTGTAAACTTCTAGAAAGACATCGGAATCATGTTCTTAATTCTCACAATCCATCTTTATCTTCCGATTAACTTACTGTTGACACGGGAGTTAATTGAGTTATCAAGCACAATTATGACAAACCGGATAACTAACTACATGTCCAGATCCTTGCACTAAAGAGTGACTCTTTTTTTTTTATTAACATTCATTTCCTAATTTGTTAAGAAAATCTCCTGGAAAGAATCTTATATTCTGTCCAGCAAAACCCATATCTCACAGCAAATCCAAATCAAAAAAATGTTACCACCAAAAGGTCTCTACCACTGCTTACCTTAGAAATATCAACAAAAGATCCCTGTGGATTCGACTCCGGACTCAAACCGGATTATTACTACAGCTTGACCACCTGCACTTGGGTGTACATCGGATAGATAGCTGTCAATGATGCACAAGGAGGAGAGTGAGAGAGAGGGATTTCTGTTCTTGTACTTGTTTTTTTATGTTTGTTTAAAGTGCTTCTTTTTATGAATTTCTTCTTTGATAGTTGTAAGTTTTTGTGTGATTGTGAATGAATCGAACCGTTGATATTAAAAGATGTTATTTTGAAATGAATGGTTCCATTTATCACTTTTATTTGTTTTAATGCATTTGAAGATTTAGCATAAAAAATAAAAGGTGATGGAACAAATGTGGATGTTAAGAATGCTTGCTAGAGTAAATATGCACATGATCGGTTTGACACCTCCATTTATCAACCGAGACTTAAAATCACATTTCTTGAAAAAAAATGGTATTATCTCTATACTTAAATTGTCATATGTACATCGATATTTGTTATTTTAAAGGTACAGGAGGATCTGACACGAAAATGGAATTGGTATATAACCAATACCCCCTGGAAAACCCGACATACACAGTGGAGATAACAAAGAACACTAGGGTGAGTTTCGAACCTAACAATGCTTTCGAGAGACAATCAATGTTTACTCAAGTAAATTTTTTTTCACTCTCAATTTTTGAATGATCTCATTAACATTGCTTTGATTGACACACTTAAAAGTGATCTATTGACATATCCCACAAGGAACCATCGTATACGACACATACATGTGCACATGCTTGAGAAATGATCTTAGGCCATCTTTGATATAATATTGAGCCTTAGACCTTTCTTTGACAAAATTTATCCCTCGTTAGCCATGTTTGAGCTATCAATGTATGAATTTTTCTTTGATAAACCTATATGATTACCAATCCACAGGAAAGCATACTTGACATACCTTGGCTATATAATTTTCTTACATCCTCTTTGTAAGATGATACATAAAAAGGAAAAGGAAAAGGAGCATTCGAGATTATCATCCAAGAAGAGTTGATTGGAACAATTGAAACAAAACAGAAGCAAAAAGGCAAGAACTTGCCAAGAAAGTGAAAAATGAGAAAAATGAAAGAAAGAAATGTCATCTCTCGGCAAAATATCAAGAAGCTAGAAAAAGGTGTGCTACAATACGTAAACAAAAGATAGCTTTTGAAAATCCCTGACGTCGTTTCGTTAGCCACTGACCTCTGGCCACGCTACAACCTATGAAAAGCCCTAATTGATCTCAAGTCTGTTACATGCATGTGTTGTTAATCAAAATTGGGATATGGTAAATAGCATTCCTTTTAATTGCGTTAATATTCTTTCATGAGATTATGCCAAACATAAGTAGTTGCTTCTTTAAAATTTCACTCCTTTCCTAAATTGTGCATGTGATTTTTCGATTGGCCATCTTCTGATCACATGATCTGTGAGAAACAAGTCACTATAATTAGAGTGAACTTTTGCTGAGAGTATACTACGTGAGATTTGTGAAATCGAAACTATCCATGGAAGGTGATAAAAGGCAGTATTTGTTACATAACAATTCCTGTTGCTTGAATGATCATTCCTACTGCATTGAGAATTTCAAATACCAATGTAACAAATGATAATTTTTGCATAGAATGAATACCTGTGAAATAAGGACGTGTGAGACATAAGTCAAAATTGAGAAGCTGGTGTCCCAACGATCATGATGCTAATTTACTTTAATCAGCATTCTCCTATGCACATCTGTTCGACTGAAGTTTATGGGTAGCTTCACTGGAAACCCTCACGAGACAACACTCGTCCGCTAGGGTAAACCTAGTGGTTCAACGGCTTGTTGCATAAGCTAAATGCAATCGGATGACCTACGAAAATGGCATTAGGAGTAGATTTTTCTTTTTCGTATTACTAGAGCCTAGCAATATTTAGGTTGGGGAGTGTGATTAGTACTTAAAATTGACATATTATTATGACATTTTAAGACTAATTGTACTTTAATAGAGTTTAAGTGATGTCATTTTAGGCCCTAAACTGAACAAGGACCCAAGAACAACAAGTACCACACTTGGATGCAGCACCAGCACATTAGAGCCCAAAATTGGAGAAGCTTGGAGCACAACCAGAACGTTCGAACGCCAACTCACGTTCGAACGTCCACCTTACACTGTAGCAGACTCAACTGCTGAAGAGAAGGCGTGTTGCAGTTAGGAAAGAAGACTGGAGCTCTGAAGCACTTGAGTGTCACGTTCGAACGCCAACTCACGTTCGAACGTGCACTTGAGTTGATGGAAGACTAGACTACTGCAAAGAGTTGGAACTGAACTTCATAGAAGACCAACAGACCACTCGAGTGAAAGGGTCAGAGCAAATCTGGCGTTCGAACGCCCTTAGTGCAAAAACAGAAGAAACGTTCGAACGACAGTCAACGTTCGAACGCCCGTAGTGCAAAAACAGAAAGAACGTTCGAACGCCAACTCACGTTCGAACGTTATCCATAGACTGGCAGCAGAGTTGTTGACTATTCACTTGGACTTGGGCGGAAAACACTATTCCTTCACCCCCGCCCTTGTCTCCTCCTCTTGCCTATAAATACTCCCCTTGTTGGAGAGCTATGGGAGCCAAGTAGGAAGTAGGAAAGTTGATGGAGGCTTAGACTCCCACTCTCATTGTAGATTTAGCTCATTTTCCTTGTATGAAGTCTTTATTTTAGAGATTAGTTTGGCTTTAGTCCAACATCTCTTGCTTGTTATAACAGTAGTTTACGCTTATGCTTATGTTTATGCTTTCATTTTTCATGCATAGAAGAGAGATAGCTCACCTTTTGGTTGAGGAAGCCACCCTCCAATTCTTGGTTGAGGAAGCCACCCTCCAAATGTGACTAGCTTTCTTCTACTTTTATTGTTCATACATTTCACTTCCATTGCTTGCGCTTCTTTCTTTCTTAGAAGAGTGAAACTCTTCCACTTTTCTAGAGCTTTACCAAAGCCGTGAAGGGTGGAACGTGATTCACCCATTCTTTGTTAAAGATTGGCTACGCATTTGTTGTTAATTTATCTTATAAGTTCTCTACTTGGAGGGATGAGCATCACTCACTTTTCTAGCTTTACCCAAGCCATGAAGAGTGAGTAGTTTCTCATTCACTCTTTAGCAAGAGGAGAAGGGCATGTATAAGTTATCCGGGAATCATATTTGTGCAATGTTTTTATGCTTAACGCTTATTTCTTCTTGTTATTGGATGATTGATTGCATCTAGCAAAGCTAAGGTACTTTGTATAATTGTGGGCTCTTTCTATGACACAGATGACTCTTGCATAGAAAGACTCATCAGTTCAAGGCAAGTACCCCGGCTAGATCCTCATGACTACCCTTCAATCTTCCCCCTTATTGCACTTCATTTAAAGAATGGAATATTAATATCATGATTGGATGTCTTGTAGAAACACTTGCTTGTTTGTAGACGGGTTAAGTTTCGGCACAGGCAATTCTTGTAAACTCCTAGAAAGACATCGGAATCATGGTCTTAATTCTCACAACCCATCTTTATCTTCCGATTAACTTGCTGTTGACACGGGAGTTAATTGAGTTATCAAGCACAATTATGACAAACCGGATAACTAACTACATGTCCAGATCCTTGCACTAAAGAGTGACTTTTTTTATTTAGCACCTATTTTGTTAAGAAAATCCTCTTGGAAAGAATCTTATATTCTGTCCAGGAAAACTCATATCTCACAGCAAATCTCAAAGGTTACAATCAGTCGGTCTCTACCACTGCTCACCTCAGAAATATCAACAAAAGTTCCCTGTGGATTCGACTCCGGACTCAAACCGGATTATTACTACAGCTTGACCGCCTGCACTTGGGTGTACACATTTCGGATCAAGCATCACCCGTCTCCCGGATGCTCCTTGTGTCATCGACCTCTCTCTCAATGGCCATAGCCGTCTCGACCATCGAGTCGAAATCCTGTAGGCAGTGGCCCACAATCTTCCCCTGGATGGACATTTTCAAACCATCCTCAAACCTCCTCACTTTGGCCATCTCTATGGCCACGTAATCATCGGCGAAACGAGCTAACTCAGTGAATTTAGCCACATATTCCATCACCATCATAGTCCTCTACTTTAAATCCAAGAATTCCCGGGCTTTCACATGTCCAACAGCCGATGGGAAGTACTTGCCCATAAAGAGCTCCCAAAACTCTCCCCATGTCATTGCCTCTAAGTTCTTCAAGCCCATTACCCAATCCCACCACAGATGGGCTTCTCCTTCTAGCTGGAATGCAGCTAGCCTTATCTTATTGGCATCGGAGGTGATCTCCATAGCCTCTAGGATTTTCTTCACTTGCTGGAACCAATGGTCGGCCGCCATCAGGTCCGTCCCTCCCATAAAAGTCGGAGGCTTGTGTACTTTAAAATTTTGGAGGTTACTTGAGCCCCATTGGCCCATATTGGCGCTAGCCTGTGCAAAGGTAGTCGCCATCGTGCCAATAGCCTCCATAAAGGCTTTTTGGTCAAAGGCCAGTGGTGGTTGATTGTTGTTCTGCCCACCGCCTCGGCCGCGTCCTCTTCCTCTATTTGCCATCTACACACATGTCAAATAGCAATAGAGCACTAACTTAGTACCCCAAGAGAGGGATCAAGTTCAAACTTTGAGATTTCTCTCATTGTCTCGCTAGTAGAGCAGCTACACCCTGAACCATCCCGTTCATTCTTTTTCCGACCCCCAAGGTTATGTTCTCTAACTCTAGTGTCTCTTTTCCATATACATTCATGCATATTGTTCCCATAACATATAACACATAACATGTAGCATTTAAAGCACATAACATGTAATGCACAATGGATGCAATGGTCTAAACCCATGCCCCGCAAGCCCTAGGTAAATCATAAACCTAGGCTCTGATACCAAGCTATGACGCCCCTAAAACCGGGGGTCATTTGTCAACCCGTCGACCAACCGTCAACCCGCGGAAACACCCGTGTATGCCACATAATCTGTTATCACATCATAACATCCTCTTTACTGGGATCACAATAACTCAAAGTTTGGGTAGAGTCTCCCTTGTACCAGGCACTCCCAAACGCATATCCTGTATACATGTAATCACATGACCCATCCGAGTTTCAATATACCACAATTTATACTCCATTATTGTCCATTTACATCATTTGAATAAAAGAACACAAAGCCCAAAAGCATAGCAAAACATTCTTAAAAATTGAGATTTTTGGAAAACCTACCGGTACGTTTATCATCGTTCTACTGGTAAGTTTTGCCCACTGGAAAAGTTCTATCGGTAGAAGTACTCGACGTTCTACCTGTTGGTTTTACCAATTTTCCTACGATTCTTTCCTTTTTCAATTCCAATCCATTCCTTTCTTTTTCACATTACAATTATTTCCTATATTACATGTCCAAAACTAAATAACATAATAGTTTTTACAAAACATGTTTCAAAAGCCACATCCCGGCTTTTCTTCAACCATGAGGCCCCGAATGAGAGCCTTCCACCAGTGTGTACCCCGCACCTGAAATGTTTTCCCATAAAGGGTGAGCCACGCTCAATAGGGTATCTCCTAAGGAGGCTACTCTCCAACCTAGATGCATATGAAATGTTCACATGTAACATTCAACAAGCAACAACCATTCCAATCAAGAATATGCTATTTAATGTTAGAAATCACCAAGCCATGCCATGAAATGAGATGAGACTCACTCATGCACATCAACCCGAGGCCTCACCGGCTCCCTCAACACATGCAAATGCCATGCGTGCAAAAATCCGGGCATTCCAAGCCCCCACCATTGATGTTACACATCCAATGACCATTTAAAAATCTCCGGGTCTTTCTTGGGGTGGGTATTAATGGACTTCCACAAACGGTCATCCAACCAACACAGCATCTATGGACTTCCACCAACGGCTCCGCGTACGCCGACACACTTTATGGGCTCTTATACCAATGGAGTGTGTATCCGAATCACTGGGTCTCTCACCCGAGAGATTGTCTAGCCTTTCTTGCTAACCTCGACCCAATTTTCAATACAAACCGTGCGACTCATCCAGACCTTGGCCCAACTTTTTCGAGCCCACACATCATTCACCAAGAGTGGTGTTTGATGACAACCATGCACACACCCCCCCACTCATGCCTAATGCCCATGAATGCGATATCTCCGTGCATATGCAATGTAATATACAATTGCAATACTATATCATGTCCAATATGTATGAGTGCCATATGAACAATCTCAACCACATTTCAACATACACCATGACTAATTATATCATAAGCATATAATTTTCATAAATCCTCATATTGTCAATATATCATCTAGCATATATCAACATCTACATTCAACAACCATTTCTCAAGCATGTTAAACATAATCTATGCAAAACACACTTAATTTCACATAGGCATTAGATCAAACACCTTCAATGTACCAAATCATGTAATCACATAAAATGCCCAATTTCATCACATTACTTAAGAAATTACATTAGGTAATTTCTACACACCCAATTCAAGATAGAATTTATTCTACCCATTTCATCAATTTACAACAATAGGTAAGTGTTAAATACATCTAACTACCTAACCATTTCATATAATCACCCTAGGTTGGAAATAAACTTAGTTAGGATGAAAACTCTACCTCTTGAAGCATAAAATAACCGTTGGAACCTTCAAAAACCCGAAACAAGCTCTAATCCAAGCTTTTCCCAAAATCTTATTTTTGAAACTTCGGTGAAATCTGTCCTTTTTGGTATAGTCGTGTAGCCCACGACGAGTAGATGGACTTTTGTTCTTGGCTCGTGTTGATTCGAGCGACAGGAAGATGTAGATCGTAGAGAGAAGTTTGGAAATCTCTCTTTTCCCTCTCTTCCTCCTTCCTCCTTCCAACGTAATGTAGCAGAAAGAATGGGGAGAAAATCTGATTTTCTCCCCTATTTATACCCTTTAAATGCTTGGTCCACATCGTGCCACACAGTCCTTATTCCCAGGTCCGGTTTCGTCCCGAAATGATTAAATTTCGTCCCGGTTCAAATTCAAAATATTTTTATATGAACTTTCTTTAAATTATTTTCTACTTTTCAAAATTTAAGTCCCGGGTTCATTTTTGAGGTCACCCGACACCCGGTCGCCTCATAAAACACGAAAAATCTGACCGTCTCGGAATCCGATAAAAATTGATAGGGTAACTAGATTTCGCGAGACGAATCCATCGATGAGGTTCGTATCGTCATCCAAGCTCTAGAAAATTTTGGGTTTTCAACCCGTACCGAAGTGACAAATTACTGTTTTGCCTTTTTTCATAAAAATTTAAATTTACTTGGGTTTTATAGATTTTCCCTCGCAACCAGAATACGAAAACAACATCATTTTTTTGCATTCTCTCCTCAAATTCTCTTCACCTAGCAATTTTCTTTCAAATTTCTTCTGATTAAACACTTACCCATACTGTATTCTAGGTTCTTACTGATCAGAATCCATTAAAATTAGAAATCAAGAGAGAAATCAAGAAAAGATGGATCCAAGACTTAGAACAAGAGGTTCTTTAAGCCGGACAACGAGAGGCCAATCTTCGTCATCCGAAGCAACCCCGCAGCAACCCTAGACACGTAATATCTTCAATACTATGATGTTCGAAACCATTACTTCAATACTGTGGTATCATACTTATTTTCTCTCTAAAACTATCATTGCTGAACGACCTGTCATTTACGAGGATTTCGAGCATATTGGAGTTAGACAGAATCTTGCTACACGTGGATGGTTAAATTATGTCAAGTTTGTTGCTCCTGCTTATGAATGCCTAGCCTGTGACTTTTATAGTAATGCTAAAGAAATCGGGCCTAGGGAGTTCCGTGTGCTTGTTAGGGAAGTGGCCTTCCAAGTTGCACCGGCCACTATTGCAAATTTTTTCCATCCCCTCCCGAGACATCCAAACCCACAATACCCTTACACTCAATTGTCTAATATGACTGATATAGGGATTGAACTGACGGGGAATCCAGACTATTTATGGGTGATGCCGAATAAATACATCAAGCAAGGGGATTTGATGGACAAATATAGGATTTTGAACTTGATAACTGTGAATAGTCTGTTACCCCAGTTCTAGAAAAACTAGATGTACACTTAGAGAGCCTACTTCCTATATGCTTTTGGGATGGGACATACGATTGATCTCCCCAACTTGATCATGGACCAGATGATGTTGACAGTAAAAGTAAAGAAAAACTCACTTCCATATGCTATGTTAGTTTCAGAGTTGTGCAGGAATAAGGGAGTGATCATGGATCCCTTATGGCCGACGGTGGAGCACTTTGCATCATTATACAAGACATCTTTAAGAAAGAGCCATGGAGGCCAGCCTAAGGAGCAGCCCGAGGTACCAGCCGCACCGCATGCCGAACCATATCAAGGAGCTGAAGATTATCACCCACTAGAGGAGCCTCAGCCACAGGAGGAGCAGCCATATATACCGGTTGATGATAGGTCCAACCGACAGAGTTTGCTGGGGTTGGAGACCAGTGTCACCCATCTAGGGACCAGCATCGTCCAGCTCGATCAACGTATGGATGACTACGAGCAGAATTAGAGTGAGATCTTGAGGCTACTCAGAGGACACTTCGGTGGAGGCCCATCTACTTCATGATCAAAGACCTTTCAAGAATTCCACATCATTACTTCTACTATCTTTACTGAACACTTTTATTTTATGCATTTCATTTCAGTTTTATGTTTTGAATGTTGTTTTGAATTTGGTTTTAATTAATCTAATTTATGTTTTGGTTAAATTTTGTTAAGTTAGGATGCATATTTCATGTGATTCATGTTACAATTAGGTTATTATTCTTATGCTTTGCAGGGATACCCTTAACCCGATTGCGCGGGATTTTCATATAGCAGTTGTGCACTATCCTAATATTTTCCTAGAAACTCATTATTCTAAGCACGTAAAATTCCTTATTTTGAGAAACTTTCTGAAATATTACATTCCTTTATTAAGCTTACATATGTAGTGGAGATGTAAACCTGTTGTAGATTTTGAGCCAATCCTCCTTGGAGATATATTTTACAATTACACAAGTAAGAATTTTCGATTTAGCGATAAATCTCTTCGAATAATCTCATTAGTTTTGTTTTGATTAACACTCATTGAATTGCATGATTAGCATTTTCCTTAAATTTATAATCCGGAACTATGCAGGTGTATGATTTCTAGAAAATGATCTTAGGCCATCTTTGATTAATTTTGAGCCTTAGCCATTTCTTTTACAAAATTATATCCCTAGTTAGTCGTGATTGAGCCTAAAGAGTATAATTTCTTTTCATAAAACCTATAAGTTAACCGAACGACAGAAAAAATATATTTGACATACCCTTGCTATCTAATTTTCTTGCACCCTGTTTTAAAGTCAGTGTGATACGAAAAGCAAGAGCAGAAGAAAAGAAAGAAAAGAGCAAAGAAAGAAAATGGTGATTACTGTGAAAAGAAAGAAAAATTTTGTGGAAGAAAGCAAGACAAAGAAAGGAAAAGTAAAGAAAGAAAAGAGTCAAGAAAGTGAAAAATGAGAAAGAAAATGAAAGAATGGAAATACCATGTATGTGAAAGCTTTGAAATAGGAAAGAGGTGTGCCACAATACTCAAGAACAGATAGCTTTTGAATACCTTTGACATCGTTTCTTAAACCCTAAATCCATGGCCACGTTATAACGTTATTAAAGTCCTTTTTGATTTCAGAAGTCATGCATGTGTATTATTTCCATCTATTCATTAGAAAGGGGAATTGTTAATAATGTGTTTGATGTAGTGTTAATATTCCTTCATGAGATTATCCCAAATTTCAGTTTTATTCAAATAACCGTTCTTTTGAGACATTACATGTGAAATAATTTGCTTTGATAACAATATTCTTATCAAGAGTAATTTTTGAGTGATAGTCACTATAACGAGAGTGTGTTCATTGTTGAGTGATTTCCAGGAAAGGCTTGACATCGAGACTAATTCTTGTACGACGAAGTGAAGGGTGGTGATATTTCTTAAGTGATTTTTGAAGTAAATTAATCATTGCACACACATACACAAGTTTTTTTGAAAATATATGGATAATGTCACAACTAATGTGTGTTACTCTTATAGTGATCAGGGAAATGAGGTATTCTAGCAAATCAAAGGAATGGTGATTTAATTTTATTCGTGAAAAATATGAATTATTGTATTCTAACCATTGTTGTTTGTAGGTAGCTTCACTGGAAATCTTCACGAGACAAAACTCGTTCACTAGGGATCACCTAGGGGTTTAACGGCTTGTTGCATATGCTAAATGCAATCGTGAAATCTATGAAAGTGATTTTATTTTGTTATTTATTTCTATTACTAGGGACTAGTAATGTTTAGGTTGGGGGTGTGATTAACCCTAATTAGTGCGTTAATGAATTGGATTAATAGGTTAATTGTGTTAATGAAATTAGTTAAAACAGTCAAGGTACATGAAATTAGGGTTAGTGTCTAAATTAGGGTTAATGCATTAAACGTGTCGTTTTTCAGGGTTTTATGAGTAAATTTCGCAAAGTTAAGGGGAGCAAACTGTCCAAGTCAAATCAACAAGGGGAGGCAAGTGCAATATCATCAAATCATCAAGGAACCATACCCACCAAAATCCAGAGGTTTAGCACCGTCCGGACGCTGGTGGCGGTGTCTGGACGGTGGCAAAATCGCCTTAAGCCTCCACTTTCTCCCATTGGTCATCACATGCAACAGGTCCATGCAGCCTCTACTGCCTCAAGCCTCCTCTCCAGCTTCTATAAATAGCAGCTTTCAGTTTCATTTTCAGAGTTCAATAATTCCATCAGAGAGATATGCCAGAGAGAGTGGAGGGAAGTTAGGGGAGGTCAGGATAGTCCAGAAAGTGAGAGAGAGAAAGAAACAGTACAGCGAAGCCTTACCGAACTACTTCCAGCCAACTTTCCTTTACCTTTTCTTTCTTCTACATTTATATTATTCCTTTTTACTTGGAGGGTTGAACCTCTACCACTTTTGTGCCCTAACCGGTATTAAGAGTTGTGGGGTTACTATTCCTCGGGGAAGGATTGTCTGTATTTTATTTTGTATTGTAATGGAACTATTTCACACCTCTTGCTCATCTATAGCAATAGGGCTTGAGTAGTCCACTTTTACCCTTCGGTGAGGGTGAACATATGTAAGATATTGTTTGAGTTATGGAAATGCCAATGTGTTAACTATGCTTTAATGTTATATATACCTCCCTTATTGATGGATGGTACATTTATAATATGCTCATGGTTATGAACACTGAGCGATACCTAATGCTATATACCGTACTATCTAATAATTATGCACTTCATGCATGATATAGTGATATAGGTGATTGGGCTTTATGTAATAGTTGATTGATTGGTTATAGACGGGTTAAGTCTTGGCATAGCCAATGTTCTATTCAATGCATAAATTAGAATCTCGTCATCAGTGGATCATCAACCTGCCGGTTGAATAGCTTTAGTGTTCCTCCTGAATGGCTTGCCTTCTGGTTCACTAGGGTTTTTTAACTGATGCATGGTACAGAGATGCCGATTGAGTAATTCAGGTATTCCTCCTGAATGGCTTGCCTTCTGGTTGACTCGGATTATTTAATTGTTGCATAGAAATATACCTGCCAACTAACCTAATCAGTTGTTGGATACAGTTCAATATACATCATACCTACCGGTTGACTTTCCAGTAAAATGGGGGTTAATTGTTGTAAGGTGGCATTTTCAAAACTTAGCCAATATAATGCATGTGGAATCCCCGAACTGAAGGGTACCTTTTAATTAATTCATCTCCCCAGTTTTAATTAAGTTTGTTTTAATTGTTCTAAGCTCACACCATAAGTTATTTCATTAAATTTTGTATTTGTAACAACTTCACCATTTCTGTTTTGATTTCCAAAGTTAAACTCCCTGTGGGTTCAACCTCGGACTTAAACCGAGTATTATATTGCAATTTTGACCACTTATACTTGAATGTACAACACTATTCAGGTCGATAGTTGAGTCAGAGAGTGACGCTCACCAACTGTATAAGCCATATACACACAATCCGGGTGCGTGTTTGGAGATTAGGGAAAACCAATCAAGCATTTTTTGGTGCCATTGCCGGGGAATGCTAAACGTCATGTTTTCGAAGGTGGTTTGGGACAGCATAGGTAAGTCTCGTTATTTTCATCACAGGCCAAGGTATGCCGTCTTGATTGTAAATAGTTGTTGTAGTTTGTGTTTTATGTAATGTTTCCTAATTTTTATGAAAATGTGTTAAATTTACCCAAAATTTGAAAATGTGTGTGAGATTTGTGATGAGTATGAGTGCATCACTAGTGAGTGCCCATTAAATTATATGGTTCAAGACTTTGCATGTGAATGATTAATTTCAATATTGGCCCCCGAAAATTTTTACCCCAACCATTATGTTGCAACAAGTTATCCGAGTTATGGTTGGGAGATCGAACCTTATAATTTTTCATCCGATCTCACACCACCAAATGAATTTTGCCACTATCCAACATATGAGGACTCAACCAAACAAGAATTTGAAAATACTATTTGTGAGTTTATGCTATACCAAATGGAAGTCAATGCCCAAGTAGCCCAAAAATTTTCTAAAATTAGAGATGACCTTAATGCATTGGTTTTGCTATCTAGTACCCTAACATTCCATTCATGAGATTATGCCAAGTTAGTTTTAATTGTTGTGCACGCACATCATTTTTGGATTATATGTGAACAATTTGGTTTGTGCATCAGATTTTATCTCACATATACACATGGAGAGCTGTAATGCCCCAAAACACACCCTGGACGGCATTACATTCTAAAACATTCATATCATGAGAGCACTAATATAATTCCTTAAGAAACGAGACTCCATTTGTCATCCACAAATATTTACAATGTGATCCAAAAGAATAAGCCCAAATTATGGCTATTACATCTCAAAATTAATTAAAGTAGCACAACGGAATAAACAAAAGAAACTAAACTACACAATGTTCCAAAAGAATGTCCTAGTCTAGTACAAAAGGAAAGGAGGTCGCTCTAGGCGTCCACCTCGGGATCCACACTCCCGTCAAGTGGAGTCTCCCAAGTAGCGGGCTCCTCGACCCTTACGTCCTCCTCAAGCGGGTAATCTGAAAAATGTTAGCGGTAGGGGGTGAGCACGAAGCTCTGTAGAAAAATTCTCTCAAACCCAAACAAGGTTTAGAAAAGCATTAAAGCGGTCGGTCTCATTTTTAACATAACATAGATATATAATTTGAACGAAAGCAGTGACGTTTAAAAATGATCTCAAGTTTATGTAAAAACATTACTTAAATGAATAAATGAGCACCACATACAAATAATCACCATTAATTGCCATAAACAATCCCCAACACTTCTTTCGGTAGGTGGCATACTTTATGGTAACCTCCACCCCCCTTTAGGTCTCCTTTGATTATCAAGCATCCTTATTGGGAACCTCTTGAGAATGGATGAGTATCCTTACATGGAACCTCTCACCAATCACTACATTGTTCCCAAGCATCCTTACCGGGAACTTCTTGAGAAAGGGGTGAGCATCCTTGCAAGGAACCTCTCACTATAACGAACTTATTTCTCAAGCATCCTTACCGGGAACCTCTTGAGAAGGGGTGAGCATCCTTACAAGGAACCTCTCACTCATGTGCATCATCACAACTCAACCAAGCATACAATTCCAACATTCATCTCAATTTACAAGCATCTATTCAAAATCCCCAAAATATATCATGTAACAATTCCACAACCAACAAAGAAAAATACATGAGATCACAATAACATCATTTTTCTACCCAACACAAAGCACTAAGGTTTAGAAAATCCATAATAAAGAAAGCATTTAAGAAGGAAATACATCACTCTCCAAAAATGAGGGTTTTAAAACTAGAGAAGAGATTTCATGGGTATTAAACCCTAACTTTGTTCAAAACATGTAATCTTTGCCAAAAAGCCTAAGAGAGGATGATTCCATAACATATATATACTATTGATAGCCAAAGTATACATATATAAATACCCTAGCCTCAACGTAAGTGAGTGAGAGAAAACCTCTACCTTCTTCTTCCTTAGTGTTCTTGAAAAATTTGAAGTTTTGATCCTCTTCAATGTGTAAATCCTCCCTTGATTCTTGTGTTTTCCCCTCTTTTCTCCTCTCTAAGTTTTCCTAGGGTTAGAAATGTTGAAATGATGCAAAGAGAGGTGTCCTTATGTATTTATAGGGTGAGAAATGGTCTCTTGTACGCGATTTCTGAAACCCAGAATTCGCAAGTCACGTTCGAACGTCATTGGCGTTTGAACGTTCGTCACTCCCAGTACTTTTGTTTTTCCATCAGACAAGAGTACTGGAATGCACTTTTGTTCGAACGTTTATTCACGTTCGAACGTCGATTCACGTTCGAACGTCGATTCACGTTCGAACGGAATTCCTGTTTCTGCTGCAACTTCCAGTGAAGTTTTGGCCTATTTAGAGATTGAGTTGGAAAATTTTCGTGAAATACTCTTTTGTAGCCCTGGAAGTATGCTATCTACTGTCAAAATTTCAGAGTAAACTGACATTAGAATAAAAAGTTATGATCAAAATACTAGGAAGTGTCCAAAATCCTTTCTACCCAAGTTTTCTCTTAAATGTGCTTTCATTCCAAAAATCTTCCTAGCTTCTAATACATACCCTATTACACCGCCTAACATTTTTATTTCTACTTTTCCAATCTACCAAATTCAAACACACATCACTATGCATATCCCCATTTTTACAACAATTATTTACTATATATCTATATACATATATAAAAGAAAATGCGGGGTGTTACAAGAGCATACCCGGATAATCATTTAGTTATTCATTTTTTAGGGAAACCCTTGGTGAGTTTTGCATCAAAGTTGAATTTGGATAGCCAAGTGAATGTGGATTCCATTGAGTAAATGTTTAAATTGCATATTCATTTAACACACAAATGAGTTAAAAGGAAATGTGTAGGTGTATACTCTAGAATAATATTTAAAGCTATGATGAAACTCATGTGTGATTGGTTCGGGTGTTCGGAAAAAACTGTTTTTGACATCCCAGTGCTAGTCAGCATAAGGGCATATGTTTCAAATGTTGGATATGAGGAAAATAAGTTTGTAGGTACCTTCATTGGAAACCTTCATGAGACAAAACTCATCCACTAGGGATCACCTAGGGGTTTAAAGGCTTGTTGCATATGCTAAATGCAATAGCAGAATTAGTAAAGGTTTATTTTTGTTTGCTTAATTTTTACATTTAGTTTGCTTGGGACTAACAAAGCTTAAGTTGGGGGGTGTGATGAGCAAATAATATTGCATATTTAACGGCCTCATTACATGCATTTTAACTCAACTTTGCATTTAATTGCTTAAAGTTAGTCGAATTCATGAATAATGTGAAAATTTTGATGTTGCAGGTAATCATAGGGTAAATGATAGCTTTCGAAACCCTACAACTAAGTGTGGATGAGTGGAGAAGAGATGGACACATTACATGAGGATTATGAGGCTTTAAAGTGAAAGAAATCAAGGAGGTAGCGGTACTTAGTATCATAGGTACCGGAATCTAAGCGTACTGGAATTTTGGTACCGGCACCCGCACCAATTGGTAGTAGTACCCAAATATTTTTCATTTTTGACCATGATCCCCTTTAAATCTGAAAAATTTTAAAACATGAAAGTTGTATATCTGGATGTCATTTATATTGTGTCAAAATTTCAGCTTAATCAGAAGGTGGGATCAAAAGTTATGACAAATTTATGAAAGTTGGTCCTGAGCTAGCATCCTCCTTACGACCTACCAGTGGAAGGCAACCAAAACCTACCGGTAGAAGACCCTACTGGAAGTTTTTTACCGGTAGGTTTTTGACGTTCTACCGGCAGGTTTTGTCCAGATTTGCCAGACACATTTCCACACGACTCCACCTACTCCGGGGGCCCACCTCTTGTCTTCTAAGCCATACCCTGACATATTTGACAACCCATGATGCTCCTCCCCTAACCCCTAAAGTCAGATTTGAAATAAGAGAGATAGGGGAAGAAAGAGTGAGAAGAGGGGTGGTTCGGAAAGCATGAGAGGAGCATACTTTGACTAAAATTGCTTCTCCAAGTGGACAACCTCCCTCCAATGATTCCAATTCAGCTCATAGATGCTAAGGGAAAGAGTATGGATGAAAATGAAGGGGGCTTACACCATTATTCAGTTTATACATGCTTTTAGAGAGAGAAGCTCCAAGGTAGAAGATGAATTTTTAGAGAGAGAAAGTTGGGTGCTTACATTTCCTTCACCATTTTCATTGTAGTAAGCTTTATTCTACTTGTAATCTTTCCATCTTACATTCTAATCTCTTTTATTCAATTTGTAATCAAGCTTAGCTTAATGTTTTTGTATTTCCATTTCTACATTTGTATATTTTTTCTCTTCAAGCTTTGTATTTGGGTATGAATGATTTTACTCTTGTAGTTTAAACCTTTTCTTGCATCAATACAAGTTTCATGCTTTATTTCACTACCATGTATCTTTAAATTATGTTTGTTCTTACCTTTATTATGAGTAGCTAGACTTTTAGTTGGCTAATCCAAGGGGGATTTCCTCTTGAGTATGTGAAATCGATTCTCTTTCATTCTTACTCGCAGTGTAAAGTGTTTAGTTTGACTAGGTTGAGTGCGGACGTGGTTGTGGGTTCTTGATACACCGTAGACTTGTCACGGGATATGCTTTTGCCCAACACAACCACATTAGTCACTCACTTCCTACGAATCAATAAAACAGCGAAACACCATTGATTGAATGAAATGAGTCGATTTAGCGTACCCTTTGGAATGAACTCTATGGATTAGCGAACCCTCTTTTTACTTGCATTTTCACCAAAACCCAACTCACCAAAACACAATTCACAAGATTTTCCAATTTTTATTTCTTTACAAATCACCATTCCAAAACATTTGACATTTCCTTCCCTGAGGAGACGACATTGGAATACCCATTCCAAGTAAAATCACGACATTGCAAGTCTCTCTACGCTTGGGGAGTACTTTTGCCCACACACATGTTTTTGTTCACACACACAATTTTTTCCATTTCTAGCATCGAACACGAGGGAGAGTGACACTCACCAACTCGTAGAAGCCATATACACACAATCTGAGTGTGTATTTGGAGATTAGGGAAAACCAACCAAGCACACGCTCCACCAACACCATTCTTGGAACCACTACAGGCTTTGGTTCTTTACCTAGACCAGTACCAATAAGCCAATAATCAAAGTCACATGGACAAAAGCAATTGACAATGAAAACAATTAAAGTCACATAATTTTAGTAAAAGGATAAATCTACTAATTTTATATGTTTGCTTGGCTTACGTTCATGATATGCCTATGTCCCACTTGAACTTTTCTCAAAGTTTTTGATGAATACATTATGTTCTCGATATGGAATTTATTTCAAAAATATTGTCTCGACATGGAATTTTGTATGCAAAATTTAGCTAAGCCAATGAGATTAAAAAGCAATTGCAATTACGAAGGACACAGTTTGTAGGCAAAAATAAATGAAGCAAGAATAATTAAAACTCAAAAATTTGCCAATGACTTTTTTTCCTTCACTCTGATATTTTGTCGACCACCTAGAATGCAGAGGTGTTGGTTTATGGTAGTCAAGGGCTATTTTTTTTCTCTCTGACATTTTGTCAATCACCTGGTATGCAAAAAAGGAAAAAGGTGGAGGTTGCATGGTTTAATAGCAAGGGCACTTAGTTTTATGAAATTTTCGTGTATATGTATGGGTGTAGGTGTGAGTGTTCTATACATATGCACAAATAATACTTATACACAACTACAACTCAAATTGTTAAATAATCCTCAAGAAACATATAACTCAAATTGACTAAATCAATAGATCATAAATATTTGTTAAATCCACATATTCATTATCAAAATAGGATAAGTATAAATGTATAAGGTCTCCAATTTTTCACTTGTTGATCCTATACTTAAACTGATCCAAGTAGACCCACATTAATCAACTTTAAAACCAATACATGGCATAATATTTAAATAATCAAGTAGAACCACATTAACAAACTACAAAACCAATACATCACATAGGATTTAAATAGCCTAAAAAATTGTTGTATTCTCAAATTTCACTATTTTCAAGCAAATCCACATTAATCTACTTCAAAATTAATCGGTTGACATTAAAAATCAATATGCATAGACAACAATTGATCAAATATTTGATTTCAATTTCATTAACAAACCCTAACCAAGCCCAACATGAAAATTAAAAATTTATAGTGTTTTGAAAATTACCTAGCTATGCTCAAAAGAAAAAAAAAAATACCTAGCACCATGAGAGTGTTGAGTGGACACGATTGTCGCTTGAATTCAACCACTGCCTAAATAACACCAAATAAAACATAAACAAAGAAACAAAATATACATAGGCATTCAAGATCACTTAACACATATATGCAGTACGAAGAAGATCAATAATATGCCAAATGTAATCTATAGGAACAAAGCATCATGTTTTTTGATGACATCAAATTGCGGATATGTATTTGGCCCGAAAAATACAATATTAAATATTCTATGTAACTCGAAGAAACAAATATAACTCTCAATTGCATTTCCGAAGACTTTTAACACATGGGATGAAATTAGCCCCATTGGCTTATTCATTGTCTACTCTACAACACACTTTATTAAAAAAATTCAAGCATAGAAAACCAACGAAGATTAATTTGCGACAACAACAACAATTCTACTTTTAAATGCTAATTACTCAATTCAATTGCAAAAATGAAAAGAAATGAACCATGCTAAACATAAAGTATGATACCCATATTCAGAAATTTCATTTTCTTTCCCCAAAACTCTTATTATCAATCCCTTATTATCAATCCCTCCGTGTAACCCGCAACAATCATCCAAAAATTAAAGTAATCTGTCCAATTCAACATATCAATATTCCAAAATCCCAGTCGCATTACCCACAAAGCAATCTATCCAATACAAATTGAACTTCTCAAGTAGTAATAAACATCGTTATAAAATTGACCAAAATAACACTAAACATCAATATAAATACAACCAAGCAACTCTATAAAAGAATGATTTAACTTGGAAGAGGCAATCCAATTTTTGAATACACTTGATCAATTCATATAAAAGAATAAAATAATGATTTCCCAATTTAAAAAATGCACTAAAGTAATCAAAACCCAAATGCAAAAATATGACACAGAATACCAAGAAGCATACCCTAATCTTAGCTTGTTGTATTCGCAAATTAATGCGGAGAATTAACGTCCTCCACTACAACCTTAAATAGAAGTCGTCGACCAATTCTCTGACAGATTAAAAATTCTCATATATTATAAAAATCAAGAAAGCAAAAGCAAAAAAAAAAAAAAAAACACAAAACCTAAACTTTTTTGCATGTGGTTCATGCCAATTTTTTTAGAGCATTAAGCAAATCAATAAAAATGTTTAGGTTACTTGAGCTCAACTGACAATTTTCCTTTCTCTTCGTTTCCTCACTTAAGTTGCATAACTTGACTATCACTTTAGAGCAATGCAAACAAACTAAAATTCAACATAAAAGAAACATGCACAAAAGTAGAATTAAAAAAATAAGTTGCTACAACCGTCCTCAAGAATACGTCCAACACTGAATTTTGGGTTCTGTCTGTAGGGTTGTATTGGTCGCTATGATTGTTCACAGCTCTTTAAGAAATTTCATCAAACACGTGAATTTCACATACCCAATCGGTGGGCTAAAACTTTTATCACAAAGATTTAAAGACGTTGAATTTCATCCAATTTCACTTTCATCTTTCATTCTTTTTTTAACATACATCCTATATCACCCGAACATACATCAAATCAAGACCCTATCTTTCATACTAATTAACACACAATCTCTAAATTTATGGAAGTAAAATAAATTAACACAAAATCTTAATCTAAATAACCCTAACATTCATCAAATCAAGACACTATAAACATATTTCATAATTAAAAAAAATCAAATTGAAAAAAATAACATTCAAAAACCCAAAAAAAAAAAAGAAACAAATTAAAATTTCACAAATTTTATTTAACACCCAAATTAAACACCCAATAGAACACCTATTCTCAAATTTTAACTGGGTCAACCTCCTACAAAATGAACACTCAATAATAATCAACTCAACATCAATCCCATCCATCCTAAAATTTCTAACTTAAAAAATTGAAATTTCATAATAAACCAATTTCATCATAACTATAAAAACACCCAAATTTCATCCAATTTAAACACCAAAATTAAAAAAAAAAAAAGCCAAATTAAAAACACCCAAATTAAACACCCGAATTAAAATTATCCAAATTAAACACAAACATTCAAAAACCCAAATTAACCCGAATTCAAAAACCCAAACCCATATTTGTGTGTGTTTGTGTGCTGTTGCGCTGTGTGTTTTTATGTGCTACTATGTGTGTGTTTTGTGTCTCTGTGTGTGTGCGTGTTGTGCTACATGTTTGTATGTGTTTTATGCGCGTGTGTGTGTGTTGCGTGATTTGTGTGCTGTTGTGGTCTCTGTGTGTGTGTATGTGCATGTGTGGGGCTACTATGTGTGTGTGTTGGTGTGCTGCTGTGTGCATATGTTGTGTGTGTCTGTCTACATAAGATGTGTGGGTTGTGTGTGTGTGTGTGTCTATTTGTATCTGTGTTGCTGTTTGTGTGTGTGTTGACTTGACCCGAAATGTGTACACCCAAGTGCAGGTGGTCAAGTTGTAGTAATAATCCGGTTAAGTCTGGAGTCGAATCCACATGGAGCTAATGTTGGTATTTCGAAGTAAGCAGTGATAGAGACCACAGTGATTGGAACCCTTGAGATTTAAAGTTGTGATGTTTAGGAATTTTTTTGGACAGAATATAAGATTCTTTCCAAGGGGATTTTCTAGAAAAAAATATAATAAGTTCTAAAAATGTAACAGTTACCCTTTAGCTTGAGGATCTGGGCATGTAGTTAATCATCCGGTTTATTATACTTGTGCTTGGGAACTCAATTAACCACCGTGTCAATATGAAGTTAATCGGAAGATAAAGATGAATTATGAGAATTAATGACATGGTTCCGATGTCTTTGTAGAAGTTTACAAGAATTGTTTGTGCCGAGACTCAACCCGTCTACAAACAAGTAAGTGTTTCTACAAGGCATCCAACCATGGCATTAGTATTCCATCCTTTAAATGAAGCACAATAATGGTGAAGATTGAAATGTAGTCATGAAGATCTAGCCAGGGTACTTGCCATGAACCAATGAGTCTTTCTATGTCAAGAGTTATCTGTGTCATAGAAAGTGCTCATGGTTATACAAAGTACCTTAGTTTTGCTAGATTCATTCAATAAACAAGTGAAATATAAAGCATTAAGCATAAACAAAATGCACAAATATAACTTCCGAATGATTTATACATGGCCATCACCTCTCACTAAAGAGTGAATGAGAAACTACTCACTCTTCATGGCTTTGGTAAAGTTAGAAAAGTGAGTTATGCTCATCCCTACAAGTAGAGGAGTTACAAGATAAAACACACTTTACAAGGAGCCGATCTTCGACGAAGAATGAGTGAATCACGTTCCACCCTTCACGGCTTTGGTAAAGCTCTAGAAAAGTGGAAGAGTTTCACCCTTCTAAGGGAAGAAGGAAGCTCAAACAATGGAATCAAATGAAACTAATAATGAAAGTAGAAGAAAGTTAGTCACTTTTGGTGGGTTTCCACCTCAACCAAAAGATGATCTATCTTCCTCTATGCAAGTAAATGTAAGCCTAAGTCTAAGACTAATTCTACAACTTTTCTACTCTAAGTGTTTGCTCCCTTTAGAAGGTCCCACAATGGGAGTATTTATAGGCAAGGAGGAGGGGACAAGGGAGTGTGTAAAAATAGTGTAAGGCCTTCAAAGTCCAACTGAAAGGCCATCCACTCTGCAGCATGTCTGGGGACAACGTTCGAACTTTGTCTCCTGTCTTTGCTTTTATGGGCGTTTGAACGCCAGATGGGGTTTGATCTTCCTACTCAAGTGGCCTATGTCTTTCTGTGAGAGCTACTTCCACACGCCTTGTATCATTGCCCTTGCATTCAGCAGCCAGGTCCTCAATAATTCAGGAAAATGTTCGAGCGCGCATTGGCGTTCAAAAGTGGCACTCAAGTGCCTCTGTGTTTTCCTTCCTAGCTGCAACACGCCATGTATCAGCACTTCAGCAGTTTGGTCTTCAATAATTCAAGAGAACGTTCGAACGTGGATTGGCGTTCGAACGTTTGTGCCTTGTTTCAAGCTTCTCCCATTTTCTTCCAGAACATTCTGGTGTTGAATGAAAGTTTGATATTTATTGCCTTTAGGGCCCTTGTACAATTTATGTCCTGCAATGTCATCATTTAAACTCCATCAAAGTATAATTAGTCTTAAAAGGGCATAGTAATATGCTAATTTTAACTACTAATCACACCTCCAACCTAAATATTGCTAGTCTCTTGTAATACAACAACAATTGAATGTGAATTTATTTAGAATGCCATTTTTGTAGGTCATCCGGTTGCATTTAGCATATGTAACAAGCCGATAAACCACTAGGTTTACCCTAGCGGACGAGTGCTGTCTCGTGAGGATTTTCAATGAAGCTACTCACAAACTTCAGTCGAACAAAAATGTATACGTGAGATTGCTTGTCTGAGTGAGTTAACACCATGGTCGTTGGAACACTTCAACCCTCAATTTTTTTGACTTATCTCCCGCACACTTCTTTTCCATAGATATTTATTCTATGCAAAAATAAGCATCTGTCACATTGGTATTTGGAATTCCCTGTGTAGTAGGAATGATCGTTCTAGCAACAAGAATTGTTATATAACAAACATTCCATTTTACCACATTCCATGGTTAGTTTTGATTTCACAAACCTCTTTTAGAATGCTCTCAGCAAGAATTCCCTCCGATTATAGTGACATTTCTCTCAAATGGCATATGATCAGAAGAGGGCCAATTGAAAAATCATATGCACAATTAGTATGGGAGTGAAGTTTTAAGGAAACATACTAATTATGTTTGGCATAATCTCATGGAAGAATATTGATGCAAATAAAGAAATACTATTTAACATTCCCTAACTTTTGGTTGACGATCTACACATGCATCAGACTTGAGATCAATTAGGGCTTTCTATAGGTTGTAATGTGGCCAGAGGTCAGTGGCTAACGAAATGACGTCAATGGTATTCAAACGCTATCCTTTCTTTATATAGTGTAACACACCTCTTTCTAACTTTTTGAATTTTTGCCTAGAAATGGTATTTCTTCCCTTCATTTTTCTCATTTTTCACTTTCTTGGTCATTTTCTGTTTTTCTGTCTCTTTTTCACTTTCGGTTGTTTTCCCTGGTTTTTCTTTCATTCAATAGTAGCCACCATCGTCTTTTTCCTTCTTTCTTGCATTTCTGTATCATACTGATTTGTAAGAGGGTGCAAGAAAATTAGATAGCAAATGTATGTCAAGTATGTTTTCTTGTGGCTCGATTATCATATGGGTTACTTGAAAAAGAGATCATATATTATAGGCTCAATCTCGGCTAACTAGGGATATACTTTTGTAAAAGAAATGGTTATGGCTCAAAATTAAGTCAAAGATGGCCTAAGATCCTTTCTCAAGTATGTGCACATGTATGTGTCGTATGAACAGATTCCTTGTGGGACATGTCAATAGATTGCTTTAGTTGCGTCAATCAAAACAAGTTTAATGAGATTATTCAAGGATAGATAGTGAAAAACCTTACTTGAGTAAATGTTGATATCCTCTCAAAAGCATCGCAAGGCTCGAAACTTACCATGGTATTCTTCGTTATCTCCACTAGTTATGTCGTTATCACAAGGAAAAACATCCTCATACTCACAAACCACCCGAGGTAAATCCAACTCCTGTCTCGCCTCGTCCTCCAAGGTAAGGCTTGCCAGCCAACCCATCAACTGCTCGTGCCATCGAGAGTCATACACGGCTTGGGGTAAAGCATCATGCTTTTCCCCCTAAAACTTGAAACAAACACCGTCCGGTGTGTAGGCAGTGACCCTCTTTCGATCATAATCAATGACCACTCGGTGTGCCGCCAACCAGTCCATCCCAAGGATGACATCAACCCTCGACATGTCCAGGACCCTAAGGTTCACGGTGAGTAGAATCCCCGAGATCTCTAACTCATAACCCCGACATATCTGATCAACACTCACCCTAGCTCCTAGGGGAGAACTCACATGCAATGTGTGACGCCCCAAAATCCGGGGGTCCCGTTGATAACCCATCAACCCGCGGAAACATCCGTGGATATCGCTCAACCCGACACCACATCAAGAATATCTTTAAGCCGGGATTATAACCCATAATGAAAATTCGGTTTAACATTCATTTAATTCAATTAAAGTCCCATACACCGTGGTTTGTACTCCATTAGGGTCCACTTTGATCATTTAAAGGAAGGAAATTCAAAGCCCAAAGATTTGGCAAAACATTTAAAAATTTCAGATTTTTGGAATGGCTACCGGTAGCTGTTTATCGACTACCGGTAGCCGAAACATTCTGGAAATCAACTACCTGTTGTCTACCGGTAGCTGTTTCCTTCTGGAAAACAACTACCTGTTGGCTACCGGTAGCTGTTTCCTACTGGAAAACAACTACCTGTTGGCTACCGGTAGCCGAAACATTCTGGAGCTACGACTACCTGTTGGCTACCGGTAGCTGTTTCCTTCTGGAAAACAACAACCTGTTAGCTACCGGTAGCTAAAGGCAGATTTTGCCCATTTCTTTAGTTTTTCATTTCCAACCCCTTTTAAACTCTTCCAAACTCCTACCAAACATATATAATGAAAACTCCCACATTATACATAGTCCATCCAAGTCATATTACATACAACTTCATACATTCATAATTCAAAATATAATGTTTTACAATATTTACATGTCATAAACCATTTTAAAACAAAATGTTTACAAAATCTTGAGGTAAGGCCACACATAGGCCCCCTTCACCCTTGATGCTCTCCATGGGAGCCAATCGCCGGTGTAAACCCGACACCTGAAAATTGTTTCCCGTATAGGGTGAGCACAACGCCCAGTAGAGATAAACCTATGGAGGTTACTCTTCCCCTAGATGCACATGCTCATGTAATCATCACATAAACATATAACTAAACATTTCTCATACTTATGCATTCTATGATGGAATGCAACAATGCTATGCCATGGAATGAAATGACACTTACCCATGCGTTTCAACCCGAGTCCTCACCGACGTAGTCGAAACCGCCATTCTTGTTACACATCAATGACGTTAATCACTCTAGGGTCTTGTATAGGGGTGGATGTTCATGGGCTTACACCAAGGGTCTCCAACCCACACGGAATTCACGGACTTCCACCGAGGGTTCCGGATACACCCACACACTTTATGGGCCGAGCCAAGGGAGTACGTACCCCAATCACCGGGCTTTGCACCCGAGAGGTCGTCATGCCTCTTCTTGCTACCCCAACCCAATTCTATTTCATGCATACATACGACCCAAAGGAATCTTCAATCCTTTTCTTCCGAGTCCCTTTATCAATTACCAAGAGTGGCATTTGACTAACCATGCACACCCACACTCACACCCATGACATGTGTCCATGAATGTGATGTCATGACCATGCTCAAAATGTAATGACTACCATATGAGCAACATTTCCCACACTCATGCATATAGCTCATGAATGTGATGCCATGATCATGCCCAATATGTAATGTATACTACATGAGCAATAATCAACACATATTTTCACATTCCATGGAATTTAAATCATAAGCATATAAATTCCATAAACCATCATAAACAACATATCAATGAGCATATGTCAACATATCCATAACACATTCCAACATGTGATTCCAATGGCATCAAACAACCATTTAAACAATCAAGGCATTTTATCAAACACCTTATAGGCACAATTTATAAACACATAGCATGTTTATCCAACACTTTCAAGGCACATTTCATAACACATAGCATGCCTCCAATAGCCATAAGTCACATAATGAATTACATGTAACATCCTTATATCAAAATCAAGCTAGGATCTAGCCTAAGCCATTTCCATGCTCCCTTTTTCACTTTTATTCCCATAGACACATATATATATATAAGGCAATACATATGCATATACAACTTAACCCTTAGTCTAACAACAACTAAGGTAAGAATAGTCCAAGGTAGGAAAACCCCTACCTCAATAGAGATGTAGACAATCTCTATACACCAAAATCACTCAAAAACCAAGACTTTCCCCAAACTTCACCTTTGGATCTTCGGTGAAACGCCTTGTTTTTGGTACGTAGTCGAAGCCCTCGACGAGTATATCACTTCTCTCTTCTAGCTCGACGGAATCCGAGCGACGGTTGTCGGAGAAATCGCCGGAGAAAGGCTTAAGAAAACATTTTTTTCTCTCCTCTCTTTCTCTCTCTCTTTGAACGGCTGAACAAGGCTCAAGTGGCTTAGAAAATCTGATTTTTCAGATATTTTAGCCCTATTTATAGTTTTAAATGTGTGGTCTACATCGCACCGCTCGTTTATTACTTTCGGGTCCGTTTTTCGTCCCGAAACGACTCATTAAGTCCCGGATTAAGTCCAAATAAATTTTATTGGCACATTAATCCAATTATAAGGAATTTTAATATTTCTCATTTTTGGGGACCTTTAAAAGGCAATCGCCACGCAGTCGTCTCGATCTACGTGCAAAATCCGACTCTCTCGGAATTCGACGAATTTTCTGGTGGTTACTAGATTTCGCGTTGCGAATCCAATGGTGCACTCCGTTCCCTCCTCCGAAGTCTAGAACATATGTATTTTAAATACGTGCAGTAGTGGCAAATTACCATTTTGCCCTTTTTCAGAAAAAGTTCAAATTTTCCCGGGTTTCACACAATGGCTCTTCCAAGGTTCCAACCTCTAAGGCCAAATCCCTCACACAAGTCAAATAATAATAGAGCATTAACTTAGTATCCCAAAGTAGGGATCAAAATTGAAAATTTGAGATTTCTCTAATTGTCTCACTAGTAGAGCGTGTGCTACCACTAGTAGACATTTACACCCTGAACCATCCCGTTCATTATCTTCCCAACCCCTAAGGTTATGTTTTCTAACCCTAGTGTCTCTTTTCCATATACATTTAACCATGCATAATCTTCACATAACACATAACACATAACATGTAGCATATTAAAGAACATAACATGAAATGCACAATGAATGCAATGGTCTAGACCCATGCCCATCAAGTCCTAGGTAAATCGTATACCTAAGCTTTGATACCAAGCTGTGACACCCCAAAAATCGGGGGTCATTTGTCAACCCGTTGATCACCCATCAACCAGCGGAATACCCGTGGATATCGTGTAACTCGATATCACGCCATTATGCCCCATTTACCAGGGTCCATAATTTAACGAAATTCGGGCAGAGTCTCCTTTGTACGGGGAGCTCTACCCAAAACCACAACCTGTGCAATCATACAACATTAACTATACTGGGTCCATTTATGAGTAAACATTGACCACACCGAGTCTATTTATCCATACTCATATAACAACATGCAATGTTACATTAAAAATAGTCCATATGAGTTCGATTACAATTCTTTTATATTTACATGCCAAAATGAGATTTTCACAAAAGTTATACAAAATGTGTCATAAAAGCCACAAGTCGGCCTTCTTCACCCTTGAGACTCGAATTGAGAGCCATTCGCCGGTGTGAACCTCGCACCTGAAATATTTTCCCATGAAGGGTGAGCCACGCTCAATAGGGTATCTTCTAAAGAGGCTACTCCCCAACCTAGATGCATATGAAATGTTCACATGCAACAATCAACTATCCACAACAATTCCAATCAAGAATATGTAACTCAATGTTGGAATTTACTATGTCATGCCATGAAATGAGATGAGACTCACTCATACAACTCAACCCGAGCCCTTACTGGCTCCCACAACACATGCCATGTCATGTATTTAAAACCGGACATTCCAAGCCCCGCCATAGATATTGTACATCCAATGACCATTTTAAAATCTCCGGGTCTTTCTTGGGGTGAGTATTTATGGACTTACACCAAGGGTAACCCAACCCACACAGAATTTATGGACTTCTACCGAGGGTTCCGCGTACACCCACACACTTCATGGACCGAACCAAGGGAGTGCGTATCCCAACTATCAGGTCTTGCACCCGAGGGATTTTCTAGTCCTTCTTGCTAACCCCGACCCTATTTACCATGCAAACCGTGCGACTCAGTCGGATCTTCAATCCAACCTTCCCGAGCCCACCCATCATTCACCATATGTGGTGTTTGATTAAAACCATGCAAACACACCCCCACTCATGCTCAATGTTCATGAATGTGACGCCTCAGTGCATAATGCAATGCAATGTACATTTGCAATACAACAATCATGTTCAATATGCTATAAATGACACATGAACTATTTCAACACATTCCATGGGCAATTATATCCAAGCACATAATTTCCATAACCCATCAATGCCAATATATCACAAGTGTGTATATATATATCAACAATTCCTACAACACAATTTCCAAAAGTGTGTTATCACATAATCATGCTATCAACACACTAAATTCATCAAGGCATAACATAAACACATAACATGCCCACAATTCACATAACTCAACATTTGCATTTCCAATTGTAATTCATATCATAAGCATAAGATTTCACTTTACCACATCATCCAAACATGTTATCACCTAATCTCATGCAATTAACACACTTTATTTCACATAGGCATTTTATCAAACACCTTCAAGGCACCAAATCATGTGATCACATAAAATGCTCAAATTTATCACATAACTCAAGAATCACATTAGGTAATTTCCACATACATAATTCATGATAGAAATTATTCTACCCATTCTCAATACCCATTTCCTCAATTTTTACAACAATAGGCAAGTGATACAACTTCTATCAAACTACCCATTTCCAATACCCATTTCACCAAATTCTAAACAATAGGCAAGTGCTAAAATTCTCTAACAACCTACCCATTCCATATAATCATTTTAGGTTGGAAATAAACATAATTAGGGAGAAAAACCTACCTCTTGAAGCGTAAAATCAACGTAGGAAGTTTCAAGAATTCAACCCAAGCTCTAATCCAAGCTTTCCCAAAATTTCATTTTTCAAACCTTCGGTGAAAGCCTTCGTTTATGGTATGGTTGCGTAGCCCTCGTCGAGGAGAACAACTTTAATTCTTGGCTCGAGTTGATTCGAGCACCGTAGGACCGTAGATCGTAGATAGAAGGTTGAGTTTCTTTTTTTTTTTTTCCTCTCTTTCTCTCCAACGTTGAAGACCAGCTGAACCAAATGGGGAGAAATCAGATTTTCTCCCCCTATATATACTCTTTAATTGTTTGGTCTACGACGCACCACACGACCCTCTTTTTCCGAGTCCGTTTTCGCCCCGAAACGATTAAATTTTGCCTCGATTCAAGTTCAAAATATTTTATTTCAACTTGCTTTAAATTATTTTTCAACTTTCAAAATTTTATTAAAAATTTCGTTTTTGGGTCACCCGAGACCCGACTGTCTCGTAAAACGCAAAAAATATGACTATCTCAGAATTCGACGAAATTTGACAGGGTAACTAGATTCCGCGAGACGAATCCAATGGTGAGGTCCGTTTCGTCATCCGAGTTCTAGAAAAATTCAAGTTTTCAACCTGTACCGAAATAGCAAATTACCGTTTTACCATTTTTTATAAAAGTTCAAATTTACCCGGGTTTTACACGACATCTCTGCCGTTCCTCAAATACAAAATCCAACCCCTCGCCTCCATATTCTCAAAAATTTCCAAATCCGCAAAATCAGTCAATACCACAATCCACTCACAAACCACAACTTTATTTCAAAAAAGTTTTCATACCTGTCTGTCTTGAGGGCGTTGGGGAAGCGGGTTCGATTATACCTTCGGACTATGGGCCTCCCCTCTCTCTCCTCAATGACCTACTCTACCATGTTGGGCTCTTGAGTGACTGTGTTGCGCCTATCGGGAAGCTTTACCCTTGGAGGCATGGTTTTCGGGTTTAGGGGTGTTAGGGCTTGAAAAGCTTGATTTTCTTGTGAGAATGATGATAAATGAGGTGGGAATGGCTTTGGGATGGTTAATTTTTGGTAGAAATTGAGAATGAGTGGTGTTTTGAGGCTTGGGTAGTGAAGAGTCGCCCTAGGGTTTGAGGTTTTTCAAAGATTTTGGGTGTTTTTGAAATGAAGAAGATGAACCAGGTTTTTATAGACTGGGTATCAATGTTCGAATGTCATTGACGTTCGAACGTTGCTAGAAGAATTTTAAAGACATGGTTCAAACGTTGTATGTCGTTCGAACGTGGAGAACTCCTAGTACTTTTGATTTCTTTCAGAGGCCAGAGTACTGTGAGCAACTGTCGTTCGAACGTGGATTTTGGCATTCGAACGTTGGTTTTTGGTTCAAATGTTCTCCAGGCATTTGAACGCTTGGAGATCCTAGTACTTTTTGGGTCCCTGCAGGGTCCAAAGTACTGTAAGCATCCAACGTTCGGATGTTGGATGGCGTTCGAACGTGGAGAGCTCCCAATACTTTTGTGTTCTCATTAGAGACTTCATCAGAGGCTTGAGTACTGCAAACAACAAACGTTTGAACGTCATCTGGCGTTCGAACGTCAGATCAAAAATTAAAATTTTTATGTACATTTATATACACATTAAAAGAAAGCTATATACACAAATGAAACTTAAAAATTCATGGCGTCTTAGGATAAGTCCCTACCCACGCTTAAGGTTGGTATTCTAGGACATTCCTTACTCAGCCCATATTTTCCATTTCAATCAAAAGAGTTTGTACATTTGAAAAAAAGATTTTTTTACACTTTTTTCAAAAATTCGGACCCTTGGCTATCATCCCCAAAACACAGTTTTCCACAGTTTTGTAAAAAGTAGTCTAATCCAAGTCTTCCTTTATCTCTGTGCCATTTCAACCATTAGTGACTCTTCTAATTTCTTGTCACGCAAACCTGTTAAGCAAAGTACCAGAATAGCATAGTGTGTTAGGATAATACTTACTCTGCCCATTCACTATCCAGTCTAATTGATCGAGTGCGCGACCGAAAATTGGTTCAAAACACTGGTGATATTCTTTCATGTGAAAGACCCGGCCACATTGTTTACAGGCACTAAGTATTTTGACATGACAACGTTTAGCAAAAGTGCTTCTGCCACACAGTGGTTTCGTTTGCTATTCTCGGATTTCAGTTTTTCTTACCGATCTTGCTTTTCTCATTATCACAGTATGCACGTCAGATGGAAAAGTGCGTAAAACTCCCAGACTAAACCAAAAAAGTTTAGTATCCATGCTTGCTAAGCTTTAAGACACTCTATCTGGTTCTTTAACGTCTGCCAGTCACAAAGGCGATTGAAGTTGACTCAAAGATATGATCATCAATTTATACAAAATACGAGACAGGGTACACAATATGATCAAAAGCAACAACAATAACAACAAAAACAAAAAAATTTTACGGGCACAAAAATATGAACTGTAGTTCTCACCCCCAACCTAAACTGAACATTGTCCCCAATGTTTCGAATTTACCAGTGTATAGAGCTTGGAGATGAGGTTGAAAGGTAAAGATATGTTCATCTGCCGAAACCTACAAGCAAAACACAACAATTAATCATCTTTAGGGAGATGTGGGTTTCGGCAAGGATGGAAACCCTTGTGCGTGAGTGCGAACAGAAGCAGGACACCTATGTACAAATATAGTAATAAAATGCAAATCATGAAACAAAGGACTGGGTCTTCGGGGTATGTGGTCATGGATTTGCGGGGGTGGGTTGGTAACAGAGAACAACAAAGAAGAAGAGAAAGAAGAAGAAAAAGAAGAAAAAGGAGACAAATAGGGGGGGCCAACAACGGCGGATGGGGAAAAAGTGAAAAAGGGTTGGAGGCCTTATAAAGGCATCCCAGCGGGTCGGGTTAGGTTGAATTTTTCCTGACCCGACCCTTTTTTGTGTCGGCAGACGCGAATTTCGGAGGAATATTCTGGATCCATTAAAAGAATGGTTTCCACATCTTTAACAAAATTTTCCAAGAATGGTTTCAAACGCTGGCCATTGACGATAAAAATATTACCATTTGATGGGTTTTCCACTTCCACTGCTCCATGTCCAAACACTTTTTTGACAATGTAAGGCCCAGTCCATCTTGATCTCAACTTACCAGGAAAAAGATGGAGCCTTGAATTATATAACATGACTTTTTGAGAAGGTTCAAAAGACTTCCGCACAATATTCTTGTCATGAAAAATTTTCATTCTAGACTTAACAATCTTAGCATTCTCATATGCTTCATTTCTTAATTCTTCTAACTCACTTATCTGAAGTTTTCTTGAGAGTCCAGCCTTGTTTAGGTCAAAGTTCATCATTTTTATGGCCCAGTATGCTCTGTGTTCTAATTCCATAAGTAGGTGAAAAGGCTTGCCATAGACTAATCGATAAGGAGACATGCTCAAAATTGTCTTAAAAGCAGTGCGATATGCCCAGAGAGCATCAGTTAGTCTTAACGACCAATCCTTGCGGTCCGGGTTTACCATTTTTTCTAAAATCAGTTTGATCTCTCGATTAGCTAATTTAGCCTGTCCACTAGTCTGTGGATGATAGGGGGTTGCAATTTTGTGAAAAATCAAGTATTTTTTTATCAAATACCAGAAAGGACGATTGTAAAAATGAGCACCCCCATCACTTATAATGGATTTTGGAATTCCAAATCTGGACAAAATATTTTCTTTTAAAAACTTTATCACTGTTCGGTGATCATTATTTCGGCATGGAATTGCTTCAACCCATTTGGACACATAATCAATTGCCACTAAAATATATAGATAGCCAAAGGAAGGGGGAAATAGTCCCATAAAATCGATGCCCCAACAGTCAAAAATTTCAATTACAAGAGTTGGGTTTAAGGGCATCATGTTTCTTTTAGAAATGCTTCCCAACCTTTGGCATCTATCGCATGTTAGACAAAAGACATGAACATCTTTGAAAAGTGTGGGCCAATAAAATCCACACTGTAAGATTTTTGCAGTGGTTTTCTTTGATGAGAAATGGCCACCACATGCTTCAGAATGAAAAAATGATATTACTTGTCTGCTCTCACGCTCGGGGATGTAACGCCTTATGATTTGGTCCTTATAGTACTTCAATATGTATGGATCCTCCCAAAAGAAATTACAGACCTCTCTCAGAAATTTCTTCTTATCCATCAATGTAAAGGAATGAGGGAACGTACTAGTAACATGGAAGTTAGCAATATCAGCGTACCATGGTGTTTCCATGACTGTGGACAGTTGTTCATCAGGGAAATTTTCATTGATTGGCAGTCAATCCTCATGAAATTCATACGTTAACCTGGACAGATGATCTGCCACCACATTCTCAACACCTTTCTTGTCTTTGATGATCAGATCAAACTCTTGTAGTTAGAGTATCCATCTTAAGAGCCTTGGCTTGGCATCCTTCTTTGTAAGCAAGAATTTTAATGCTGCATGGTCAGTGAACACAATAACAGAAGAACCAACAAGATAAGAACGAAATTTCTCCATAGCAAAAACTACATCAAACAATTCTTTTTCAGTCCTTGAATAATTCATTTGAGCATCATTCAAAGTCTTGCTTGAATAGTAAATCACATAGAGTTTCTTATCATTTCTTTGTCCCAACACAGCTCCTACAACATAATCACTTGCATCACACATTAGTTCAAAGGGTAGAGTCCAGTCAGGGGGTTGCATTATTGGAGCATAAATTAACATGCCTTTAAGCTTGTCAAAAGCTTTCTGGTATACTTCACTCCACACAAAAATTACGTCATGACTCAGGAGATGACACATGAGTTTAGCTATGGTACTAAAGTCTTTTATGAATATTCTACAGAACCCTACATGTTCTAGGAATGATCAGACATCCTTTATAGTCTTGGGAGCAGGCAAATTTCCAATCAGATCTATTTTTGCCTTGTCAACTTTCATGCCTTCAGACGACACAATGTGACCCAGGACAATGCCTTGTGTTACCATGAAATGACATTTCTCCCAATTGAGCACTAGATTGGCTTCCTTACATCTTATCAACACCTTCTCTAGGTTTGTTAGACACAAATCAAACGAGTCACCATATACAGAGAAGTCATCCATGAACACTTCCTAGAATTTCTCAACCATGTCACTAAACAAACTCAGCATGCACCTTTCGAATGTTGCAGGAGCGTTACAAAGTCCAAACAACATCCTTTTGAATGCAAAGGTGCCAAAGGGGCATGTGAATGTTGTTTTCTCCTGGTCATTTAGTGCTATCTCGATTTGGTTATACCCAGAATATCCATCTAGAAAATAGTAGAATTCATGACCTGCAATTCTCTCTAAGACTTGATCAAGAAAGGGCAGAGGGAAATGATCTTTTCTAGTTACCAAATTGAGTTTTCGATAGTCTATACACATCCGCCATCCTGTGACAACTCGAGTTGGTACTAGTTCATTGACATCATTTTGACTACTGTTACCCCATACTTTTTGGGCACAACTTGGGTTGGACACAACTTGGCTTGGGCTAACCCATTTGCTATCAGAGATGGGAAAGATTATTCCTACATCTAATAGCTTAAGCACCTAAGTTCTCACAACTTCCTTCATGTGAGGGTTTAGTCGTCGCTGCATTTGACGAGAGGGTTTTGAATCCTCTTCAAGGTATATAGCATGATTACATATTAACAGGCTTATACCTTTCAAGTCAGCGATGGTCCACCCAATGGTGCTTTTATGGCGTTTGAGAACTTCAATCAACTTAGACTCTTGCAAGTCTGTAAGCTTAGATGAAATTACCACTAGGTATGACTCGCCCTTCCCTAAGAATGCATATTTGAGGTCAGATGGGAGCAGTTTTAGCTCAGACTTTGGTGACTTGACACTTGATGAGAGTGGCTTTGTGCCACTTGGTGAAATTTCTTCGAATTTGGGTGCCCATGTCCCAACAGTGTGAGTAGGGCAATTCTTTGGGTTTTGATCATCATCTGTTGTCTCAGGTGTGATGGACTCCATCAGAGAAGATTCAGTAAGGTTTTCACAAAATGTTTTATCCAGGTGTTCCTATATCAGAGACTTATAGAATTTATTTCTCTTACTTCCTCGTCTTCTTCTAGGTGTTTGGCAATATTGAAAATATTCAGCTCAAGAGTCATATTCTCGAAAGTTAATTTCATGACTCCATTCCTGCAATTGATTAGTGCATTTGAAGTTGCTAGGAAGGGTCGACCAAGAATGACAGGAATTGGAGTCTCTGAATGCATTGTTGGCTTAGTATCTAGAACAATGAAGTCAACAGGGAAGACAAAGTTGTCTACTTGGACAAGTACATCTTCAACAATGCCCCTAGGAATTTTGACAGATCTGTCTGCCAACTTGAGTGTAAAACAAGTGGGCTTGAGCTCACCCAGACCCAATTATTGATAGACAGAGCAAGGGAGCAAATTGACACTGGCTGCAAGATCTAACAGTGCTTGTTCTATTCTAAAGTTTCCAATGACACATGCCACAGTTGGACACCCCAGATCCTTGTATTTTGGAGGGGTTTTGTGTTAAAGTAGGGCACCGACTTGTCCATCAAGAAGTCTCTTTTTTGGACATTCTGGCTTCTTTTGACTTTGCACAAGTCTTTCAGAAACTTGGCATAGGATAGAACCTGCTTGATTGCATCCAAAAGTGGGATATTGATCTTTACTTGCTTGAAAAGATCGTAAATTTCTGGCTGGTTATTCAACTTTTGTACTGTTTTGAGTCTATGGGGGAAAAGGAGCAGGAATATGACAAGAAGGGTCTTTTTCCTTTGATGGCTCTTTTTCAATCACAGGTTCAGACTCAACTGGTTCAGGCTCAACTGGTTCTGTCACTGGGATTGAATTAGGTCTTGGCTTTGGAATTGACATGTCTCTTATGGTTTTGTCAATCACCTTGCCACTTCTCAGTGTAGTGACAACTTGGGCTTGGACTTGTTGGTTTTCCATGATTGAAGGATTTCCCACATGGAATTGGCCTTGCGGTTGTTTTGGTTGGGCAGGAACCTTGCCTTTCTCATGGGTGGTCATGGATTGGGTCAACTTTTGGATGTGGCTTTTAAGATCCTCGAAAGATTGGGTGGTCTGTGCTTTGAAATCAGTAAAAGCCTGAGTTGAACTATTGTTGTGGTTCATTTGGATTTGCATAAACTAATTTAGTGTGTCCTCAATGCTCCTCTTTTGTGGTGGTTGGTATGGTTGATATGTGGGAGGTCCTTGAGGTGGTGGGTGTGAACCTTGTTGTGGGTTCATGGGAGTTGGTTGTGTGTTTCTCCAACTAAAGTTCGGGTGATTCCACCACCCTGGATTGTATGTTTTAGAATATGGGTTGGAGTAAGGCTTGTTGAAGTTGAAAATTGCATTTGTTTGTTCCAACAAGACCTCTTTGAATACCGAAATGGTCGGACACTCCCCAGTAGGGTGTCCTATCAGTGCACAAATCCCACACACTTGTTATGTGGGAGTGCCAACATCAACTTGGTGGACCTTTTTCATCTCTAAAGCTTCAAGCGTTCGAGACAGGGTGGGCATTTTTGCTCTTAGGTCATCATCTTATTTCAAGACATACTTACCCCCTTGGCAAGTAGATGGTCTGGCTTCAACACTGGTAGGAAAGACTGAGTCCCACATCTGAGAACTATCGGATATGGTGTCAAAAAAATTGAATGCCTCCTCCGGACTCTTTCCTATGAACTCTTCTTGAGTCATCATTTCGACAAACTGATGTAGTCTAGTGGGCAATGAGTCATAGAAAAATCCTACCAGAGTCCAATTTTCAAAAGCATGGTGAGGGCAGGACTAGAGAAGATCCTTGAATCTCTCCCAACTTTGGTAAAAAGTTTATCCTTCTTTAACCGAAAAATTCATGATTTTCCATTTGAGTGCATTGGTGCGGTGTAGAGGAAAATTTTTTCTAAAAAATTCATTATGTAATGTTTGCCAGTTAGGTATTGAAAGGGCTTTTAAAGAATTTAGCCATTGTTTAGCTTTGTCCTTTAAAGAGAAAGGAAAAAGGTTCATCTTGGCCAGCTCAGAATTGTCTTGAAATGTTCCACACACTTCCTCAAAATCTATTATGTGCAGATATGGGTTTTCTATTTTGAGTCCATGAAATTGAGGTAGTAGTTGAACTGTCCCCGCCTTTACAGTAAAGAGGGGCGCATTTAAAAGAAACACAAAACAAGAGGGGACACTATTTCTTGTGGGATTTAAGTAATCTCGCAAAGTTCAAATGTTAGGTACTTACCCCTCTCTTATAGGGACTTCTCCTTGTCAATCATTATTTGCCATACTATTGTCAAAAGAGTCTGCTATTGATCTAGGTGAAGATGGTTCAGACTGATTCACAGACCCAACAGATTCTTTCGGCAAATTTTGATAGTGAGGATTGTCCTCAGACATAAAAGAAAATAAAATTATATAGAGTAAATCAAAAATATATACATAAATGAAGGTCTTTTTACCTTTTACTTTAAAACACCTTTTTGGTTCCCCGGCAACGAAGCCAAAAATTTTACTTGATCCGAAATGTGTACACCCAAGTGCAGGCGGTCAAGTTGTAGTAATAATCCGGTTAAGTCCGGAGTCGAATCCATAGGGAACTAATGTTGGTGTTTTGAAGTAAGCAGTGATAGAGACCATAGTGATTGGAACCCTTGAGATTTAAATTTGTGATGTTTAGGGATTTTTCTGGACAGAATATAAGATTCTTTCCAAGGGGATTTTCTAGACAAAATTTAATAAGTTCTCAAAATGTAACAGTCACCCTTTAGCTCGAGGATCTGGGCATGTAGTTAATCATCCGATTTATTATACTTGTGCTTGAGAACTCAATTAACCACCGTGTCAACATGAAGTTAATCAGAAGATAAAGATGAATTGTGAGAATTAATGACATGGTTCCAATGTCTTTGTAGAAGTTTACAAGAATTGTCTGTGCCGAGACTCAACCCGTCTACAAACAAGCAAGTGTTTCTAGAAGGCATCCAACCATGACATTAGTATTCCATCCTTTAAATGAAGCACAATAATGGTGATGATTGAAATGTAGTCATGAAGATCTAGCCGGGGTACTTCCCTTGAACCAATGAGTCTTTCTATGTCAAGAGTTATCTGTGTCATAGAAAGTGCTCATGGTTATACAAAGTACCTTAGCTTTACTAGATGCATTCAATCATTCAATAAACAAATGAAATATAAAGCATTAAGCATAAACAAAATGCACAAATATAACTTCTGGATGATTTATACATGGCCATCACCTCTCACTAAAGAGTGAATGAGAAACTACTTACACTTCATGGCTTTGGTAAAGCTAGAAAAGTGAGTGATGCTCATCCCTCTAAGTAGAGGAGTTACAAGATAAAACACACTTTACAAGTAGCCGATCTTCGACGAAGAATGAGTGAATCATGTTCCACCCTTCACGTTTTTGGTAAAGCTCTAGAAAAGTGGAAGAGTTTCACCCTTCTAAGGGAAGAAGGAAGCTCAAACAATGGAAGCAAATGAAACTAATAATGAAAGTAGAAGAAAACTAGTCACTTTTGGAGGGTTTCCACCTCAACCAAAAGATGATATATCTTCCTCTATGCAAGTAAATGTAAGCCTAAGTCTAAGAATAATTCTACAAATTTTCTACTTTAAGTGTTTGCTCCCTTTAGAAGGTCCCACAATGGGAGTATTTATAGGCAAGGAGGAGGGGACAAGGGAGTGTGTAAAAATAGTGTAAGGCCTTCAAAGTCCAACTGAAAGCCATCCACTTTGCATCTGGGGACAACGTTCAAACGTTGTCTCCTGTCTTTGCTGTGATGGGTGTTCGAACGCCAGATGGGTTTGATCTTCCTACTCAAGTGGCCTATGTCCTTATGTGAGAGCTACTTCCACACTCCATGTATCATTGCCCTTGCATTTAGCAGCCAAGTTCTCAATAATTAAGGAGAACGTTCGAACGTGTATTGACGTTCGTACGTGGCACTCAAGTGTTTCTGTGTTTTCCTTCCTACGTCCAACACGCCATGTATCAGCACTTCAGCAGTCTGGTCTTCAATAATTCAAGAGAACGTTCGAACATGGATTGGCGTTCGAACGTTCATGCCTTGTTTCAAGCTTCTCCCATTTTCTTCCAGAACATGCTGGTATTGAATGAAAGTTTGATATTTATTGCCTTTGGGGCCTTTGTACAATTTATGTCCTGCAATGTCATCATTTAAACTCCATCAAAGTATAATTATTCTTAAAAGGGCATAATAATATGCTAATTTTAACTACTAATCATGTGTGTTGTGTGATGTATGGACTGCTAGGCTTGGTGTTCTGTTGTGGGTTTGTGTGTGTGTGTTGTGAGAGAGAGAGAAGCTATTGCTGCTGCCACTGGTCGTAGATTAAATCTGAACCGTCCATGTGGTTTTCCAGTTAGATTAAAATTGAATTAAATTTTGAAGTGAAAAAAGATTCAAATTTGGTTCTATCTTGTTATTATAGATTATAAAATATGCCTTTAGTGTGTATATGCAACTCAAGGCAACAACAATCTCTTACCAATTGTTGTTCTGGAAGGGGAGAAATGTTGTGGATCTTCCCTCATGATTGTACATGTGGAGAGCTTGACACTCCCTTGAGGGGTTGAAGAGGTTTTTAAACTTTACGCTTAATCAATCACAAGTTAAAACCTATTACTACCTGAATTACCTCTTCTTACGAGAATTTCACGATTAATGGTGAGAACCCCTTTTTAACCACAACGACCCATGAACCCATGAAGATTAGTGTAGTGATTTTAGCAATTAATCATTCAACAATCAATCTCCTTATGGGGATCCCAACTCAATGACCGAAACCCCTGGCATACAACTATGGATGATGAAGACATTCAATCAAATGTACAATCAGATTCCCAGTGCGCGTGTGTTGTAACACCCCGCATTTTCGTTTATATATGTATATAGATATATATTAAATAATAGTTGTAAAAATGTGGATATGTGTAGTGATGGTAGGAATAAAAAAAAACTAGAGATGCAAATTAATTTGGAAGTTGAAGTTTTGAAGGTGTGTAAGCTTGAGAAGAGGGATTAAGTAAGTTTCTAAATGGATTTAGGTCAAAATAAGGTTTCCATTGAGTCCGGAAGGTCGAAAAACCTTGGGAGAGGTGATATGGGGTGTATTAGAAGTTAGGAAGTATTTTGGAGTTAAAACACATTTTAGAGAAAATTTGGGTATAAAGGATTTTGGACACTGTCTACTATTTCGATCATAACTTTTTATTCCTAACTCCAATTGATCTGAAATTTGGAAATCAGATATTAGACATCTAGGGCTACAAAAGTTTCTATCATGAAAATTCTCCAATTCGACCTCTAAATGGGTCAAAACTGCACTTGAAGTTGAAGCAGAAAATCTGGGCAGTGACTACCGGTAGTCAATGGTCCAGTGTGCCCGAGCTACCGGTAGTCAACAGGTAGTCAAGTGCCCAGTGTACTCGGAATACCGGTAGTCAACAGGTAGTCGAGTGCCCAGAATAGTAGAACTACCGGTAGTCATAGTTTAACTACCGGCAGTCACTGTAAAAATCAGACAATTTTAGTTCGCGAACAGCCGGTTTTTCCCCCACTATAAATACTTCTTGCCATCCCCTTAGCCTTCATTACACACCTTAAAACCCTAGAAAACATTAGAGAGAAAGAGGGGAAGAGAAAAACACAAGATCAAAGGTGAAAAACAAGGAAAGACAAAGGGTTCACAAGTGATTCAAGACTCAAACCCTAGGTTTCTTCAAGAGCTTAAGGTAGGGGTTTTCTTCCATTCTTGTTCATTGATGTTAGGGTTATTATATATATATGTTTTGACTCCTAATCATATGTATTTGCTATGGATTCATTGTTTCTTGGATTGCTTGCAATTGTTAACATTTTTTACACAAAGTTAGGGTTGTATACCCATGAAATCTCTCTTTTGTTTGAAAAACCCTAGTTTTCAAGAGTGATGGGTTTTCCTCTTGAACTCTTCCTTTATTCTTGATTTCAAAATCATAGTGTTTTGTGTTGAGTAATAAAATGATATTGTTGTGATCTCTTGCATTTTCTTGGTTGGTTATTGAAAATGTCACATGCTTAAATTGGGGATTTTAAGATATCCTTGTAAATTGTGAAATGGGGTTTGGTATTGTATCTCTTATGAGTGTGGGAAGACCATGGGTGGCCTTTGACGAGATATCGTAGAGTGGGTAGACGTGTTGCTTGCCCCGTGTGGGTTGGCATTTCTCCTACCACTCGTAGTGGGGTTAGTGCTTTGGTAAGACTAAACCGCTATTGCTCACGTGTGCCGTGTAAGAGGGTTAGTATACTAATACCTGGGTTGGATACGTCACTGCCATGGGTATGGCATACGCCCTTCCTAAAGGATGGATATCTTTGATAAGATTTGTGTGGGTGTGTGTGGGCTAGATATTACTCAATGTGTTGATTCATGGGGTTTGCCTTACATCATGTTTGAGATACACATACATATGGTTGTGGAATATTCAAGTTATGGATTATTGTATTATTGTGGAAAATGGTTTCCTACAAGAACTTGTGGGAGTATGAGATTCCACAAGGTCATGTGGGAAAATGGTTTATATTTCGGAAAATGGATATGTATTGGATCTTGGTTCCTTTTACTGTTCATTTAAATTACTGTTGCTACTTAAACTTGAGATCCATTTTAAAATGTCCTTGTTTTACTTCAAAGATTATGTATGCTATTTGTAAAATGAGACCGACCATTTTATATGTTTTTATAAACCTTGTTCGAGTTTGGGAGGAATGTTGCTACGGAGCTTAGTGCTCACCCCCTACCGCTAACATTTTTCAGATACGGTGCTAGAGGAGAACCTCGGAGTTGACGAGCAGGGGTATTGGGAGGCCCCATTCGAGGGAAATCTAGATCCCGAGGTGGACATATAGAGACATAGCTTCCTTTGTAATAGACTTGAGAATTTATTTTGAAATCATGTGAAGTTTAGTTTTCTTTTGTTATTCCGCTGCTAAGTTACGTTTGATCCTTTGAGATGTAAATGCCATAGTTTGGCTTATTCTTTTGGGATGATATTGTAAATTTTATGGATGATGAATGGAAATTTTTTCTTATTGATGGAATTATATTAGTGCTCTCATGTTGTGAATGGTCTTAGAATGTAATGCCGTCCAGGGTGTGTTTTGGGGCGTTACATGTGTGCATCAAATCACAAGTGTACATGTAAAAATAATAAATGACACAAGTGATTTGTTGACGTGAAAACCCCTCCTTGGGAAAAATCGTGGGGAATCTTATCGGTTCACCAAAACCAAATCCACTACCCCAAAATAAGTTTACAAGTATTTAAGTCTTATGCCTCAACAAATATAATAGTTAGCTACTCCTTCCTTCAACAAGCCTCTCCACCACGGGCCTCCTTGATGTCTTGGACAACGTTACTGGGAATCACCTCCGCAAGGATCCTCTATGCCTCGAGCAATCTTGAGCGCACTGACGATCATCGGAATGGACACACCGATGGGTGGATTCTGATTAGCACAAAATATTGCATATCATGTGTGCATTTACATCCATTTCATACTCTCCCTTATGGTAAAAATGAGAGGAATTGCACTATTTCGAGCTATTAATGGAGTTTCAGCGTGTTGTAGGTAAAAGAGCTTAAATGATGCATATTAGGACCCTATCATGATGCTTAAGATCAATGGAGATGAGGTGGAGGCTTGACGATAGCTTGGAAGGTGAAGGAACCAAGAATTGAGCAAAATCAGTGAAAACCTACCGGTAGGTTTTGGCTACTGGACCTGCACCTACCACAAACTTACCGATAGGTTTTTCCTACTGGAGTAAAACCTACCGGTAGGTTTCCATCGACCTACCGGTAGGTTTTACCGAAAAACACCAGATTCTGTAGCTCAAGTTCTGCTATATGGGGGTCCCACCTATGGGTCTGTCACTTGTTCCCTGACACTCCTTACACACATACATGCTTACTCAACCCTAGTATTGGACTTTGAAGGCTAGAGCATTAATGAGGAAGAGAGAGAAGAGAGGAATCCTGGGAGTTGTTGGGTAGGCTATCCTAGCCTGCCCAATGCTATCCAATCAGCCTCCTATGGATGAGAGGGCTGTCACAAACCTAAGGGGACCTCCATGGATGAAAATGCAGCAATTCCTTACAGACAAAGAGATTGTATTGCAATATAGAGAGAAGCTCTAGGTAGAAGATATAGTTTTAGTGAGAGAAAACTTAGATTTTTACATTTCTTCCATCCATTTCACTTGTAATCTTTCGTAAGGATCTTGTAAGCTTCATTTATTGTCTCTAATGTCATTTATCTCAAGTACATTGCAAGTTTAAATACACCATTTACATTCTACCATTGTTGTATGGATTTTCCCTCTTTTCAAGCTTTTAAAATGGGTATTCAATGCATTTCTTCTTAGTCAACTTTTCTTGCATTAAGATAAGTTCCAATCTTCATTTCTTTACAATGTCTCTTTACTTCATTAATGTTCTTGCATTAAATATGAGTAGCTAAGCCTTAAATTGGCTAATCCAAGGGGGAACTCCTCTTGGGTATGCTAAATCAACTCTTTTTCATTCCTCCTCGTAGTGTACGTTGATTTGGTTTGACTAGGTTGAGTGTGGACATGGTTGTGAGTTCTTGATACACCGTAGACTTGTCACGGTGTATGCGTGAATCGTCACCTCCATTTTAGTCCCGCGCTTCCTATGAATCAATCAAACATCTAGACACCATTGGAGGAAGGTCTTGAGTTGATTTGACATTCCCATTGGAATGACCTTTTCGGATTAGCCAACACTTGTTTCCATTACATTTCTATAACCAATCTTCACTCACCAAACTCAAACATCAAAGATTTTTACACTTTCCCTTTTTCACCAAAATCACCTTCAAGACAATTCACCTCATTCCCTGAGGAGACGACCTTGGAATACGATTTCCAAGTAAAACATGACACTCGAAAGTCTCTCTACGCTTGGAGAGCACTGTTGTTCACACACACACACACACACATTTCATTCCCACTATTACGTTTACCCCATTTCTTGCATCATTTTGAGGGAGAGTGACACTCCCCTATCCGTATAAGCCATACACCTACTACGAGATGATGATCGGAGATTAGGGACGACGGAAAACATCAATCAGATTCTCTAGATTATAGCCTTGGTTTTAGGGATCTAGGGTTGTGGTATGATCTCTAAGGTGTAAGAGGAGAGAATTTAGCTCACAAAATAGATACCTCAGCTTGGGAAAAACATTCCCTATTTATAGGCCTTCAGAATAATGGGCATTCTAGGTCAACAGGAAAACTAAAATTTGTGAACAATCAACCCGACCCCAAAGAATGAGCCCTGATCTCTTGCTTTTGGCCTTTTCCCTTTTTCATCTCTAAGTTTGAAAAAGACCGCCTTAGTGAAGGTTAGTTAGCATAGGGCGGTCCCTTCTGGATTTTTAATCCTAAAACAAAATAAAACACTTGCAGTCTTGAGCACTAAAGGGTGTTGCTCAAGAGGGGTCTAATAATGGCTTAAACTATGTTTTTGAAAGCATAAAATAGTTTTAGAAAATCTTTTCATTGAAACACACCTAGGAGCCATACACGGATAAATCCCAATTCCATTTAAATCTAATCCTCCAAAGTCTGTTCAACCATGGCATTATCTTAGGTCTCTAGGTCATTACCTTGTTGTACTAAGGTTTAAGCTGCAAACAAAGTGCTTTCGATGTAGCTTTGACACTTTCGGATCTTCTTCGTTGTAGCATCATAACCATGAAATAAGTGGAGATTTACAATGGACTCTAATAAATTAGCCAATTACAAATATATGATCTAACCAGTTCGCTAATCAACATAATGCCAACCATTTACATCCAATAATGTAAATAATTAAGTACTATATTCAAACAATCCAGCCACTATTAGAGTTGCTGACATACGAAAACCAAATAAAGTTAAGGTAACACTATATGTCAAGTTAATCATACATACCACCCCAAAGCCAACACTCCTAAATACTAGACACTATTAGGAGGAAACACATGAGTGTCTCTAACCAATTTCTGTTTGCGCAGTCTTTTTACATTATATATACAAGTTAAGTTAAGTTTGGATTCCTCTCTATCATTGAAGCCTCGATCGTTACAATCAACCCAACTTAAAAGAACTTTGAACTTAGTGCATTATTATGTATACAAATATTTAAATACTAATTCAAAAGTTATACTAACCTCAATGTTCTTATGTATCTTGATTACTCGTCATCATATGCATTCGTCCCTTCCTAAAATTTCCTTGATCACCCCTGAATGATTTTGCGGCGTACCATATCCTTGTGTCGCAGGTGGTTGTGATCCCTCACCCAACAATAGATCTCTAGTAGACAAACATACTAGGTATATAAGCAAATTACAAAATATGCCTTTAGTGTGTCTATGCAACTTTGGGTAACAATGCTCTGTTACCAATTGTTGTTCTGGAAGTGGAGAAATATTGTGGATCTTCCCTCACAATTATACACGTTGAGCGCGCGACACTCCCTAGAGGGGGTGAATAGGTTTTTAAACTTTATGCTTAATCAATCACAAGTTAAAACCTACTGTTACCTGAATTACCTCTTCTCACAACAATTTCACCATTAATGGTGAGAACCCTTTTTTAATCACAACGACCCCTGAACCCATGAAGATTATTGTATTGATTTTAGCAATTAATCACTCAACAGCCAATCTCCCCAAGGGAATCCCAACTGAAAGACCCACCCCTTGGTACACAACTATGGATGATGAAGACATTCAATCTAACGTACAATCAAACACCTAGTGCATGTGTGTGCATCAAATCACAAATGTATATCTAAAAATAATAAATGACACAAGTATTTTGTTGATGCGGAAACCCCTCCTCAGGAAAAATTGCAGGAAATCTTATTGGTTCACCAAAACCAAATCCACTACCCTAAAATCAGCTTACAAGTACTTTAGTCTTATGCCTCAACCAATGCCATGGTTAGATACTCCTTCCTTCAACAAGCCTCTCCGCCACGGGCCTCCTTGACGTCTTGTATAATGTCACTTGGATTCACCTCTACGAGGATCCTCTATAACTCAAGCAATCTTGGGTGCACCGATGAACATCGGAATGGAAACACCAATGGGTTTGGTCTTCAAGCAATCAAAATCTTCAACACCAAATTGTAAGGTTGGGTAGATTCTCTAGATTGTTGCCTTGGGTTTAGGGATCTAAGCTTGTGGTGTGATCTCTAAGGTGTAAGTGGCAAGAATTTAGCTCACAAAATAGATAACTTGGCTAGGGAAAGACAGTCCTTATTTCTATAGGCCTTTAGAATAAAGGGCAATCTTTGTTAACAATAAAAGTGAAATTTGCGAACAACCAAACCTACATAGGAGAGCAGACCACTTGAGCGAACCCAGAGGGTGAACTCTGATCTCCTCCATTTGGCCTTTTCCCTTTTTTTTCCCTAACACATAAAGAGACCGCTCTAGCGAAGGCTAGTGAGCATAGGGAGGTCCCTTCTGGTTTTTTCAAACAAAACATTTGCCCTCTTGAGCACTAAAGGGTGTTACTCAAGAGAGGTCTAGTAATGGCTTAAACTATGTTTTCAAAAATGTAAAATAGTTTTAGAAAATCTTTTAGTTGAAAAACACCTAGGAGCCATACATGGGTAAATACCGATTCCTCTAATCCACCAAAAACATGTGCTACACTTGTGAACCACAATTTGAACTATCATGCCCCAAGTCATTACCGAAATTGCAATATGATTTAAAATTTCGATGCTTTCAAAACACAAGGTATGGATTTCTACATTTAACTACCAAAATGAATACCCACAATTATAAAACACATATTCAAATGACAAGGGCATTCCTAATTCCTACAAATATCAAAAGTTTGAGCAATATTCCCCTATCCCGCAAGCATAGGGCTACCTAACACATCATTCAAATATTCGAACCAAGCATACATGAGCAACACCATGGCTTTAAATGCTAGTCTAGAGTATGCACCTACACATTCATTTTCAAACTCGTGTGTGTGTGAAATGGACAAATAATTTAAACATTTACACAACAGAACTCACAATCACTTTGGCTATCCAAATTAAGCTTCGATGCAAAACTCACCAAGGGTGTCTCTCAACAATGAATCACACTACAGTTATCCTGGCATGCTCTCCATGTGTATATGAGAGATAGAATCTCGTGCAGAAACTGAAGTATGCTCACATATAATCCAAAATTGAAGGACATGCATGAAAATGAAACAACATTGGCATAATCTCATGAAAGGAATGCTAGGGCATTAGATAGAAAAATCAACTTCTCTTTTTCTTTAAAGGTATGCATCCCCCTTGCTTTTGTAAATCATTTAGGACTTTCACGGGTTGTAAAGAGGCCTTGGGGTGACATTGAGGTAAGTGAAACGAAGGATAGAGGATAACAAAGAGGGTTGTTCCGAGTGAATGACTTTTATTTCAAAAACATGTCCCTTTTCATAGGATTTTTAGTCTAACACCATCACCACACTCTTTGTTTCTTTTTATTTCTTTTCCTTAAAATTTTCCTTTTCTTTTGTCATTCTTTTCTTCTTTTCACCCTCTTTTCTCCTTTTCTTGGATTCATCATTCTTTTTCATTCAACATATGAATTCCACATTCATCATCCCTTTTGTTAAGTTTCCGCATCACAATTCCTTCTCTTTTATGGTCACTCATATTCAGCTCTAGGAACAACCAAGGTGAGGTTAATTTTTATCATTTTGCACTGGCTTGGTCAAATGTGTGGCATGGAAAGAATTTACAATTAACGCTCAATCACGACACTAGGGATAAAATTTTCACAAGAAAAAGGCTAAGGCTCAAAGCAAATCAAAGATGGCCTACGATCATTTCTAGATAGGCATGGGAGAGCATTGTACATATCAAGACAAAGTCATTCAACTACCCAAATGCACCTAATCAAAACAAGCATAATGAGATTATTGAACAAATTTAAAATTTGAAGAATTGTTCCTTGAGTAAATGTAAGTTCCCTCCAACAAGGATTGGCACTAAAGCTCTCATGGGTTCTTACACATCTCCACTATTCATGTTAAGCACTAAAATATGAATCCAATCCGTAAATTGCCAAAATTACACATTCAAGGTGCACTTAAGGTTGAGTTCAAAAGCAAACACATATGTGATACTCAAGCATAGGATGAACTTCTATAATGTGCTCATGTATTCAAGGTTCAACGCAAAGATCAACATATCAACAAACCCATAACACTCTAAATAGGGGAATACGGATCAACATTCAGATATTTTTCACAAAAAATTTCAAATTTTCCACATAATTTGCAACTATTGTAAATAAAAATCTATAAGATATGTGAAATGTGAATTTCACCACAAAAATTGGTGTTATCAATAAAAATTTCCACAAACATTGGTGCATCATACAAATGGTGCACCTCACCCCCCAATTTGATTCATGCATTGTCCTCAATGCAACAAAAAAGATATGATATGCAATGAAGGACTGTAAAAAGATGAGTAGGGTTAGAGAACACCTTGCACTTAAGCTTTTGACAAAAACACCAATATCTCCAACAAGTCCGGGTAAACCGGATCCACCAATGCTTCCTCCACCCCTTGATCTTCAAACTCCTCAAAGAATGACTTAAGTCTTTGGCCATTGACCTTGAATGTCTTGCCATCTTCGGGGTAGGCCGCCTTGACAAGATAGGGGCCATCCCAACGGGATCAGAGTTTCCCTTGAAAGATCGAGAGACGAGAATTGTATAAGAGCACTTTTTGTCTGGGCTCAAATTATTTCCTTACAATGGATTTGTTGTGAAAGATCTTAGCCCTCTCTTTTGAAATTTTAGAGCTCTCATTCGCATCTCTTCGGATCTCTTCCAATTCATTCATTTCAACCTTCTTATTTTCTCCGGTCATTCTCATGTTGAAGTTCAAGGTCTTGATGGCCCTATAGGCTTTGTGCTCCATTTCAACCGGCAATTGGCAAGCCTTGCCATAGACTAGCCTATAGGGTGACATGCCTAGAATTGTCTTATAAGCAGTGCGGTAAGCCCAAAGGGCATCGGTCAGCCTAATGACCAATCCTTCCTATTGGGATTCACCGTTTTCTCTAAGATGCTGTTGATTTCTCTATTGGCCAACTCGGCTTCCTTAACCGATCCCAACGGTGATAGACTTCCTTAAGTGCTAGAATTTTAGGGCATTCCGATATGGAATGCTCCACACTCTCACAAATTGAGCAACCCTCCTCGGTCTTTGAAATATTGGACACCTCGTGTCTCCTATTAACTTATAAACTCTCCACCTTCTGAGAAAATTTAGTGATTTTGGAAAACAAATCTTCCCGATCCCTCAAGTCATACATCCTTCCCCCATGTGATTGATTACTACCCGGAGAAGACCTCGGTACATCGGTGGGATCCGTAATATCCCAAGATTGTGCATTTTGTGCCAATGTACTAAAGTAGTCTAGGGCCTCATCAGGATCCTTGTTTAAGAACTCCCCATTGCACATCATGTCGATTAATTGTCGATGGCCCGGTGTAATCCCTTCGTAGAAGAAACTCACCAATTGCCATGATTCAAAACCATGATGTGGAATGGATTGTAGCAATTCCTTGTAGCAATCCCAACAGTGATAAAATTGCTTATTGGGCTTTTCCGAAAAGTTTTGGATTTTCTTTTTAAGAGCGGTGGTTCTAGGCACCGGAAAAAATTTGTTCAAAAACTCGAAAAACATTTATGCCCAAGAGGTTATGGATCGAGGCCTCAAGGAATTCAACTACGTTTTGGATTTGTCCTTAAGGGAAAAGGGAAACAATTTTAAGTAAGCTATGTCTTCCATAGCATGATTAGTGAGGAATGTTGCAACTATATCCTCGAATTCCTTAATGTGCAAATAAGGATTCTCTCTTTCAATTCCATGGACTTGAGAAAGTAGTTGTAACATTCCCGACTTGACTAGGAAGACATGAGTTCGGACTGGTAAGAGAAAGCATGAGGGAGTGGTGCTACGAGTGGGTTGGAGATAATCCCGCATTGACCTCGCCGGAGGATCAATGGGGATATTGTTCCCTTCATTCCTAGGAGGGAAATGCATTCTAGGGTTTGGAATTCTAGGGTCTTGCACTCCTCTTCCCCTTGGAACATTAGCACCAACATCCTCAAAATTATCACCGACATCCTCGGGTGGGTCTTGGTCAATATTCATGCTGAGGCCTAAGGGTCGTCTAACCAATCTATTTTGGTCGTCCTGTTGATTAGCACAAAACATTGCATATTTCATGTGCCATTACATTCTTTTTTCACTTGCTTTTGCGAATTAAATGAGCGGAATTGCACTACTTGAGCTATTAACGAAGATTCGTTGTGTTTGCAGATAAAAGTGGTTAAATGATGATAGATAAGCCCTCTCATGGTGTTCAAGACGATTGGAGTTGAGAACGAGGCTTGAGGAGAGATCAGGAGGTGGAGGAACCAAGATTTTTGCAAAACCAGGAAAAACCTACCTGTAGGTTTTGGCTACTATCCTGCACCTACTGCCAGACATACCGGTATTTTTTGCCTATTGGAGTGAAACCTACCGGTAGGTTTCCATCGAACTACCGGTAGGTTTTACTGAAACAACCCAGATTCTGCATGTCAAGCTCTGCCACTTTGAGGGTCCCACCAGACATTCTTCTACCTGCCCTTGCCACTCCCAACACCATGGACATCCCTCTTGCACCTCTTCTTGGACTTTTGGATGTTTGATCATTAATGAGGAAAGAGGAGAGAGAAGGTGCTGGGTGTGGAGACAAGACCTGCACTAACCCTGTCCAGCCCATCCCTCTTTAGCCCCTAGGCATGGAGATCACATCACACAGCTAGGGCATCACTCCATGGACATTTTTGGCAAGGAGAAGACACCATTGTTCAGGATTATTACATACACATTAGAATATAGAGGGAGAGATTCTAGGAAGAAGATGAATAGTGTTAGAGAGAGAAGTTGAGATTTTTTGCATTTTCTTCCACACATTGTCTTGTAATTCCATGTAAGAATCTTCTAAGCTTTGTTTGAAGTCTTTAATGCTATTTATTGCAAGTTGTTTTCAAGTTTAGTCTTCCATTAAAGCTTTCACCATTAATGCATTCAAGTTCTTAAATTTCTTAGCTTTAGAATGGGTATCCAATGCACTCTCTTTTAGTTTATGTTTTCTTGCATTAACTTAGCTACAATCTCCATTTCTTTATATTGTCTTCTTATTACATTGTTGTTTTTACCTTAAGCATGAGTAGCTAAGTTCTTAAGTTGACTAATCCAAGGGAGACCTCCACTTGGGTATGCCATTACAACTCATTTTCTTTCCTCCTCTCAGAGTACGATGGCTCGGTTTGACTGGGTTGAGGGTGGACGAGATCGTGAGTCTTTGATATCCCGTAGACTTGTCACGGGTTATGCTTGGATCCTCACTTCCATCTTGTCCCTAGCTTCCCACGAATCAATCGTACATCTATGCTCTATTGGAGGAAGGATTCAAGTTGTCTTGGCATTCCCATTGGAGTGAACCCTTCGGATTAGTCAACACTTGTTTCCCATTTCATTTTCATCACAACACAAATCACAAATAAAATTCAACATTAAAAGATTTTTTTTTACACTTTCCCCTTTCTACAAAAAATCACCTTCAACACGATTCACCTCCTTCCCAGAGGAGATGACCTTGGAATACAATTCCAAGTAAAACACGACAAGCAAAAGTCTCTTTGCGCTTGGGGAGCATTTTTGTTCACACACACACACACACACACACATTTCATTCATCCACAATTCCGTTGCCCTTTCTTTTGACATCATTCCAAGGGAGAGTGACACTCCCTTTCACACACATACCATACATACATTGAGGGATGATGTCCGGAGGTTAGGGAAAATACTACAACGGAAATATTCAAGCACCTATCCCCACATACATAACAATATCTACAAATGAAAAAAAAGTAAACAAAAGTATATACAAGGAACAACGTACCTCAGCCCGTGATGAGAATTCACGGGACTTACCTCCGTCGTCCGAAAATGCCTTCCCCGGCAACGGTGCCAAAAATGTTTGATTTTATTTCGTCATTCCTAATTTCTGACCATGATTCAGGTACGTGTATGTGGCTTTTACAGTTAGGTAAGTGTCACTCTCCCTCAGATATCATGCAAGAAATGGGAAAACGGGTGTGAAAATGAAATGTGTGTGTGTACAAATGTGCTCCCCAAGCGCAAAGAGACTTTCGAGTGTCGTGTTTTACTTGGAATTGGTATTCCAAGTTCGTCTCCTCAGGGAAGGAAAGTGAATTATGTTGAAGGTGATTTTGTGAAAAATAGAAAAGTGTAAAAATCTTTGAGTTTTGTGTTTTGGTGAGTTGTGCTTTTGATTAAAATAAAATGAAAACAAGTGTTGGCTAATCCAAAGAGGTCATTCCAATGGGAATGCCAAATCAACTCAAGACATTCTTCCAATGGTGCCTACACGTTCGATTGATTCGTAGGAAACGAGAGACTAAAATGGAGGTGAGGACTCAAGCATACCCCGTGACAAGTCTACGGTGTATCAAGAACTCATAACCACGTCCACACTCAACCTAGTCAAACCAAACCATCTTTCACTATGAGGAGGAATGAAAAGGAGTTGATTTAGCATACCCAAGAGGAATTCTCCCTTGAATTAGCCAACTTAAAGCTTATCTACTCATATTTAATGCAAGAACATATATGAAGTAAAGAGACATTGTGAAGAAATGAAGATTGAAACTTAAATTAATGCAAGAAAAGTCAAACAATGAAGTAGTGAATTGAATACCCATTTTAAAAGCGTGAACATGAAAAAACTCAATACAACAATGGTAGAATCTAAAATGTGTAACTAATCTTGCAATACATGATTAGTAGTTAAAATTAGCATATTTTTATGCCTTTTTAAGACTAATTAAACTTTGATGGAGTTTGAATGATGACATTTCAGGACATAAATTGTACAAGGGCCCAAAGGCAATGAATATCACACTTTCATGCAACACCAGCATGTTTTAGAAGAAAATTGGAGAAGCTTGAAACAAGGCAAGAACGTTCGAACGCCAATCCACGTTCGAACGTTCTCTTGAATTATTTGAAGACCAGACTGCTGATTAGCACAAAATATTACATATTATATGTACATTTGCATCCCTTTCATGCTTGGTTTTGTGGTTAAAACGAGTGGAATTGCAATGTTCGAGCTATTAACGAAGTTTCGGTATGTTTGCAGGTAAAAGGGTTTAAATGCTACTTGCTAGGCCCTATCAGGATGCTTAAGGTAAATGGAGATGAGGTGGAGGCTTGATGATAGCTTGGAAGGCGAAGGAACCAAGAAATTAGCAAAACAAGTGAAAACCTACCGGTAGGTTTTGGCTACTGGACCTGCACCTACGGCAAACCTACCGATAGGTTTTTCTCACTGAAGTAAAACCTACCGGTAGGTTTCTCGCGATCTACCGATAGGTTTTGCTGAAAACGCCAGATTCTGCATCTCAAGCTCTGCAACTTTGGGAGTCCCACCATTGGATCTCACACTTGTTCCCTGACACTCCTTACACATAGACATCCTCTCCTCAACCCTAGCTTGGACTTTGGAGGCTTGGACATTAATGAGGAGAGAGAGAAGAGAGGAAGCCTGGGAGTGCAGGCTAGGCCTGTGCTAGCCAGCCCATTTCATCCAATCAGCCTCCTATGGATGGGAGGCCTATCACACAGACCCTAGGGAGCTCCATGGACTTTTTTTGGCAAGGAGGGAGACCATTATTCAGTACACATTGCATTGTAGAGAGAGAAGCTCAAGGAAGAAGATGAAGTTTTAGAGAGAGATATTTATGTTTTTGCATTTTCTTCCATCCATTTTACTTGTAGTATCCTGTAAGACTTGTGTAAGCTTCATTTAACGTCTTTAAGGTCATTTATTACAAGTATATTTCAAGTTTAGTTCTACATTTTGTAGTTCACCATTGTTGTATTAAGCTTTCTTCATTCAAGCTTTTAAAATGGGTATTGAATATTTTTCTTCATAGTTTAAGATTTCTTGCATTGAGTTAAGTTCCACTCTCCATTTATTCATTATGTCTCTTTACATTATTCACGTCTTTCCATTATTCATGAGTAGCTAAGCTTATAGTTGGCTAATCCAAGGGAGAACTCCTCTTGGGTATGCTATTTCAACTCATTTTCATTCCTCCTCGTAGTGTACGTTGATTCGGTTTGACTAGGTTGAGTGTGGACGTGGTTGTGAGTCTTTGATACACCGTAGACTTGTCATGGCGTATGCTTGGATCCTCACCTCAATTTTAGTCCCTCGCTTCCTACGAATCAATCGAATATCTAGACACCATTGGAGGAAGGTCTCCAGTTGATTTGGCATTCCCATTGGAATGACCTCTTCGAATTAGCCAACACTTGTTCCATTTCATTTCATCAAGAAAACAAATCACCAAACTCAAACATCAAAGATTTTTACACTTTTCTCTTTTTTACTAAGATCACTTTCAACACGATTCACCTCATTCCCTGAGGAGACAACCTTGGAATACGATTTCCAAGTAAAATACGACATTCGAAAGTCTCCCTGTGCTTGGGTGCTTGATCAAAACCGTTGTAGTATATTCCCTAATCTCCGCACATCACCCTCAAATGTGTATATGGCTTATGTGTGAAGGGAGTGTCACTCTCCCTCAGAATGATGTGGGAAATAGAGCAACGGAATGGTGGTGGAAATGAAATGTATGAAATGGGGATGTGTGAAATGAACAAAAGTGCTCCCCAAGAGCAAGGAGTCTTTTGAATGTCGTGTTTTACTTGGAATGAGTATTCCAAGATCGTCTCCTCAGGGAAGGAAAGTTCAAGTGTGTGAAGGTGATTTTGGTGAACAAAAGAGAAAAGTGTAAAAAAATCTTTTGTTTGTGTTTTGGTGATTGAAGTTTGTGAATGAAAATGCAATGTAAAATAAGTGTTGGCTAATCCAAAGAGGTCATTCCAATAGGAATACCAAATCAACTCAAGCCTTCCTCCAATAGAGCCTAGATGTACGATTGATTCGTGGGAAGCTCGGGACTAAAATGGAGGTGAGGATTCAAGCATACCCTGTGACGATGCCTACGATGTATCAAGAACTCACAACCATGTCCTCACCCCAACCCAGTCAAACTGAGCCATCGTACTCTGAGAGGAGGAATGAAAATGAGTTGAAGTGGCACACCCAAGAGGAATTCTCCCTTGGATTAACCAACTTAAAATCTAGCTACTCATGAAAACAAGAAAGAAATGCATAATGTAAAGAGACATAATTTAAATGGAACATGAAACTTGGTTTAATGCAAGAAAATAGAAACTATGAAGAGAAATATGCAATACCCATTTTAAGCTTAAAAATGAAGATAACTTGCTGCAACAATGGTGAAATCTAAAATGTAGCATTAAACTTGAAATGTACTTGAAGTAAATGACATTAAAGATAATAAATGAAGTTTACACAAGTCTTACAATAAACTACAAGTGAAAGGATGGAAGAAAATGCAAAAATCTAAGCTTTCTAACTACTATTCATCTTCTTCCTCCTTGGAGCTTTCTAAGCTTAGGTAGCTACACTAAATCTTGTGTGAATGCTGAATATATGGTGTGTGAGAGCCTTGCAATTTCGTCCATGGTGGTCCCTAGCATGTGTGTGCAGGCCTCCCATCAATGGGAGGTGAGTTGATGGCCTTGGATAGGCTAGCCTGCAACCCACCATGGTAGCCCCCTTCTCTCCCATCCCCATTAATGCCAATGTCTCCAAAGTCCAAGCATGGGTGATGGGAGGCATGTAAATGTGCAAGGGAAGTCAGGGGACAAGTGGGAGAAGTGTAGATGGGACCCCCAAGCAAGTTGGAGAGTACTTGCAGGCATTCTGGGCATTTTGGGCTGTTTCAAAAGAGCGTACCAGTACGTCGAACTCCAGTAGGTAAATCGTACCGGTATGGCATACCGGTACGCTTCTGCTCCGGACCAGTTTTCGTAGAATTGTCATAACTTTTGATCCAACTGTCTGATTGAGCTGAAATTTTGGAAAAATACAGAAGACATCCAGATCTACAACTTTCATGTTTTGCAATTTTCCAGATTCAAAGTAGATCATGGTCAAAAGGGAGGAAATCCGAGGTACTTCCACCAAATGGAGCGGGTGCTGGTGCCTATGCTACCAAACACTGAAACCTCCTTGATTTCTTTCACTTTTAAGCCTCCAAATCCTCAAGTAATGTGTCCATGACTTCACCACACATCCACACTTAGTTGCAAGGTTCTAAATTCCATCATTTAAGCTATAATTACCTGCAACCACAAGATTTCAACATTATTCACAACTTTGGCTAACTCTAAGTAATTAATTACAAAGTCGAGTTAAAATGCATGTAATGAGGCCATCAAATATGCAATATTTTGTGCTCATCATTGGGGTGCAATTTTGTTCGCACACACACACACATACATTTTATCCCACTATTCCGTTTACCCCATCCCTTGCATCATTCCGAGGGAGAGTGACACTCCCCTATTCGTATAAGCTATACACACATTGAGGGATGATGTTGGGAGATTAGGGACAACAACAGAATAAATCACGCATTTTTGGCGCCGTTGCCGGGGAAGGCAAAGCGTTGAATTGAGAAGGTGATTTTCGGACGACGGAGGTAAGTCCTATGAATTCTCATCACGGGCTGAGGCACGTCGCTCCTTGTATATACTTTTGTGTATTTGTTTTTCATTTATAGATATTGTTTTGTATGTGGGGACGTGATGACCAAAATCGATTGGTTAGACAACCCTTAGGCCCCAACATGAATCCCGACTATGACCCACCCGAGGATGCCGGTGACAACTTTGAGGAGTTGGGTGCCAATCTTAATGTCCCAAGCAGAGGAGGAGTGCAAGAGCCTAGAATTCCAAACCCTAGAATGCATTTCCCTCCTAGGAATGAAGGGAACAACATCCAAATTGATCCTCCGACGAGGTCAATGCGGGATTACTTTCAACCGACTCGTAGCACCACTCCCTCATGCATTCTTTTACTGGTCCAAGCTTATACCTTCCTAGTTAAGCTGGGAATGTTGCAACTACTTCCTACATTCCATGGAATTGAAAGGGATAATCCTTATTTACACATTAAGGAATTCGAGGATATAGTTGCAACCTTCATCACTAACTATGCTATGGAAGACATAGCTCATTTGAAATTGTTTCCCTTTTCCCTTAAAGACAAAGCAAAAATGTGGTTGAATTCCTTAAGACCTCGATCCATAACCTATTGGGCACAAATGCTCTCCGAGTTTTTAAACAAGTTTTTCCCGGTACCGAGAACCACCGCTCTTAAAAAACAAATTCAAAACTTTTCAAAAAAGCCCAATGAGCAATTTTATAATTGTTGGGATCACTACAAAGAATTACTACAATCCATTCCACATCATGGTTTTGAATCGTGGCAATTGGTGAGTTTCTTCTATGAAGAGATCGCACCGGGCCATAGACAATTCATTGACTTGATGTGCAATGGAGATTTCTTAAACAAAGACCCCGATGAGGCCCTAGAATACTTTAGTACATTGGCGCAAAATGCCCAATTTTGGGATATCACGGATCCCACCGATGTACTGAGGTCTTCTCCTCAGGGTAGTAATCATCAAGCACATGCGGGAGGGATGTATGATTTGAGAGATCGGGAAGACTTGCTTTCCAAAATTGTCAAGTTGTCTAGGAAAGTGGAGAGTCTTGAGGTCAATATGAGACACGAGGTGTCCAATGTTTCAAAGACCGAGGAGTCTTGCTCGATTTGTGAGAGTGTGGAGCATTCCATATCGGAGTGCCCCAACATTTCGGCACTTAAGGAAGTGTACCACGAGCAAGTTCATGCCTTTAACCAAACGAGGCAATCATTTTCTCCACACTCAAACACTTACAATGCGGGTTGGAGTAATCACCCGAACTTTAGTTGGAGAAATGAGAATCCTACTCCTCATGGTTCTAATGCTTATTCACCTCCTATGCCTCCTAAGCAAAGTTAATACCAGGGCCAAGGTCAAACGTCTCCCAATACCCCCGGTCCAATCCACAAGGGTATTCGCCAAACCCACCTCCACATAATTTTTCCCAAGGTCCAACTCCACAAATTTTTTCACAATAGGGACCGTCCAATCCTCCCACCTACGAACCTCCCCATAAGAGGAATTTGGAGGATGTGCTTTACAATTTCATTCAAAGCCAAACCACCTTTAACAACAACATTTCAGCTCAAGTCACAAAACTAACCAATGCCATAGGGATATCACAGCAAGAGAAGGGGAAATTCCCCTCTCAACCCCAAGAGAACCCGAAAGGCCAACATGTGATTGAGTCGTCTGAACCCATAAAGAAGAGTTATGAGCAACTCGAAGCGGTCACCACCCTTCGAAGTGGCAAATAAATCGATAAGACTTGTGCCAAAAGTCTCTCATAATGCCACATTGCCAATAGAGGAAGAGACTAAGGGTGACACTGAGGGGGGGTGAGGTGAGTGAGAAAGATAAAGTGGTTGATGAAAGTGTTCATGCATCCCCCATCCCTCCCCCTTTTCCTAATCGTTTGAAGCCACCCATCAAGGTGGTTAATTATTCTGATATAATTGAGATGTTGAAGCAGGTAAAAATCAAAATTCCACCTTTTGATGCTATAAAGCAAATCCCATCTTGTGCCAAGATCTTGAAGGACTTGTGTACCGTGAAGAGGAGACTAAATGTGCACAAGAAGGCATTCCTCACCGAGCAAGTGAGCTCAATCTTGAGGAATAACACCCCACCAAAGTTCAAGGATCCCGGATGCCCTACCATTGCTATCACGATCGGGAATTTCTGGGTGGAGCAAGCTCTTCTTGATTTGGGGGCGAGTGTCAACCTCCTACCATACTCGGTGTACCAAAAACTCTAGCTTGAAGAGCTAAAGCCAACTCAAATCACTATTCAACTGATGGATCGTAGCGTTCGAACGCCGAGGGGAGTAGTTGAGGATGTTTTAGTATAAGTCGATAAATTTTACTTTCCTGTTGATTTTATTGTGCTTGATACTCATCCAGTTGCAAACCTTAGCTCCCAAATCCATGTAATACTTGGTAGACCTTTTCTTGCCACATCTAATGCTGTGATTAATTGTAGGAATGGTCTCATGAAGCTTGCATTTGGGAACATGACTATGGATCTCAATGTTTTCAACTTGGCTAAACAACCAGGGGATGATGAGGAAGTGCATGAAGTCAGCAAGATTTACACCTTGGTGGAAGACCACTTGGCACTAATGAGTACCTTAAAGTTGGAAGAGGAGGAGATTGTTGATTTGGAAGAGGTTGATGAGCAAGAGGATTTGGAGAGTTTGAAAGGGGTAGAAAAATGGACCCCTACATTTGAGAAGCTTCCACATCAAGATAAGAAGATCTTTCCATCGAATGAGCAAAAACCCATCTTGGAGTTGAAACCATTACCATCCCATCTTAAGTATGCATACCTTGGGGATGAAAATACCTTTTTGGTGGTGATTAGCTCAACTTTAGAGGGAAAGAAAGAAGAAGATCTCTTGAAAGTGTTGAGGAAGCATAAGGGAGCAATTGGTCGGACAATTGCCGACATCAAGGGATAAGCCCCCTCATTTGTACACACTGAATCGACCTTGAAGAAGACTCCAAACCGTCTCGACAACCACAAAGAAGTTTGAATCCAATCATGAAGGATGTGGTGAGAGACGATGTGCTTAAGCTACTTGACGTGGGCATCATTTTTTCGATTGTCGATAGTAAGTGGGTTAGCCCCACGCAAGTAGAACCCAAGAAGTCGGGAGTCACTGTTGTTGCAAATGAGGAAAATGAGCTTATTCCAACGAGGGCGATCATAGGTTGGAGAGTGTTAGAAAGAGTAGCTAGGCATCTCTTTTACTACTTCTTAGATGGATACTCCGGGTACAACCAGATTGAGATTGCTTTGGAGGATCAGGAGAAGACCACATTCATTTGCCCCTACAGTACTTTTGCTTACCGACGCATGCCTTTTGGGTTGTTTAATGCCCTAGGGACCTTTCAACGTTGCATGATGGGGATCTTCAGTGATATGGTGGAAAAGATAGTGGAAGTGTTTATGGATGACTTCTCAGTGTTTGGGGATTCGTTTGATGGATGTTTGGAGAATCTGGAGAAAATTCTTGAGAGATGTGAGGAAATGAATTTGGTCCTCAATTGGGAAAAGTGCCACTTTATGGTTGTGACGCCCCAAAAATCGAGGGTCCTTTGTTAATCCATTGATCACCCATCAACCCGCGGAATACCCATGGATACCGTGTAACTCAATCTCACGCCGTTATGCCCCATTTACCAGGATCCATAATTTAATAAAATTCGGGCAGAGTCTCCCTTGTATGGGGAGCTCTACCCAAAAACACAACATGTGCAATCATGCAACATTGACCACACCGGGTCCATTTATGAGTAACTATTTACCACACCGGGTCCATTCATGAGTAAACATTTGTAACACCCCGAATTTTATTTTATATATTTATAGAGAGATATATATAGTAAATAATATTTGTAAAGATGTAGATATATGTAGTGACATAAGAATAAACCGTAGGAATAAATGCTATGGAGACAATTTGATTGGGAAGTTACGTGTCGAAGATGTTTAAACTTGGAAAGGGTGATTAGACAAGTTTCTAAAAGTTTGTAGGTCAAAATAATGATTCCATTGAATCCGGAAGGTCGAAAAACATTGGGAGTGGTAATATGGATGTATTGGAAGTTAGGAAGTGTCCCGGAGTTAAAATACACTTTAGCGAGAATTTGGGTAAAAATGGGTATTGAACACTACTTAGTTTTTTGGCCATAACTGTTTATCCTTAAGTCCAATTGATCTGAAATTTTTACAGTAGATAGTAGACATCTAGGGCTACAAAAGTATGTATCATGAAAATTGTCCAATTCGACCTCTAAATAGGTGAAAACTGCTCTGGAAGTTGGGACAGAAAGCTGGGACAGAGAGTTGCCAGCGTCCGGACGTCCAAGGCACCGTCCGGACGGTACCATTAATATATACTCAGATCAGTTCGCGATTTTCCCCAATTCTTGCTTTCTAAATACACCAAAACCGCCTCCTTCACCCCATTTTCCCCATTTCTAATCCTAGAAACCCTTAGAGAGAAAGAGAGAAAGATAAAAACTCAAGATCAAAAGGAAAGACAAAGGGTTCACAAGTGATTCAAGACTCAAACCCTAGGTTTCTTCAAGAGCATAAGGTAGGGGATTTCTTCCTATGCTCTTACATTGATGTTAGGGTTAACTTATATGTATTCTTGTTGTTTGAAATCATATATACTTGCTATTAATTACTTGATTCTTGGTCTTCTTGCATTTATTGCCATGTTTTAAACATTGTGATGGTTGGGTAGCCATTAAAGCTCTCTTTTACTTCTTCAAACCCTAGTTTTGAGAAAAATAGATTTCCTCTTTATATTTCTTTTGCTCTCACCATCAAATCCTTAGTGCTTGATATTGTATAACAAAATGATGATTATGATGATCTCTTGCTCTTTTCCTTCAATTATCTTGTGGTACAAATTTGTGAAATTGGGGATTTTGGGATTTCTTGTGAATTGAGAGAATGTTTGTGATAATATCTCTTGTATGATTGTTGTGATGGACTTGAATTGTGTTCGAGCATTGCCGTAGAGTGTTAGAGGTTAGTCTATCCCGGTGGGGGTGAGATGGTTGCCTAACACTTGTAGTGGGTGGTTATTTGGTAATAGCCTCCACTATTGTTCACTGGAGTTCGAACAAGGGGTGGTATACCTTTCCTGGGGAGGGACTCGTCACTGCCATTGGGATGGTAGACGCCCTTTCCCGAAGTGATTGTGATTGTGAATTGTGATGGGTGAACTAGGCACGAGTTGATGTGTAAATTCATGGGAAGCAATCAATATACATGAGATTATGAGATTATTATTATTGTTACGGAATGGTTTCCCACAAGAGCTTGTGGAGGTATGGGACTCTACAAGAACTTGTTGGAAACGGGGATGGTGGTTAATGGTGACTTGGTTTTACTGTTCATCTAAATTATTGTGAATACGTTAACTTGAGATCTATTTAAAATGTCCTGTTTTTACTTCAAAATTCATATATGCTATTTGTGAAAATGAGACCAACCGTTTTATATGCTTTTCTAAACCTTGTTTGAGTTTGGGAAGATTTTGCTACAGAGCTTCGTGCTCATCCCCTACAATTAATATTTTTCAGATTTGGCTTTAGAGGAGGAGCTCGGTGTGAATGAGCCGGGCCTTGGGGAAGCTTCCTTGGAGGGGTACCTAGATCCCGAATGAGACATCTAGAGATATAGCTTATTTTGTTCTAGACTAGGAGATTTATTTCTGAACAATGTAAAGTCTAGATTCTTTTGAAACTCCGCTGCGATATATTCATGTAATTCTTTTGGGGAATGTAATTGTCATATCTGGCCTATTCTTTTGGGATAATGTTAAGGATAGTATAGATGGTAATTAGAAATTTTATTGTTATTGGATGATTAAATGGACCCGGTGTGGTCAAGTTAATATAATTGCACAGGTTGTGATTGTTGGGTGGAGCTTCCTGTACAAAGGAGACTCTGCCCAAATTTTGTTAAAATTTAGAATGTTTCTTATTTGATGGATATATATTTAGTTGCTCTCATGACATGAATGGTTTCATAGTGTAATGCCGTCCAGGGTGGTATTTGGGGCGTTACAGATTTGGTATCAGAGCCTAGGTTTTAGGTCTTACATGGGAGCTGTAGGTTATGGATTACCACTAGAGACTTAGGTTTAGGGTGAAGGAAATTGTTATGTTAAATATTGTGTATGCCTTGTGCTTAAATCAAGACAGCCTACATATCACTTTAGTTTATGTCTTGTACATCAATGAAACTAAATTGTGAATTGATGTGCAGGGTGGATGGTGAACGTGGACGTGGACGTGGGCGTGGTCGTGGAGGCCAAGCAAACCCACCACCGCCACCACCTCCCGATGCAATGAATGACATTTATCAATGCCTAAGGGAGCTGACCACTCTGGTACAACACCAGAATGGGAACAACCATAAAGGTGGGGCTCATCCACTAGCCCAAGTACCGGGCGACGAAGAGGAGAATAGGAGAATGATAGTTCTCCGAGAGTTTCTGAGGCAACGCCCGCCTAATTTCTAAGGGAGCTCTAACCCTTTGGATGCGGATAGATGGATCTGCCGAGTGAAGAAGATTTGTGACGGCATGGGAGTTGCCGAGGACTTACGGGTGGGCTTAGCTATCTACTTGTTCGAGGGAGAGGCCGACCATTGGTGGGACTCAGTGAAACGAAGGAGGAACACCGATGCACTTACTTGGGAGGAGTTCGACCAAATCTTCCAAGACAAGTACTTCCCTGAATCAGTCAGGGACAAGATGAAGGCCGATTTCCTTGCTCTACGACAGGGTAGCATGAAAGTGGCCGAGTACGAGAGGAGGTTTGATGAGCTATCCCGTTACGCTACGGAGTTTATAGCTACTGAGGCCAACAGGGCCAAGCGCTTTGAGCAGGGCTTGAGGCCGACTATCAGGGAGAAGCTGGTGGCTCTCAAGATCCGAGAGTATGGGGATATTGTTGATAGAGCTACACTAGTGGAGAGAGATATAGATGACAGCCAGCAACGACAGAGCTCCGGGAGAGGAGGTCTGATCAGGACGGGCCCTAGCACTAGTGGAGCACAGAGGGCGGCACCCTACCGTCGCCCAGATCAGGCAGGGGGACAGAGATCTCAGATAGCTCGAGGAGCTGGAGGTGTACCGGGGAGGACAGCCACAGACCCCCGTCAGTGTTTCGCATGTGGAGGAGTGGGACACTTCAGACACAATTGCCCATCGCTTCCACCGAGGGACAACCAAGCGACAGGACAAGTGACTGCAAACAAGCCACTACAGCAGCAGAGGCCATTGGGAGCTCTAGCCCCAGGCGGCGCCACTCAGGGGAGAGTCTTTGCTTTGACCCAACCGGAGGAAGATGCCTCCAATGCCGTTGTGGAAGGTATCATTCTTCTCTACAATTCTTGGGCCCGAATCTTATTCGATCCCGGTGCTACTCATTCTTTTATACGTACTGCATATGCTATGAATTTGGGATTGAGTTTTGAGAAGTTAGAACATGCCTTGACTGTTGACTTGCCTACGGGAGAACAGTTGGGTACTAGCCGAGTCTGCAAGGGTTGTGTGCTTCGTATTGGGGAGCACGAATTGATTGTGGATTTGATTGCTTTAGAGATGAAGGGGTATGACGTGATTTTTGGGATGAACTTGTTATCCGCTTTTCGGGCGGTAATGGATTGTTTCCGCAAGCGGATTACATTTCAATTGCCGGGAGGAGTCATTTTTAGTTTTGTGAATAACCGAGATTCTTTCCATCCATTTCCTACTACGGCAAGTAAATTCTTAAAAGCTAAGGCAGGGAGCCACTTGAGTTTCTTGGCTAGCTTGATGGGAGATGATCGGGATAGATCCCAATCGGGTATGGTGTTGATTGTATCGGATTTTCTGGATGTCTTCCCAGATGAATTACCCGGGTTACCGCCACAGAGAGAGATTGAGTTCGCAATCGATCATTATCCGGGAACCGAACCTATTTCTATTGCTCCTTATTGGATGGCGCCTTTGGAGTTGAAGGAGCTAAGGAAGCAATTGGACCACTTGCTGGCAATTGGATTCATCTGTCTGAGCACTTCACCTTGGGGAGCCCCGGTCCTCTTTGTGAAGAAGACGGATGAAACACTTCGGTTATGCACAGATTACCGACGGTTGAATCGGGTGACGGTGAAGAACAAGTATCCCTTGCCGCGCATTGATGATTTATTTGATCAGTTGAGGGGTTCTAAATTCTATTCCAAGATTGATCTCCGCACCGGGTACCATCAACTGCGTATCAAGGAGGAGGATATTCCTAAGACTGCTTTTCGTACTCGGTATGGTCACTTCGAGTATACGGTGATGCCGTTCGGATTGACTAATGCTCCAGCAGCCTTCATGGATTTGATGCATAGGGTATTCCGGCCATATCTAGATCAATTTGTCATAGTGTCTATTGATGACATATTGATTTATTCCCGGACACAAGAAGAACATGCACATCATCTCTCGGTTGTGCTACAAACATTGAGAGAACATAAGTTATATGCGAAGAGGAGCAAGTGTGAGTTTTGGATGAAGGAAGTGAAGTTCCTTGGCCATGTTGTGTCTGAGCAAGGGGTAGCGGTTGATTCCTCGAAGATTGAGGCCGTGACGCAATGGGAACCACCAAAGAACGTGACAGAAATACGTAGTTTCTTGGGGTTAGCCGGCTACTATCGTAGGTTTGTGGAAGGTTTTTCCAAGCTTGCGATGCCGATGACTCGCCTCACAAGGAAGGGAGAAAAATTCGTGTGGACTCAAGCGTGTGAGCTAGCTTTCCGCACCCTGAAGGAGAAGTTGACGACGACACCTATCCTCATTATCCCAAGCAGTGGGGAAGGCTACGATGTCTACACCGATGCTTCACTACGAGGCTTGGGATGTGTGTTAATGCAAGGAGGAAAGGTGGTCGCTTATGGCTCGAGGCAACTTAAGGTTCATGAACAGAATTATCCCACCCATGACTTAGAGCTCGCCGCTGTGGTTTTTGCTCTTAAGTTGTGGAGGTGTTACTTGTACGGAGAGAAATTCCAAGTATTCTCGGATCATAAAAGCCTCAAGTACATATTCACACAGAGAGACTTGAACCTTCAGCAAAGGAGGTGGGTTGAGTATTTAGAAGACTATGATTTCACACTCAACTACCATCCGGGAAAGGCGAATGTAGTTGCCGACGCTCTTAGCAGGAAGTCGCGAGGTGAAATCAATTTTCTTGCGGTAAATAGGTGGAAAATGATTGATGCATTGGAGGAGTACGATCTATGGGTGGATGGATCGGAGTATCAACCATATCTATTCAATCTTGTAGCTCAACCGACGCTTCAGCGACGGGTAGTAGAGTTGCAATGCCTGGACTCGGCACTCGATTTGATTAGAGCCTGATTGGAGAATGGAGAAGCGATTGAGGGATGGTCTTGGAAGAATGGAGAGTTGAGATATGAGAAGAGGCTATGTGTTCCCGATGACTCGTCGCTAAAAGAGGAGATACTTGGAGAGTGTCATCGCTCTAAGTTTGCTATCCACCCCGGTAGCACAAAAATGTATAGGGACATGAAGCGCCAATATTGGTGGAAGGGAATGAAGAAGGATGTGGCAAGGTTCATAGCACGATGTGCGGTGTGCCAGCAGGTGAAGATTGAACATCAAAAGCCAGGAGGATTACTACAGTCTTTGCCTATCCCAGAGTGGAAGTGGGATCACATCACCATGGATTTCGTGTCGGGTTTACCACGGACGTCGCGCGGGCATAACGCAGTATGGGTTATTGTGGATAGACTCACCAAGTCCGCTCATTTCTTGGGTATGAAGACCACGGATACATTCGAGACCTTGAGCCAGCTGTATATCCGTGAGATTGTGCGATTACATGGAGTTCCACTTTCTATCGTGTCGGATCGTGATTCTCGGTTTGTGGCGAGATTCTGGCAAAGTCTACAACAAGCGATGGGGACAGAGTTACACTTCAGTACGGCTTTTCATTCCCAAACGGATGGCCAATCCGAGAGGGTGATACAGATTGTGGAAGACATGTTACGTGCTTGCGCGTTGGACTTCAAAGGAAGCTGGAGTGATCACTTGCCGTTGGTAGAATTTGCATACAACAACAGCTATCAGGCAAGCATTGGGATGGCACCGTATGAAGCCTTGTATGGAAGACCATGCAGATCACCGGCGTGTTGGTTAGAAGCCGGCGAGAGGAGTTTGTTTGGACCGGACATTATTCGAGAAACTACGGAGAAGATTCAACTCATCCGAGAGAGGCTACGGACGGCGCAAAGTAGACAGAAGAGCTATGCGGACCACCGACGAAGACCCTTAGAATTTAAGGTGGGGGACTATGTATTTCTCAAGGTGTCACCCAAGAAGGGCGTGTTTCGATTCGGCAAGAAAGGGAAGTTAGCGCCAAGATATACCGGACCATTTGAAGTGATCAAGGTTGTGGGCAAAGCGGCGTATCAGTTGCGGTTACCAGCTCAGCTGTCTGGGGTACATGACGTGTTCCACTTGTCGATGTTGAGGAAGTGTCAATCGGATGCAACTCCAGTCGTGGATTTGGAGGATATTGAAATTCAAGATGGAGCAACATATGAAGAACAACCGGTGGAGATTCTTGATGCCAAGGAAAAGGTGCTCCGCAACAAAGTCATCCGACTCGTGAAGGTTTTTTGGCGACATCATGGGGTGGAAGAAGCTACATGGGAACCGGAGCAAGAAATGCGGGAGAAGTATCCATATTTGTTCGCTACTTGAGGTAAGTTTCGAGGACGAAACTTTCTTTAAGGGGGGTGGATTGTAACACCCCGAATTTTCTTTTATATATTTATAGAGATATATATATAGTAAATAATATTTGTAAAGATGTAGATATATGTAGTGACATAAGAATAAACCGTAGGAATAAATGCTATGGAGACAATTTGATTGGGAAGTTACGTGTCGAAGATGTTTAAACTTGGAAAGGGTGATTAGACAAGTTTCTAAAAGTTTGTAGGTCAAAATAATGATTCCATTGAATCCGGAAGGTCGAAAAGCATTGGGAGTGGTAATATGGATGTATTGGAAGTTAGGAAGTGTCCCGGAGTTAAAATACACTTTAGCGAGAATTTGGGTAAAAATGGGTATTGAACACTACTTAGTGTTTTAGCCATAACTTTTTATCCTTAAGTCCAATTGATCTGAAATTTTTATAGTAGATAGTAGACATCTAGGGCTACAAAAGTATGTATCATGAAAATTTTCCAATTCGACCTCTAAATAGGTGAAAACTGCTCTGGAAGTTGGGACAGAAAGCTGGGACAGAGAGTTGCCAGCGTCCGGACGTCCAAGGCACCGTCCGGATGGTACCATTAATATATACCCAGATCAGTTCGCGATTTTCCCCAATTCTTGCTTTCTAAATACACCAAAACCGCCTCCTTCACCCCATTTTCCCCATTTCTAATCCTAGAAACCCTTAGAGAGAAAGAGAGAAAGATAAAAACTCAAGATCAAAAGGAAAGACAAAGGGTTCACAAGTGATTCAAGACTCAAACCCTAGGTTTCTTCAAGAGCATAAGGTAGGGGATTTCTTCCTATGCTCTTACATTGATGTTAGGGTTAACTTATATGTATTCTTGTTGTTTGAAATCATATATACTTGCTATTAATTACTTGATTCTTGGTCTTCTTGCATTTATTGCCATGTTTTAAACATTGTGATGGTTGGGTAGCCATTAAAGCTCTCTTTTACTTCTTCAAACCCTAGTTTTGAGAAAAATAGATTTCCTCTTTATATTTCTTTTGCTCTCACCATCAAATCCTTAGTGCTTGATATTGTATAACAAAATGATGATTATGATGATCTCTTGCTCTTTTCCTTCAATTATCTTATGATACAAATTTGTGATTTTGGGGATTTTGGGATTTCTTGTGAATTGAGAGAATGTTTGTGATAATATCTCTTGTATGATTGTTGTGATGGACTTGAATTATCTTCGAGCATTGCCGTAAAGTGTTAGAGGTTAGTCTATCCCGGTGGGGGTGAGATGGTTGCCTAACACTTGTAGTGGGTGGTTATTTGGTAATAGCCTCCACTATTGTTCACTGGAGTTCGAACAAGGGGTGGTATACCTTTCCTGGGGAGGGACTCGTCACTGTCATTGGGATGGTAGACGCCCTTTCCCGAAGTGATTGTGATTGTGAATTGTGATGGGTGAACTAGGCACGAGTTGATGTGTAAATTCATGGGAAGCAATCAATATACATGAGATTATGAGATTATTATTATTGTTACGGAATGGTTTCCCACAAGAGCTTGTGGAGGTATGGGACTCCACAAGAACTTGTTGGAAACGGGGATGGTGGTTAATGGTGACTTGGTTTTACTGTTCATCTAAATTATTGTGAATACGTAAACTTGAGATCTATTTAAAATGTCCTGTTTTTACTTCAAAATTCATATATGCTATTTGTGAAAATGAGACCAACCGTTTTATATGCTTTTCTAAACATTGTTTGAGTTTGGGAAGATTTTGCTACAGAGCTTCGTGCTCATCCCCTACAATTAATATTTTTCAGATTTGGCTTTAGAGGAGGAGCTCGGTGTGAATGAGCCAGGCCTTGGGGAAGCTTCCTTGGAGGGGTACCTAGATCCCGAATGGGACATCTAGAGATATAGCTTATTTTGTTCTAGACTAGGAGATTTATTTCTGAACAATGTAAAGTCTAGATTCTTTTGAAACTCCGCTGCGATATATTCATGTGATTCTTTTGGGGAATGTAATTGCCATATCTGGCCTATTCTTTTGGGATAATGTTAAGGATAGTATAGATGGTAATTAGAAATTTTATTGTTATTGGATGATTAAAGGGACCCGGTGTGGTCAAGTTAATATAATTGCACAGGTTGTGATTGTTGGGTGGAGCTTCCTGTACAAAGGAGACTCTGCCCAAATTTTGTTAAAATTAAGAATGTTTCTTATTTGATGGATATATATTTAGTTGCTCTCATGACATGAATGGTTTCATAGTGTAATGCCGTCCAGGGTGGTATTTGGGGCGTTACAACATTGGCCACACCGGGTCCATCTATCCATACCCATATAACGACATGCAATTTTTTATTTTTTATTTTTACATTAAAAACAGTCCATATGAGTTCGATTACAATTCTTTTATATTTACATGCCAAAATGGAATTTTTGCAAAAGTTATACAAAATGAGTCATAAAAGCCACAAGTTGGCCTTCTTCACCCTTGAGACTCGAATTAGGAGCTGTCCACCAGTGTGAACCCCGCACCTGAAATGTTTTCCCACGAAGGGTGAGCCACGCTCAATAGGGTATCTCCTAAAGAGGCTACTCCCCAACCTAAATGCATATGAAATGTTCACATTCAACAATCAACCATTCAAAACATTCCCATCAAGAATATGCATTCAATAACAAGAATCCCATGCTATGCCATGAAATGAGATGAAACCCACTCAAGTACATCTACCCGAGCCTTCAACGGCTTCCTTAACACATGCAATTGCCATGTATGAAAACCGGACTTTCTAAGCCCCCGTCATTGACGTTACACATCAAATGACAATTTATAAACAAAATCATGTGTCTTTGTTGGGTAGCGGACTTTTGGTGTCGCACCGCCGGCTCCGCACACCGATACACTTTTTTGGACTTGCACCGTCAGAAGTGTATAAACTAGTAGCCGAGTCTTGCACCCGAGGGAGAGTATAGCCCTTCTTGCTATACCCGACACAAGTTTTTCATGCAACCGTGCGACTAAATCGGAACTTCGTTCCAACTTTTCCCGAGCCCACCCATCATCCACCTTGTATGGTGTTTGATTGAACCATGCACACACACACCCACACTCATGCCTAATGCCCATGAATGTGATGCCAACATCATGCCCAATATGCAATGAATGCCAAATGAGCAATTTCCACCATTCAATTGCCAATTATATCAAAAGCATATAATTTGCACACTTATCATAATGCTAACATATCATAAGACATATATTAACATCACACCCATAACAAGTCCCTAGCATGTCATAACATTATCTACGCAAACATACTTGATTTCACATTTGCATTTATTTCAAACACCTTCAAGGCATCCAATCATATCACCACATAAATTGCCCAATTAATCACACAACTTAAGAATCACATTAGGTAATTTCCACATACCTAATTCATGATAGAAATTATTCTACCCATTCTCAATACCCATTTCCTCAATTTTTACAACAGTAGGCAAGTGATACTACTTCTACCAACCTACCCATTCCATATAATCATTCTAGGTTGAAAATAAACCTAATTAGGGAGAAAACCCTACCTCTTGAAGCGTAAAAGAACGTTGGGAAGCTCCAAGAATACACCCCCAAGCTCAAACCTTTATTTCTCCAAAATTTCGTCTAGGAAACTTCGGTGAAATTCACTCTTTTTGGTACGCAGGCGTAGCCCTCGACGAGTAGAACAACTTTGATTCTTGGCTCGTGCTGATTCGACCACCGTAGGGTCGTATATCATAGAGAGAAGGTTGGGTTTCTCTCCAACGTTGAAGACCCAGCAGATTTGTGGGGAAGAAATCTAATTTCTTCCCCTTTTTATACTCTCCAAATACTAGGTCCTCATCGCGCGACACGACCTCCCTTTCCCAGGTCCGTTTTCGCCCCTAAACGATTAAATTTCGGCCCAATTCAAGTTTAAAATATTTTTATTTTAACTAGCTTTAAATTTTTATCCAAATTTTGAAATTTTATTTAAAATTTGATTTTTGGGTCACCCGAGACCCGACCGTCTCGTAGGCTGATTCTTTGGTAATGAAATTGATTTTGGTGAACCGAGAAGGTTCCACGTGATTTTTACCGAGGTGTGGGTTCCGCGTCAACAAATCATTTGTGTTATTTATTGTTTTCACATATACACTTGTGATTTGATGCACACACGCGCACTATGTGTTTGATTGTACGTTTGATTGAATGCCTTCCTCATCCATTGTTGCGTACCAAGGGTTATGGTCATTGAGTTTAGATCCTCGTGGGGAGATTGAGGGTTGAGTGATTAATTGTTAAAATTAATACACGAATCATCATGGGTTCATGGGTCATTGTGGTTAAAAAGGGGTTCTCACCATTAATCAGAAAATTCTTGCGAGAAGAGGGAATATCCACAATGTTTCTCCCCTCCTAGAACCACAAGTGGAATCAAAGCGTTGTTGCCCTGAGTTGTAGAGATGCACTGTAGGTTATTTTTTAATTTGCTTATACCCCTAGTTTGTCTGCCTTCTATTGATTTATTGTTGGCTGAGGGATCACGACCACCAGTGAGACAAGGACATCGCATGCCGCAAAATCATACAAGGGTTTATCAAGGAATCCTTAGCAAGGGACAAATGTATATGATGACGTGTAATCAGGATACATAAGAACGTTAAGGTATGTTGAACTTTTGAATGTATTTTAATATTAGTATTCATAATTATGCGTTGAGTATGAAGTTCATTTAAGCTGGGAAGATTTAACGACTAAAGTTTCTAGGATAAAGAGGAATCTAAACTTAACTTTGTATATATAATGTAAATAGACTGTCTGCGTAGGAAAACCGCTTATATATTTATTTCTAAAAGTTTCTAGTATGTAGTTGTGCTGGTTTTGGGGTGGTATGTACTATTAAATTGACATATAGTGTCACCTTAACATTATTTGTCTTTCGTATGTTAGTAACTCTAATTGTGGTTGGATTACTTGAATTAAGTTAGAACTCAATTACTTATATTAGTCGATGTAAATGGTAGGCATTATGTTGATCAGCGAACTTGTTAGATCAAATATTTGTAATTGGCTAATTTCGTGGAGTCCATTATAAATCTCAACCTATTTCACGGTCATGATTCAACAACAAAGAAGATCCCAAGGTATCATTAAAGGAAGGAGATCATGCATCAAATCTACATCAAAAGCACTCTGTTTGCGCTTTCAAGCTTATGACAAGGTTGACCTAGTCACCTAAGATGATCCGTTGGAGTAATAGACTTTGGGGGATAAGAGTTTAATGGAATCGCAATTAATACATTTGTGTCATTTATTGTTTTTCATAAACACTTGTGATTTGATGTACACACGCACACTATGTGTTTGATTGTACGTTTGATTGAATGTCATCATCATCCATAGTTGAGTACCAAGGGTTTTGGTCATTGAGTTGGGATCCTCGTGGGGAGATTGAGGGCTGAGTGTTTATTTAGTTGCTAAAGCCAATATGCTAATATTCATGGTTCTTGGGTCTTTATGGTTAAAAAGGAGTTCTCACCATTGATCGTTGGTTCGCCTGAGAATGCACGAGGCCTAGATGATCCTTTGGGGGCGAATCTAGCTTACGTTGTCCAAGACTACAACGAGACCCGTGGCGGAGTGGCTTATTGAAGGAAGGAGCATTGGGCCATGGTATTGGTTGAGTAATAAGATTCAAGTACTTATATAAGCTGATTCTTTGGTAATGAAATTGATTTTAGTGAACCGAGAAGGTTCCACGTGATTTTTACCGAGGTGTGGGTTCCACGTCAACAAATCATTTGTGTTATTTTTTTTTTTTACATATACGCTTGTGATTTGATGCACACATGCGCACTATGTGTTTGATTGAATGTCTTCATCATCCATTGTTGCGTACCAAGGGTTAAGGTCATTGAGTTTGGATCCTCCTGGGGAGATTGAGGGTTGAGTTATTAATTGTTGAAATCAATACACGAATTTTCATGGGTTCATGGGTCGCAGTGGTTAAAAAGGGGTTCTCACCATTAATCAAAAAATTCTTGCGAGAAGAGGGAATATCCACAATGTTTCTCCCCTCCTAGAACAATAAGTGGTATCAGAGCGTTGTTGCCCTGAGTTGTAGAGATGCACTGTAGGTTATTTTTTAATTTTCTTAATTCCCTAGTTTGTTAGCCTTTTATTGATTTATTGTTGGCTGAGGGATCACGACCACCAGTGAGACAATGACATGGTATGCCGCAAAATCATACAAGGGTTTGTCAAGGAATCCTTAGCAAGGGACGAATGTATATGATGACGTGTAATCATGATACATAAGAACGTTAAGGTAAGTTGAAATTTTGAATGTATTTTAATATTAGTATTCATAATGAAGCGTGAAATCTACATCAAAAGCACTCTACTTGCGCTTTCAAGCTTAGGACAAGGTTGACCTAGTCACCTAAGATGATCCGTTGGAGTAATAGACTTTGGGGGATTAGAGTTAAATGGAATCGCGATTATTACATTTGTGTCATTTATTGTTTTTACATATAAACTTGTGATTTGATGCACACACGCGCACTATGTGTTTGATTGTACGTTTTATTGAATGTCATCATCATCCATAGTTGCGTATGAAGGGTTTTGGTCATTGAGTTGGAATCCTCATGGGGAGATTGAGGGCTGAGTGTTTAGTTACTAAAATCAATATGCTAATATTCATGGGTGCTTGGGTCTTTATGGTTAAAAAGGGGTTCTCACCATTGATCGTTGGTGCGCCTGAGAATGCATGAGGCCTAGATGATCCTTTGGGGGCGAAACCAGCTTATGTTGTCCAAGACTACGACGAGACCCGTGGTGGAGTGGCTTATTGAAAGAAGGAGCATTGGGCCAAGGTATTGGTTGAGTAATAAGATTCAAGTACTTATATAAGCTGATTCTTTGGTAATGAAATTGATTTTGGTGTACCGAGAAGGTTTCACGTGATTTTTACCGAGGTGTGGGTTCCGCGTCAACAAATCATTTGTGTCATTTATTATTTTCACATATACACTTGTGATTTGATGCACACACACGCACTATGTGTTTGATTGTATGTTTGATTGAATGCCTTCATCATCCATTGTTGCGTACCAAGGGTTGTGGTCATTGAGTTTGTATCCTCGTGGGGAGATTGAGGGTTGAGTGATTAATTGTTGAAATCAATACACGAATCTTCATGGGTTCATGGGTCATTGTGGTTAAAATGGGGTTCACACCATTAATCAGAAAATTCTTGCAAGAAGAGGGAATATCCACAATGTTTCTCCCCTCCTAGAACCACAAGTGGTATCAGAACGTTGTTGCCCTGAGTTGTAGAGATGAACTGTAGGTTATTTTTTAATTTGCTTATACCCCTTGTTTGTTTGCCTTCTATTGATTTATTGTTGGCTGAGGGATCACAACCACTAGTGAGACAAGGACACGGCATGCTGCAAAATCATACAAGGGTTTATCAAGGAATCCTTAGCAAGGGACGAATGTATCTGATGACGTGTAATCAGAATACATAAGAACGTTAAGGTAAGTTGAACTTTTGAATGTATTTTAATATTAGTATTCATAATTATGCGTTGAGTAGCAGTAGTATTTGCATTCGGTGAATTATGTTCTTACATCATTGGTTCACCGATAATAGTCTATACTGATCAGTCTGCTTTGAAGTATTTTTTATCTACGCAGGGTGCCAAACCGAAACTCATCAAGTGGATCCTCCTATTCCAAGATTTCAATCTGATAATCAAAGATAAGAAGGGAGTGGAGAAGGTGGTGGCGGATCATTTATCTCGATTGGTGGTGCAAGAGGCCGATGAGCACATTCCTATTCCTGATTCCTTCCTTGATGAACATTTACTTTCAATTCATTATATTTGTCCTTGGTATGCTGACATATGTAATTATCTTGCAACAGGACAAATACCACCGCATTGGAGCCGGGAGGATCGAAGAAGATTTATGGCGGACATGAAGTATTTCTACTTCGACCACCTATATCTGTTCAAGTACTGCCTTGCCCAAGTCATGTGGAGATGTGTACCGGAGAATGAACAACGGGAAGTCCTTGCATTCTGTCATTCTGAGGCATGCAGTGGCCATTTCTATGTAAAGAAAACTTCGGCAAAAATCCTACAGTCAGGTTTTTACTGGCCCTCTCTTATAAAGGACTGTATTTCATTTTGTAAAGAGTGTGATAGATGCCAACGTTTGGGTAGTGTGACCCGAAGGAACATGATGCCCTTCTCCCCTGTATTTGTTATAGAAATATTTGATTGTTGGGACATCGAATTCATGGGTCCCTTCCCTATGTCGTTTGGCTATCTATACATTCTACTGGCTGTGGACTACGTGTCCAAATTGGTGGAGGCTATCCCAACCAAGACCAATGACCACCGGGTTATGGTCAAATTCTTGAAAGGAAACATCTTTTCAAGGTTTGGGATGCCTCGTGCAATGATAAGTGATGGTGGATCACATTTCTGCAATAGACCATTTGCATCTTTGATGCATAAGTATGGTGTCACACATAAAGTATCCACCGCATACCACCCACAAACCAATGGTCAAGCCGAGTTATCCAATAGGGAGATTAAGAATATCTTAGAGAAGACGGTGAACCCAAATAGGAAAGATTGGTCATGTAGACTGATTGATGCCCTATGGGCTTACTGCACCGCCTACAAGATTGTTTTAGGCATGTCTCCCTATTGGCTCGTCTATGGAAAGGCTTGCCATTTGCCAGTTGAGATGGAACACAAGGCCTATTGGGCCATAAAGACTTTGATCTACAACTTGAGAATGGCTGGAGAAAATAAGAAGCTAGAATTGAATGAATTGGAAGAGATTAGAAGAGATTCTTATGAGAGCTCTAAAATTTCAAAAGAGAGGGCTAAGATCTTTCATGACAACTCCATTGTGAGGAAATTATTCGAGCCCGGCCAAAAAGTGCTTTTATACAACTTTCGCCTCTCGATCTTTCAAGGGAAACTCCGATCTCGTTGGAATGACCCCTATCTTGTCAAGGTGGCCTACCCCAATGGAGCCGTGGAAGTCACAAACCCTGAGGATAGCAGGACATTCAAGGTTAATGGCCAAAGACTCAAGCCATTCTTTGAGGGTTTTGAAGGACAAGGAGTGGAGGAGGAATTGACGGATCCAGTGTATTCGGACTTGGTGGTGAAGTAACTATTTTTATGTTTTTTAGTGTACAGTCGCTTTTATTTATTTATGTTATTTTATTTCATTGTACTTACTTTACTTGGTTGTATAACATTGTTTTTCTTAGTTTCAGATATTGGTGGTATTTTCAAAGCTCAAGTGTGAGGTGTTCTCTAACCCTACTCATCTTTTTACAGTCCTTCATTGCAGAGTATATCTTTTTGTTGCATTGAGGACAATGCATGAATCAAGTTGGGGGGGGGGGGGTGAGGTGCACCATTTGCATGATACATCAATGTTTGTGAATAATACAAAATTTTTGTGGTGGAAATTCACCTTTCACATATCATATAAATTTTTGTGTACATTAGTGCAAATTATGTGAAAAATTTGAAAATTGTTGTGAAAAATATATGAATGTTGATCTATATTCCCTTATTAAGAGTGCTTGGGTTTGATGATATGTTGATCTTTGTTTTGAACCTTGAGTACATGAGCATATTATAGAATTTAATCCTATGCGTGAGTATCACATATGTATCTGCTTTTGAACTCAACCATATGTGTTCTTTGAATGTGTAACTTTAGCAATTTACGGATTGAATTCATATTTTAGGCTTGACATAAATAGTGGAGATGAGTAAGAACCCATGTGAGCTTTAATGCCAATCCTTTTTTGGAGAGAACTCACAATTATTCAAGGAACAATTTTTCAATGTCAAATTTGTTCAATAATCTCGTTATGTTTGTTTTGGCTAGGTGCATCTGTGTAGTTGATTGACTTGTCTTGAAACGCATAATGCTCCCCCATGCTTATCTAGAGGTGATCTTAGGCCATGTTTGAATATTTTGAGCCTTGACCTTCTTCTTGTGAAAATATTATCCCTAGTGCCGTGATTGAGCTGTAATTGAAATTCGTTTCTATGCCACATATTTGACCAAGCAATGCAAAATGATAAAAATCTACCTCACCTTGGTTGTTCCTAGAGCTAAATATGAATAATCATGAAAGAGAAGGAAGTGTGGTGTGGAAATTCAACAAAAGGGATAAATGGAAGTGAAAGTCAATGAGTTCATTAGAAAAAGAATGAAAATCCAAGAAAAGGAAGAAAAGGGGTGAGAAGAAAAGAATGATCAAAAGAAAAGGGAAATGTCAACGAAAAGAAAGAAAAGAAACAAAGAAGTGTGGTGATGGTGTAAGAATGAAAATCTCATGAAAAGGGAGATGTTTTTGAAATAAAAGTCTTTCACTCAGAACAACCCTCTTTGTTATCCCATATCCTTCGTTTCTTTGCCTCAATATCACCCTAAGACCCCATTATAACCCTCGAAGTCCTAAATGATCTAGTGAAGCATGGGAGATGCATACTTTTGAATAAAAAGATGAGTTAGTCTTGCTACCCAATGCCCTAGCATTCTTTTCATGAGATTATGCCAAGTCGCTTCATTTTCATACATGAACTTCATTTCTGGATTACATGTGAGCATACTTTGTTTTGTGCACAAGATTCTATCTCACATGTACACATGGAGTGCATGTCAGGATAACTAGAGTGTATTTCATTGTTAAGAGTGACCTTTGGTGAGTTTCGCATTGAAGCTGAATTTGGCTAGCCATTCGAATGTGAATTCTGTTGTGTAAATGCTCGAATTATTTGTCCAATTCACACACACACGAGTTTGAAAATGAATGTGTAGGTGTATACTTTAGACTAGTATTTATGGCTATAGTGATGCTCATGTGTGCTTAGTTCGGCCATTTAAACAATGTGTTAGGTAGCTCCATGCTTGCAGAATAGGGGAATATTGCTCAAGTTTTTGATATTTGAATGAATTAGGAATGCCCTTGTTAAGTGCATGTGTGTCTTACATTGTGGGTATTCATTTTGGTATTTGAAAGTAAAAATCCATGCCTTGTTGTTGAATGCTTCGAAATTTTAAATCATGTTGCAATTTCGGTAATAGCTTGGGGCATGATGGTTCAAATTGTGGTTTTGAAGTATTGCATATGTTTTGGTTGGAGGAGAGGTCAATTAATGGGGTATTATAATGGGTAGGTCTTGATATGAAGAGGAGTGGGAGTGTGTTGGACAACAGTGGTTCAATTTCAACTAAGGCAAAACCTACCGGTAGGCCATACCGGTAGGTTTTAGCTACTGGACCTGCACCTACCGCCAAACCTACTGATAGGTTTTGCCCACTTGAGTGAAACCTACCGGTAGGTTTTGCTGAAACAGCTCAGATTCTGCATCTCAAGCTCTGCAACTTTGGGGGTCCTACCAAACACTCTCTCACTTGTCCTTGACATGCCTTACACATAGAACAACCCCTCATACACTCATGCTTGGACTTTTGGAGCTTTGAACATTAATGAGGTGAGAGGAGAGAGAAGATGCTGGGTGTGCAGGTTATGCCTGCACTAGCTGTCCAGCCCATCCCTTTCAGCCCCCTATTGATTGGCATCACATCACACATGCTAGGGGACACCCCATGGACGTTTTGGAAGGCTCCATACACCATTATTCTGCATTACTCCATATACATTGTAATATAGAGAGAGAGAGTCCAAGGAAGAAGATGAATAGTGCTAGAGAGAGAAGTTAATATTTTTGTATTTTCTTCCATACATTGCCTTGTAATCCATTGTAAGACTTGTTTAAGCTTTGTTTTATGTCTTTAATGCCATTTATTACAAGCACATTTCAAGTTTAGTCTTTCATTCTAGCTTTTACCATTAATGCATTCAAGTTTTCATCTCAAAGCTATTCAAATGGGTAGTAAATGCACTTCTTTGTAGTTTTGTGTTTTCTTGCATTTACTTAGCTCAAATATTCATTCCCTTACAATGTCTTTCCATTTCATTATTGTCTTTGCATTAAGTATGAGAAGCTAAGCTTATAATTTGGCTAATCCAAGGGAGACCTCCTCTTGGGTATGCCATTTCAACTCATTTTCTTTCCCCCTCGCAGTGTACGTTGGTTCGGTTTGACTAGGTTGGGGTGAGGACATGGTTGTGAGTTCTTGATACACCGTATACATTGTCACGGGGTATGCTTAAATCCTCACCTCAATTTTATTCCCGAGCTTCCCACGAATCAATTGAACATCTAGACACCATTGGGGGAAGGTGTCGAGTTGAGTTGGCATTCCCATTGGAATGAACCCTTCGAATTAGCCAACATTTTTCCTATTTCATTTTCCATTAAGATACAATCACAAACCAAACTTCCAACAAAAAAATATTTTTACACTTTACCCTTTTTACCAAAATCACCTTCAACATGATTCACATTCTTCCCTAAGGAGAAGACCTTGGAATACTTTCCAAGTAAAACACGATACTCAAGAGACTCCCTGCGCTTGGGGAGCACTTTTGTTCACCCATACACACATTTCATTCATTTCATCCACCACCACTCCGTTGCCCTTTCTTTTGACATCTTTCCTAGGGAGAGTAACACTCCCCATCATACTTAAGTCAAACACACATTGAGGGATGATGTCCGAAGATTAGGATATACTACAACGAAAACAATCAAGCACGTACCAAGGGTTATGGTCATTGAGTTTGGATCCTCGTAGGGAGATTGAGAGTTTAGTGATTAATTGTTGAAATCAATACATGAATCTTCATGGGTTCATGGGTCATTGTGGTTAAATAGTGGTTCTCTCCATTAATCGGGAAATTCTTGTGAGAAGAGGAAATATCCACAATGTTTGTCCCCTTGGAACAACAAGTGGTATCAAAGCGTTGTTGCCCGGAGTTGTAGAGATGCACTGTAGGTTATTTTTTAATTTGTTTATACCCCTAGTTTGTTTGCCTTCTAGAGATCTATTGTTGGGTGCGGGATCACGACCACCAGTGAGACAAGGACATGGAATGCCACAAAATCATACAAGAGGTTATCAAGGAATCCTTAGCAAGGGACGAATGTATATGATGACGTGTAATCAGGATACATAAGAACGTTGAGGTAAGTTGAACTTTTGAATGTATTTTAATATTAGTATTCATAATTATGCATTGAGTATGAAGTTCTTTTAAGCTGGGTAGATTTAAGGACCGAAGTTTCGAGGATAAAGAGGAATGTAAACTTAACTTTGTATATATAATGTAAATAGACTGTCTGCGTGGGAAAACCGCTCATATTTTTATTGCTAAAAGTGTCTAGTATATAGTTGTGTTGGTTTTGGGGTGGTATGTACTATTAAATTGACATATAGTGTCACCTTAACTTTATTCATCTTTCGTATGTTAGTAAATCTAATAGTGGTTGGATTACTTGAATAAGTTAGTACTCAATTATTTATATTAGTGGATGTAAATGTTGGCATTATGTTGATCAGCGAACTTGTTAGATCATATATTTGTAATTGGCTAATTTTGTGGAGTCCATTATAAATCTCAACCTATTCCGTGGTCATGATTCAACAACAAAGAAGATCCGGAGGCGTCATTAATGGAAGGAGATCATGCGTCAAATCTACATCAAAAGCACTCTGTTTGCGCTTTCAAGCTTAGGACAAGGTTGACCTAGTCACCTAAGATGATACATTGGAGTAATAGATTTTGGGAGATTAGAGTTAAATGGAATCGCGATTAATACATTTGTGTCATTTATTGTTTTTACATATACACTTGTGATTTGATGCACACACGCGGACTATGTGTTTGATGGTACGTTTGATTGAATGTCATCATCATCCATAGTTGCATACCAAGGGTTTTGGTCATTGAGTTGGGATCCTCGTGGGGAGATTGAGGGCTGAGTGTTTAGTTACTTTAATCAATACGCTAATTTTCATGGGTTCTTGGGTCTTTATGGTTAAAAAGGGGTTCTCACCATTAATCATGAAATTCTTGTGAGTAAAGGGAATTCAGGTCGTAAGAGGTTTTAACTTGAGATTGATTAAGTAGAACGTTTAAAAACCTATTCACCCACTCTAGGTAGTGTCGTGCTCTCCACGTGTATAATCGTGAGGGAAGATCCACAACGTTTCTCCCTTCCTTGAAAAACAAGAGGTATTAGAGCGTTGTTGCCCTGAGTTGCAAAGATGCATTGTAGGTATATTTTTTAATTTGTTTATATACCTAGTTTGTTTGCCTTCTAGAGATCTATATTTGGGTGAGGGATTATGACCACCAGGGAGACAAGGACAGGGTACGCCGCAAAATCATACAACGAGTTATCAAGAAATCCTTAGGAAGGTACGAATGTATTTGGTGATGGGCAATCAGGATACATAAGAACGTTGAGCTAAGTATGACTTCTGAATTAGAATTTCAATATTAGTATTCATAATTATACATTGAGTACGAAGTTCTTTTAAGATGGGTAGATTGTAACGACCGAGGTTTCAAGGATAGCAAATCTAAACTTAACTTTGTATATATAATGTAATTAGATTGTGTGCGGGGGAAAACAACTCATGTGTTTATTCCTAATAGTGTCTAGTGTATAGGAGTGTTGGTTTTGGGGTGGTATGTACTATTAACTTTACATATAGTGTGACCTTAACTTTATTTGCTTTTCGTATGTCAGTAACTCTAATAGTGGTTGGATTACCTGAATAATAAAGTATACATCACTTGTATTAGTGGATGTAAATGGTTGGCATTATGTTGATTAGCGAACTTGTTTGATCATATATTTGTAATTGGCTAATTTCGTGAAGTGCAAATGTCATCCTATTCCACGGTCATGATTCTACAACAAAGAAGATCCAAAAGCATCATTAAAGGAAGGAGATCATACGTCAAATCTATATCAAAAGTACTCTGCTTGCACCATCAAGCTTAGGACAAGGTTATGACCTAGACACCTAAGATGATCCCTTGGTTTAATAGACTTTGGAGGATTAGAGTTCAATGGAATTGCGATTAATCCATGCATTGATCCTAGGTGTTTTTCAACGAAAAGATTCTTTAAAACTATTTTACATTTTCGAAAGCATCAAGCCATAAGTGGACTGCTCTTGAGCAAAACCCTTTAATGTTCAAGAGGACATGTTTTTGTTTGTTTTAGGCTGAAAAAAAAACAATAAGGTACCTCCCTATGCTCACTAACCTTCACTAGAGCGATCTCTTTATGAATTAAGGAAGAAAATGGGAAAAGGCCAAAAGAAGGAGATTAGGGCTCATCCTCTAGGGTCGCTCGGGTGGTCTGCCCTCCTAGGTCGATATAGTTGTTCACAAATTTGAGATTTCTTTTTTACCAGAATTGCCCTTATTCTGATGGCCTATGATTAAGGAATGTCTTTCCTAAGCTAAGGAATCTATTTTGTGAGCTAAATTCTTGCCTCTTACACCTTTGAGATCACACCATAACCCTAGATCCCAAAACACAAGGCTACAATCAAGAGATTTTACCCGACCTCACAACTTGGTGTTGAAGATCTTGATTGCTCGAACACCAAATCCATTGGTGCGTGCATTCCAATGATCATTAGTGTGCCAGAGATAGCTCGAGGAGTAGAGGATTCTCACGGTGGCAAACCAAGCTTACGTTGTCCAAGACGTCAATGAGGTCCATGGTGGAGAGGCTTATTGAATGAATGAGCATCTAACCATGATATTGGTTGAGAAATAAGACCCAAGTACTTGTAAGCTGATTCTCAGGTAGTGGAATCTATTTTGGTGAACCGAGAAGGTTCCAACGATTTTTAACAAGGAGGGGTTTCCGTGTCAACAAATCAGTTGCGTAATTTATTGTTTTTATATATACTCTTGGGATTTGATGCACACCCACGCACTAGGTGTTTGATTGTATGTTTGATTGAATGTCTTCATCATACATAATTGCGTACCAAGGGTTTGGGTCATTGAGGTGGGAACCTAGTTGGGAGATTGAGGTTGAGTGATTAATTACTAAAATCAATACACTAATCTTCATGGGTTCATGGGTCGTTGTGGTTAAAAAGGGTTTCTCACCATTAATTGGGAAATTCTTGTGAGAAGAGGGAATTCAGGTTGTAATAGGTTTTAACTTGTGATTGATTAAGCGTAAAGTTTAAAAACCTATTCAGCCACCCTAGGAAGTGTCGTGTGCTCCATGTGTATAATCGTAAGGGAAGATCCACAACGTTTCTCCCCTCCTTGAACAACAAGTGGTATTAGAGCGTTGTTGCCCTGAGTTGCAGAGACTTACCATAGGTATATTTTTTAATTTGCTTATTTACCTTGTTTGGTTGCCTTCTAGGGATCTATTGTTGGGTGATGTATCATGGCCACCAGCGAGACAAGGACATGGTATGCCACAAAATTATACAAGGGGTGATCAAGGAATCCTTAGGAAGAGACGAATGTATATGATGACGGGTAATCAGGATACATAAGAACGTTGAGGTAAGTATAACTTTTGAATTAGTATTTCAATATTAGTATTCATAATTATGCATTTAGTGCGAAGTTCTTTTAAGCTGGGTTGATTGTAACAGCCGAGGTTTCGAGGATAGAGAGGAATCTTAGCCTAACTTTGTATATATAATGTAAATAAACTTTGTGCGGGGGAAAATGGCTCGTATGTTTATTCCTATTAGTGTCTAGTATATAAGAGTGTTGGTTTTGGGGTGGTATGTACTATTAACTTGACATATAGTGTGACCTTAACTTTATTTGCTTTTCGTATGTGAGTAACTCTAATAGTGGTTGGATTACTTGAATAAATTAGTACTCAATTACTTGTATTAGTGGATGTAAATGGTTGGCATTATGTTGATTAGTGAACTTGTTAGATCATATATTCCAAGGTTATGATTCTACAACAAAGAGGAACCGAAAGCATCATTAAAGGAATGAGATCAAGCATCAAATCTACCTCAAAAGAACTCTGCACCTTCAAGATTAGGACAACATAATGACCTAGACACTTAAGATGATCCCTTGTTTTAATAGAATTTTGAGGATTAGAGTTAAATAGAATTGCGATCAATCCGTGTATGGCTCCTGGGTGTTTTTCAATGAAAAGATTTTTGAAAAGGGAAACGGCCAAAAGGAGGAGATCAGGGCTCACCCTCTGGGGTCGATCAAGCGGTCTGCACTGCTAGGTCGATTTGGTTGTTCACAAATTTGAGTTTTCTTGTTGACCATGATTGCCCTTATTCTGAAGGGTTATAAATAGGGAATGTTTTTCCCAAGCTATGGCATCCCTTTTGTGAGCTAAATTCTTGCCTCTTACAGCTTTGAGATCACACCGTAACCCTAGATCCCTAAACCCCAGGCTACAATCTAGAGATTCTACCCGAGCTCACAACTTGGTATTGAAGACCTAGATTGCTTGAAGACCAAACCCATTGGTGCGTGCATTTCGATGATCATTGGTGCTTGATTAACCCTAAAAAGTGCGGTAATGAATTAGGGTTTGGGGTTAATAGTGTGTGTTAATTGAATTAAAATGATTAATTTAAATAGTGTTATGGATAATGTTTAATTTTTATATTTTGTAGGGTTTCATATATAATCAACATAATTTGAAAGGAAAAAAGTGCTAAAGACGAACAAAAGAAGGAAGGAAAAAGCAATTTCAGCAACTATATTTGCTTTCTCTCTTTAGATCTGCCTCACCCACAAGTTTCTTCTTCAGTTTTACTCCGGTCAAACACTTACCCACCCTATTTTACAGGTCTCTACCGATTGAAATCTTGTAAAATCTTTCATTAATCAAGAAAATCAAGAATCATCCTTATGGATTCAAGGATAAAGTCTAGAGCACGCAGGGATGGTCCTTCTTCTAGTCGAGCAAGGCGAGGCACCTCTCCACTGGCCCCAGAAGTGCCGCAGGAGGAAAAAAAACCCTAGGTTCAAAATCAGTTAGATAATATTATGTTTGAGAATATCGAGCATCAGATTTGGTATGATACTCATTTTTTAACTAAGACTATTATTTTTGAAAGGCCTGTGATTTATGAAGATTTCAAACATATTGGGGTTAGGCAAAATTTAGCAGAATGGGGTTGGTTAAATTATGTGAAACTTGTGGGTCTTGCTTATGAATGTTTAGTTCAAGAATTTTATAGTAGTGCACAAATAACTGGACCAAGGGAATTGCGTGCATATGTTAGGGGAATTGCATTTCAAGTTGCGACATCTACTATTTCTAATTATTTGGACCCTATACCGAGACACCTTCATCCCTAATATCCCTTTACCACATTGCCTAGTATGTTTACAGTTGGGATTGAGTTGACTGGGAATCCGGATTATGTTTGGGGGTAGACCAAACAAGTATATTAAGCAAGGAGATTTGAATAACAAGTATCGAATTTTGAATTTGATTACTGTAAACAATTTGTTGGCCCAATCCTAGAAAAATCAAGTCTTTACTAAGAAAACAGATTTTCTATACTTTCTTGGAATGGGACATACCATTGACCTGACAACGCTGATTATGGATCAAATGATATTGACTGTGAGATATAAACATCCCTCACTACCTTTTGTTGTTTTAGTATCTGAATTATGTAGGCAGAAGGGAGTGATATCGGATCCATCATTGCGTATTGTGAAACATTTGGCACCTTTGGATAAAACTTCATTGAAAAAGAGCCATGGAATTTAGGCAGAGGCATAGCAAGAAGCGCCACCAGAAACCACAAGCAGACTCGTTTCCAGAAGGTGAAGATTTTTCAGCCGCCAAAGGAGCCCCGACAATAGGATGAGCTGCAGCCCTATATTCTAGTTGATGATCAGACTAACAAACAAATTTTGTTGGGTCTTGAGATCAGGATGACCCAGTTTGATTAGAGAATGACCAAGTATGAGGAGAACCATAACGAGATTCTAAGGCTGCTTGGAAGGAGATATAGTGGTGGCTCATCATCGTCAGCTTAGTCAGCCAGAGTCTCTTGCATCTTTTTACTCTCTCTCTACTTTTCTCAAACTCTTTACATTTCAGTTTAAGCACTATGTTTTGAGTATTTTTGGATGCTTTTGGGAAGTTTGTTTTTTATGTTTTGAACTATGGTTTAATTTCATAAATTTAGTTAGTTTGTGTTATTTCACATAAATTTTGGCGTGTTAAGATAATTAGTTCATATTATTCATAGTAAAGTTATATTATCATTTTGATAATTTGCAAGAATAACCCTAACTAACTAGTTCATATTATTCATAGTAAAGTTATATTATCATACATTATTTAGTAAAGTTATATTATCATACATTATTTGTACACTATCTTTATATTTTGTTGAAAACTCATCATTTTGAGCACATAATGATTTCTAATTTTGAGCAACCTTTTGAAATAACATGATCCTTTATGAAGCTTATATATATACTAGAGATTTGAAACCCTTACGCAGATTTTGAACCAATCCTCCTTGGAGAGATTTTAAACGTTTACCCAAGTAAGAATTTTAGTTCACTGTAAAATTTCTTTGAATAATCTCATTAATCTTGTTTTGATTAGCACTCGTTGAATGACATGTTAACTTTTTCCTTTAAATTTTTTCTGCAAATCATGCACGTGTATTAGTTCTGAAAAATGATCTTAGGCTATTTGTGTTTTTATTTTGAGCCTTATCCATTTCTTTTGCAAAACTATATCCCTAGTAAGCTGGCTTGATCCGAAATGTGTACACCCCAGTGCAGGCGGTCAAGCTGTAGTAATAATCTGGTTTAAGTCCGGAGTCGAATCCACATGGAGCTATTGTTGGTGTTTCGAGGTAAGCAGTAGTGGAGACCAAATGATTGTAACCCTTGAGATTTGAAGTTGTGTGGTGTATGAGATTTCCTGGACAGAATATAAGATTCTTTCCAAGAGAGTTTGTTTTAGACAAAATATAAGATAAGCTTAAATGTAAAAGGTCATTATTTAGTTCGAGGATCTGGACATGTAGTTTAATCATCCGATTTATTATACTTGTGCTTGATAACTCAATTAACCTCTGTTTCAACAACAAGTTAATCGGAAGATAAATGTGGATTATGAGAATTAAGATCATTGTTCCGATATCTTTCTAGAGGTTTACAAGAATTGTCTGTGCCGAGACTCAACCCGTCTACAAAAAAGCAAGTGTTTCTACAAGGCATCCAACCATGACATTAATATTCCATTTCCATTCCTTAAGTGAAGCATGATAATGGTGAAGATTGAAGGGTAGTCATGAAGATCTAGCCGGGGTACTTGCCTAGAACCGATCAGACTTTCTATGCAAGAGTTATCTATGTTATAGAAAGTGCTCAAAGTTATACAAAGTACCTTAGCTTTGCTAGATGCAGTCAATCATTCAATAAGCAAGTGAAATATAAAGCGTTTAAGCATAAACGAAATGCACAGATATAACTTCCGGATATTTATACATTATACATGTCATTTACCTCTTACTAAAGAGTGAATGAGAAACTACTCACTCTTCATGGCTTTGGTAAAGCTAGAAAAGTGAGTGATGCTCATCCCTCCAAGTAGAGGAGTTACAAAGTAAAACACAATAAGCGAGGAGCCAATCTTCGACGAATAATAAGTGAATCACGTTCCACCCTGCACGACTTTGGCAAAGCTCTAGAAAAGTGGAAGAGTTTCACTCCTCTAAGGGAAGAAGGAAGCTCAAGCAATGGAAGCAAATAAAACTAATAATGAAAGTAGAAGAAAGCTAGTCACTTTTGGAGGGTTGATCCACAACCAAAAGATGAACTATCTTCTTTTATGCAATTAAATATAAACCTAAGTCTAAAACTAAAACAAGCTAAGAAATGTTGATCTAAAAATTACAAAACCAAGTCTACCAAAAAAAACTCTCATTTGAAGCTCCCACAATGGGAGTATTTATAGGCAAAGAGGGGGAGGCAAGGTAGTGTGGAGGAATAGTACAAAGCCTTCAAAGTCCAAGTGAAAGTCCCAATGTCCGGAGAGAAAATCAACCACTCTGCAGCCTATCTGGGGACAACGTTCGAACGTTGTTTGGCGTTGGAACATTGTGTCTGTCTTTGCTTGATGAGCGTTCGAATGTTTGATGGCGTTCGAACATTCATTCTGTCTTTGCTTGATGAGCGTTCGAACGCCAGATGGGGTCTGATCTTCCCACTCAAGTGGCCTGTGGTCTTCTGTGAGAGCCATTTCCACACTCCATGTTCAACTTGACGTTGCACTCAGTAGCCTTCAATAATTCAGCAGACCGTTCGAACGTGATTTGGCGTTCGAACGTGGTACTCAAGTGCCTCAGTGTTTTCCTTCTTTGCTGCAACACGCCATGTCTCAACAGCCTGGGTCTCTAATAATTCAAGGGGACGTTCGAACGTTATTTGGCGTTCGAACGTTCTTGCTTTGTTTCAAGTTTCTCCAATTTTTCTCCAGGGCATGCCAATGTTGCATGGGTGTTTGATATTCATTGCCTTTGGACCTTTGTTCAATTTATGTCCTGAAATGTCATCATTTAAATTCCATCAAAGTATAATTAGTCTTAGAAAGACATATTAAAATTTCAATTTTAACTACTAATCACACCCCCAACCTAAATATTGCTAGTCTTTAGTAATACAAGAGCAATTAAATGAGATTTATTTACAATGCCATTTTCGTAGGTCATCCGGTTGCATTTAGCGTATGCAACAAGCCGTTAAACAACCAGGTTTACCCTAGCGGACGAGTGTTGTCTCATGAGGGTTTTCAGTGAAGCTACCCACTTCAGTCGAACAGATGTGTATGTGGGATTGCTGGTTAAAGTAAGTTAGCATCATGGTCGTTGGGACACCCAACCCTTAATTTCGACTTATCTCCCGCACACCCCCCTTTCATTGGTATTTATTCTATGCACAAATTAGCACCTGTCACATTGGCATTTCGGATTCCCTATGTAGTCAGAATGATCATTCTAGCAACAAGAATTGTTATATAACAAACATTCCTCGTTTCCACCTTTCATGGATAGCTTTGATTTCACAAACCTCTCGTAGAATGCTCTCAGCAAAAAAATTCCCTCTGATTATAGTACTTGTCTCTCAAAAGGGCATGTGATTAGAGGATGGCCAATTGAAAAAATCTCATGCACAATTAGTATGGGAGTGAAGTTTTAAAGAAGCAAACTAATCATGTTTGGCATAATCTCATGGAAGAATATTGATGCAATTAAAGAAATATTATTTACCATACCCCACTTTTGGCTGACGACACATACATGCATCAGACTTGAGATAAATTAGGGCATTTTATAGGTTGTAATGTGGCCAGAGGTCAGTGGCTAACGAAATGACGTCAATGGTATTCAAAAAGCTATCCTTTCGTTCTGTAATGTAGCACACCTCTTTCTAGCTTTTCGACATTTTGCCTAGAAATTGTATTTCTTTCTTTCATTTTTCTCATTTTTTTTTTCACTTTCTTGGCAATTTCCTATCCTTCTGTTTCTTTTTCTTTTTCAATTGTTTCCACTGACTTCTCTTTTCACTGAATAACAGCCACCATAGACTTTTTCCTTTCTCTTGCATTTTCTGTATCATACTGATTTTTAAGAGGATATAAGAAAATTAGATAGCAAAGGTATGTCAAGTATATTTTCTTGTGGCTTGGTAATCATATGGGTTTCTTTGAAAAAGAAGTCATTCATTGAAGGCTCAAGCATGGCTAACTAAGGATAATTTTGTAAAAGAAATGGCTAAGACTCAAAATCAAATCAAAGATGGCCTAAAATCCTTTCTCAAGTATGTGCATATGTATGTGTCGTATGAATGGACTCCTTGTGGGATATGTCAATAGATCGCTTTAGTTACGTCAATCAAAGCAAGTTTAATGAGATTATTCAAAAATTGAGAGTGAAAGACCTTACTTGAGTAAATGTTGATTGTTTCTCAAACGTATCGCAAGGCTCGAAACTTACCATGGTATTTTTTTTTCTCCACTGGTTATGTCGAGTTTCTCATGAAATGTTGGTTATATATCAATTTCATTTTTGAGTCTGATCATCTTGTACCTTAAAAATAACAAATATCAATGTACATTTGACATTTCAAGCATAGAGAAAATACCAAATTTTTTTCTTTCAAGGATCTGTGGTGGTAAGTCTAGATTGCTAAGTTAGGTGTCAAACCGATCATTGATTGATTGGTAATTACGTCGTTCCTAACCTCGTAACATCACCCTCACCCTCAATGTGTGTATGTGACTTATAGTGATGGGGGAGTGTCACTCTCCCTCCGGATGATGCAAGAAGATAGGAAACAACAACAAAATGGATGTGAATGGAAATGTGATGAACAAAATAGATGGAATGAGATGCGGTGTGCACAAAAATGCTCCCCAATCGAAAGGAGTCTTTTGTGGTCGTGTGTTTTACTTGGAAAATATTCCAAGGTCGTCTCCTCAGGGAAGGAAAGGGAGTTTTGTGAAAGTGATTTTGCAAAAGTGAAAAGAAGGTGTAAAATCTTGTATTTGTGTTTTGGTGAGTTTTGTTCAAAATGAAAATGCAAGAAAGCAAGTGTTGGCTAATCCAAATGGTTCATTCCAATGGGAATACCAAATCAACTCAAGGCCTTCCTCCGATTGAGCATGAATGAACGATTGATTCGGGGGAAGCTAGGGACGAGATTGGTGAGTATCTAAGCATAAACCGTGACTAGGCCTACGGAATATCAAAGGCTCACCAACTCATCCACTCTCAACCCCGTCAAACCGAACCATTTGACTCTAAAGGGAGGAATGGAGAAGAGTTGAAAATGGTATTCCCAAGAGGAATTTTCCCTTGGATTAACCAACTTAAATCCTAGCTACTCATATTAAAAATGCATAAAGGAAAGACAAGCATAATGTAAATGAAAGACATTGTATAGAAATGAAGCTTTAAAGCATGAAACTAAACTTGAAGCAAGAAATCTAAAGCTATGAACAAAAACATTCAATACCCATTTTAAGCTAAAAATGAAGAACTTGAAAGCATAAATGGTGAAATGAAGAACATGTAATTAACTTGCAATATACTTGAAATAAAGGAGATTACAATGTAAGAAATGAAGATTACAAGAGGAATGTAGCTTACAGCAATGACATAGATGAAGAAAATGCAAAAACGAAATTACTATTCATCATCTTCAACCTTGGAGCTTTCTACATCTACTCCTAAGCTTAGGTAGCCCCTTCTATACAAGCTTCTAATGTTGAATATATGGAGTGTATGCCTCTCATTTTCGTGCATGGTGGTCCCCCCTAGCTGTGTGAACGAGCTCCCATCAAGAGAGGGCTGAATGGATGGCTTTGACAGGCTAGGGAGAGCATAGCCTGGCAGCCCACTTCCCTCCCCCTTCCTTCAATGTTCAAGCCTCAAAAGTCTTCCCCAAGGTGTAAGAGAGACATGGTTGTGTAAGGAAATGTTGGGGGAAACGTGGGAGAATCGATGGTGGGACCCCCAAGCAAGTGGGGCTGAGTTGCAGGAGCATCGGGGCTGCTTCAGGGGAGCGTACCGGTACGCGTACCGGTACCCCGAACACCAGAAACTTCGGCGTACCAGTACGCGTACCGGTACCCTCTTTTATGCTCTGGACCACTTTTGGTAGAATCGGAATAACTTTTGATCCAACCGTTGGATTGGGCTGAAATTTTGACAAAAAATAGAAGACACCCAGATCTACAACTTTCATGTTTTGAACTTTTTCAAATTATGAGTATATCATGGTCAAAATGGAGGAACTTCGAGGTAGTACTTCCAAACGATGTGGCTGCTGATGCCCTTGTTCCCAAGCACCAATGCCTTCTTGATTTCTTCACTTTTAAGCCTCCAATTCTTCATGTATTGTGTCCATGCCTTCACCACACATCCATCAAGGTTGCAATGTCCTAAAATCAATCATTTAAGCTATAAAAGGTTGCAACATCAAAATATCAACATTATAGTTCAAAACGGCTAACTTCTAAGCACTTATATGCAAAATTTGAGTTGAAATGCTTGCAATGAGGCCATGAAATATGCAAAATTACGCACTCATCAATCATGTGATTAATTACTTTAACAAACAGTCTCAGAATCTATTCTTGTTCCATCATTCATTACCAATCAATATAATGCTAATTCTACACATGCATTTAAAACGATAAAAGTGATAAAATTGAACCATTCATTTCACAAAATATGATAGTTGAGCACAAAAACACAAGACGCAAATCATCCATAAAAGAAGTAATAAATACACAACCACACTCAAGAACATAAATATCTCTCTCACTCTCCGCCAGCTCTACCAGCTCCACCCCTCAGATAGCTGAGAATCTCCTCCTACTGTCGGAGAATCTCAGCTTGCTTGGACTCTATGCCAAGCATAATCTCTCTCATTGATCGGTGGGTGCTGGTGCTGGTGCTAGGGCCTGCCTCCTCCTGAGTCTACTCCTGGGCTCTCTCAGCCTCTAGTTCTCTTTCCTCCTCTTCATCTAACCTATCCTGCACCTCATCAGTGCCTCGAGCAGGGGGGACCTCCTGTCTAGCTGCATGGGCACCACTATGACCTTGGCTCCTCCGGAAGGAAGCCTTGTTAACTGGTCCCATCGGCCTTTGTATCTTCATCTCTGGCCTCACCCTAATCCCGTTGTCCTTGCACATCTTCGTGACCAAGGTGCCAAAGGGGAGTGAGTTTCTTTTAACGTTACACCCCTTCATCATCTCAGTTAAAATCAGGGAGGGGAGGTCTATGCTTTGGCCCTTCCCAAGTGCGTATAGCAATCGGGCGGCCTCAGGGAGGATCTCGTTCTTGCGCCCGATGGGGGCGAAGTTTGAGCTCGCAATCAAATTCAACATTTTATATTTATCGGTCAGCTCCCCTTGTCAAAAAAATCTTCGCCCCGCCCAAGAAAAAGTCGTCAACTCGGTCAATTCCGCCCCCACAGTATCCATGGCCACCTTCTTTCTTGGGGGATAGGTAGGACTTGGTACTTGAGGTACCTCTTGTCTAAGCTCCCGGATATAATCCTCGTCTACACCAAAGTGAGCCCCCCTCACATAGCTTCGTATCTCCCCATTGACTGTTTCGGCGTTGGAGTAAAACTCCTGCACCAAGTCAATCACGGCTTCTCCGTCGTTTCTCAAGTACAACGTCCATCCCCTCCTCTCCATATCCTCAAAAATACCAAACTCCATAAAATCACTCAATATCACATTCCGCTCACAAACCACAACTTGGTTTCGGTAAAAAATTTCATAGCTTCTGCCTTGAGCGCGGTGGGAAAGCGAGTTTTATCATACCTTCGCGTAATGGGTCTCCCTTCTCTCTCCTCAACGAATTCGTCCACCATATTAGGCTCTTGACTTGGTGTGTTGCTCCTAGCAGGGAGCTTGACTCTTGGAGGCATGGTGTTTCGGGTTTGGGGGTGTTAGGGTTTGGAAGTCTTGATTTTCTTGTGAGAATGAGGATGAATGAGGTGGGAATGGCTTTGGTATGGTCGATTTGGGGTAGAAATTAGGAATGAGAGGTATTTTGAGGGCTGGGTAATGAAAGGTCAACCTAGGGTTTGGAGGTTTTTGAAGGGTTTTGGGGATTTTGAAGTGAGGAAGACGAACCAGGCTTTTATAGCCTGAGAGTTGACGTTCAAACGTTAATGACGTTCGAACGTATGTAGTAGAATTTTAAAAAGAATGTTCGAACGTGAGACTGACGTTCGAACATGGTGAGCTCCCAGTACTTTTGAGTTCTGTTAGAGACTAAAGTACTGTAAGCTCATGGCATTCGAACGTGCTATTGGTGTTCGAATGTGGTACTCTCATTCGAACGTTCTATTGGCGTTCGATCGTGCTGAGCTCCAAGTTCTTTTTTTTGTTTCCATCAGAGGCTTCATCAGAGACTGAGTATTACAAGCAGGTGACGTTCGAACGTCACTTGGCGTTCAAACGTCAAAGCAAAAATTTAAAATTTCTATGTAAATTTATGTACACATTTAATGGAAAGGTATACACACAAATTTGATCTAAAAATTCATGGCGTCTCAAGATAAGTCTCTACCCACGCTTAAGGTTGGTATTCTAGGACATTCCCTACTCGGCCTATATTTTCATTTCAGTCAAAGGAGTTTGTACAAAAAAGATTTTTACACTTTTTACAAAAATTCGGACCCTTGGCTCTCATTCCCAAAACACAATTTTTCACAGTTTTGTTAGAAAGCAGTCTAATCTGAGTCATCCTCTGTCTCCGTGTCATTTGAACCCTTAGTGACTCTTCTAATTTCGTGTCGCACAAACTGGTTGAGCAAAGTATCGGAATAGGATGGCGTGTCAGGATAATCCTTACTCTGCCCATTCACTATCCAGTCTAATCGATCGAGTGCGCGATCTGAAATTGGTTCAGAACACTGATTATATTATTTCATGTGAAAGACCCGACCACATTGTTTACATGCACCAAGTCTTTTGGCACGACGACGTTTAGCAAATGTGCTTCTGCCACATAGTGGTTTCGCTTGCTGTTCTCGGATTTCGTTCTTTCTTACCAATCTTACTTTTCTCATGATCACAGTATGCACATCAGATGGAAAGTTGCGTAAAACTCCCAGAATAAACCAAAAAAGTTTACTATCCATGCTTGCTAAATTTTATGACACTCTATCTAGTTCTTTAACGTCTGCCACTCACAAAGACAATTGAAGCTGACTCACAGACACAATCATCAATTTATACAAAATATGAGGCAAGGTTCACGATAGGATCAAAAATAGCAGCAACAAAAAAAAAAAAAAAATTTTACGGGCACAAAATATGAACTATAGTTCTCACCCCCAACCTAAACTGAACATTGTCTCCAATGTTTCGAATTTACCAGTGCATGGATCTTGGAGATGAGGTTGAAAGGTAGAGGTCTATTCATCTGTCGAAACCTAAAAACAAAACACAATAATTAATCATCTTTAGGGAGATCTGGGTTTCCGCTAGGATGAAACTCTTTGTGTGTGAGTGCAAACAAGAGCAGAATAGCCATGAGCAAATACAAGATTAAAATGCAAATCATGAAGCAAATGATTGTATCTGTGGAGTGTGTGGTAATTATTTTGTAGGGACTAGGTCTCTTTTGTAGAAAACAGAGAAAAACAAAGAAGAAGAAGAAGAAGAAGAAGAAAAGGGGGGGACCAACAGCAGCGGATGGGAAAAAGGGAAAAAGGGGAAAAAAGGGATGGAGGCCTTATAAAGGCGTCCTCTCGGGTCTGGTTGGGTCAGATTTTTCCTGACCCGACCCCTTTTTGTGTCGGCAGGCGCGAATCTCGGAGGAATATTATGGATCCATTAAAAGAATGGTTTCCACATTTAAAAAAAAAATTCCAAGAATGGTTTCAAATGCTGGCTATTGACAGTAAAAATATTACCGTTTGATGGGTTTTCCACTTCCACTGCTCCATGAACATACACCTGTTTGACAATGTAAGGTCCAGTCCATCTTGATCTCAACTTACCAGGAAAAAGATGGAGCCTTGAATTATATAACAGGACTTTTTGAGATGGTTCAAAAGACTTCCACAAAATATTCTTGTCATGAAAAATTTTCATTATGGACTTAGCAATCTTAGCATTCTCATATGCTTCATTTCTCAACTATTCCAATTCATTAATCTGCAGTTTTCTTGAGAGTCCAGCCTTGTCTAGGTCAAAGTTCATTGTTTTAATGGCCCAGTATGCTCTGTGTTTTAATTTCACAGGTAGGTGACAAGGCTTACCATAGACTAATCGATAGGGAGACATGCCCAAAATTGTTTTGAAAGCAGTGCGATATGCCCAGAGTGCATCAGTTAGTCCTAACGACCAATCGTTGTGGTCTGGGTTTACTATTTTTTCTAAAATTAGTTTGATCTCTCGATTAGCCAATTCTGCCTGTCCACTAGTCTGTGGATGATAAGGGGTTACAATTTTGTGAAAAATCAAGTATTTTTTCATCAAGTTGCAGAATGGACGATTACAAAAATGAGCACCCCCATCACTTATGATGGATTTCAAAATTCCAAACTGGGACAAAATATTTTATTTTAAAAATTTGATCACTGTTCGGTGATCATTATTTCGGCATGGAATTGCTTCAACTCATTTGGACTCATAGTCTACAGATACAAAAATGTATAGATAGCCAAAGGAAGGGGGAAATGATCCCATAAAATTGATGCCCCAACAGTCAAAGATTTCAATTATCAGAATTGGGTTCAAGGGCATCATGTTTCTTTTAGAAAATGCTTCCCAATTTCTGGCATCTATCACATGTTAGACAAAAGGCATGGACATCTTTGAAAAGTGTGGGCCAATAAAATCCACACTGCAAGATTTTTGCAACGGTTTTCTTTGATGAGAAATGGACACCACATGCTTCAGAATGGAAAAATGATATTACCTGCCTGCTCTCATGCTCGGGGATGCAATGTCTTATGATTTGATCCTTTAAGTACTTAAATACGTATGGATCTTCCCAAAAGAAATTACGAACCTCCCTCATAAATTTCTTTCTATCCATCAATGTGAAGGAAGTAGGAAACGTACCAGTAGCAAGAAAGTTAGCAATATCAGCGTACCATGGTGTTTCCATGACTGTGAACAGTTGTTCATTAGGAAAATTTTCATTAATTGGCAGTCCATCTTCATGAAATTCATACGTTAACCTGGATAGATGGTATGCCACCACATTCTCGACACCTTTCTTGACTTTCATGATTAGATCAAACTCTTGGAGCAAGAGTATTCATCTTAAGAGCCTTGGCTTGGCATCCTTTTTTGTGAGCAGAAATTTTAACGCTGCATGGTCAGTGAATACAATAACAGAAGAACCACCAAGATAAGATCGGAATTTTTCTAGAGTAAAAACTACAGTAAGCAATTCTTTTTCAGTGGTCGAGTAATTCATTTGAGCATCATTCAAAGTCTTGCTTGCATAGTAAATTACATAGGGTTTCTTATCTTTTTTTTGTCCCAACACAGCACCTACAGCGTAATCACTAGCATCGCACATTAATTCAAACGGCAGAGTCCAGTCAGGGGGTTGCATGATTGGGGCAGAAATTAACATACCTTTAAGCTTGTCAAAAGCTTTCTGGCAGGCTTCACTCCACACAAATATTATGTCCTGACTCAGGAGATGACACATGGGTTTAGCTATGGTACTAAAGTCTTTTATGAATCTCCTATAGAACCCTGCATGTCCTAGGAATGATCAGACATCCTTTACAGTCTTGGGAGCAAGCAAGTTTTCAATCAGATCTATTTTGGACTTGTCAACTTTCATGCCTTCAGACGACAAAATGTGACCCAGGACAATGCCTTGTGTTACCATGAAATGGCATTTCTCCCAATTGAGCACTAGATTGGCTTCCTTGCATCTTATTAACACCTTCTCTAGGTTTGTTAGACACAAATCAAACGAGTCACCATATACAGAGAAGTCATCCATAATCACTTCCAAAATTTTTTCAATCATGTCACTGAAAAAGCTTAGCATGCATCTTTGGAATGTTGCAGGAGCGTTACAAAGTCCAAACGACATTCTTTTGAATGCAAAGGTGCCGAAGGGGCATGTGAATGTTGTCTTCTCTTGGTCATTTAGTGCTATCTCGATTTGATTATACCTAGAATACCCATCCAGCAAATAGTAGAATGCATGTCCTGCAATTCTTTCTAGGACTTGGTCAAGAAATGGAAGAGTAAAATGGTATTTTCTAGTAACCAAATTGAATTTTTGATAGTCTATGCACATCCGCCATCCTGTGACAACTCGAGTTGGTACTAGTTCATTGACATCATTCTTGACCATTGTGACCCCAGATTTCTTGGACACAACTTGGGTTGGACTTACCTATTTGCTATCAGAGATGGGAAAGATTATCCCTGCATCTAACAGCTTAAGCACCTCAGTTCTCACAACTTCTTTCATGTGAGGGTTCAGTCTTCGCTGCATTTGACGAGAGAGTTTTGAATCCTCTTCTAGGTATATAACATGATTGCAAATTAACGGGCTTATACCTTTTAAGTCAGCGATGGTCCACCCAATGGTGCTTTTATGACGTTTGAAAACTTCAATCAGCTTAGACTCTTGCAAGTCTGTAAGCTTGGATGAAATTACTACTGGGTATGACTCGTCCTCTCCCAAGAATGCATATTTAAGGTCAGATGGGAGCGGCTTTAGCTCAGGCTTTGGTGGCTTGACACTTGATGAGAGTGGCTTTGCGCCACTCTGTGAGATCTCCTCGAATTTGGGGGCCATGTCCCAACATCATGAGTAGGGCAACTTTGTAGATTTAGGTCATCATCTGTTGACTCAGATGCACTAGGTTCAAACAGGTATGATTCAGCAAAAGTTTCACAAAATGTATCATTCACATGTTCGTGAACCAATGACTCAATAGAATTTATTTCTCTCACTTCTTTGTCCTCTCCTGGGTGTTTGGCAATATTAAAAATATTTAGCTCGAGAGTCATATTCCCAAAATTTAATTTCATGACTCTATTCCTGTAATTGATTAGTGCATTCGAAGTTGCAAGGAAGGGTCGACCAAGAATAACGAGAATTTGGTTCTCTGAATGTATTGCTGGCTAAATGTCTAGAACAATGAAGTCAATAGGGAAGACAAAGTTGTCCACTTGGACAAGTACATCTTCAACAATGCCCCTAGGGATTTTGACAGATCTGTCTGCCACCTGGAGTGTGACACAAGTGGGTTTGAGCTCACCCAGGTGTAACGCCCCAAATACCACCCTGGACGGCATTACATTCTAAAACCATTCATAGCATGAGAACAACTAACTATATATCCATCAAATAAGAAACATCCTAGATTTAACAAAATTTGGGCAGAGCCTCCTTTGTACGGGAAGCTCTACCCAAAAACACAACCTGTGCAATTATATTAACTTGACCACACAGGGTCCATTTAACCATCCAATAACAATAAAATTCCATTTACCATCAATACTATCCATAATGTTATTCCCAAAAGAATAGGCCAAGTATGGCAATTACATTCCCAAAAGAATAGGCCAAGTATGGCAATTACATTCCCAAAAGAATTACATGAATATACCGCAGCGGAATTTCAAAAGAATCTAGACTTTACATTGTTCAGAAATAAATCTCCTAGTTTAGAACAAAAATAAGCTACATCTCTAGATGTCCCACTCGGGATCTAGGTACCCCTCCAATGAGGCGTCCCCAAGGCCCGGCTCATTAGCGCCAAGCTCCTCCTCTATAGCATAATCTGAAAAATGTTAGCGGTAGGGGGTGAGCACGAAGCTCTGTAGAAAATTTCTCCCAAACCCAAACAAGGTTTAGAAAACATATAAAACGGGTCGGTCTCATTTCACAAATAACATATATAGTATTTGAAGTAAAACGAGGACATTTAATTAGATCTCAAGTTTACGCATCAACAATAATTGAAATGGATAAATAAACACCATATACCATTAGTAATCAATTTCCAAAACATAATCCATCCCACCATACACCATTTCCACAAGTTCTTGTGGCATCCCATACTACCCCAAAACTCTTGTAGAAACCGTCTATGGTAAAGTGAACAATAACCAATATACAATAGATAATCCATTCCACCATAAACCGTTTCCAACAAGTTCTCGCGGAATCTCATACTTCCGGAAACTCTTGTCGAAACCATTTCTGGTACAATGCACAATAACCCACACCGTATGTCCGACACAACCCACGTTACTAATCCGTTATCATTAGTGCTAGGAAAAGTTCGTACCCACACGGCGTACAAAGACGTCTACCCACTCCATGTGGTAGGAAAAGTTCATACCCGTGTGACATACAAAGACGTCTACCCACTACATGATACTAGGTCAATAGTAATCCATGTTCGTATCGAACAACCACACATGAGATACAATACCCCCGCTTTTCAAAAATATTCAACCATTTCATCACCATTTTCTCTAATTTTACCTTTTCGGAATGAGCATCCTTATAAGGAACCTCTCACCCTCAAGGTTTCATTCCACAAATAACCAACAATTCCATAATCCCCAATTTTTCCATCTCACTTCACATGTAACATTTCAATAAAACACTTTAAGAAAAACACATGAGATCATCGAAATATCATTTTATTACTCAACACAAAACACTAAATTTCTTTTTTAAAACAAGACAAAAGAATATCCAAGGAGAATCCACACTTCATGAAGAAATAGAGTTTTGAAGTGAGGACATGTGAATGTTGGGTTAGGATATCAAGGGCCAATGGATATAAAGCTTGAAATCAAGAACAATTAAACACAAGGTCTTGAAATTAAGAATGAAGGAGTAACAAGGTTGGACATCAAGGACAAAAGAACAATCAAGCCTTGACATCCATAGCGACAAATATCAAGCTTGGGAATCCAAAAGTGAAGGAACAATCAAGTTTTGTCATTTATAACAACAAACATTAAGATTAGACCTCATGAACAAGGGGGAAATCAAGAGGAACCCAATTTCCTTGCAATTAGAGTTTCGAAGGCACACCAAGAGATTTAGCGATTACCCAAGCACAACATAGTTTAGAACATGTAATATTTAAGGTTAGGAATCAAGAGAAAAGGAGAAATCAAAAGAAAACACAATCTCCTTGAAAATTTGGGGTTTCAAAGGCATACAAGGGATTTATGGCTATCAAGCCCAAATTTCGTTCATGATATGGTAAGGGATTACAAGAGCAACAAGAAATAGAGATTCCATAACATATATATAAGATTTGGAAGCAAAACATACATAAAAATAAACCCTAACCTCAATGTAAGAGAAAAGGAGAAAACCCCTACCTTTTAAGCCAAGCTATAAATACAAGACCCAACCTTCAAAACCTTTTTGTTCTCCTTCCTTTTCCTCTTAATTTCCTCCTCCTAGGGTTTCAAGAGATTTGGGTGAGATTGGGTGAAGAAGGGAAGAAAAGGAAATGGGTATAGAAGTGGAATCTTGAGGAATTGAGGGTTTTGATCTTCAAGAATGGTGTAAATCTCCCTCTATATTTGTGTTTTTCTCTCCTTTCTCTCTTTCTAAGGCTACCTAGGGTTTGGAGTGGTGAAATGGGGCTTAAGGAGGTGACAAAATGTATTTATAGTGGTGGAAAAATCGGCTTGTTCGCGACTTAAAATTTCAGATTTTTACAGCGGCTACCGGTAGCTGATTTCGGCTACCGGTAGCTCGCGTACACTAGACACTCGGCTACCTGTTGACTACCGGTAGCTCGGACACACTGGACCATTGGCTACCGGTAGCTGATTTTGGCTACCGGTAGCTGATAGTGATTTTTCTACTTCCACTTCCAGTGCATTTTTGACCCATTTAGAGGTCGAATTGGAAAATTTTCATGAGATACACTTTTGTAGCCCTAGATGTCTAATATCTACTGTCAAAATTTCAGGTCATTTGGAATTAAAAATAAAAATTTATGTCCAAAATACTAAGAAGTATTCAATACCCATTTTTACCCAAATTCTCGCTAAAGTGTATTTTAACTCCGGGACACTTCCTAACTTCCAATACATCCATATTACCACTCCCAATGTTTTTCGACCTTCCGGATTCAATGGAAACCTTATTTTGACCTAAAAAAATTTAGAAACTTATCTAATCGCTCTTCTTAAACTTTAACATCTCCAAAAACTCAATTCACCCCGAAAGTCAATATGCTTGGAACTCAACTTCAAAAATCAATATTCTAACAATGATTCTAAGTTTCTATGATCACTTTATCTATCTTAGGAGAACTCTTAAGATAGTGTTAGTCTTTATTTAATTTTAATACGGGGTGTTACAATCCACCCCCCTTAAAGAAAGTTTCGTCCTCGAAACTTAATCGTCGAGTTAGTCTCTCTAATTCTCGTTGGGCCATGGTATCTCCACTTCTATCCATCCTTTAAACATCAAAGCCAATATTAAAATAGAACATCATCATATCCTAATTTTAAATCCATATTTTCTACTTATAACATCATTTTAGTTACTTAAAGTCCTCAAGATTACATTCCTTCACTAGAATTCATTTATCACCTCCATTCTCAATAATTGTATACGATTGTTCCAACTACTTACTTATCATGCATAGCTACTAGATCATAGTACTTAATTGTCTACTCATCAAATATCACTTCTCTTTTGGATTTCACCAATCATTTCAATAAAACTTCATATTTGTTTCCTACATGTAGCTTGTTCATAAGCATACCAAAATCACCCAGATGTAATTCCGCAAATAGGGTTATTCATCTTCCCTATAAATAGTTACAACATTCTTAAGGTCTTTGTCTCTCACTAGCCAATGGAATTCATAATCTTTGAAATCTCCAATAATTTCAATTCACAACTACCCACTCCCACACAAGTCAATATTCTAGGATCCACTCTTAGGTTGCACATCCATTTGTAATTCTTCATGAAACTCCTTATCTTCACTAGTGTAGTCATTACTCAAATAGTTCGCTGCGCACTCTGATAGACATTATAATCCACCGATTCACAAGTTAAACTATGCTACAAGATAAGAACTTTGTATAGATTTGAAAGTTCTGAGAGAGTAATCTTAGATTCCACCAAAGTATACAATTGAAACCTGATCGCACTTGTTTTCCAATTATAGTTTCCAAAATGTGTACACTAACGATCCATCCCATCCATTCAAAAGGGAATATTTATTTATTTAATTTTTTTTTATCCAGCTATAATACTTAAGCTAAGGATCAAGTTATATCTCCAAGATATTTGCTCTTGATCTCCAATCTTGAGCTAGAGCTAATAACCATTTAATCAATTCTTAGTGGCTTTCATTAACATCACAACTCTTTTCGCGATGTCTATACTTCCGAATCCCTATGATACTATCTACCTTAATATATATCGATTAATATGCCAAAATATGAAGAAAGATGGTTAAGGATCCCAAAATATCTCTCCATTCCCTATCACCCGACTTCTCATGATATAATCAAAATTAAAACAAGGCTCCCAATGGTTAAACCAATGTTCCTCAATTTCACCATTTTAGTCATCATAGGGTTACTCATTATTCATAATCCCCAAGGTAATTAATAATTTGCTAATTCATAGCCTAACCTAAATCGTTTATCCCCAAAAACTATAGAGAGTTCCTGCATTCATATCAAAGTCAATATTCATAGATATCATCATTGAGTCTTTAAATTTACATCTTCACAATTAGCACCATCAACCATAAGGTTCAAATCTTCTATATTCATACTAACAATCCCCAAGTATAACTAATCATTCCGATCTTAACAAGATACTAAATGAGACAAGAATAAGAACGTCCTATTCCCCTAACACACATCCAATGACATTAAAAGATTTCCTAGAACAATAGAAGTTCACCTCAAATTTGGGATATCATCCTCTTTTATGTCTATAAATTCGCTTTCCTAAATTGACCTCAATTCTCAATAAGGATTTGCAATACAAGTCAACTATTAACCTCATACTCAAACAGGAGATTCCTGATTGTTAATGCTTTAGAGAGTCCATGTGTAGTCAACTAGGTCCACAACGAAGTAAGAGTACCTAAGTACAACATCCTCAATGAGTATCCTATGTATGACCCTCCTAAATCATCAATACTTCCAAAGTAAATTTAATCAACCCTCCTTAATACTTTCAAACCCATATTGGTAACCTCAAGTTTGTGGTTATGAAAACAAAATCCGATCCACATTTCTTTTCCAATATCGATGACTTTTAGACAACACACATAACCTTCCGTAACCTTATTATTCACACTTAGTCCATCTTAAAAGCATCTAAATAAACCTTATCTCCACACATCCCAATTGGGTTATCATATCTCCTCGACTTCCAAAAAGATAAGCAACACCAATAGTATAATAGATCAATTAAGTCTATACACCACCAAATCATTGTTGCCTTTTATATTGTTATCCATCAAAAACACTTCAATCAAGGTGGGGGTGTCTCTCAATCAAAGCCTAAATAGAGGGGAAGTTCACTTAAGGATAGGTCCTTCAGAGTCTAAGAAGAAATCACAACACTTTACTGTCCAAAGAACACCATAGTGCAGATTTTTGACCCACTTCAAAGAATAAACTGATTTGACTCGGGTATTTTGAGCATGCGTGATCTATATGGTTGGAAAGATATACGAGTTAGGGTTCTTACAAAAATAACGGTGCCCAATTTGGACTTTCCAATGAAGAGTTATGAACAAATTAGTGCGAGGTAGTCTGCCGGACTGTTTGGTTCTTTTATACTTGTCTATCTCAAGTTTGGGTGTCTTTGTCCCACATCCTATCTCATTTACAAACAAAAAGCCAAATTATCATCCGTTTCCTAGACTTGTCTAAACCACACGATACAAACTAGCGTACCCATTCATGTCTAATACAACCATGTCTACCATCAATTCTCGCTCCCCAATTCAAAGCATACCACCTATACACATCCTCTTAGTATCCAACCGTTCTCCCGTGGGCATGTCTATACTCCAAACATGTTCTAAATTCCCAAAATCCAAACCCAGATTAAGTGCATATTTCGTGTGTATGAAAGAATGTGTAGCACTGAGGTCAAATAAAATTCGGGCCCAAGAGTTATAAAGAAGTATGATACCTTCCACTACGGCATTGGAAGTGTCTTCCTCCGGTTGAGTCAAGGCGAAAACCCTTCCTTGATTAGCGCCTCCGGGGGCTTGATTGGTCCTTGGCGGAAACGTGGGGCATCTATGTTTGAAGTGCCCAAACTCTCCGCATGCAAATCATTGACGTGGGTCAGTGCTTGTTCTAGTCTGAGTAGCTCCCTCTCCTCGAACTGCCTGAGGTCTCTGTTGTGGTGGCTTTTGTGGTGGTGGCTTGTTTGTATTCACTTGTCCTACGGCTTGTTTGGTCTTTTTAGGAAACGATGGGCATCTATTTTTGAAGTGCCCGAAACTGCCACATGCGAAACAGTGACGTGGGTCAGTGGCAGTTCGATTTCGAGTAGCCCTAGCTCCTTGAACCACTGGATTTCGTGGCCTTGAAGCTTGGTCAGGTCGGCAGTATAGAGCTGCCCTTGGTGCCACTCCACTGCTGCTAGCACCAGTCCTGATCGGGCCTCCCCTTGCTAAGTTCTGTTGTTGTTGATTGTTGATTCTATTCTGGTGTTGTACCAGAGTAGTTAGCTCCCTTATGCATCGATAAATGACATCCATGGTATCGGGAGGTGATGGTGGTGGTGGATTTGCTTGGCCACCACGTCCCCGTCTACCCTCCATCCTGCACATCAATTCACAATTTAGTTCCTCGATGTGCAAGACATCCTAAGTATCACTTTAGTCTATAACACAAGACGGGTGTGAAATCTAAATCAAACCCTTTTATTCAGCTTAGTCCTAAGGCTCTAGTAGTAATCCATAACCTACAGCTCCCATGTAAGACCTAAAGCCTAAGCTCTGATACCAACTTTGTAACGCCCCAAATACCACCCTGGACGGCATTACATTCTAAAACCATTCATAGCATGAGAGCAACTAACTATATATCCATCAAATAAGAAACATCCTAGATTTAACAAAATTTGGGCAGAGTCTCCTTTGTACGGGAAGCTCTACCCAAAAACACAACCTGTGCAATTATATTAACTTGACCACACAGGGTCCATTTAACCATCCAATAACAATAAAATTCCATTTACCATCTATACTATCCATAATGTTATTCCCAAAAGAATAGGCCAAGTATGACAATTACATTCCCAAAAGAATTACATGAATATACCGCAGCGGAATTTCAAAAGAATCTAGACTTTACATTGTTCAGAAATAAATCTCCTAGTTTAGAACAAAAATAAGCTACATCTCTAGATGTCCCACTCGGGATCTAGGTACCCCTCCAATGAGGCGTCCCCAAGGCTCGGCTCATTAGCGCCAAGCTCCTCCTCTATAGCATAATCTGAAAAATGTTAGCGGTAGGGGGTGAGCACGAAGCTCTGTAGAAAATTTCTCCCAAACCCAAACAAGGTTTAGAAAACATATAAAACGGGTCGGTCTCATTTCACAAATAACATATATAGTATTTGAAGTAAAACGAGGACATTTAATTAGATCTCAAGTTTACGCATCAACAATAATTGAAATGGATAAATAAACACCATATACCATTAGTAATCAATTTCCAAAACATAATCCATCCCACCATACACCATTTCCACAAGTTCTTGTGGCATCCCATACTACCCCAAAACTCTTGTAGAAACCGTCTATGGTAAAGTGAACAATAACCAATATACAATAGATAATCCATTCCACCATAAACCGTTTCCAACAAGTTCTCGCGGAATCTCATACTTCCGGAAACTCTTGTCGAAACCATTTCTGGTACAATGCACAATAACCCACACCGTATGTCCGACACAACCCACGTTACTAATCCGTTATCATTAGTGCTAGGAAAAGTTCGTACCCACACGGCGTACAAAGACGTCTACCCACTCCATGTGGTAGGAAAAGTTCATACCCGTGTGACATACAAAGACGTCTACCCACTACATGATACTAGGTCAATAGTAATCCATGTTCGTATCGAACAACCACACATGAGATACAATACCCCCGCTTTTCAAAAATATTCAACCATTTCATCACCATTTTCTCTAATTTTACCTTTTCGGAATGAGCATCCTTATAAGGAACCTCTCACCCTCAAGGTTTCATTCCACAAATAACCAACAATTCCATAATCCCCAATTTTTCCATCTCACTTCACATGTAACATTTCAATAAAACACTTTAAGAAAAACACATGAGATCATCGAAATATCATTTTATTACTCAACACAAAACACTAAATTTCTTTTTTAAAACAAGACAAAAGAATATCCAAGGAGAATCCACACTTCATGAAGAAATAGAGTTTTGAAGTGAGGACATGTGAATGTTGGGTTAGGATATCAAGGGCCAATGGATATAAAGCTTGAAATCAAGAACAATTAAACACAAGGTCTTGAAATTAAGAATGAAGGAGTAACAAGGTTGGACATCAAGGACAAAAGAACAATCAAGCCTTGACATCCATAGCGACAAATATCAAGCTTGGGAATCCAAAAGTGAAGGAACAATCAAGTTTTGTCATTTATAACAACAAACATTAAGATTAGACCTCATGAACAAGGGGGAAATCAAGAGGAACCCAATTTCCTTGCAATTAGAGTTTCGAAGGCACACCAAGAGATTTAGCGATTACCCAAGCACAACATAGTTTAGAACATGTAATATTTAAGGTTAGGAATCAAGAGAAAAGGAGAAATCAAAAGAAAACACAATCTCCTTGAAAATTTGGGGTTTCAAAGGCATACAAGGGATTTATGGCTATCAAGCCCAAATTTCGTTCATGATATGGTAAGGGATTACAAGAGCAACAAGAAATAGAGATTCCATAACATATATATAAGATTTGGAAGCAAAACATACATAAAAATAAACCCTAACCTCAATGTAAGAGAAAAGGAGAAAACCCCTACCTTTTAAGCCAAGCTATAAATACAAGACCCAACCTTCAAAACCTTTTTGTTCTCCTTCCTTTTCCTCTTAATTTCCTCCTCCTAGGGTTTCAAGAGATTTGGGTGAGATTGGGTGAAGAAGGGAAGAAAAGGAAATGGGTATAGAAGTGGAATCTTGAGGAATTGAGGGTTTTGATCTTCAAGAATGGTGTAAATCTCCCTCTATATTTGTGTTTTTCTCTCCTTTCTCTCTTTCTAAGGCTACCTAGGGTTTGGAGTGGTGAAATGGGGCTTAAGGAGGTGACAAAATGTATTTATAGTGGTGGAAAAATCGGCTTGTTCGCGACTTAAAATTTCAGATTTTTACAGCGGCTACCGGTAGCTGATTTCGGCTACCGGTAGCTCGCGTACACTAGACACTCGGCTACCTGTTGACTACCGGTAGCTCGGACACACTGGACCATTGGCTACCGGTAGCTGATTTTGGCTACCGGTAGCTGATAGTGATTTTTCTACTTCCACTTCCAGTGCATTTTTGACCCATTTAGAGGTCGAATTGGAAAATTTTCATGAGATACACTTTTGTAGCCCTAGATGTCTAATATCTACTGTCAAAATTTCAGGTCATTTGGAATTAAAAATAAAAATTTATGTCCAAAATACTAAGAAGTATTCAATACCCATTTTTACCCAAATTCTCGCTAAAGTGTATTTTAACTCCGGGACACTTCCTAACTTCCAATACATCCATATTACCACTCCCAATGTTTTTCGACCTTCCGGATTCAATGGAAACCTTATTTTGACCTAAAAAAATTTAGAAACTTATCTAATCGCTCTTCTTAAACTTTAACATCTCCAAAAACTCAATTCACCCCGAAAGTCAATATGCTTGGAACTCAACTTCAAAAATCAATATTCTAACAATGATTCTAAGTTTCTATGATCACTTTATCTATCTTAGGAGAACTCTTAAGATAGTGTTAGTCTTTATTTAATTTTAATACGGGGTGTTACAATCCACCCCCCTTAAAGAAAGTTTCGTCCTCGAAACTTAATCGTCGAGTTAGTCTCTCTAATTCTCGTTGGGCCATGGTATCTCCACTTCTATCCATCCTTTAAACATCAAAGCCAATATTAAAATAGAACATCATCATATCCTAATTTTAAATCCATATTTTCTACTTATAACATCATTTTAGTTACTTAAAGTCCTCAAGATTACATTCCTTCACTAGAATTCATTTATCACCTCCATTCTCAATAATTGTATACGATTGTTCCAACTACTTACTTATCATGCATAGCTACTAGATCATAGTACTTAATTGTCTACTCATCAAATATCACTTCTCTTTTGGATTTCACCAATCATTTCAATAAAACTTCATATTTGTTTCCTACATGTAGCTTGTTCATAAGCATACCAAAATCACCCAGATGTAATTCCGCAAATAGGGTTATTCATCTTCCCTATAAATAGTTACAACATTCTTAAGGTCTTTGTCTCTCACTAGCCAATGGAATTCATAATCTTTGAAATCTCCAATAATTTCAATTCACAACTACCCACTCCCACACAAGTCAATATTCTAGGATCCACTCTTAGGTTGCACATCCATTTGTAATTCTTCATGAAACTCCTTATCTTCACTAGTGTAGTCATTACTCAAATAGTTCGCTGCGCACTCTGATAGACATTATAATCCACCGATTCACAAGTTAAACTATGCTACAAGATAAGAACTTTGTATAGATTTGAAAGTTCTGAGAGAGTAATCTTAGATTCCACCAAAGTATACAATTGAAACCTGATCGCACTTGTTTTCCAATTATAGTTTCCAAAATGTGTACACTAACGATCCATCCCATCCATTCAAAAGGGAATATTTATTTATTTAATTTTTTTTTATCCAGCTATAATACTTAAGCTAAGGATCAAGTTATATCTCCAAGATATTTGCTCTTGATCTCCAATCTTGAGCTAGAGCTAATAACCATTTAATCAATTCTTAGTGGCTTTCATTAACATCACAACTCTTTTCGCGATGTCTATACTTCCGAATCCCTATGATACTATCTACCTTAATATATATCGATTAATATGCCAAAATATGAAGAAAGATGGTTAAGGATCCCAAAATATCTCTCCATTCCCTATCACCCGACTTCTCATGATATAATCAAAATTAAAACAAGGCTCCCAATGGTTAAACCAATGTTCCTCAATTTCACCATTTTAGTCATCATAGGGTTACTCATTATTCATAATCCCCAAGGTAATTAATAATTTGCTAATTCATAGCCTAACCTAAATCGTTTATCCCCAAAAACTATAGAGAGTTCCTGCATTCATATCAAAGTCAATATTCATAGATATCATCATTGAGTCTTTAAATTTACATCTTCACAATTAGCACCATCAACCATAAGGTTCAAATCTTCTATATTCATACTAACAATCCCCAAGTATAACTAATCATTCCGATCTTAACAAGATACTAAATGAGACAAGAATAAGAACGTCCTATTCCCCTAACACACATCCAATGACATTAAAAGATTTCCTAGAACAATAGAAGTTCACCTCAAATTTGGGATATCATCCTCTTTTATGTCTATAAATTCGCTTTCCTAAATTGACCTCAATTCTCAATAAGGATTTGCAATACAAGTCAACTATTAACCTCATACTCAAACAGGAGATTCCTGATTGTTAATGCTTTAGAGAGTCCATGTGTAGTCAACTAGGTCCACAACGAAGTAAGAGTACCTAAGTACAACATCCTCAATGAGTATCCTATGTATGACCCTCCTAAATCATCAATACTTCCAAAGTAAATTTAATCAACCCTCCTTAATACTTTCAAACCCATATTGGTAACCTCAAGTTTGTGGTTATGAAAACAAAATCCGATCCACATTTCTTTTCCAATATCGATGACTTTTAGACAACACACATAACCTTCCGTAACCTTATTATTCACACTTAGTCCATCTTAAAAGCATCTAAATAAACCTTATCTCCACACATCCCAATTGGGTTATCATATCTCCTCGACTTCCAAAAAGATAAGCAACACCAATAGTATAATAGATCAATTAAGTCTATACACCACCAAATCATTGTTGCCTTTTATATTGTTATCCATCAAAAACACTTCAATCAAGGTGGGGGTGTCTCTCAATCAAAGCCTAAATAGAGGGGAAGTTCACTTAAGGATAGGTCCTTCAGAGTCTAAGAAGAAATCACAACACTTTACTGTCCAAAGAACACCATAGTGCAGATTTTTGACCCACTTCAAAGAATAAACTGATTTGACTCGGGTATTTTGAGCATGCGTGATCTATATGGTTGGAAAGATATACGAGTTAGGGTTCTTACAAAAATAACGGTGCCCAATTTGGACTTTCCAATGAAGAGTTATGAACAAATTAGTGCGAGGTAGTCTGCCGGACTGTTTGGTTCTTTTATACTTGTCTATCTCAAGTTTGGGTGTCTTTGTCCCACATCCTATCTCATTTACAAACAAAAAGCCAAATTATCATCCGTTTCCTAGACTTGTCTAAACCACACGATACAAACTAGCGTACCCATTCATGTCTAATACAACCATGTCTACCATCAATTCTCGCTCCCCAATTCAAAGCATACCACCTATACACATCCTCTTAGTATCCAACCGTTCTCCCGTGGGCATGTCTATACTCCAAACATGTTCTAAATTCCCAAAATCCAAACCCAGATTAAGTGCATATTTCGTGTGTATGAAAGAATGTGTAGCACTGAGGTCAAATAAAATTCGGGCCCAAGAGTTATAAAGAAGTATGATACCTTCCACTACGGCATTGGAAGTGTCTTCCTCCGGTTGAGTCAAGGCGAAAACCCTTCCTTGATTAGCGCCTCCGGGGGCTTGATTGGTCCTTGGCGGAAACGTGGGGCATCTATGTTTGAAGTGCCCAAACTCTCCGCATGCAAAGCATTGACGTGGGTCAGTGCTTGTTCTAGTCTGAGTAGCTCCCTCTCCTCGAACTGCCTGAGGTCTCTGTTGTGGTGGCTTTTGTGGTGGTGGCTTGTTTGTATTCACTTGTCCTACGGCTTGTTTGGTCTTTTTAGGAAACGATGGGCATCTATTTTTGAAGTGCCCGAAACTGCCACATGCGAAACAGTGACGTGGGTCAGTGGCAGTTCGATTTCGAGTAGCCCTAGCTCCTTGAACCACTGGATTTCGTGGCCTTGAAGCTTGGTCAGGTCGGCAGTATAGAGCTGCCCTTGGTGCCACTCCACTGCTGCTAGCACCAGTCCTGATCGGGCCTCCCCTTGCTAAGTTCTGTTGTTGTTGATTGTTGATTCTATTCTGGTGTTGTACCAGAGTAGTTAGCTCCCTTATGCATCGATAAATGACATCCATGGTATCGGGAGGTGATGGTGGTGGTGGATTTGCTTGGCCACCACGTCCCCGTCTACCCTCCATCCTGCACATCAATTCACAATTTAGTTCCTCGATGTGCAAGACATCCTAAGTATCACTTTAGTCTATAACACAAGACGGGTGTGAAATCTAAATCAAACCCTTTTATTCAGCTTAGTCCTAAGGCTCTAGTAGTAATCCATAACCTACAGCTCCCATGTAAGACCTAAAGCCTAAGCTCTGATACCAACTTTGTAACGCCCCAAATACCACCCTGGACGGCATTACATTCTAAAACCATTCATAGCATGAGAGCAACTAACTATATATCCATCAAATAAGAAACATCCTAGATTTAACAAAATTTGGGCAGAGTCTCCTTTGTACGGGAAGCTCTACCCAAAAACACAACCTGTGCAATTATATTAACTTGACCACACAGGGTCCATTTAACCATCCAATAACAATAAAATTCCATTTACCATCTATACTATCCATAATGTTATTCCCAAAAGAATAGGCCAAGTATGACAATTACATTCCCAAAAGAATTACATGAATATACCGCAGCGGAATTTCAAAAGAATCTAGACTTTACATTGTTCAGAAATAAATCTCCTAGTTTAGAACAAAAATAAGCTACATCTCTAGATGTCCCACTCGGGATCTAGGTACCCCTCCAATGAGGCGTCCCCAAGGCTCGGCTCATTAGCGCCAAGCTCCTCCTCTATAGCATAATCTGAAAAATGTTAGCGGTAGGGGGTGAGCACGAAGCTCTGTAGAAAATTTCTCCCAAACCCAAACAAGGTTTAGAAAACATATAAAACGGGTCGGTCTCATTTCACAAATAACATATATAGTATTTGAAGTAAAACGAGGACATTTAATTAGATCTCAAGTTTACGCATCAACAATAATTGAAATGGATAAATAAACACCATATACCATTAGTAATCAATTTCCAAAACATAATCCATCCCACCATACACCATTTCCACAAGTTCTTGTGGCATCCCATACTACCCCAAAACTCTTGTAGAAACCGTCTATGGTAAAGTGAACAATAACCAATATACAATAGATAATCCATTCCACCATAAACCGTTTCCAACAAGTTCTCGCGGAATCTCATACTTCCGGAAACTCTTGTCGAAACCATTTCTGGTACAATGCACAATAACCCACACCGTATGTCCGACACAACCCACGTTACTAATCCGTTATCATTAGTGCTAGGAAAAGTTCGTACCCACACGGCGTACAAAGACGTCTACCCACTCCATGTGGTAGGAAAAGTTCATACCCGTGTGACATACAAAGACGTCTACCCACTACATGATACTAGGTCAATAGTAATCCATGTTCGTATCGAACAACCACACATGAGATACAATACCCCCGCTTTTCAAAAATATTCAACCATTTCATCACCATTTTCTCTAATTTTACCTTTTCGGAATGAGCATCCTTATAAGGAACCTCTCACCCTCAAGGTTTCATTCCACAAATAACCAACAATTCCATAATCCCCAATTTTTCCATCTCACTTCACATGTAACATTTCAATAAAACACTTTAAGAAAAACACATGAGATCATCGAAATATCATTTTATTACTCAACACAAAACACTAAATTTCTTTTTTAAAACAAGACAAAAGAATATCCAAGGAGAATCCACACTTCATGAAGAAATAGAGTTTTGAAGTGAGGACATGTGAATGTTGGGTTAGGATATCAAGGGCCAATGGATATAAAGCTTGAAATCAAGAACAATTAAACACAAGGTCTTGAAATTAAGAATGAAGGAGTAACAAGGTTGGACATCAAGGACAAAAGAACAATCAAGCCTTGACATCCATAGCGACAAATATCAAGCTTGGGAATCCAAAAGTGAAGGAACAATCAAGTTTTGTCATTTATAACAACAAACATTAAGATTAGACCTCATGAACAAGGGGGAAATCAAGAGGAACCCAATTTCCTTGCAATTAGAGTTTCGAAGGCACACCAAGAGATTTAGCGATTACCCAAGCACAACATAGTTTAGAACATGTAATATTTAAGGTTAGGAATCAAGAGAAAAGGAGAAATCAAAAGAAAACACAATCTCCTTGAAAATTTGGGGTTTCAAAGGCATACAAGGGATTTATGGCTATCAAGCCCAAATTTCGTTCATGATATGGTAAGGGATTACAAGAGCAACAAGAAATAGAGATTCCATAACATATATATAAGATTTGGAAGCAAAACATACATAAAAATAAACCCTAACCTCAATGTAAGAGAAAAGGAGAAAACCCCTACCTTTTAAGCCAAGCTATAAATACAAGACCCAACCTTCAAAACCTTTTTGTTCTCCTTCCTTTTCCTCTTAATTTCCTCCTCCTAGGGTTTCAAGAGATTTGGGTGAGATTGGGTGAAGAAGGGAAGAAAAGGAAATGGGTATAGAAGTGGAATCTTGAGGAATTGAGGGTTTTGATCTTCAAGAATGGTGTAAATCTCCCTCTATATTTGTGTTTTTCTCTCCTTTCTCTCTTTCTAAGGCTACCTAGGGTTTGGAGTGGTGAAATGGGGCTTAAGGAGGTGACAAAATGTATTTATAGTGGTGGAAAAATCGGCTTGTTCGCGACTTAAAATTTCAGATTTTTACAGCGGCTACCGGTAGCTGATTTCGGCTACCGGTAGCTCGCGTACACTAGACACTCGGCTACCTTTTGACTACCGGTAGCTCGGACACACTGGACCATTGGCTACCGGTAGCTGATTTTGGCTACCGGTAGCTGATAGTGATTTTTCTACTTCCACTTCCAGTGCATTTTTGACCCATTTAGAGGTCGAATTGGAAAATTTTCATGAGATACACTTTTGTAGCCCTAGATGTCTAATATCTACTGTCAAAATTTCAGGTCATTTGGAATTAAAAATAAAAATTTATGTCCAAAATACTAAGAAGTATTCAATACCCATTTTTACCCAAATTCTCGCTAAAGTGTATTTTAACTCCGGGACACTTCCTAACTTCCAATACATCCATATTACCACTCCCAATGTTTTTCGACCTTCCGGATTCAATGGAAACCTTATTTTGACCTAAAAAAATTTAGAAACTTATCTAATCGCTCTTCTTAAACTTTAACATCTCCAAAAACTCAATTCACCCCGAAAGTCAATATGCTTGGAACTCAACTTCAAAAATCAATATTCTAACAATGATTCTAAGTTTCTATGATCACTTTATCTATCTTAGGAGAACTCTTAAGATAGTGTTAGTCTTTATTTAATTTTAATACGGGGTGTTACAATCCACCCCCCTTAAAGAAAGTTTCGTCCTCGAAACTTAATCGTCGAGTTAGTCTCTCTAATTCTCGTTGGGCCATGGTATCTCCACTTCTATCCATCCTTTAAACATCAAAGCCAATATTAAAATAGAACATCATCATATCCTAATTTTAAATCCATATTTTCTACTTATAACATCATTTTAGTTACTTAAAGTCCTCAAGATTACATTCCTTCACTAGAATTCATTTATCACCTCCATTCTCAATAATTGTATACGATTGTTCCAACTACTTACTTATCATGCATAGCTACTAGATCATAGTACTTAATTGTCTACTCATCAAATATCACTTCTCTTTTGGATTTCACCAATCATTTCAATAAAACTTCATATTTGTTTCCTACATGTAGCTTGTTCATAAGCATACCAAAATCACCCAGATGTAATTCCGCAAATAGGGTTATTCATCTTCCCTATAAATAGTTACAACATTCTTAAGGTCTTTGTCTCTCACTAGCCAATGGAATTCATAATCTTTGAAATCTCCAATAATTTCAATTCACAACTACCCACTCCCACACAAGTCAATATTCTAGGATCCACTCTTAGGTTGCACATCCATTTGTAATTCTTCATGAAACTCCTTATCTTCACTAGTGTAGTCATTACTCAAATAGTTCGCTGCGCACTCTGATAGACATTATAATCCACCGATTCACAAGTTAAACTATGCTACAAGATAAGAACTTTGTATAGATTTGAAAGTTCTGAGAGAGTAATCTTAGATTCCACCAAAGTATACAATTGAAACCTGATCGCACTTGTTTTCCAATTATAGTTTCCAAAATGTGTACACTAACGATCCATCCCATCCATTCAAAAGGGAATATTTATTTATTTAATTTTTTTTTATCCAGCTATAATACTTAAGCTAAGGATCAAGTTATATCTCCAAGATATTTGCTCTTGATCTCCAATCTTGAGCTAGAGCTAATAACCATTTAATCAATTCTTAGTGGCTTTCATTAACATCACAACTCTTTTCGCGATGTCTATACTTCCGAATCCCTATGATACTATCTACCTTAATATATATCGATTAATATGCCAAAATATGAAGAAAGATGGTTAAGGATCCCAAAATATCTCTCCATTCCCTATCACCCGACTTCTCATGATATAATCAAAATTAAAACAAGGCTCCCAATGGTTAAACCAATGTTCCTCAATTTCACCATTTTAGTCATCATAGGGTTACTCATTATTCATAATCCCCAAGGTAATTAATAATTTGCTAATTCATAGCCTAACCTAAATCGTTTATCCCCAAAAACTATAGAGAGTTCCTGCATTCATATCAAAGTCAATATTCATAGATATCATCATTGAGTCTTTAAATTTACATCTTCACAATTAGCACCATCAACCATAAGGTTCAAATCTTCTATATTCATACTAACAATCCCCAAGTATAACTAATCATTCCGATCTTAACAAGATACTAAATGAGACAAGAATAAGAACGTCCTATTCCCCTAACACACATCCAATGACATTAAAAGATTTCCTAGAACAATAGAAGTTCACCTCAAATTTGGGATATCATCCTCTTTTATGTCTATAAATTCGCTTTCCTAAATTGACCTCAATTCTCAATAAGGATTTGCAATACAAGTCAACTATTAACCTCATACTCAAACAGGAGATTCCTGATTGTTAATGCTTTAGAGAGTCCATGTGTAGTCAACTAGGTCCACAACGAAGTAAGAGTACCTAAGTACAACATCCTCAATGAGTATCCTATGTATGACCCTCCTAAATCATCAATACTTCCAAAGTAAATTTAATCAACCCTCCTTAATACTTTCAAACCCATATTGGTAACCTCAAGTTTGTGGTTATGAAAACAAAATCCGATCCACATTTCTTTTCCAATATCGATGACTTTTAGACAACACACATAACCTTCCGTAACCTTATTATTCACACTTAGTCCATCTTAAAAGCATCTAAATAAACCTTATCTCCACACATCCCAATTGGGTTATCATATCTCCTCGACTTCCAAAAAGATAAGCAACACCAATAGTATAATAGATCAATTAAGTCTATACACCACCAAATCATTGTTGCCTTTTATATTGTTATCCATCAAAAACACTTCAATCAAGGTGGGGGTGTCTCTCAATCAAAGCCTAAATAGAGGGGAAGTTCACTTAAGGATAGGTCCTTCAGAGTCTAAGAAGAAATCACAACACTTTACTGTCCAAAGAACACCATAGTGCAGATTTTTGACCCACTTCAAAGAATAAACTGATTTGACTCGGGTATTTTGAGCATGCGTGATCTATATGGTTGGAAAGATATACGAGTTAGGGTTCTTACAAAAATAACGGTGCCCAATTTGGACTTTCCAATGAAGAGTTATGAACAAATTAGTGCGAGGTAGTCTGCCGGACTGTTTGGTTCTTTTATACTTGTCTATCTCAAGTTTGGGTGTCTTTGTCCCACATCCTATCTCATTTACAAACAAAAAGCCAAATTATCATCCGTTTCCTAGACTTGTCTAAACCACACGATACAAACTAGCGTACCCATTCATGTCTAATACAACCATGTCTACCATCAATTCTCGCTCCCCAATTCAAAGCATACCACCTATACACATCCTCTTAGTATCCAACCGTTCTCCCGTGGGCATGTCTATACTCCAAACATGTTCTAAATTCCCAAAATCCAAAACCCAGATTAAGTGCATATTTCGTGTGTATGAAAGAATGTGTAGCACTGAGGTCAAATAAAATTCGGGCCCAAGAGTTATAAAGAAGTATGATACCTTCCACTACGGCATTGGAAGTGTCTTCCTCCGGTTGAGTCAAGGCGAAAACCCTTCCTTGATTAGCGCCTCCGGGGGCTTGATTGGTCCTTGGCGGAAACGTGGGGGCATCTATGTTTGAAGTGCCCAAACTCTCCGCATGCAAAGCATTGGTGGGTCAGTGCTTGTTCTAGTCTGAGTAGCTCCCTCTCCTCGAACTGCCTGAGGTCTCTGTTGTGGTGGCTTTTGTGGTGGTGGCTTGTTTGTATTCACTTGTCCTACGGCTTGTTTGGTCTTTTTAGGAAACGATGGGCATCTATTTTTGAAGTGCCCGAAACTGCCACATGCGAAACAGTGACGTGGGTCAGTGGCAGTTCGATTTCGAGTAGCCCTAGCTCCTTGAACCACTGGATTTCGTGGCCTTGAAGCTTGGTCAGGTCGGCAGTATAGAGCTGCCCTTGGTGCCACTCCACTGCTGCTAGCACCAGTCCTGATCGGGCCTCCCCTTGCTAAGTTCTGTTGTTGTTGATTGTTGATTCTATTCTGGTGTTGTACCAGAGTAGTTAGCTCCCTTATGCATCGATAAATGACATCCATGGTATCGGGAGGTGATGGTGGTGGTGGATTTGCTTGGCCACCACGTCCCCGTCTACCCTCCATCCTGCACATCAATTCACAATTTAGTTCCTCGATGTGCAAGACATCCTAAGTATCACTTTAGTCTATAACACAAGACGGGTGTGAAATCTAAATCAAACCCTTTTATTCAGCTTAGTCCTAAGGCTCTAGTAGTAATCCATAACCTACAGCTCCCATGTAAGACCTAAAGCCTAAGCTCTGATACCAACTTTGTAACGCCCCAAATACCACCCTGGACGGCATTACATTCTAAAACCATTCATAGCATGAGAGCAACTAACTATATATCCATCAAATAAGAAACATCCTAGATTTAACAAAATTTGGGCAGAGTCTCCTTTGTACGGGAAGCTCTACCCAAAAACACAACCTGTGCAATTATATTAACTTGACCACACAGGGTCCATTTAACCATCCAATAACAATAAAATTCCATTTACCATCTATACTATCCATAATGTTATTCCCAAAAGAATAGGCCAAGTATGACAATTACATTCCCAAAAGAATTACATGAATATACCGCAGCGGAATTTCAAAAGAATCTAGACTTTACATTGTTCAGAAATAAATCTCCTAGTTTAGAACAAAAATAAGCTACATCTCTAGATGTCCCACTCGGGATCTAGGTACCCCTCCAATGAGGCGTCCCCAAGGCTCGGCTCATTAGCGCCAAGCTCCTCCTCTATAGCATAATCTGAAAAATGTTAGCGGTAGGGGGTGAGCACGAAGCTCTGTAGAAAATTTCTCCCAAACCCAAACAAGGTTTAGAAAACATATAAAACGGGTCGGTCTCATTTCACAAATAACATATATAGTATTTGAAGTAAAACGAGGACATTTAATTAGATCTCAAGTTTACGCATCAACAATAATTGAAATGGATAAATAAACACCATATACCATTGGTAATCAATTTCCAAAACATAATCCATCCCACCATACACCATTTCCACATGTTCTTGTGGCATCCCATACTACCCCAAAACTCTTGTAGAAACCGTCTATGGTAAAGTGAACAATAACCAATATACAATAGATAATCCATTCCACCATAAACCGTTTCCAACAAGTTCTCACGGAATCCCATACTTCCGGAAACTCTTGTCGAAACCATTTCTGGTACAATGCACAATAACCCACACCGTATGTCCGACACAACCCACGTTACTAATCCGTTATCATTAGTGCTAGGAAAAGTTCGTACCCACACGGCGTACAAAGACGTCTAGCCACTCCATGTGGTAGGAAAAGTTCATACCCGTGTGGCATACAAAGACGTCTACCCACTACATGATACTCGGTCAATAGTAATCCATGTTCGTATCGAACAACCACACATGAGATACAATACCCCCGCTTTTCAAAAATATTCAACCATTTCATCACCATTTTCTCCAATTTTACCATTTCGGAATGAGCATCCTTATAAGGAACCTCTCACCCTCAAGGTTTCATTCCACAAATAACCAACAATTCCATAATCCCCAATTTTTCCATCCCACTTCACATGTAACATTTCAATAAAACACTTTAAGAAAAACACATGAGATCATCGAAATATCATTTTATTACTCAACACAAAACACTAAATTTCTTTTTTAAAACAAGACAAAAGAATATCCAAGGAGAATCAAGAGGAACCCAATTTCCTTGCAATTAGAGTTTCGAAGGCACACCAAGAGATTTAGCGATTACCCAAGCACAACATAGTTTAGAACATGTAATATTTAAGGTTAGGAATCAAGAGAAAAGGAGAAATCAAAAGAAAACGCAATCTCCTTGAAAATTTGGGGTTTCAAAGGCATACAAGGGATTTATGGCTATCAAGCCCAAATTTCGTTCATGATATGGTAAGGGATTACAAGAGCAACAAGAAATAGAGATTTCATAACATACATATAAGATTTGGAAGCAAAACATACGTAAAAATAAACCCTAACCTCAATGTAAGAGAAAAGGAGAAAACCCCTACCTTTTAAGCCAAGCTATAAATACAATACCCAACCTTCAAAACCTTTTTGTTCTCCTTCCTTTTCCTCTTAATTTCCTCCTCCTAGGGTTTCAAGAGATTTGGGTGAGATTGGGTGAAGAAGGGAAGAAAAGGAAATGAGTATAGAAGTGGAATCTTGAGGAATTGAGGGTTTTGATCTTCAAGAATGGTGTAAATCTCCCTCTATATTTGTGTTTTTCTCTCCCTTTCTCTCTTTCTAAGGCTACCTAGGGTTTGGAGTGGTGAAATGGGGCTTAAGGAGGTGACAAAATGTATTTATAGTGGTGGAAAAATCGGCTTGTTCGCGACTTAAAATTTCAGATTTTTACAGCGGCTACCGGTAGCTGATTTCGGCTACCGGTAGCTCGTGTACACTAGACACTCGGCTACCTGTTGACTACCGGTAGCTCGGACACACTGGACCATTGGCTACCGGTAGCTGATTTTGGCTACCGGTAGCTGATACTGATTTTTCTACTTCCACTTCCAGTGCATTTTTGACCCATTTAGAGGTCGAATTGGAAAATTTTCATGAGATACACTTTTGTAGCCCTAGATGTCTACTATCTACTGTCAAAATTTCAGGTGATTTGGAATTAACAATAAAAATTTATGTCCAAAATACTAAGAAGTATTCAATACCCATTTTTACCCAAATTCTCGTTAAAGTGTATTTTAACTCCGGGACACTTCCTAACTTCCAATACATCCATATTACCACTCCCAATGTTTTTCGAACTTCCGAATTCAATGGAAACCTTATTTTGACCTAAAAAAATTTAGAAACTTATCTAATCGCTCTTCTTAAACTTTAACATCTCCAAAAACTCAATTCACCCCGAAAGTCAATATGCTTGGAACTCAACTTCAAAAATCAATATTCTAACAATGATTCTAAGTTTCTATGATCACTTTATCTATCTTAGGAGAACTCTTAAGATAGTGTTAGTCTTTATTTAATTTTAATACGGGGTGTTACACCAGGCCCGGCTGCTGGTAGACAGAGAATGGGAGCAAATTGACACTTGCCCTAAGATCAAGCAAAGCTTGGTCTATTATGAAGTTTCCAATGACACAGGACACGGTTGGACACCCAGGGTCCTTGTATTTTGGAGGGGTTTTATGTTGGAGTAAGGCACTGGCTTGTTCCGCCAAGAAAGCTTTTTTTTGGACATTTTGGCTTCTCTTGATTGTGCACAAGTCTTTCAGAAACTTGGCATAAGACGAAACCTGTTTGATTGCATCCAGAAGTGGGATATTGATCTTTACTTGCTTAAAAAGCTCGTAAATTTCTGCTGGTTATTCAATTTCTGTACAACTTTGAGTCTTTGGGGAAAAGGGGCAGAAATAGGGCATGAAGGTTCTTTTTACTTTGATGATTCTGGGTCCTGTCCAATCACAAGCTCAGGCTCAACTGGTTCAGTGCATGGAATTGAATCAGGTCTTGACCTTGGAATCAACATGTTTATGATTGTTTTGTCAATCACCTTGCCACTTCTCAGTGTAGTGATGACTTGAGCTTGGTCTTGTGGGGTTTCCATAATTGAAGGATTTTCCACATGAAATTGGCCTTGTGGAGGTTTTGGTTAGGCAGGAAACTTGTCCTTCTCGTGTGTGCTCATGGATTGGGTCAATTTTTGAATGTGACTTTTGTTATCCTCGAAAGACTGGGTGGTCTGTGCTTTGAAATCGGTGTAGTTCATTTGGGTTTGCATGAACTGGTTCAGTGTCTCCTCAAGGTTCCTCTTGTGTGGTGGTTGGTATGGTTGATATGCGGGAGGTCCTTGAGGTGGTGGTTGTGAATTTTGTGGATTCATGGGAGTTGGTTGTGTGTTCCTCCAACTGAAGTTTGGGTGATTCCGCCACCCTAGATTGTATTTTTCAGAATATGGGTTGGAGTAAGGCTTGGTGAAGTTGGAAATTGAATTTGTTTGTTCCAACAAGACCTCCTTGAATGTTGGAATGGTCGGACACTCCCCAGTAAGGTGTCCTATTAGCGCACAAATCCCACACACTTGCTCTGTGGGAGGGCCAACATCAACTTGATGCACCTTTTTTTTATCTCTAAAGCTTCAAGCTTTCGAGACAGGGTGGACATTTTTGCTCTTAGGTCATCATCCTCTTTCAAGACATACTTACCCCATTGGGAAGTAGATGGTTTGACTTCAACAGTGGTAGGAGAGGCTGAGTCCCACATCTGAGAACTATCAGATATGATGTCAAAAAAATTGAATGCCTCCTCTAGACTTTTTCCCTTAAATTCTCCTTGACCCATCATTTCGACAAACTGACGTAGTCTAGTGGGTAAGGAGTCATAGAAAAATCCTACCAAAGTCCAATTTTCAAAAACATGGTGTGGGCAGGATTGGAGCAGATCTTTGAATCTCTCTCAACTTTGGTAAAAGGTTTCTCCTTCTTTGACCGAAAAATTCATGATTTGTCTTTTGAGTACATTAGTGCGGTGTAGAGGAAAAAACTTTCTAAAAATTCATTATGTAATGCCTGCCAGTCAGGTATTGAAAGAGCTTTTAAAGAATTTAGCCATTGTTTAGTTTTGTCCTTTACAGAGAAAGGAAAAAGTTTCATCTTGGCCAGTTCAGAATTGTCTTGAAATGTTCCACATACTTCCTCAAAATCTTTTATGTGCAGATATGGATTTTCAAATTCGAGTCCATGAAATTGAGGTAGCAGTTGCACTGTCCCCGCCTTTACGTTAAAGAGGGGTGCATTTGCAGGAAAGATAAAGCAAGAGGGGACACTATTTCTTGTGGGATGTAATTAGTCCCACAAAGTTCGAATATTAGGAACTTCCCCCTCTCTCACCGGGACTTCTCCTTGTCTCTCATTATTTGCCATACTATTTTCACAAGAGTCTGCTACTGATCTAGGTGAAGATGGTTCAGACTGATTCACAGACCCAAAAGATTCTGCCGGCAAGTTTTGTTAGTGAGGAGCGTCCTGAGACATAAAAAAGTAAAATAAAATTATCCATAGTAAATAAAAAATATATACAAAAAGAAAGGTATTTTTACCTTTTACCTTAAAACACCTTTTATGGGTCCCCGACAATGGCGCCAAAAACTTGGCATGATCCGAAATGTGTACACCCAGGTGTAGGCGGTCAAGCTGTAGTAATAATCCTATTTAAGTCCGAAGTCGAATCCACAGGGAGCTATTGTTGGTGTTTCGAGGTAAGCAGTAGTGGAGACCAAATGATTGTAACCCTTGAGATTTGAAGTTGTGTGGTGTATGAGATTTCCTGGACAGAATATAAGATTCTTTCCAAGAGAGTTTGTTTTAGACAAAATATAAGATAAACTCAAATGTAAAAGGTCACTCTTTAGTTCGAGGATCTGGACATGTAGTTAATCATCCAGTTTATTATACTTGTGTTTGATAACTCAATTAACCCCCGTGTCAGCAACAAGTTAATCGGAAGATAAAAGTCGATTATGAGAATTAAGATCATTGTTCCGATGTCTTTCTAGAGGTTTACAAGAATTGTCTGTGCCGAGACTTAACCCGTCTACAAACAAGCAAGTGTTTCTACAAGGCATCCAACCATGACATTAATATTCCATTTCCATTCCTTAAGTGAGCATGATAATGGTGAAGATTAAAGGGTAGTCATGAAGATCTAGCCGGGGTACTTGCCTTGAACCAATGAGACTTTCCATGCAAGAGTTATCTATGTTATTGAAATTGCTCACAGTTATACAAAGTACCTTAGCTTTGCTAGATGTAGTCAATCATTCAATAAGCAAGTAAAACATAAAGTATTTAAGCATAAATAAAATGCACAGATATAACTTCTGGATGATTTATACATGTCATTTACCTCTTACTAAAGAGTGAATGAGAAACTACTCACTCTTCATGGCTTTGGTAAAACTAGAAAAGTGAGTGATGCTCATCCCTCTAAGTAGAGGAGTTACAAAGTAAAACACAATAAGCGAGGAGCCGATCTTCAACGAAGAATAAGTGAATCACGTTCCACCCTTCACGGCTTTGGGAAAGCTCTAGAAAAGTGGAAGAGTTTCACTCCTCTAAGGGAAGAAGAAAGCTCAAGCAATGGAAGCAAATGAAACTAATAATGAAAGTAAAAGAAAGCTAGTCACTTTTGGAGGGTTGATCCACAACCAAAAGATGAACTATCTTCTTTTATGCAAGTAAATATAAACCTAAGTCTAAGCCTAAAACAAGCTAAGAAATGTTGATCTAAAACTACCAAAACCTAGTCTACCAAAAAAAACTCTCATTTGAAGCTCCCACAATGGGAGTATTTATAGGCAAAGAAGGGGAGGCAAGGTAGTGTGGAGGAATAGTACAGAGCCTTCAAAGTCCAAGTGAAAGTCCTAATGTCTGGAGAGAAAATCAACCACTCTGCAGCCTGTCTGGGGACAACGTTCAAACGTTGTTTGGCGTTGGAACGTTGTGTCTGTCTTTGCTTGATGAGCGTTCGAACATTTGATGGCGTTCGAATGTTCATTCTGTCTTTGCTTGAAGAGCGTTCGAATGCCAGATGGGGTCTAATCTTCCCACTCAAGTGGCCTGTGGTCTTCTGTGAGAGCCATTTCCACACTCCATGTTCAACTTGACGTTGCACTCAGCAGCCTTCAATAATTCCGTAGATCATTCGAACGTGAGTTGGCGTTCGAATGTGGTACTCAAGTACCTCAGTGTTTTCCTTATTTGCTGCAACATGCCATGTCTCAGCAGCCTGGTCCTCAAATAATCCAAGGGGACGTTCGAACATTATTTGGCGTTCGAACGTTCTTGTTTTGTTCCAAGTTTCTCCAATTTTGCTCCAGCATGCCAATGTTGCATGGGTGTTTGATATTCATTGCCTTTGGACCTTTGTTCAATTTATGTCCTGAAATGTCATTATTTAAACTCCATCAAAGTATAATTAGTCTTAGAAAGGCATATTAAAATGTCAATTTTAACTACCAATCATAAGTCGTGCTTGAGCTGTGGTAAAAATTATTTTCTTAAACCCATAAGTTAATCGAGCCAATATAATTATATTTGTCCAACTTTTGCTATCTAATTTTCTTGCACCCTCTCTTGAAAAAAGGTAGCATACAGAAAAAAGAGAAAAATAGAGAAATATGGTTGGAAAAGAAAGGAAAAGGAAAGGAAAGAAAATAATTTGTGGAAAAAGAAAAGAAAAAAAAAAGGAGAAAAATGATTAAAAAGAAAAAAAAAAAAGGGAAGGAAAATAAAAGAAAAGGATTTGTGAAACAAGAAAAGAAATAAAAAAAGAAAAGGAAAGTATGGAAGGAAGGAAAATAGCCAAGAAATTACAAGCCTAAGATTGAAAATGAAGAATGGAACGTATGATGTTGTAAAAGCTTGGAAAGTTAAAGGGGGATGTGTGTTGCACAAATTGAAAAGGATAGCTTTTTGAATCCCTTAGACGTCGTTTCTTAAACCCAATACAATTAGCCACATTATAATCCTAATCAAGTCAATTTTGATTCCAAAAGTCATGTATATGTATCATTTTCATCTATTCATTAAAAGGGTGAGTGTTGTTTGATATAGTGTTAATATTCTTTCATTAGATTATGCCAAATTCCACCTTTATTCAAATTACCTTCTTTTGGAATATTACATGTGCTATTATTTTGCTTTGATTTCAATATTCTTACCACATGTAATTTTTGAGTGATAGTCACTAAAACTTGAGCGTGTTCTTTTCTAAGTGATTTTCAGGAAATGATTGACATCGAGGTTAGCTATTGTACAACTTAGTGAAGGATTGTGATATTTCTTAAAATTTTTTGAAATAAAGAAATCCCCGCACACATACTTTTTTTTTTTGAAACTATATAGAATAATATTTCAATTGGTGTGTGTTACACTTACAGTGATAAAGAAGGGGAGGTATTCTGGCATAAGAATAGAGTGATAGTCACTAAAACTTGAGCGTCTTATTTTCTGAGTGATTTTCAAGAAATAATTGACATCGAGGTTAGCTATTGTACAACTTAGTGAAGGATTGTGATATTTCTTAAAAGTTTTTGAAATAAAGAAATCCCCGCACACACGCGAGTTTTTTTTTAAAACTATATAGAATAATATTTCAATTGGTGTGTGTTACACTTACAGTGATAAAGAAAGAGAGGTATTCTGACATAAGAATAGAATGATGATTTAATTTTATATGTGAAAATATAAATTATTTTATCTTAACTGTTGAAGTTTGTATGTACCTTCACTATAAACCTTCACGAGACAAAACTCTTCCACTAGGGAGCACCTAGGGGTTTAGCGGCTTGTTGCATAAGTTAAATACAATTGTGAAGTCTGCAAAAGTGATTTTATTTATTACTAGGGACTAGTAATGTTTGGTTGGGGGGTGTGATTAACCCTAAAAATGCGGTAATGAATTAGGGTTTAGGGTCGATAGTGTGAATAAATTGAATTAAAATGATTAATTTAAATAGTGTTATGGATAATGTTTAATTTGTATATTTTGTAGGGTTTCATATATAATTAACAGAAATTCAAAGTACAAAAGTGCGGAAGACGAACAAAGGAGGGAGGCAACAGCAATTTCAGCAAAAGTCCTCACCATCCGAATGGTAAAACACCATCCCAACGCCAACAAAAGTCCACAAGGTTAGCAAAGGAAGCTCCACCATAAAAACCAGAGGATTAGCATCGTCTGGACGGTGGTGATGGCATCCAGATAGTGGCTAAACCAACTTAAGCCCTTCTCTCCTCCTATTGGACCAAAAATGAAACAAAAAGCTATGATTGGCTGCCCAGGGTGTCCGTCGCCCCTGACCCCCTCCCTGGTGCCTATAAATACCAGGTTTAGTCATTTTTCTAGAGACTTTGCCTGAGAAGGGAAACAAGAGCCAGAGAAGAAGAAACATTGCCCTAAACACTCCATAAACCATAAATTCTCTTCTTCTACATTTCTTTTGCATCTTTTTACTTGGAGGATTGAACATCTCTCACTTTTGTGCCCTAGTCAGTAATAAGAGTGAAGGTGTTTCAACTATTCCTCGGGGAAAGATCTCTTGTGTTTGTTGTTTTTGTATTTGTATAATGAGATTATCTCACCTGTCTTGCTCGTCTATAGGAATGAAGTGTGAGTAGTCAAGCAATAAAATGCATGTTGAATCCTCAAGCTAAATAGTAGCATTTTTCAATTATTGCAATCAAAAGTTTAGTTTAAGCATTTATCTATCAATTCTAAGTTACACCATAAGCTATTATAAAGCACACTATGTGCATGACAATCTTACCTTTTCTATTTTAAAATTCCAACAGATAGCTCCCTGTGGATTTGATCTCGGACTTAACTGAGTAATACTACAATTTGACCACTTTTACTTGGGTGTATGATTTAAAATCAGGTCAAGCTTTTGGTGCAGTTGCCAGGGAGTTACAGTGATTTGAAAAAGAATAGGGAAGTTGCATAGTCTGTATTATATGTGTATATACTATTTTTTTTGAGAGAGTATTTGCATCCTACACGCACTAGTGTCCTCTCATGTTTTTCTTTTCCCACAAATGCTCCAAATTTTAATATTAAAGTAGGAACAATACAACTTTTACCTCAGTTTCCTAGTCTTGAGTCTGAAAATCCTTGTTTACATATGAAAGAATTTGAGGAAGTATGTGATGCATTACAAGATAATTCTGAATTGGTTCGGTTGAAACTTTTTCCTTTTTCTTTGAAGGATAATGCTAAACAATGGCTAAATGCTTTGAAAGCTCAATCTATTTCAAGATGGCAAGTTTTACAAACCGAATTTTTCAAGAAAATTTTCCCTATGCATCGCACTAATGTATTGAGATGTCAAATCATGAATTTTTTGTGTGAAAGAGAGAGAAAATTTTGATCAATGTTGGCAGAGATAAGGAAGGAAATTATAAATCTCAATCTTTTCCACGGTCATGATTCCACAACAAAGAAGAACTGAAAGCGTCATTAGAGGAAGGATATCATGCATCAAATCCACATCAAAAGCACTCTATAAGCACTCTGTTTGCTTAGGACAAGGTAATGATCTAGACACCTAAGATAATCCCTTGATTTTATAGACTTTGGAGGATTAGAGTTAAATGGAATCGTGATTAATCCATGTATGACTCCTAGGTGTTTTTCAACGAAAAGATTTTTCAAAATTGTATTAAGTTTTCGAAAACATAGTTTAAGTCATTAGTGGACCCCTCCTGAGTAACACCCTTTAGTGCTCAAGAGAACAAGTTTTTGCTTGTTTTAGGATAAAAAAACTAGAAGGTAGCTCCATATGCTCACCAGCCTTTGCTCGAGGGTCCCTTTATAACTTATGGAAGGAAAAGGGAAAAGGCCAAAAGGAGGAGATCAGGGCTCACCCTCAAGGGTCGCTCGAGCGGTCTGCACTCCTAGGTCGATTTGGTTGTTTGCAAATTTGAGTTTTCTTGTTGACCAAGATTGCGCTTATTCTGAAGACCAATAAATAGGGAATGTCTTTCCAAAGCTAAGGTATCGCTTTTGTGAGCTAGATTCTTGCCTCTTACACCTTTGAGATCACACCGCAACCCTAGATCCCTAAACCCAAGGCTACAATCTAGAGATTCTACCCGACCTCAAAACTTGGTATTGAAAATCTTGATTGGTCTAAGACCAAACCCATTAGTGCGTGCATTCCGATGATCGTTGGTGCACCTGAGATTGCACGAGGCCTAGAGGATCCTCGCGGAGGTGAATCTAACTTACGTTGTCCAAGACGTCAAGGAGGCCCAAGTCGGAGAGGCTTATTGAAGGAAGAAGCATCTAACCATGATATTGGTTGAGGAATAAGACTCAAGTACTTGTACTTTTGGTTAATCGAGAAGGTTCCTTGCAATTTTTACCGAGGAGGGGTTTCCGCGTCAACAAATCACTTGTGTCATTTATTTTTTTTCATATACACTTGTGATTTGATACACACATGCCCATTAGGTGTTTGATTGTACATTTGATTGAATATCTTTATCATTCATAGTTGTGTATCAAGGGTTTGGGTCATTGAGTTTGGATCCTCGTGCGGAGATTGTGGGGAGATTAAGGGTTGAGTGATAAATTGCTAAAATCAATACCCTAATCTTCATTTGTCGTTGTGGTTAAATAGGGATTCTCACCATTAATCAGGAAATTCTTGTGAGAAGAGGGAATTCAGGTTGTAACAGGTTTTACCTTGTGATTGATTAAGCGTAAAGTTTAAAAACCTATTCAGCCACTCTAGTTAGTGTCCCGCATTCCACGTGTATAATCATGAGAGAAGATCCACAACATTCCTCCCCTCCTGGAACAACAAGTGGTCTCAGAGCGTTGTTACCCTGCGTTGCAGAGAGCACTTCAATTATATTTTTTAATTTGCTTATGTACCTAGTTTGTTTGCCTTCTATAGATCTATAGTTGGGTGTGGGATCACGACCAACAATGAGACAAGGACAAAGGACACCGTAAAATCATACAAGGGGTGATCAAGGAATCATTAGTAAGGGACGAATGCATATGATGACAGGTACTCAGGATACAAAAGAATGTTGAGGTAAGTATAACTTTGGAATTAGTATTTCAATATTAGTATTCATAAGTATGCATTGAGTACGAAATTCTTTTAAGCTTGGTAGATTGTAACGAGTGAGGTTTAAAGGATAGAGAGAAATTAAACTTAAATTTGTACATGTAATGTAAGTAGACTGTGCAGGGGAAAACCGCTCTTGTGTTTCTTCCTAATAGTGTCTAGTATATAGGAGTGTTGGTTTTGGGGCGGTATGTACTATTAACTTGACATATAGTGTGACCTTAACTTTATTTGCTTTTTCGTATGCTAGTAACTCTAATAGTGGTTGGATTACTGGAATAACTTAGTACTCGATGCTTGATGTTTTTGTCGTACGCCTTAATTTCCGAACATGAACCCTCAATGTGTATATGACTTGTGTGTGTGGGTGAGTGTCACTTTCACTCGGGTTCGATGCAAGAAATGGGAAAACGGGTGTGTGAATGAAATGTGTGTGTGAAGAAAAGTGCTCTCCAAGCGCAGAAAGACTTTCGAGTGTCGTGTTTTACTTGGAAATCATATTCCAAGGTCGTCTCCTCAGGAATGGAAGGTGAATTGTGTGAAGGTGATTTTGTTGAAAAATGAGAAGTGTAAAATCTTTTGAGTTTGAGTTTTGGTGATTGTGTTCTTGATGAAAATGAAATGGAAACAAGTGTTGGCTAATCCGAAGAGGTCATTCCAATGGGAATGCCAAATCAACTCAAGACCTTCCTCCAATGGTGTCTAGATGTTTGATTGATTCATAGGAAGCGCGGGACTAAAATGGAGGTGAGGATTCAAGCATACACCGTGATAAGTCTACGGTGTATCAAGAACTCACAACCATGTCCATACTCAACCTAGTCAAACCAAATCAACGTACACTACGAGGAGGAATGAAAATGAGTTGAAGTAACACACCCAAGTGGAATTCTCCCTCGGATTAGCCAACTTAAAATCTAGCTACTCATAAAAAAAGGAAAGACATGCATAATGTAAAGAGACATGATATTGAAAAGGGAGTTAAACTTGTATTGAAATGAAGAGAAGTGAAACTAGGAAAATAAGTGCATTTAATACCCAACTAAAAAGCTTGAAATGAAAAACTCAATGTAAACATGGTAGAATCTAGAATATGAAACTAAACTTGAAATACACTTGAAATACATGAGATTAAAGTGCAAGAATTAAGGATTACAAGAGATTTAAAACTTACTACAACTGACATATAGAAGAAAATGCAAAAACATAAATTTTCTCTCTAGAAATTCATCTTCTTCCTTCAGCTTATCTCTCTAAAACTACTCCTAAGCTTTGGTAGCCTCCTCCTCTTCTTTAGCTTGTGTGAATGCTGAATATATGGTGTAGAGAGACTTCAAATTCTGTCCATGAGGCGCCCCATAGCCTGTGTGCAGGCCTCCCATCAATGGAAGGTGAGTTGATTGGCTAGGCAGGCTAGGAGAAGCCTACCCAGCAACCCCCCTAGCTCTCCTCTTCTCTCCCATCCTCATAAATGAAATGGCCCCCAAATTCCACCCCTAGGTGTGGGGAGGCATGTATGTGTGTAAGGGATGTCAGGGACAAGTGGGAGAATCAATGATGGGACCCCCAAGCAAGTGGAGCTTGAGTTGTAGGCGTTCTGGCATTTATGGGCAAAAGGTACCGGTAGGTCTATGGAAACCTACCGGTAGGTTTTACTTCAGTGGCACAAACCTACCGGTAGGTTTCAGGTAATTTTTTGTCTAGTAGGCAAAACCTACCGTTAGGTTTTGTTTCCTTCTACCGGTAGGTTATAAATGAGATGCTAGCCCAGGACCAGTTTTCGTAAATTTGTCAAAACATTTGATCCAACCTTCTAATTGAGCTGAAATTTTCACACAATACAGATGACATCCAGATGTACAACTTTCATGTTTTGAACTTCTTCAGATTCTATGTGGATCATGGTCAAAAAGGAGGAAAACCGATGTACTGCTACCGAATGGTGCGGGTGCTGGTGCCTAGGTTACCAAGCACCGATACCTCCTTGATTTCTTTCACTTTTAAGCCTCCAAATCCTCATGTAATATATCCATCTCATCACCATTCATTCACACTTAGTTGCAAGGTTCCAAAATCCATCATTTACGTTATAATTACCTGCAACATCAAGATTTCAACATTATTCATAAATTCGACTAACTCTAAGTAATTAAATGGAAAGTTGAGTTAAAATGCATGTAATGAGGCCGTTAAATATGCAATATTAGGTGTTCATCACACCCCCTAACTTAAGCTTTGCTAGTCCCTAGCAAACTAAATGTGAAAGTTAAGCAAACAAAAATAAATATATACTAATTCCGCCATTGCATTTAGCATATGCAACAATCCTTTAAACCCCTAGGTGATCCATAGTGGACGAGTTTTGTCTCGTGAAGGTTTCCAGTGAAGGTACCTACAAACTTCTTTTCCTCGTATCCAACATTTGAAACATATGCCCGTATCCTAAATAGCACCGGGATGTCAAAAACAACTTGCTCTGAATTCTCGAACCAATCACACATGAATCACATCATAACCTTAAATGCTATTCTAGAGTATCCACCTACACATTTCCTTTCAAAACTCGTGTGTGTGTGAAGTGAATATGTAATTTAAGCATTTACTCAATGGAATTCACATTCACTTAGCTATCCAAATTCAGCTTTGATTCAAAACTCACCATGGGTTTCCCTAAAAAATGAATAACTCAATGATTATTCAAGCATGCACTCCATGTGTATATCTGAGATAGAATCTTATGCACAAACTGAAGTATGCTCACATATAATCCAAAAATGAAGCATGTGTATACAAATGAAACAACCTTGGCCGAATCTCATGAAAGGAATGTTAGGGCACTAGATAACAAAATTAACTTTTCTTTTTCTTTAAAAGTGTGTCTTCCTCATGCTTCTCTAGATTATTTAGGACTTTCTAGGGTTATAATGGGGCCTTGAGGTGATATTGAGACAAATGAAATGAAGGATATAGGATAACAAAGAGGGTTGTTCCTAGTGGATCACTTTTATTTCAAAAACATCTCCCTTTTCACGGGATTTTCAGTCCGACACCATCACCACACTCTTTGTTTCTTTTCCTTCTTTTCCTTAACATTTTCCTTGTCTTTTGTCATTCTTTTCTTCTTTTCACTCCATTTTTCTCATTTTCTTGGATTTTCATTCTTTTTCCATTCAACTCTTTGAGTTTCAACATCATTCATCCCTTTTGTTTGAGTTTACACACCATACTTCCTTCTCTATTATGATCACTCATATTCATCTCTAAGAACAACCAAGGTGAGGTAGATTTTTATCATTTTCGCACTAGCTTGGTCAAATGTGTGGTATGGAAATGAATTTACAATTAAGGCTCAATCACGACACTAGGGATAAAATTTTCACAAGAAAAGGCAAAGGTTCAAAGTAAATCAAAGATGGCCTAAGATCATTTCTAGATAGGCATGGGAGAGCATTGTACATATCAAGACAAAGTCAATCAATTACCCAAATGCACCTAACCAAAACAAGAATAATGAGATTATTGAACAAATTTGAATTAGAAAAATTGTTCTTTTGACTAAATGTAAGTTCCCTCCAACAAGGATTGGCACTAAAGCTCGCATGGATACTTATTTCATCTCCACTATGCATGTCAAGCTCTAAAATGTGGATCCAATCCGTAAATTTCCGAAATTACACATTTAAGGTGCACTATGGTTGAGTTCGAAAGAAAGCACATATGTGATACTCCGGCATAGGATAAATTTCTATGATATGCTCATGTATTCAAAGTTCAAAATGAAGATCACACATCCCATAACCATTAGGATAGGGGAATATAGTTAAATATTAGATATTTTTCACAAAAAAATGTCCAAAATTTTCAAAATTTTTTCATTTCCGACTATTATGTACAAAAAGTGGTGGAACATGTAAATTGTGCATCTCATCCCCTAACTTGAACCATGCATTGTCCTCAATGCACAAGGAATCATGCAATGAGAACAATTGAAAGTAACATGGAAAATGAGATACTCCCATTTTTTGTTTCTTTAGACATATTAAAGGGAAAATGAAACACAAAAAAGCTTGTTTACACCCCCAAACTTAAACTCGCACATGATATTTAATAAGATTTGTTACGATGATGCTCAAAATGAATTAAGTCCAAATTAGGGAGAGGTAAACAACTTCTACACTACAACAACATGAAAATAAAAATATAACAATAAAAGAATCTAACTACTATGTACATGAAAACAAAACAAAAATGTAACACCCCGAATTTTTTTTATATATGTATATAGATATATAGTAACGTAATTATGTTTTTGAAATGCGAATATATATGTAATGATGCAAGCATGAGCTACGTAGATGATAAGAGTAGAAATAAAAGGTTAGTGGAGGTGATAGTGTATGTCGTACAAAGTTGGAAGTATTTTGGAGTGAATGGCATTTTTAGAGATATTTTAGGTAGAAGAATTTTAGACACTGCCTTAGTGTTTGGATCATAACTTTTTATCCTGACTTCCAATTGATCTGCAATTTGGACAGTAGATAGTAGACATCCAGGGCTACAAAAGGGTATTTCATGAAAATTTTCCAAATCAATCTCTAAATATGTCAAAACTTCCCTAGAAGTTTCAGCAGAAACTGGGATGACGTTCGAACGTGAGGGAGTCCCAGTACTTTGGTGTCTGCAGAGCTCTGATGAAAATGCAAAAGTACTGGGAGCAACCAATGTTCGAAAGCCAAAGTGACGTTCGAACGTGAATCAATAATTTCCACTAGTGACGTTCGAACGCCAATGACGTTCGAACGTGAGTTACGAATTCTGAACTTTAGAATCGCGCACAGGAGGCCAATTCTTCCCCTATAAATACTTAAGGACACTCTTATAAGCCCCATTTCAACATTTATAAACCTAGAAAGGTTTAGAGAGGAAGAAAGAAAGGGAAAACACAAGATCAAGGGTAGATTTGCATATTGAAGAAGATCCAATCTTCATCTTCTTCACTCAAAAACTAAAGAAGCAAGGTATGGGGTTCTTCTCAAATTCTTTCATTGAGGCTTAGGGATTATGTATATATGTATGTTTTACCCTAAATGTTATATATATGATATGAAATCATCCTCTCTTAGTCTTTTTGTAAAGATTACATGATTTAAACAAAGTGAGGGTTGAATACCCATGAAATCTCTTTGCTTGCTTTAAAACTCTAGTTTTGGAGAGGGATGGATTTTCTTCCAAACTTCTTCCTTTATTATTGATTTCGAAACTATAGTGCTTTGTGTTGAGTGATAAAATGATGTGGAATAATCTCTTGTATTTTTCTTAAAATGGGTTATTGAAATTGTCTCATTCTAAATTTGGGGATTTTTGAGATATGCTTGTAAAATGAGAATATTTTGGTTTCCTCATTGGTATGGTTGTTGTGATGGACTTGGATTGTCATCGAGAGATGCCGTAGAGTGTTAGAGGTTAGTCTATCCCAGTGGGGGTGAGATAGTTTCCTAACACTTGTAGTGGGTTGTCATTTGGTAATGCGACCACTATCGTTCACTGGAGTTCGAACAAGGGATAGTATACTTTTCCTGGGAAGGGACTCATCACTGCCATTGGGATGGTAGACGCCCTTTCCTAAAGTGTTTGTGATTGTGATAGTGATTGGTGGACTAGGTATAATCGTTGGGTAGATTCATGAGAAGCAATCAACATACATGGTACGGGGATGAACCAATATACAACCTTTCACTGGATTATTGTTACGGCTTAAACTTGAGATTTGTTTAAATGTCCTTGTTTTTACTTCAAATCTTATATATGTTAATTGTGAAATGAGACCGACTTGTTTTATATACTTTTCTAAACCTTGTTTGGGTTTGAGAGGATTTTTCTACAGAGCTTTGTGCTCACCCCCTACAGTTGAACATTTTTCAGATTTGGTGCCAGAGGATGAGCTCGGTGCTAATGAGCCGGGCCAAGTAGAGGCTTCACTAGAGGGATACTCGGATCCCGAGTGGGATATCTAGAGATGTCGCTTACTTTTGTTCTAGACTAGGATATTCATTTTGAACCTTGTGAAGTCTAGTTTTCTTTTGTTATTTCCGCTGCGCTACATTAGTTGATTTTTGAAATGTAAAGGCCAAAGATGGCATATTCTTTTGGGATAATGATGTAAATGTTATGAATGATTTTTATGACGTCTTATTTATGAATGGTTTATTTTAGTGTTCTCATGATGTACATGGTTTTAGAATGTAATGCCGCCCAGGGTGGTATTTGGGGCGTTACAAAATGGTATCAGAGCCTAGACTTTAGGTCTTACATGGGAGCTGTAGGTTATGGATTACCACTAGAGATGTAGGTTTAGGGTGAAGGAAATTGTTAAGTTAAATTTTGTATATGCCTTGTGCTTAAATCAAGACATCCTACATATCACTTTAGTTTATATCTTGCACATCAAGGAAACTAAGTTGTGAATTGATGTGCAAGATGAACGGCGAACAAGGACGGGGACGCGGACGTGGGCGTGGCCATGGAGGTCAAGCGAATCCACCACCACCACCACCTCCGGATGCCATGCAAGGCATTTTCCAATGCTTGAGGGAGCTCACCACTTTGGTACAAAGCCAAAATGGTAACAACAACCACAATGGTGGAGCTCATCCTCTCGCTCAAGTACCGGGCAATGGGAACGGAGACCGAAGGATGATAGCTCTTCGGGAATTCTTAAGACAACGACCACCCAACTTCCAAGGGAGCTCCAATCCTTTGGAGGCGGATAGATGGATCCGCCGAGTGAAGAAAATCTGTGACGGCATGGGAGTTGTCGAGGAGTTGAGGGTTGGTTTGGCGACCTACCTATTTGAGGGGGAGGCCGACTATTGGTGGGATGCCATAAAGAGGAGAAGGGACACCGACACACTCACTTGGGAAGAGTTCGATCAACTTTTCAAAGATAAGTACTTCCCTGAATCGGTCAGAGACCGAATGAAGGCGGATTTTCTTGCACTACGACAGGGTAGTATGACCGTGGCTGAGTATGAGAGGCGGTTCGACGAGCTCTCCCGTTATGCTACGGGGTTTATATCTACTGAGGCCGACAGGGCCAAGCGCTTCGAGCAGGGATTGAGGCCGGTCATCCGGGAGAAGTTGGTGGCTCTCAGGATCAGGGAGTATGGGGATCTGGTTGATAGAGCCGCACTTGTAGAGAGAGACATGGAGGATACTCAGCGGCGACAGAGCCTTATGAGGGGAGGTCCGATCAGGACGGGTGCTAGTGGCAGTGGAGCACAGAGGCCGACACCATACCGTCGCCCAGACCAGGCAGGGGGACATAGACCGCCGGTAGCTCGAGGAGCAGGAGGTGTACCGGGGAGGACAGCCACAGACCCTCGTCAGTGTTTCGCATGTGGAGGAGTGGGGCACTTCAGACACAATTGCCCATCGCTTCCACCAAGGGACAACCAAACGACAGGACAAGTGGCTACAAACAAGCCACTACAGCAGCAGAGACCGTTGGGAGCTTTAGCCCCAGGCGGCGCCACTCAGGGGAGAGTATTTGCTTTGACCCAACCGGAGGAAGATACCTCCAATGCCATTGTGGAAGGTATCGTTCTTCTCTACAATTCTTGGGCCCGAATTTTATTTGACCCCGGTGCTACACATTCATTCATACGCACGAAATATGCACTTAATCTGGGTTTGGACTTTGGGAAACTTGAACATGCTTTGAGTATTGATATGCCGACGGGAGAACGCTTGGATACAACTAGGGTGTGTAGAGGATGTGTGCTTCGCATTGGGGAGCAAGAGTTGATTGTAGATTTGGTTGTGTTAGACATAAAGGGGTATGACGTTATATTTGGGATGAATTTGTTGTCCGCTTTCCGCGCGGTGATGGATTGTTTTCGCAAGCGAATCTCATTCCAATTACCGGGAGGGGTAGTCTTTACTTTCATGAATGATCGAAATTCTTCCCATCCATTTCCTACTACGGGTAGTAGATTCTTGAAAGCGAAGGCGGGGAGCCAGTTGAGTTTCTTAGCCAGCTTAATGGGAGATGATCGGGATAAATCCCATGCGGACGTAGTGTCGATAGTATCAGATTTTCCGGATGTCTTCCCTGACGAATTACCTGGGTTACCTCCACAAAGGGAGATTGAGTTCAAGATTGATCTTTATCCGGGAACTGAACCCATATCCATTGCTCCTTATCGGATGGCACCTTTGGAGTTGAAGGAGCTAAGGAAACAGTTGGATCACTTGTTGGCGATTGGGTTTATCCGTCTAAGCACCTCACCTTGGGGAGCCCCGGTTCTCTTTGTGAAGAAGACGGATGAGACACTACGATTGTGCACGGATTACCGAAGGTTGAATCGGGTTACCGTGAAGAATAAATATCCTTTGCCCCGAATTGACGATTTATTTGATCAGTTGAGGGGTTCGAAGTATTACTCCAAGATTGATCTTCGCACGGGGTATCATCAGCTGCGGATTAAGGAAGAGGATATTCCTAAGACTGCTTTCCGTACCCGGTATGGTCATTTCGAGTATACTGTGATGCCGTTCGGATTAACTAATGCCCCGCAGCATTCATGGATTTGATGCACAGAGTCTTTCGGCCTTATCTCGATCAATTTGTCATTGTGTTTATTGATGACATATTGATTTACTCACAGACTCAGGAGGAACATGCTCGTCATCTCTCTATTGTGCTACAAACATTGAGAGAACATAAGTTATATGCGAAGATGAGCAAGTGCGATTTTTGGATGAAGGAAGTGAAGTTCCTTGGCCATGTTGTGTCCGAGCAGGGAGTAGCGGTTGATCCCGCAAAGATTGAGGCTGTGATGAAATGGGAACCACCGAAGAACGTGACAGAAGTACGGAGTTTCTTGGGGTTAACCGGCTATTATCGTAGGTTTGTGGAAGGGTTCTCCAAGCTTGCGATGCCGATGACTCGCCTCACAAAGAAGGGGGAGAAATTTTTGTGGACTCAAGCGTGTGAACTAGCTTTTTGCACCTTGAAGGAGAAGTTGACGACGGCACCTATCCTCATTATTCCGAGTAGTGGGGAAGGTTACGATGTCTACACCGATGCTTCACTACGAGGCTTGGGATGCGTTCTAATGCAAGGAGGGAAGGTAGTGGCTTATGGCTCGAGGCAGCTCAAGGTGCATGAGCAGAATTATCCCACACACGACTTGGAGCTGGCTGCGGTGGTGTTTGCTCTTAAGCTGTGGAGATGTTATTTATACGGGGAGAAATTTCAAGTGTTCTCGGACCATAAAAGCCTCAAGTATATCTTCACACAGAAAGACTTGAATCTCCGGCAGAGAAGGTGGATTGAGTACTTGGAAGATTATGAGTTCACGCTCAACTACCATCCGGGGAAGGCCAATGTAGTTGCCGACGCTCTTAGCAGGAAGTCCCGGGGTGAAATCAATTCTCTTGCGGTAACTAGGTGGAAAATGATTGATGCATTGGAGGAGTACGATCTATGGGTGGATGGACCGGAGTATCAACCATTTCTATTCAACCTTGTGGCTCAACCGACGTTGTTGCAACGAGTGGTGGAGTTGCAATGCCTGGATTCGGAACTCGATTTGATTAGAGCCCGATTGGAGAATGGAGAAGCGATGGAAGGATGGTCTTGGAAGAATGGAGAGTTGAGATATGGGGAGAAGCTATGTGTTCCCAATGATTCGTCCCTAAAGGAGGAAATACTTGGAGAGTGTCATCGCTCCAAGTTTGCTATCCACCCCGGTAGCACGAAGATGTATAGGGACATGAAGCGTCAATACTGTGGAGGGGAATGAAACGAGATGTGGCCAAGTATGTGGCAAAATGTGCGGTGTGCCAGCAGGTGAAGATTGAGCATCAAAGGCCAGGAGGAGTCTTACAGTCGTTGCCCATTCCAGAGTGGAAGTGGGATCACATCACCATGGACTTCGTGTCGGGCTTACCACGGACGTCGCGTGGGCATAATACAGTGTGGGTCATTGTGGATAGACTCACCAAGTCCACTCACTTCTTGGGTATGAAGACCACGGATACATTCGAGACTTTGAGCCAGTTGTATATCCGTGAGATAGTGAGGTTACACGGCGTTCCGCTCTCGATTGTGTTGGATCGTGACTCTAGGTTTGTGGCGAGATTCTGGCAGAGTCTACAACAAGCGATGGGGACGGAGTTACATTTTAGTACGGCTTTTCATCCCCAAACGGATGGCCAATCCGAGAGAGTGATCCAGATTGTGGAGGATATGTTACGCACTTGCACGTTGGACTTCAAGGGGAGTTGGAGCGACCACTTACCGTTGGTGGAGTTTGCTTACAACAACAGCTATCAGGAAAGTATTGGGATGGCATCGTATGAAGCATTGTATGGAAGACCATGCCGATCACCGACGTGTTGGTTAGAAGCCGGCGAGAGTAGTTTGTTGGGACCGGACATTGTTCGAGAAACTACGGAGAAGATTCAACTCATCCGAGAGAGGCTACGCACGGCGCAAAGTAGACAGAAGAGCTATGCGGACCACCGACGAAGACCCATAGAATTCAAGGTGGGAGACTACGTATTTCTCAAGGTGTCACCCAAGAAGGGCGTGTTTCGATTCGGCAAGAAGGGGAAATTAGCGCCAACATATACCGGACCGTTTGAGATAATCAAAGCGGTAGGCAAGGCGGCATATCAACTTCAACTACCAGTCCAGCTATCCGGAGTACATGACGTGTTCCACGTGTCCATGTTGAGAAAGTGTCACTCGGATGCAACTCCAGTCGTGAACTTGGAGGAGATTGAAATCCAAGACGGAGCAACCTATGAAGAGCAACTGGTAGAAATTCTCGACGCCAAGGAAAAAGTGCTTCGCAACAAAGTTATCCGATTGGTGAAGATTTTGTGGCAACACCATGGAGTGGAGGAAGCTACATGGGAACCGGAGCAAGAAATGCGGGAGAAGTATCCATATTTGTTCGCTACTTGAGGTAAGTTTCGAGGACGAAACTTTCTTTAAGGGGGGTGGATTGTAACACCCCGCATTTTCTTTTATATATGTATATAGATATATAGTAACGTAATTATGTTTTTGAAATGCGAATATATATGTAATGATGCATGCATGAGCTACGTAGATGATAAGAGTAGAACTAAAAGGTTAGTGGAGGTAATAGTGTATGTCGTACAAAGTTGGAAGTATTTTGGAGTGAAATGGCATTTTTAGAGATATTTTAGGTAGAAGAATTTTAGACACTGTCTTAGTGTTTGGATCATAACGTTTTATCCTGACTTCCAATTGACCTGAAATTTGGACAATAGATAGTAGACATCCAGGGCTACAAAAGAGTATTTCATGAAAATTTTCCAAATCAATCTCTAAATATGTCAAAACTTCCCTGGAAGTTTCAGCAGAAACTGGGATGACGTTCGAACTTGAATCGACGTTCGAACGTGAGGGAGTCCCAGTACTTTGGTGTCTGCAGAGCTCTGATGAAAATGCAAAAGTACTGGGAGCAACCAACGTTTGAAAGCCAAAGTGACGTTCGAACGTGAATCAATAATTTCCACTAGTGACGTTCGAACGCCAATGACGTTCGAACGTGAGTTACGAATTCTGAACTTTAGAATCGCGCACAGGAGGCCAATTCTTCCCCTATAAATACTTAAGGACACTCTTATAAGCCCCATTTCAACATTTATAAACCTAGAAAGGTTTAGAGAGGAAGAAAGAAAGGGAAAACACAAGATCAAGGGTAGATTTGCATATTGAAGAAGATCCAATCTTCATCTTCTTCACTCAAAAACTAAAGAAGCAAGGTAGGGGGTTCTTCTCAAATTCTTTCATTGAGGCTTAGGGATTATGTATATATGTATGTTTTGCCCTAAATGTTATATATATGATATGAAATCATCCTCTCTTAGTCTTTTTGTAAAGATTACATGATTTAAACAAAGTGAGGGTTGAATACCCATGAAATCTCTTTGCTTGCTTTAAAACTCTAGTTTTGGAGAGGGATGAATTTTCTTCCAAACTTCTTCCTTTATTATTGATTTCGAAACTATAGTGCTTTGTGTTGAGTGATAAAATGATGTGGAATAATCTCTTGTATTTTTCTTAAAATGGGTTATTGAAATTGTCTCATTCTAAATTTGGGGATTTTTGAGATATGCTTGTAAAATGAGAATATTTTGGTTTCCTCATTGGTATGGTTGTTGTGATGGACTTGGATTGTCATCGAGAGATGCCGTAGAGTGTTAGAGGTTAGTCTATCCCAGTGGGGGTGAGATGGTTTCCTAACACTTGTAGTGGGTTGTCATTTGGTAATGCGACCACTATCGTTCACTGGAGTTTGAACAAGGGATAGTATACTTTTTCCTGGGAAGGGACTCGTCACTGCCATTGGGATGGTAGACGCCCTTTCCTAAAGTGTTTGTGATTGTGATTGTGATAGTGATTGGTGGACTAGGTATAATCGTTGGGTAGATTCATGAGAAGCAATCAACATACATGGTACGGGGATGAACCAATATACAACCTTTCACTGGATTATTGTTACGGCTTAAACTTGAGATTTGTTTAAATGTCCTTGTTTTTACTTCAAATCTTATATATGTTAATTGTGAAATGAGACCGACTTGTTTTATATACTTTTCTAAACCTTGTTTGGGTTTGAGAGGATTTTTCTACAGAGCTTTGTGCTCACCCCCTACAGTTGAACATTTTTCAGATTTGGTGCCAGAGGATGAGCTCGGTGCTAATGAGCCGGGCCAAGGAGAGGCTTCACTAGAGGGATACTCGGATCCCGAGTGGGACATCTAGAGATGTCGCTTACTTTTATTCTAGACTAGGATATTCATTTTGAACCTTGTGAAGTCTAGTTTTCTTTTGTTATTTCCGCTGCGCTACATTAGTTGATTTTTGAAATGTAAAGGCCAAAGATGGCATATTCTTTTGGGATAATGATGTAAATGTTATGAAGGATTTTTATGACGTCTTATTTATGAATGGTTTATTTTAGTGCTCTCATGATGTACATGGTTTTAGAATGTAATGCCGCCCAGGGTGGTATTTGGGGCGTTACAAAAAAGGACTCATGTCAATCCGACTTCAATTCGGATATGAGCTTGCACACATTGATTTTTTTGATTTAAAAATTTTTTTTTTGTATAAATGCCCTTCCTAACCAATCTATCCAACAATACAAATGATAATGATTCAAAAATCTGAACCAAACAAATGCGTATGCAATTTTATGCAATTCCAACAATGGAGTATACAATTCCTCTTTAAAATTTTCTACACTTAACTCTATTTCAATGCCCTCCCCAAGTTGAAAATTGTGAATATCACCACCACTTTTTGATTGCAAAATGAGCTTGGGCACATTAGCCTCATGTGAGATAATATCTTCATTAATTTTTTCACAATCTAGAGTGGTGGGAGATTCAACATCAATATGCATTCCATTAAGATGATCATCCTCACTACATTGACTATGCTCAAGATGTTGTTTTTCACGCATAGTAATTATAGCCTTAGTCAATGCACTAAGTTCATCTCTAATTTCAGAAAATTGTTGGGCTACTTGGGCATTGACTTCCATTTGGTATAGCATAAACTCGTAAAGAGTATTTTCCCATTCTTGTTCGGTTGAGTCCTCGTATGTTGGATAATGGAAAAATTCATTTGGTGGTGTGAGATCGGATGAAAAATTATAAAGTTCGTTCTCCCAACCATAACTCGAATAACTCGGTGTAACATAATGGTCGGGGTAAAAAATTTCAGAGGCCAATATTGAATTTGAACTTTCGCATGCAAAGTCTTGAACCGTATAATTTATTGGGCACTCACTAATGATTTGTCCATGCTCATCACAAATCTCTCATACATTTTCAAAATAAGGGGTATTTAACACATTTTCATAAAAATTAGAAAACATAACACAAAACACAAACTACAGCAAACTATTTACAAATGAGACGACATACCTTGGCCCATGATGAAAATCACGAGACTTACCTATGCCGTCCAAAATCACTTTCGAACTCGACCCTTAACCTTCCCCGGTAACAGCGCCAAAAATGCTTGATGGTTTCCGTCGTATGCCCTAATTTCCGAACATGAACCCTCAATGTGTATGACTTATGTGTGTGGGTGAGTGTTACTCTTACTCGGGTTCAATGCAAGAAATGGGAAAACGAGTGTGTGAATGAAATGTGTGTGTGTGAACAAAAGTGCTCCCCAATCGCAAAGAGACTTTCGAGTGTCGTGTTTTACTTCGAAATCGTATTCCAAGGTCGTCTCCTTAGGGAAGGAAGGTAAATTGTGTGAAGGTGATTTTGTTGAAAAAGGAAAAGTGTAAAATTTTTTGAGTTTGAGTTTTGGTGATTGTGTTCTTGATGAAAATGAAATGGAAACAAGTGTTGGCTAATCCGAAGAGGTCATTCCAATGGGAATGCCAAATCAACTCAAGACCTTCCTCAAATGGTGTCTAGACGTTTGATTGATTCATAGGAAGCGTGAGACTAAAATGGAGGTGAGGATTCAAGCATACATTATGACAAGTCTACGGTGTATCAAGAACTCACAACCATGTCCACACTCAACCTAGTCAAACCAAATCAACGTACATTATGAGGAAGAATGAAAATGAGTTGAAGTAGCACACCCAAGAGGAATTCTCCTTAGATTAGCCAACTTAAAATCTAGCTACTCATAATAAAAGGAAAGACATGCATAATGTAAAGAGACATGATATTGAAAAGGGAGTTAAACTTGTATTGAAATGAAGAGAAGTGAAACTAGGAAAATAAGTGCATTTAATACCCAACTAAAAAGCTTGAATTGAAAAACTCAATGTAAACATGGTAGAATCTAGAATATGTAACTAAACTTGAAATACATGAGATTAAAGTGCAAGAATTAAGGATTACAAGAGATTTAAAACTTATTACAACTGAAATGAAGAAGAAAATGCAAAAACATAAATTTCTCTCTCTAGAACTTCATCTTCTTCCTTGAGCTTATCTCTCTAAAACTACTCCTAAGCTTAGGTAGCCTCCTCCTGTTCTTTAGCTTGTGTGAATGCTGAATATATGGTGTAGAGATACTTCAAATTTCGTCCATGAGGCCCCCCATAGCCTGTGTGTAGACCAGAGGTGAGTTGATTGGCTTAGTAGGCTAGGAGAAGCCTACCCAGCGACCCCCCTAGCTCCCCTCTTCTCTCCCATCCTCATAAATGCAATGCCCTCCAAAGTCCACCCCTAGGTGTGGGTAGGCATGTATGTGTGTAAGGGATGTCAGGGACAAGTGGGAGAATCAATGGTGGGACCCCTAAGCAAGTGGAGTTTGAGTTGCAGGCATTCTGGCATTTCTGGGCAAAACCTACCGGGGTAGGTTTTGTTTCCTTCTACCGATAGGTCGTAAATGAGATGCTAGCTCAAGGCCAATTTTCCTAAATTTTTCATAACTTTTGATCCAACAGTCCGATTGAGCTGAAATTGTGACACAATACAGATGACATCCAGATATACAACTTTCATGTTTTGAAAATTTTCAGATTCTATGCGGATTATGGTCAAATTAGAGGAAAACCGAGGTACTGCTACCAAATGATGCGGGTGCCGGTGCCTCTGTTACCAAGCACCGATACCTCCTTGATTTCTTTCACTTTTAAGCCTCCAAATCCTCATGTAATGTGTCAATCTCTTCACCACTCATCCACACTTAGTTGCAGGGTTCCAAAATCCGTCATTTACGCTATAATTACCTGCAACATCAAGATTTCAACATTATTCATAAATTCGACTAACTCTAAGTAATTAAATGCAAAGTTGAGTTAAAATGCATGTAATGAGGCCGTTAAATATGCAATATTACATGCTCATCACACCCCCCAACTTAAGCTTTGCTAGTCCCTAGCAAACTAAATGTAAAAGTTAAGCAAACAAAAATAAATCTATACTAATTCCGCCATTGCATTTAGCATATGCAACAAGCCTTTAAACCCCTAGGTGATCCACAGTGGACGAGTTTTGTCTCGTGAACGTTTCCAATGAAGGTACCTACAAACTTCTTTTCCTCGTATCCAACATTTGAAACATAAGCCCGTATCCTAAATAGCACTGGGATGTCAAAAACGACTTGCTCTGAATTCCCAAACCAATCACACATGAATCACATCATAACCTTAAATGCTATTCTAGAGTATCCACCTACACATTTCCTTTCAAAACACATGTGTGTGTGAAGTGAATATGTAATTTAAGCATTTACTCAATGGAATCCACATTCACTTAGCTATCAAAATTCTGCTTTGATGCAAAACTCACCAAGGGTTTCTCTAAAAAATGAATAACTCAATGATTATTCGAGCATGCACTCCATGTGTATATCTGAGATAGAATCTTATGCACAAACTGAAGTATGCTCACATATAATCCAAAAATGAAGCACATGTATACAAATGAAACAACCTTGGCCTAATCTCATAAAAGGAATGTTAGGGCACTAGATAACAAAATTAACTTTTCTTTTTCTTTAAAAGTGTGCCTTCCTCATGCTTCTCTAGATTATTTAGGACTTTCAAGGGTTATAATGGGGTCTTGCGGTGATATTGAGGCAAATGAAATGAAGGATATAGGATAACAAAGAGGGTTGTTCCTAGTGGATCACTTTTATTTCAAAAACATCTCCCTTTTCACGGGATTTTCAGTCCAACACCATCACCACACTCTTTGTTTCTTTTCCTTAACATTTTCCTTGTCTTTTGTCATTCTTTTCTTCTTTTCACTCCCTTTTTCTCATTTTCTTGGATTTTCATTCTTTTTCCATTCAACTCTTTGAGTTTCAACATCATTCATCCCTTTTGTTTGAGTTTCCACACCATACTTCCTTCTCTATTATGATCACTCATATTCAGCTCTAAGAACAACCAAGGTGAGGTAGATTTTTTATCATTTTTGCACTGGCTTGGTCAAATGTGTGGTCTGGAAATGAATTTACAATTAAGGCTCAATCACGACACTAGGGATAAAATTTTCACAAGAAAAGGCAAAGGTTCAAAGTAAATCAAAGATGGCCTAAGATCATTTCTAGATAGGCATGGGAGAGCATTGTACATATCAAGACAAAGTCAATCAACTACCCAAATGCACCTAACCAAAACAAGCATAATGAGATTATTGAACAAATTTGAATTAGAAAAATTGTTCTTTTGACTAAATGTAAGTTCCCTCCAACAAGGATTGGCACTAAAGCTCACATGGATACTTATTTCATCTCTACTATGCATGTCAAGCTCTAAAATGTGGATCCAATCCGTAAATTTCTGAAATTACACATTTAAGGTGCACTATGGTTGAGTTCAAAAGAAAGCACATATGTGATACTCCGGCATAGGATAAATTTCTATGATATGCTCATGTATTCAAAGTTCAAAATGAAGATCACAAAACCCATAACCATTAGGATAGGGGAATATAGTTCAATATTAGATATTTTTCACAAAAAAATGTCCAAAATTTTCAAAATTTTTTCATTTCCGACAATTATGTACAAAAAGTGGTGGAACATGTAAATGGTGCACCTCATCCCCCAACTTGAACCATGCATTGTCATCAATGCACAAGGAATCATGCAATGAGAAAAATTGAAAGTAACATGGAAGATGAGATACTCCCATTTTTTTTTTCTTTAGATATATAAAAGGGAAAATGAAACACAAAAGAGCTTGTTTACACCCCCAAACTTAAACTGGCACATGATATTTAATAAGATTTGTTACGATGATGCTCAAAATGAATTGAGTCCAAATTAGGGAGAGGTAAACAACTTCTACACTACAACAACATGAAAATAAAAATAAAAATATAACAATAAAAGAATCTAACTACTATGTACATGAAAACAAAACAAAAAGGACTCATGTCAATCCGACTTCAATTCGGATATGAGCTTGCGCACATTGGCTTTTTTGATTTTTTTTTTTTTTTATAAATGCCCTTCCTAACCAATCTATCCAACAATACAAAGGATAATGATTCAAAAATCTCAACCAAACAAATGCGTATGCAAGTTTATGCAATTCCAACAATGGAGTATACAATTTCTCTTTAAAATTTTCTACACTTAACTCCATTTCAATGCCCTCCCCAAGTTGAAAATTGTGAATCTCAACACCTCTCTTTGATTGCAAAATGATCTTGGGCACATTAGCCTCATGTGAGATAATATCTTCATTAATTTTTTCACAATCTAGAGTGGTGGGATATTCAACATCAATATGCATTCCATTGAGATGATCATCCTCACGACATTGACTATGTTCAAGATTTTGTTCTTCACGCGTAGTAATTATAGCATTAGTCAAGACACTAAGTTCATCTCTAATTTTAGAAAATTGTTGGGCTAATTGGGCATTGATTTCCATTTGGCATAGCATAAACTCGTAAAGAGTATTTTCCCATTCTTGTTCGGTTGAGTCCTCGTATGTTGGATAATGGAAAAATTCATTTCGTGGTGTGAGATCGGATGAAAAATTATAAGGTTCGTTCTCCCAACCATAACTCGGATAACTCGGTGTAACATAATGGTTGGGGTAAAAATTTTTGGAGGCCAATATTGAATTTGAACCTTCGCATGCAAAGTCTTGAACCGTATAATTTATTGGGCACTCACTAGTGATGTGTCCATACACATCACAAATCTCGCACACATTTTCAAAATAAGGGGCATTTAACAGATTTTCATAAAAAATTAGAAAACATAACACAAAACACAAACTACAACAAACTATTTACAAATGAGACGACATACCTTGGCCCGTGATTAAAATCACGAGACTTACCTATGCCATCCAAAATCACTTTCGAACTCGACCCTTAACCTTCCCCGACAACTGCGCCAAAAATGTTTGATGTTTTCTGTCGTATGCCCTAATTTCCGAACATGAACCCTCAATGTGTATATGACTTATGTGTGTGGGTGAGTGTCACTCTCACTCGGGTTCGATGCAAGAAATGGGAAAACGGGTGTATGAATGAAATATGTGTGTGTGTGTGAACAAAAGTGCTCCCCAAGTGCAAAGAGACTTTCGAGTGTCATGTTTTACTTGGAAATTGTATTCCAAGGTCGTCTCCTCAGGGAAGGAAGGAGAATTGTGTGAAGGTGATTTTGCTGAAAAAGGAAAAGTTTAAAATCTTTTGAGTTTGAGTTTTGGTGATTGTGTTCTTGATGAAAATGAAATTGAAACAAGTGTTGACTAATCCGAAGAGGTCATTCCAATGGGAATGCCAAATCAACTCAAGACCTTCCTCCAATGGTGTCTAGATATTTGATTGATTCATAGGAAGCGCGGGACTAAAATGGAGGTGAGGATTCAAGCATACACCGTGACAATTCTACGGTGTATCAAGAACTCACAACCATGTCCACACTCAACCTAGTCAAACCAAATCAACGTACACTATGAGGAGGAATGAAAATGAGTTGAAGTAGCACACCCAAGAGGAATTCTCTCTCAGATTAGCCAACTTAAAATCTAGCTACTCATAATAAAAGGAAAGACATGCATAATGTAAAGAGACATGATATTGAAAAGGGAGTTAAACTTGTATTGAAATGAAGAGAAGTGAAACTAGGAAAATAAGTGCATTTAATACCCAACTAAAAAGCTTGAAATGAAAAACTCAATGTAAACATGGTAGAATCTAGAATATGTAACTAAACTTGAAATACATGAGATTAAAGTGCAAGAATTAAGGATTACAAGAGATTTAAAACTTATTACAACTAAAATGGAGAAGAAAATGCAAAAACATAAATTTGTCACTCTAGAACTTCATCTTCTTCCTTGAGCTTATCTCTCTAAAACTACTCTTAAGCTTAGGTAGCCTCCTCCTGTTCTTTTGCTTGTGTGAATTTTGAATATATGGTGTAGAGATACTTCAAATTGCGTCCATGAGGCTCCCCATAGCCTGTGTGCAGGCCTCCCATCAATAGGAGGTGAGTTGATTGGCTTGGCAGGCTAGGAGAAGCTTACCTAGCAACCCCCCTAGCTCCCCTCTTCTCTCCCATCAGCATAAATGCAATGGACTCCAAAGTCCACCCCTAAATGTGGGGAGGCATGTATGTGTGTAAGGGATTTCAGGGACAAGTGGGAGAATCAATGGTGGGACCCCTAAGCAAGTGGAGCTTGAGTTGTAGGCGTTCTGGCATTTCTGGGCAAAACCTACCGGTAGGTCGATGGAAACCTACTGGTAGGTTTTACTCCAGTAGCACAAACCTACCGGTAGGTTTTCTATAGGTTTTTGTCTAGTAGGCAAAACGTACTGGTAGGTTTTGTTTCCTGCTACTGATAGGTCGTAAATGAGATGCTAGCACAAGACCAGTTTTCATAAATTTGTCATAACTTTTTATCCAACTGTCCGATTGAGCTAAAATTGTGACACAATATAGAGGACATCGAGATATACAACTTTCATGTTTTGAACTGTTTCAGATTCTAAGTGGATGATGGTCAAAAAGGAGGAAAACCGAGGTACCGCTACCAAATGGTGCTGGTGCCGGTGCTTATGTTACCAAGCACTGATACCTCATTGATTTCTTTTACTTTTTAGCCTCCAAATCCTCATGTAATGTGTCCATCTCTTCACCACTTATCCATACTTAGTTGCAGTGTTCCAAAATCCATCATTTACTCTATAATTACCTACAACATCAAGATTTCAACATTATTCATAAATTCGACTAACTCTAAGTAATTAAATGTAGAGTTGAGTTAAAATGCATGTAATGAGTCCGTTAAATATGCAATATTACGTGCTTATCACTCGACTAGTTGTATTATTGCATATAAATGGTTGGCATTATGTTGATTAGCGAACATGTTAGATCATATATTTGTAATTGGCTAATTTCATGTTGTCCATTTTAAATCTCAACCTATTCCCCGGTCATGATTCTACAACAAAGAAAAACCGAAAGCATCAATAAAGGAAAGAGATCATGTGCCCAATCTACATGAAAAGTACTCTATTTGCACCTTCAAGCATAGCACAAGGTAATGACCTAGACACCTAAGATGATCCATTTGTTTAATAGACTTTGGAAGATTAGAGTTAAATGGAATCGTGATTAATCAGTATATGACTCCTAGGTGTTTTTCAACGACAACATTTTACAAAACTATTTTACATTTTTGAAAACATAGTTTTAGCCATTAGTGGACCCCTCTTGAGCAACACGCTTTAGTACTCAAGAGGACCAATTTTTGTTTGTTTTAGGATGAAAAAAATAGGAAGGTACCTCCCTATGCTCATTAACCTTCACTAGAGCGGTCTATTTGTGACTTAAAGAAGAAAAAGGGAAAAGGCCAAAGGAGGAGATTAGGGCTCACCCTTTGGGGTCGCTCGAGCGGTTTGTACTCCCAAGTTGATTTGGTTGTTCACAAATTTGAGTTTTCTTGTTGACCTAGATTGCCTTTATTCGTAAGGCCTACATATAGGGAATGTCTTTCCCAAGCTAAGGTATCGCTTTTGTGAGCTAAATTCTTGCCTCTTATAGCTTTGGGATCACACCGCAAACCTAGATCCCTAAAGCCAAGGCTACAATCTGGAGATTCTACCCGACCTCATAACTTGGTATTGAAGATCTTGATTTGTCGAAGACCAAACCCATTGGTGCATGCATTCTGATGATCGTTTGTGTGCCCGAGATTGCATGAGGCCTAGAGGATCCTCGCGAAGGTGAACTAACTTACGTTGTCCAAGACGTCAAGTAGGCCTGTGGCAGAGAGCCTTATTGACAGATGGAGTATCTAACCATGGTGTTTGTTGGGAAATAAGACTCAAGTACTTGTAAACTGATTCTCAGGGAGTAGAATTGATTTTGGTGAACCCAGAAGGTTCCCGTGATTTTTATCGAGGAGTTTCCGCAACCACAAATCACTATTGCCATTTATTTTTTTTACATATACACTTGTGATTTGATGCACACACGCGTACTAGGTTTTTTATTGTACATTTGATTGAATGTCTTCAAAATCCATAGTTGCGTGCCAAGGGTTTGGGTCCTTCAGTTGGGATCCTCGTGGGGAGATTGAGGGTTGAGTAATTAATTGCTAAAATCCATACACTAATCTTCATGGGTTTATGGGTCGTTGTGGTTAATAAGGGTTCTCACCATTAATCGAGAAATTCTTGTGAGAAGAGGGAATGCAGGGTGTAATAGGTTTTAACTTTTGATTGATTAATCGTAAAGTTTAAAAACCTATTCACCCACTCTAGGTAGTGTCACATTCTCCACATGTATAATTGTGTGGGAAGATCCACAACGTTTCTCCCCTCCCGGAATAACAAATGGTATCCTAACGTTGTTGCCCGGAGTACTAGAGACGCACTATAGGTATATTTTTTAATTTTCTCATAAACCTTGGTTGTTTGCCATCTAGATATCCATTGTTGGCTAAGGGATCACAACCACCAGTGAGACAAGGACAGGGTACGTCGCAAAATCATACAAAGGATGATCAAGGAATCCTTAGGAAGGGACGAGTGTATATGATGATGAGTAATCATGACACAAGAAAGTAGAGGTAAGCATAACTTTTGAATTAGCATTTCAATATTAGTATTCATAATTATGCATTAAGTAAGAAGTGCTTTTAAGTTGGGTAGATTGTAACGGCTGAGGTTTCGAGGCAAGAGAGGAATCTAATCTTAACTTCGTATATATAATGTAAACAGACTGTATACGGGGGAAAACCCCTCATGTGTTTATTCCTACTAGTGTCTAGTATATAGGAGTGTTGGTTTTCAGGTGGTATGTACTATTAACTAGACATATAGTGTGTCCTTAACTGATGTGAATCCCAATGTTGAGTCTTGCTTTCTCCTGAATCTGCTTGACAAAGTCAGCTTTCTTTTTGCCATCTAAATTATCATGCTCAGTCAGAGGTAAAGGAGATAAATCCAATGGAGTTACAGGATTAAATCCATTCACAATTTCAAATGGTGAAAATTTAGTAGTAGAATGAACAGATCGGTTATAAGCAAACCCAACATGTGGTAAACATTCTTCCCATGTGTTGATGTTTTTTTTAATGGTTGCCCTCAATAATGTAGACAATGTCCTATTTACTACTTCAGTTTGACCATCAGTTTGTGGATAACAAGTAGTAGAAAACAATAGCTTACACCACAAAGTCTTCCAAAAATAGCTCAAGAACTTAGCATCTCTATCCAAAAAAATTGTTCTAGGCATACCATGTAATCTCAAAATCTCTCTAAAGAACAATTCAGCAACATGCGAAGCATCATCCGTTTTGTGACATGGAATAAAGTGTGCCATCTTAGAAAATCTATCCACAACCACAAAAATTGAATCTCTCCCGCGTTTAGTCCTAGGCAATCCTAACACAAAATCCATTGAAATATCAATCCATGGCTCACTAGGAATTGGTAAAGGAGATACAAACCATTGGACCACACTCTCGATTTAGCTTGCCTACATGTGACACATCTACCACAAATTCTCTCAACATCTCTTTTCATGTGAGGCCAATAGAAGTGTTCCTGAAAAATAGCTAAAGTCTTTGCAACTCCAAAATGTCCCACTAATCCTGTGACGCCCCAAAATCCGGGGGTCCTGTATTAACCGTTGACAACCCGTCAACCCGCGGAAATACCCGTGGATGTCGCTTAACCCGATACCGCGGCACCACATTCCCTTTACCGGGATAAAAGAAAAATACAAGTCCAATTTCTTTCGGTTGGTTGACCTATCCGAGATCCAATATACCACCATTGGTATCCCTTTATTATCCATTTGTAACATTAGGAGGGAGGAAAACATAGCCCAAGAACTTGGCAAAAGAAAAAGAAAATAAAAAAAATTCTGAAGTTTGGAGAGCGTACTGGTACGCTACGACCTCTGGACCTGATCGTACCGGTACGCTACACCTTCTGGACCCTAGCGTACCGGTACGCGTACCGGTACGCCTGGCCCAGAATTTCCCCTTTTACCTGATTTTCGTTTCCAAGCCATTCCAAACCTCCCAAAACTCATCCAACACATGTTTAATGAGATTTTCCATATAATACATAACTTATACAAATTCCATTACAATTAATTCCATAATTTACACATCAAAATGGAATTTATACAAAAGTTTTTACAAAAACTCTAACTAAGGCCACAAGCCGGCCCCCTTCATGCTTGATGCTCTCCAAGTGAGCCATCCGCCGGTGCAAACCCCACACCTGAAATGTTTCCCGTATAGGGTGAGCCAACGCCCAGTAGAGTAAATCCTACAAGGGCTACTCTCCCCCTAAATGCTCATGCTCATGCAACATTCATTTGTAAACAACCATTTCTCATAAGAACAAGCATTCTAAGTTGGAATGCAATACTACCATGCCATGAAATGAGATGACACCCACTCATGCAATTCAACCCGAGTCCTCTCCGACTCCTACTACACGATGCAATGTCAAAGTGTTTCATTCCGTCATTTATGTTTACATCAAATGACATTTTCAAAACTAGGGTCATTCTTGGGATCGGAAACTTCATGGGCTCAATACCAATGGTCTTCCACACCCGTACACTTTATGGACTCTTATACCAATGGAGTGCACCCTCCAAATCACCGGGTCTTTCACCCGAGAGGTCGTCATGCCTCTTCTTGCTCATCCCGACCCAATTTATCATGCAATCAAGCGGCTTAGCTAGGTCTTCGACCCAACTTTTCCCAAGCCATACCGTCAATCACCAAGTGTGGTGTTGACATCAACCATGCACACACCCATGTAATGCAATGCTTTCGTGCACATGCAATGCTATGTCCCATTGCATACCACATGATGTTCAATATGTCAAGAACAACCCATGCATAATGTGACGCCCCAATTTCCGGGGGTCCTTTATTAACCGTTGACCATCCGTCAACCCGCGGAAATACTCGTGATAGTCGTATAACCCGACACCACGTCGTTCACATGCTTTTAACCGGATTTACCATCCACAAGATCAATTATACCTCAAATTATGTCCATTTATGTCATAGGAACCAAAGAAAACCAAGCCCAAAAGCATGGCTAAGCATTTTGAAAATTTAAAATTTTTGGAAAACCTTCCGGAAGGTTTTGACTAAAGCTTCCGGAAGGTTTGCTCACTGGAAAAGTTCTTCCGGAAGGTTTTTCTTAACCTTCCGGAAGGTTTTGCCTTCTGGAAATAGATTAAAAAAAAAATGAAACGTGTCGGCCTTCCGGAAGGTGTACTCAAACCTTCCGGAAGGTTTTGCTCACTGGAAAGGTTCTTCCGGAAGGTTTTTCTTCACCTTCCGGAAGGTTTTGCCTTCTGGAAAATAGATTGAAAATGAGACGTGTCGACCTTCCGGAAGGTGTACTCCACCTTCCGGAAGGTTTTACCTTCTGGACCACAATTCTGCCTTAACCTTCCGGAAGGTGTTAGTGACCTTCCGAAAGGTTTTGCCCAGAATTCCTTCCTTCCTTAGTTTTTCAATTCGAATCCGTTTCAATTTACTTCAAAATCATCCAAAACTTATACAATGAAGTTTCTAACATAAAACATTGTTTGTACAAGTTCTATTACAACCCAATACATATATTTACATGTCAATATCAAATTTCCTTAAAATTTTTACAAACATTCAAAACAAAGCCACATCCGGCTTTCTTCGTCCTTGAAGCCCGTATGAGGGTCTTCCACCCATGCATATCCCACACCTGAAAATGTTGTCCCACGAAGGGTGAGCCACGCTCAATAGGATATCCTCCTACAGAGGCTACTCCCCAACCTAAATGCATATGAAATGCGCACATGCAACGATCAACAAGCATCAACCAATCCAACAAGAATATACACCTCAATGTTAGAAAGCTACCATGCTATACTATGTCATGCCATGATATGAGATGGAACTCACTCATGCACCTTGTCCCGAGTCTTCCCCGACTCACACCACACAATGCAAAAGCCAATGTGTATGAACCCGTCTATTGACGGAAAAACCCTCCCAATGATCGTTTGAGATAAAAGTTATGTCTTTATAAAAAATCAAATCATTGTTTGAGGCTACCCATTGGATGGGTGTTTTTATATAACAAAATCTTGTGTCTTCTTGGGCAACGGATTTTGGAGTCGCACCACTGGCTCCGTGGGCCATGCCACTTTTCTGGAATTTCACCGCCGGTCAAATGACTAAACCAAGTGGTTCCGGGTTTTTCACCCGAGGGAGTGTCTAGCCCTACTTGCTTTACCCGACACAAGTTTTCCTTATGCAATGCAACCGTGCAACTCAGTCGGATCGTCGATCCCGACTTTCCCGAGTTCACATACCAACCACCAAGATTTGGTGTTTGATCCACAACACATGCACACACCCACACTCATGCCTATGACCCATGAATGCGATGTCAACTCACCCACACACACTCATGTCTTATAACCATGAATGTGATGTACCCATGAGAATGCAATGTAATGTACCCTTGCATCTTCTCCACATGTTCAATATGTATGAATGCCATATGAACAACACAACAATAAATCCACATATCCATGGTACTTCATATCATAAGCATATGAACACCATAATTTAACACATTGTCAATATATAGCAAGCATGCATATATCAACATTTCATCCAATAACCATTTTCAAACATGTTATCACATAAGCATGCAATTAACATAGCAAACTCATCAATACAACATTTTCACCAAGGCATTTAATCAACACCTTCGAACCACCCAAAGCATGTAATCATATAATATACTCAAATTCATCATAAAGCTCCATAAATCATATTAATTGATTTCTACACAATTATACCAAGATATAATTCATTCTACCCATAACATAACCTCATATGTCATAATTTCTCAAGAACTTATCAACAACCATTCCTAAATATCCTTTTCATTTAGGAATTCACTTTACCCAATTTCCCATATCAATTTTCTACACTTCAAGTTTCTTTACGAAATTTACCCATCAAGTAAATTTATTTACCCATTTCATACCAACCTTGCTTAGCACATTTGGTACCCATTTCCCACACATGAATTGCATTAGTGGTACATTAAACTAGAGAATGTGATTTAAATCATGCTACCCATTCTCAATACCCATTTCACCCAAATAACCACAATAGGCAAGTGATACATATATATATACACCTACCCATTCCATATAACCTTCCTAGGTTGGAAATAAACCTAAGTAGGAAGAAAACCCTACCTCTTGTAGCGTGTAGAATCGCCGTGGGAAGCTCCTAGAACTCAAAGCAAGCTTGAATCCTCCACTTCCAAATTTTCGGCCTCCCAACGTTCGGTGAAAGCCGTCGTTTTTGGTACCCACGCGTAGCCCTCGTCGAGTAGAACAATCTTTGTTCTTGGCCCAAGTGGATTCGAGCTCTAAAATGGAGTAGATCGTAGAGAGAAGTTTTGGAGAACCCTCACTCTCTCTCTCCTTTCTATCGGCTGAGCAATGAGCAAAAATGTGGGAAAAATTAGATTTTCCCCCTATTTATATTTTTAGAATACTTGGCCCACAATTGGCCACACGTCCCTTTTAATTCCGGGTTCGTTTTAATCCCGAAACGACTAAATTTCGCTCCGGTTCAAGTTCGAATCATTTTTATTTCAACTTGCCTCTAATATTTCCCCAAACTTCAAAATTTTATAAAAATTTCGTGTACGGGGTCACCCGAGGCCCGTTCGTCTCGTAAAACGCGAAAAATCCGACTATCTCGGAATTCAACGAAATTTGACGTGGTAACTAGATTTCGCGAGACGAATCCAACGGTGAAATCCGTTTCGTCATCCGAGATCTAGAAAAATTCAGTTTTTCAACTAGTACCGAAGTGGCAATTCACTTATTGCCCTTGTTCGTCAAAGTTTAAATTTTCCGGGGTTTCACATTCTTCCCCCCTTAAAAGAATTTCGTCCCCGAAATTCACACCCTCATGCACATTCGACTATATGCATAAGTTACAACAATACTATCTAAATTGTCCCATATGTATCCGTCTCACTCCCGGACTAGGTTCTAGACGCAACCAAGTCCGTCCGTAAAGGCACCACATATCCCGTGCATACAACCTGCAGAATTCCTCCTGTGTGAGGGTCATCCGCACTGTCAAAAGGCGTGCCGACTTAGTAAGCCGGTCCACTCTCACTCACACCGCATCATGTCCCCGCGATGTCCGTGGCAAGTGGGTCACAAAACCCATTGTGACATGTTCCCACTTCCACTCAGCCACCTCCAAGGGCTAGAGCAGCTCTGTTAGTCTCTAGTGCCCAGCCTTCACCTGTCGACATGTGAGACATCTACTGACAAGGTTTTCAACGTGTCTCTTTATTCTACTCCAGTAACACTGGTGATGAAGATTATGGTACATCTTCGTGCCACCTAGACGTACTCGGTCCTTGATAGATAACAAATCTGGGTCCTGTTCGTGGGAATCGATCACTCTGCTCAGTAGGGAAGGCATAGTCACCAAGCTCCCTAAAATACCCTGAGTCTGACCCCGATAATACAGCCCGTACTGTCCCACACTCTCAAGCATCCGCCACTCTCGGTGAGCCACACTAGCCACAAGTTCCTGTAACTTCCGGCTAAGTGCATTAGTTACCACATTTGCCTTACCAGGATGATAATGCAAAGTGAAGTCGTAACCCTCCAATTATTTCATCCACCTGCGTTGCCTCATGTTGAGGTCCCGTTGTGTAAAGATATATCTCAGACTTTTGTGGTCTGATAACGCCTCAAACTTCTCACCATATACGTAGTGGCGCCAAGCTTTCAAGGCAAGATAATGGCCGCCAACTCCATGTCACGTATAAGATAATTTTGCTTGTGGTTCTTTAGTTGTCCAGAACCATAAGCCACCGTTCTCGCGGACTACATTAATACCCATCCATGTCCGTCCTTAAAAGCATCACAATTCACTGTGTACTTCTGTCCCCTCTCCGGAACTACTAGAATAAGAGGTGAAGTAAGCTTCCTCCATAAATTTTGGTCATTAGTACCAAAGCGCCCCAAGGTGAAGTATTTGGTCTAACGAAGTCCTTGTTCAACAATTCTTGTATTCGGACCTAGAGTTTTCACAACTCTACTGGTTTCATTCTATGCAGAGTCATAGAAATGGACGATGTACCGGGATGCAACTCAATGGTAAATTCTACATTCCTATGTGTAGGTAATCCCGGTAGTTCATCCGAATAATATCCCCATACTCACAGACAACCCGAGGTAGACCCAACTCTTGTCTCACCTCGTCCTCCAAGATGAGGCTCGCAAGCCAACCCATCTACCATTCGTGCCAACAGAAACCATACACGATTTGGGATAAAGAGTCGTGCTTTTCCCCCTGGAATTTGAAACAAACACCATTCGGTGTGTAAGCAGTGATCCTCTTACGATCACAATCAACGACGACGCAGTGTGCCGTCAATCAATCCATTCTCAGGATGACATCAAACCCGACATGTCCACGACCCTAAGGTCCATAGTGAGTAGAGTCCCCGAGATCTCTAACTCACAACCGTCATATCTGATCAATGCAGGCCCTAGTCCCTAAGGTGGAATTCACCCCTGAGGACTCTTCTAGGGTTATAATATTTAAAACTGTACCATGCACAAAACATGAAGAATAACAGTATTTGACACGCTCAAGTCAAATAACACGTGTACCCATAAATAAGGAATAAGTAATGTACCGTGGGTCGCTGCCTGATCTCCCGACTCACACTATGGTGCAACGTCAAAGACCGTCTCCTGGGTCTCCAATGTTGTCGCTTCAGAGTCTTGTTCCTGGCCTTGGCCCATACCTTGGCTCATCCGGTCTGATTGCGGAGTCTCCGCACGCGGCGTACTAAGGACTTGCACAATGCTCTGTAGTTGGGACTGATTTCCCTGGTCCTTAGTGGAATAGGGAAGGACAATACGTGCCTGTGTGAGTCCCACCGACGACTGGGATTGAGAAGTCTCGGAACTCTGTGAGGTTTGCCTCAGGGGGCAATCCTTCTTCCTATGGCCCGGTTGTCGACAATAGAAACATGTCTTCTGGCCTCCTTGAAACGTTCCCTTGAATTTCTTCCCTCCTTGGGACAAAAGATTTTGGGCTTGATCCCCCTCCTGTGATCCCTGCCTCTGAGGACAATCCCTCCTCTTATGCCCCACTTGGCGACAATGATAACATGGCCCCTGCCCCGCTTGGCTGGGAACCCTGAAGTGCCCACTACTTTGGGAGGTTTGCCCTTGGCCTTGGCCTTGATAGCCGCGGCCCTGCCCCGATGATTCTTGTGGCCTCGATGTCTTTTGCTTTTTCCATGGCCGTTGATGGCCCATGGAACTTAAACTCCTTTGGATGGCTTGAGCCCCTTGGCTCAAATTGGCGCTTGCCTGTGCTAGGTTAGCAGCCATCGTACTCATAGCCTCCATATAGGCTTGTTGGTCCAAAGCCGGTAGTGGTTGGTTGTTCCGTCCACCGCCTAGACGTCCCCTTCCTCTATATGACATCTACACACATGTCAAATAGCAATAGAGTACTAACTTAATATCCCAAGGTAGGGATCAAGTTCAAAACATTGAGAATTCTCTCATTGTGTCCCTAGTAGAGCGAGTGTCTCACACTAGTAGACATTTAACCCATGAACTATCCCGTTCATCCTTTTCCGAACCCCCAAGGTTATGTTTTCTCAACCTAGTGTTCCTCGTTTCCATATACATTTTACCATGTATATAATTTAAACATAACACATAATCATGTAGCACATAGTCATGTAACAAATAAAACACATAACATGAATGCACATGGAATGCAATGGTGTAAACCCATGCCCATCAAGTCTTAGGTGAATCGTAAACCTAAGCTCTAAACCTCTTTCATTCTTGCAATGGAAGATGATAGACTCATTTCCCACAAGACCACATAAGATCTATAACCTAAGCTCTGATACCAAGCTGTGACGCCCCAATTTCCGGGGGTCCTTTATTAACCGTTGACCATCCGTCAACCCGCGGAAATACTCGTGATAGTCGTATAACCCGACACCACGTCGTTCACATGCTTTTAACCGGATTTACCATCCACAAGATCAATTATACCTCAAATTATGTCCATTTATGTCATAGGAACCAAAGAAAACCAAGCCCAAAAGCATGGCTAAGCATTTTGAAAATTTCAAATTTTTGGAAAACCTTCCGGAAGGTTTTGACTAAAGCTTCCGGAAGGTTTGCTCACTGGAAAAGTTCTTCCGGAAGGTTTTTCTTAACCTTCCGGAAGGTTTTGCCTTCTGGAAATAGATTAAAAAAAAAATGAAACGTGTCGGCCTTCCGGAAGGTGTACTCAAACCTTCCGGAAGGTTTTGCTCACTGGAAAGGTTCTTCCGGAAGGTTTTTCTTCACCTTCCGGAAGGTTTTGCCTTCTGGAAAATAGATTGAAAATGAGACGTGTCGACCTTCCGGAAGGTGTACTCCACCTTCCGGAAGGTTTTACCTTCTGGACCACAATTCTGCCTTAACCTTCCGGAAGGTGTTAGTGACCTTCCGAAAGGTTTTGCCCAGAATTCCTTCCTTCCTTAGTTTTTCAATTCGAATCCGTTTCAATTTACTTCAAAATCATCCAAAACTTATACAATGAAGTTTCTAACATAAAACATTGTTTGTACAAGTTCTATTACAACCCAATACATATATTTACATGTCAATATCAAATTTCCTTAAAATTTTTACAAACATTCAAAACAAAGCCACATCCGGCTTTCTTCGTCCTTGAAGCCCGTATGAGGGTCTTCCACCCATGCATATCCCACACCTGAAAATGTTGTCCCACGAAGGGTGAGCCACGCTCAATAGGATATCCTCCTACAGAGGCTACTCCCCAACCTAAATGCATATGAAATGCGCACATGCAACGATCAACAAGCATCAACCAATCCAACAAGAATATACACCTCAATGTTAGAAAGCTACCATGCTATACTATGTCATGCCATGATATGAGATGGAACTCACTCATGCACCTTGTCCCGAGTCTTCCCCGACTCACACCACACAATGCAAAAGCCAATGTGTATGAACCCGTCTATTGACGGAAAAACCCTCCCAATGATCGTTTGAGATAAAAGTTATGTCTTTATAAAAAATCAAATCATTGTTTGAGGCTACCCATTGGATGGGTGTTTTTATATAACAAAATCTTGTGTCTTCTTGGGCAACGGATTTTGGAGTCGCACCACTGGCTCCGTGGGCCATGCCACTTTTCTGGAATTTCACCGCCGGTCAAATGACTAAACCAAGTGGTTCCGGGTTTTTCACCCGAGGGAGTGTCTAGCCCTACTTGCTTTACCCGACACAAGTTTTCCTTATGCAATGCAACCGTGCAACTCAGTCGGATCTTCGATCCCGACTTTCCCGAGTTCACATACCAACCACCAAGATTTGGTGTTTGATCCACAACACATGCACACACCCACACTCATGCCTATGACCCATGAATGCGATGTCAACTCACCCACACACACTCATGTCTTATAACCATGAATGTGATGTACCCATGAGAATGCAATGTAATGTACCCTTGCATCTTCTCCACATGTTCAATATGTATGAATGCCATATGAACAACACAACAATAAATCCACATATCCATGGTACTTCATATCATAAGCATATGAACACCATAATTTAACACATTGTCAATATATAGCAAGCATGCATATATCAACATTTCATCCAATAACCATTTTCAAACATGTTATCACATAAGCATGCAATTAACATAGCAAACTCATCAATACAACATTTTCACCAAGGCATTTAATCAACACCTTCGAACCACCCAAAGCATGTAATCATATAATATACTCAAATTCATCATAAAGCTCCATAAATCATATTAATTGATTTCTACACAATTATACCAAGATATAATTCATTCTACCCATAACATAACCTCATATGTCATAATTTCTCAAGAACTTATCAACAACCATTCCTAAATATCCTTTTCATTTAGGAATTCACTTTACCCAATTTCCCATATCAATTTTCTACACTTCAAGTTTCTTTACGAAATTTACCCATCAAGTAAATTTATTTACCCATTTCATACCAACCTTGCTTAGCACATTTGGTACCCATTTCCCACACATGAATTGCATTAGTGGTACATTAAACTAGAGAATGTGATTTAAATCATGCTACCCATTCTCAATACCCATTTCACCCAAATAACCACAATAGGCAAGTGATACATATATATATACACCTACCCATTCCATATAACCTTCCTAGGTTGGAAATAAACCTAAGTAGGAAGAAAACCCTACCTCTTGTAGCGTGTAGAATCGTCGTGGGAAGCTCCTAGAACTCAAAGCAAGCTTGAATCCTCCACTTCCAAATTTTCGGCCTCCCAACGTTCGGTGAAAGCCGTCGTTTTTGGTACCCACGCGTAGCCCTCGTCGAGTAGAACAATCTTTGTTCTTGGCCCAAGTGGATTCGAGCTCTAAAATGGAGTAGATCGTAGAGAGAAGTTTTGGAGAACCCTCACTCTCTCTCTCCTTTCTATCGGCTGAGCAATGAGCAAAAATGTGGGAAAAATTAGATTTTCCCCCTATTTATATTTTTAGAATACTTGGCCCACAATTGGCCACACGTCCCTTTTAATTCCGGGTTCGTTTTAATCCCGAAACGACTAAATTTCGCTCCGGTTCAAGTTCGAATCATTTTTATTTCAACTTGCCTCTAATATTTCCCCAAACTTCAAAATTTTATAAAAATTTCGTGTACGGGGTCACCCGAGGCCCGTTCGTCTCGTAAAACGCGAAAAATCCGACTATCTCGGAATTCAACGAAATTTGACGTGGTAACTAGATTTCGCGAGACGAATCCAACGGTGAAATCCGTTTCGTCATCCGAGATCTAGAAAAATTCAGTTTTTCAACTAGTACCGAAGTGGCAATTCACTTATTGCCCTTGTTCGTCAAAGTTTAAATTTTCCGGGGTTTCACACATAATCTCAACACGTCCATGGTAAATTTATATCCTAAGCATATAAATGCCATATTCATTTCAATGTTAATATATCAACATATGCATATATCAACAAACACATTCAATCATATCAATAGCATATGACTTCACAAGTTGAACTTCACATGTTATTTCAATTAAATCAAAACAACCATTCCATTCAAGCAAGGCATTTAATCAAACACCTTCTAGGCACAATTTATAAAACACAAAGCATGCCTCAAATTTTCCCTAAGTTACATAATAAATCACATGTAACTTCATACACCAAAATCAAGCTAGAAAATAGATTAAACCATTTCTATGCTCACTTTTCCATTTCTATAACCATAAACCTATATATGAAGGTCTATCCCTATACATAACATATCAAGCCTTGAAACTACCAACATCTAAGGGAAGATTACACCAAAGTAGGGAGAACCCTACCTCTTGAAGCGTAATTCACCCGAATGAAGCTTCAAGAATACTTCCCGAGCCCAAGACTAGATTTCGCCCAAATCTCCTCCTTTGGATCTTCGGTGAAATCCCTTGCTCTTGGTGTGGTTGCGTAGCCCTCGTCGATGTGATCGACTTTAGCACTTGGCTCGACGGAATCCGAGCGACGGAACTCCGGGAATCGACGGAGAAAGCTTGAAGATCAAGGTTTTCTCTCTTTTCTCTCTTCTCTCTCTCTTGGCCGGCCAAACAAGAACACAAGGGGAAAGAAAATCTGATCTTCTAGATATTTACCCCTATTTATAGTTTTAAATACTCGGCCCACGTCGCGCCACGTGCCCCTCGCTTAATCGGGTCCGATTTCGTCCCGAAACGATTCGTTTGATCTCAGTTTAAGTTCAAATTAATTTTATTTGAACTTTAACTTAATTTTAAGGAAATTTTATAAAACTTATTTATGGGGACGTTCGGAGGGTGAATCACCACGCAGTCGCCTCGAACGACGTGCAAAATCTGACTACTTCGAAATTCGACGAAATTTGACAAGGTGACTAAATTTCGCGATACGAATTCAACAGCGAACTCCGTTTCCTCATCCGAGGTCTAGAACATGAGTATTTTAAATACGCATTATAGTGGCAAATTACTATTTTGCCCTTTTTTGGAAAAAGTTCAAATTTCCCGGATTTTACAAATCCCCCACCATGAGATTCCTGCACTAACAACTCCCTTAATGAACAATTAGGCACGTATAACTTATTCTCTCGAAACAGGAATCCATCAAGCCTAAAGAACTTACCACAATCGGTTTTCTCACAAGCCCGATATTCCTCACAAAATTCGTGGTCATCAACGTATAAATTTTTAATGTGTTCAAAACCAAGCAATTTTGCATCAAGTGTGGAGAGTAATGCATACCTGCGAGAAAGTGCATCGGCGACCACATTCTCCTTACCTTACTTGTACAAGATGACGTATGGAAACGTCTCAATGAACTCTACCCAACGCGCATGCCTTTTGTTTAGCTTGTGCTGGCCCTTCAAGTGTTTCAAGGACTCATGATCAGTGTGAATCATGAATTCCTTAGGCCATAGGTAGTGTTGCCACGTCTCTAAAGCTCGAACCAATGCATACAACTCTTTATCATAAGTTGGGTAGTTTAAGGCTACCCCGCTTAGTTTCTCGCTGAAGTAAGCAATTGGTTGTCCTTCCTGCATAAGCAATGCTCCTATGCCAATACCTGAAGCATCACATTCAATCTCAAACATTTTTGAAAAGTTAAGTAAAGACAATAAGGGGGCGTTGGTCTGCTTCTCTTTGATTAATTGAAACACCTTTTCTTGTTCTTCTCCCCATCTAAATCCAACGTTCTTCTTGATCACTTCGGTAAGTGGTGCGGCTATGCTACTAAAGTCCTTCACGAACCGCCGGTAAAAACTAGCAAGTCCATGAAAACTGTGAACATTACCTACACTTGTGGGACTCGATGTAAAACCCGGGCAAATTTGAACTTTTTGTGAATAAGGGCAAAATTGTCATTTGCCATCCTAATGCTTATTTGAAATACTCATGCTCTAGACCTCGGATGAGGAAACGGAGTTCGCCGTTGGATTCATATCGCGAAACCTAGTCACCCTGTCAAATTTCGTCAAATTCCGAGAGAGTCAGATTTTACACGTCGTTCGAGGCGACTTCGTGGCGAATGACCTCACGAACGTGCCCATAAATAAATTTTATAAAATTTCCTTAAAATTAAGTTACAGTTCAAATAAAATTAATTTGAACTTAAACAGGGATCAAATATATCGTTTCGGGCCGGAAACGGACCCGGATCAGTGGGTAACGTGTGGCACGACGTAGGCCGAGCATTTAAAATTATAAATAGGGACTTAAATGAGATATTTCAGCAGAAATATCCCATTGTTCAGCCCCTTTGGCCGGCCATAGAGAGAGAAGAGAGAGAAGAGAGAAAACCTTGATTCTTCAAGCTTTTCCTTCGATTTCCCGGAGTTCCGTCACTCGGAATCGCTCGAGCCAAGAATTAAAGTTGCTCTACGTGACTAGGGCTACACGTGGGTACCAAGAACGAAGAGTTTCACCGAAGATCAAAAGGCAAAGTTTTGGAGAAATCAAAGTCTTGAGTTTTTGGGGGTGTTCTTGGTGTGTTCTTGAAGCCTAGTCTTCATTTCAAGCTTCAAGAGGTAGGGTTCTTCCTACCTTGGATTAATCTTTCCTTAGATGTTGATAGTTTAAGGATTTGATATGTTTATGCATATGGATAGAATTTTATATGTAGGTTTATGTTTATAGAAATGGAAAAGTGAGCATAGAAATGGTTTAAGCTAATTGTTAGCTTGATTTTGGTATATGGAAGTTACATGCGATTTACTATGTAACTTAGTGAAATTAAAGGAATGCTATGTGTTATATACATTATGCCTTGAAGGTGTTTGGTGAAATGCCATGAGTATTTGGAAATTGTTGTTTTGATTGAATTGAAATAACATGCTTAAGTTTGACTTGTGGAATCATATGCTTATGATATGATTTGTAATTGAATGTGCATGTTGAAATTGTTCATGTGTTGTTCTTGGCATATTGAGCATTATGTTCTATGCAATGGGACATAGCATTGCATATGCACGGAAGCATCTCATCACATGGGTGTGTGCATGGTTGATGTCAACACCACACTTGGTGATTGACGGTATGGCTTGGGAAAAGTTGGGTCGAAGACCGAACTAAGCCGCTTGGTTGCATGATAAATTGGGTTGGGGTTAGCAAGAAGAGGCATGACGACCTCTCGGGTGCAAGGCCCGGTGATTTGGGAGATGCACTCCATTGGTGTAAGAGTCCATAAAGTGTGCGGGTATGGATGACCCTTGGTGTAAGGCCATGAATATCCAATCCCAAGAAAGACCCTAGTTTTGAAAATGTCATTTGATGTGAACATAAATGATGGAATGAAACACTTTGGCATTGCATCGTGTAGTGGGAGTCGCTGAGGACTCGGGTTGAAGTGCATGAGTGAGTGTCATCTCATTTCATGGCATGGTATTGTTGCATTCTAACTTAGAATGCATATCCTTATAAGGAATGATTGTTTATATGTTGCAAATGAATGTTGCATGAGCATGAGCATCTAGGGGGGGGGGGAGTAGCCTTTGTAGGATCTACTCTACTGGGCGTTGGCTCACCCTTCGTGGGAAAAACATTTCAGGTGCGGGATGTACACCGGCGGACGGCTCCCAATTCGAGCCCCAAGGTTGAAGAAAGCCAACTTGTGGCTTTTATGGTTTATTTTGTAAAGCTTTTGTGAAAATTCCATTTTGATGTGTAAATGTATGTGATTAATTGTAATGGAACTTGTACGAATTATGTTTTATATGGGAGATCTTATCAAACATGTGATGGATGATTTTGGGAGGTTTGGAATGGATTGAAAATGAAAAATGGTTGAAAAAGGTAAAACTGGGCAGAAAGTACCGGTACTGTGTACCGGTACGCACTTTCCAGTAGGCAAACCATACCCGTACGCAGTACCAGTACGATATTGTACCGGTACATAGTACCGATACACAGTACCGGTACACAGTACCGGTACACTCTCAAGAATTTTTCGATTTTTAAATTGTTTTGCCCTATTTTCGGTCTATGCTTTGTTTCCCTCCAATGATGTAAATGGACTATAATGGAGTATAAATCCTGATATGTTGGATTTTGGTTGAACCCAATGAATAATTGAATCCAGTTTACATTTGTGAGTTATGATCCCAGCTAAGGGGATGCTATCGCCGTGGTGTTGGGTTGAGTGACATCCACGGGTAATTCCGCTGGTTGATGGATGATCAACGGTTAATATAGGACCCCCGAAAATTGGGGGGTCACAGCTAATTCATGACTGCCTCAACCTTCTCCGGGTCTATGGATACACCCGAAGCCGACACCACATGTCCCAAAAATTTCACCTCAGTAAGCCAAAATTCGCACTTGCTGAACTTGGCATACAACTGATGGTCTCTCAAGGTCTGAAGAACGACCCTCAAGTGACCCTCATGCTCCTCCTCAGACTTGGAGTAGATCAAGATGTCGTCAACAAAAACCACGACGAACTGATCAAGGTAGGGTTGGAACACCCTATGCATGAGATCCATGAATGCCGCTGGGACATTCGTCAATCCGAATGGCATCACTGTGAACTCGAAATGCCCATACCACGTCCGAAACGCCGTCTTAGGGATATCTGTCTCCCTAACTCTCAACTGATGGTAACCGGTGCGTATCATGGATAGCCGAGATCAGGTTTTGCGAGGCAAGACCGTGAGGCTAGTGAAGGTGGTGTGGCAGTACCGGGGAGTGGAAGAGGCGACATGGGAGCGCGAGGACACCATACGTGCCAATTATCCTTTCTTGTTTGAGGATAGAGGTACGTTTTTATAGTCATTTACTATTAAATGACTGTAACATATGCATGGGATTGCATGTATGTGTGTGTGAATTTCGGGGACGAAATTCTTTTTAAGGGGGGAAGAATGTAAAACCCGGGCAAATTTGAATTTTTTGTGAATAAGGGCAAAATGGTCATTTGCCATCCTAATGCTTATTTGAAATACTCATGCTCTAGACCTCGGATGAGGAACCGGAGTTCGCCGTTGGATTCACATCGCGAAATCTAGTCACCCTGTCAAATTCGTCAAATTCCGAGAGAGTCGGATTTTGCACGTCGTTCGAGGCGACTGCGTGGCGAATGACCTCACGAACGTCCTCATAAATAAATTTTATAAAATTTCCTTAAAATTAAGTTAAAGTTCAAATAAAATTAATTTGAACTTAAACTGGGATCAAATATATCGTTTCGGGGCGGAAACGGACCCGGGTCAGTGGGTGACGTGTGGCGTGACGTAGGCCGAGCATTTAAAATTATAAATAGGGACTTAAATGAGATATTTCAGCAGAAATATCTCATTGTTCAGCCCCTTTGGCTGGCCATAGAGAGAGAAGAGAGAAAAGAGAGAAAACCTTGATTCTTCAAGCTTCTCCTTCGATTTCCCGGAGTTCCGTCACTCGGAATCGCTCGAGCCAAGAATTAAAGTTGCTCTACGTGACTAGGGCTATGCGTGGGTACCAAGAATGAAGAGTTTCACCGAATATCAAAAGGCAAAGTTTTGGAAAATCAAAGTCTTGAGTTTTTGGGGGTGTTCTTGGTGTGTTCTTGAAGCCTAGTCTTCATTTCAAGCTTCAAGAGGTAGGGTTCTTTCTACCTTGGATTAATCTTTTCTTAGATGTTGATAGTTGAAGGGTTTGATATGTTTATGCATATGGATAGACTTTTATATGTAGGTTTATGTTTATAGAAATGGAAAAGTGAGCATGGAAATGGTTTAAGCTAATTGCTAGCTTGATTTTGGTATATTGAAGTTACATGCGATTTACTATGTAACTTAGTGAAATTAAAGGAATGCTATGTGTTATATAAATTATGCCTTGAAGGTGTTTGGTGAAATGCCATGAGTATTTGGAAATTGTTGTTTTGATTGAATTGAAATAACATGCTTAAGTTTGACTTGTGGAATCATATACTTATGATATGATTTGTAATTGAATGTGCATGTTGAAATTGTTCATGTGTTGTTCTTGGCATATTGAGCATTATGTTCTATGCAATGGGACATAGCATTGCATATGCACGGAAGCATCTCATCACATGGGTGTGTGCATGGTTGATGTCAACACCACACTTGGTGATTGACGGTATGGCTTGGGAAAAGTTGGGTCGAAGACCGAACTAAGCCGCTTGGTTGCATGATAAATTGGGTTGGGGTTAGCAAGAAGAGGCATGACGACCTCTCGGGTGCAAGGCCCGGTGATTTGGGAGATGCACTCCATTGGTGTAAGAGTCCATAAAGTGTGCGGGTATGGATGACCCTTGGTGTAAGTCCATGAATATCCAATCCCAAGAAAGACCCTAATTTTGAAAATGTCATTTGATGTGAACATAAATGATGGAATGAAACACTTTGGCATTGCATCGTGTAGTGGGAGTCGCTGAGGACTCGGGTTGAAGTGCATGAGTGAGTGTCATCTCATTTCATGGCATGGTATTGTTGCATTCTAACTTAGAATGCATATCCTTATAAGGAATGATTGTTTATATGTTGCAAATGAATGTTGCATGAGCATGAGCATCTAGGGGGGGGGGGGAGTAGCCTTTGTAGGATCTACTCTACTGGGCGTTGGCTCACCCTTCGTGGGAAAAACATTTCAGGTGCGGGATGTACACCGGCGGACGGCTCCCAATTCGAGCCCCAAGGTTGAAGAAAGCCAACTTGTGGCTTTTATGGTTTATTTTGTAAAGCTTTTGTGAAAATTCCATTTTGATGTGTAAATGTATGTGATTAATTGTAATGGAACTTGTACGAATTATGTTTTATATGGGAGATCTTATCAAACATGTGATGGATGATTTTGGGAGGTTTGGAATGGATTGAAAATGAAAAATGGTTGAAAAAGGTAAAACTGGGCAGAAAGTACCGGTACTGTGTACCGGTACGGTAGGGTACCGGTACTGTGTACCGGTACGCACTTTCCAGTAGGCAAACCATACCGGTACGCAGTACCAGTACGATATTGTACCGGTACATAGTACCGGTACACAGTACCGGTACACTCTCAAGAATTTTTCGATTTTTAAATTACTTTGCCCTATTTTCGGTCTATGCTTTGTTTCCCTCCAATGATGTAAATGGACTATAATGGAGTATAAATCCTGATATGTTGGATTTTTGTTGAACCCAATGAATAATTGAATCCAGTTTACATTTGTGAGTTATGATCCCAGCTAAGGGGATGCTATCGCCGTGGTGTTGGGTTGAGTGACATCCACGGGTAATTCCGCTGGTTGATGGATGATCAACGGTTAATATAGGACCCCCGGAAATTGGGGGGTCACAGCTAATTCATGACTGCCTCAACCTTCTCCGGGTCTATGGATACACCCGAAGCCGACACCACATGTCCCAAAAATTTCACCTCAGTAAGCCAAAATTCGCACTTGCTGAACTTGGCATACAACTGATGGTCTCTCAAGGTCTGAAGAACGACCCTCAAGTGACCCTCATGCTCCTCCTCAGACTTGGAGTAAATCAAGATGTCGTCAACAAAAACCACGACGAACTGATCAAGGTAGGGTTGGAACACCCTATGCATGAGATCCATGAATGCCGCTGGGACATTCGTCAATCCGAATGGCATCACTGTGAACTCGAAATGCCCATACCACGTCCGAAACGCCGTCTTAGGGATATCTGTCTCCCTAACTCTCAACTGATGGTAACCGGTGCGTATCATGGATAGCCGAGATCAGGTTTTGCGAGGCAATACCGTGAGGCTAGTGAAGGTGGTGTGGCAGTACCGGGGAGTGGAAGAGGCGACATGGGAGCGCGAGGACACCATACGTGCCAATTATCCTTTCTTGTTTGAGGATAGAGGTACGTTTTTATAGTCATTTACTATTAAATGACTGTAACATATGCATGGGATTGCATGTATGTGTGTGTGAATTTCGGGGACGAAATTCTTTTTAAGGGGGGAAGAATGTAAAACCCGGGCAAATTTGAATTTTTTGTGAATAAGGGCAAAATGGTCATTTGCCATCCTAATGCTTATTTGAAATACTCATGCTCTAGACCTCGGATGAGGAAACGGAGTTCGCCGTTGGATTCACATCGCGAAATCTAGTCACCCTGTCAAATTCGTCAAATTCCGAGAGAGTCGGATTTTGCACGTCGTTCGAGGCGACTGCGTGGCGAATGACCTCACGAACGTCCCCATAAATAAATTTTATAAAATTTCCTTAAAATTAAGTTAAAGTTCAAATAAAATTAATTTGAACTTAAACTGGGATCAAATATATCGTTTTGGGGCGGAAACGGACCCGGGTCAGTGGGTGACGTGTGGCGTGACGTAGGCCGAGCATTTAAAATTATAAATAGGGACTTAAATGAGATATTTCAGCAGAAATATCTCATTGTTCAGCCCCTTTGGCTGGCCATAGAGAGAGAAGAGAGAAAAGAGAGAAAACCTTGATTCTTCAAGCTTCTCCTTCGATTTCCCGGAGTTCCGTCACTCGGAATCGCTCGAGCCAAGAATTAAAGTTGCTCTACGTGACTAGGGCTATGCGTGGGTACCAAGAATGAAGAGTTTCACCGAATATCAAAAGGCAAAGTTTTGGAAAATCAAAGTCTTGAGTTTTTGGGGGTGTTCTTGGTGTGTTCTTGAAGCCTAGTCTTCATTTCAAGCTTCAAGAGGTAGGGTTCTTTCTACCTTGGATTAATCTTTTCTTAGATGTTGATAGTTGAAGGGTTTGATATGTTTATGCATATGGATAGACTTTTATATGTAGGTTTATGTTTATAGAAATGGAAAAGTGAGCATGGAAATGGTTTAAGCTAATTGCTAGCTTGATTTTGGTATATTGAAGTTACATGCGATTTACTATGTAACTTAGTGAAATTAAAGGAATGCTATGTGTTATATAAATTATGCCTTGAAGGTGTTTGGTGAAATGCCATGAGTATTTGGAAATTGTTGTTTTGATTGAATTGAAATAACATGCTTAAGTTTGACTTGTGGAATCATATACTTATGATATGATTTGTAATTGAATGTGCATGTTGAAATTGTTCATGTGTTGTTCTTGGCATATTGAGCATTATGTTCTATGCAATGGGACATAGCATTGCATATGCACGGAAGCATCTCATCACATGGGTGTGTGCATGGTTGATGTCAACACCACACTTGGTGATTGACGGTATGGCTTGGGAAAAGTTGGGTCGAAGACCGAACTAAGCCGCTTGGTTGCATGATAAATTGGGTTGGGGTTAGCAAGAAGAGGCATGACGACCTCTCGGGTGCAAGACCCGGTGATTTGGGAGATGCACTCCATTGGTGTAAGAGTCCATAAAGTGTGCGGGTATGGATGACCCTTGGTGTAAGTCCATGAATATCCAATCCCAAGAAAGACCCTAATTTTGAAAATGTCATTTGATGTGAACATAAATGATGGAATGAAACACTTTGGCATTGCATCGTGTAGTGGGAGTCGCTGAGGACTCGGGTTGAAGTGCATGAGTGAGTGTCATCTCATTTCATGGCATGGTATTGTTGCATTCCAACTTAGAATGCATATCCTTATAAGGAATGATTGTTTATATGTTGCAAATGAATGTTGCATGAGCATGAACATCTAGGGGGGGGGGGGGGAGTAGCCTTTGTAGGATCTACTCTACTGGGCGTTGGCTCACCCTTCGTGGGAAAAACATTTCAGGTGCGGGATGTACACCGGCGGACGGCTCCCAATTCGAGCCCCAAGGTTGAAGAAAGCCAACTTGTGGCTTTTATGGTTTATTTTGTAAAGCTTTTGTGAAAATTCCATTTTGATGTGTAAATGTATGTGATTAATTGTAATGGAACTTGTACGAATTATGTTTTATATGGGAGATCTTATCAAACATGTGTTGGATGATTTTGGGAGGTTTGGAATGGATTGAAAATGAAAAATGGTTGAAAAAGGTAAAACTGGGCAGAAAGTACCGGTACTGTGTACCGGTACGGTAGGGTACCGGTACTGTGTACCGGTACGCACTTTCCAGTAGGCAAACCATACCGGTACGCAGTACCAGTACGATATTGTACCGGTACACAGTACCGGTACACTCTCAAGAATTTTTCGATTTTTAAATTGCTTTGCCCTATTTTCGGTCTATGCTTTCTTTCCCTCCAATGATGTAAATGGACTATAATGGAGTATAAATCCTGATATGTTGGATTTTGGTTGAACCCAATGAATAATTGAATCCAGTTTACATTTGTGAGTTATGATCCCAGCTAAGGGGATGCTATCGCCGTGGTGTTGGGTTGAGTGACATCCACGGGTAATTCCGCTGGTTGATGGATGATCAACGGTTAATATAGGACCCCCGGAAATTGGGGCGTCACAGCCAATTCATGACTGCCTCAACCTTCTCCGGGTCTATGGATACACCCGAAGCCGACACCACATGTCCCAAAAATTTCACCTCAGTAAGCCAAAATTCGCACTTGCTGAACTTGGCATACAACTGATGGTCTCTCAAGGTCTGAAGAACGACCCTCAAGTGACCCTCATGCTCCTCCTCAGACTTGGAGTAGATCAAGATGTCGTCAACAAAAACCACGACGAACTGATCAAGGTAGGGTTGGAACACCCTATGCATGAGATCCATGAATGCCGCTGGGACATTCGTCAATCCGAATGGCATCACTGTGAACTCGAAATGCCCATACCGCGTCCGAAACGCCGTCTTAGGGATATCTGTCTCCCTAACTCTCAACTGATGGTAACCGGTGCGTATCATGGATAGCCGAGATCAGGTTTTGCGAGGCAAGACCGTGAGGCTAGTGAAGGTGCTGTGGCAGTACCGGGGAGTGGAAGAGGCGACATGGGAGCGCGAGGACACCGTACGTGCCAATTATCCTTTCTTGTTTGAGGATAGATGTACGTTTTTATAGTCATTTACTATTAAATAACTGTAACATATGCATGGGATTGCATGTATGTGTGTGTGAATTTCGGGGACGAAATTCTTTTTAAGGGGAGAAGAATGTAAAACCCGGGCAAATTTGAACTTTTTGTGAATAAGGGCAAAATGGTCATTTGCCATCCTAATGCTTATTTGAAATACTCATGCTCTAGACCTCGGATGAGGAAACGGAGTTCGCCGTTGGATTCACATCGCGAAATCTAGTCACCCTGTCAAATTCGTCAAATTCCGAGAGAGTCGGATTTTGCACGTCGTTCGAGGCGACTGCGTGGCGAATGACCTCACGAACGTCCCCATAAATAAATTTTATAAAATTTCCTTAAAATTAAGTTAAAGTTCAAATAAAATTAATTTGAACTTAAACTGGGATCAAATATATCGTTTCGGGGCGGAAACGGACCCGGGTCAGTGGGTGACGTGTGGCGTGACGTAGGCCGAGCATTTAAAATTATAAATAGGGACTTAAATGAGATATTTCAGCAGAAATATCCCATTGTTCAGCCCCTTTGGCCGGCCATAGAGAGAGAAGAGAGAAAACCTTGATTCTTCAAGCTTCTCCTTCGATTTCCCGGAGTTCCGTCACTCGGAATCGCTCGAGCCAAGAATTAAAGTTGCTCTACGTGACTAGGGCTATGCGTGGGTACCAAGAATGAAGAGTTTCACCGAATATCAAAAGGCAAAGTTTTGGAAAATCAAAGTCTTGAGTTTTTGGGGGTGTTCTTGGTGTGTTCTTGAAGCCTAGTCTTCATTTCAAGCTTCAAGAGGTAGGGTTCTTCCTACCTTGGATTAATCTTTTCTTAGATGTTGATAGTTTAAGGGTTTGATATGTTTATGCATATGGATAGACTTTTATATGTAGGTTTATGTTTATAGAAATGGAAAAGTGAGCGTAGAAATGGTTTAAGCTAATTGCTAGCTTGATTTTGGTATATGGAAGTTACATGCGATTTACTATGTAACTTAGTGAAATTGAAGGAATGCTATGTGTTATATAAATTATGCCTTGAAGGTGTTTGGTGAAATGCCATGAGTATTTGGAAATTGTTGTTTTGATTGAATTGAAATAACATGCTTAAGTTTGACTTGTGGAATCATATGCTTATGATATGATTTGTAATTGAATGTGCATGTTGAAATTGTTCATGTGTTGTTCTTGGCATATTGAGCATTATGTTCTATGCAATGGGACATAGCATTGCATATGCACGGAAGCATCTCATCACATGGGTGTGTGCATGGTTGATGTCAACACCACACTTGGTGATTGACGGTATGGCTTGGGAAAAGTTGGGTCGAAGACCGAACTAAGCCGCTTGGTTGCATGATAAATTGGGTTGGGGTTAGCAAGAAGAGGCATGACGACCTCTCGGGTGCAAGGCCCGGTGATTTGGGAGATGCACTTCATTGGTGTAAGAGTCCATAAAGTGTGCGGGTATGGATGACCCTTGGTGTAAGTCCATGAATATCCAATCCCAAGAAAGACCCTAGTTTTGAAAATGTCATTTGATGTGAACATAAATGATGGAATGAAACACTTTGGCATTGCATCGTGTAGTGAGAGTCGGTGAGTGACATCCACGGGTAATTCCGCTGGTTGATGGATGATCAGCGGTTAATATAGGACCCCCGGAAATTGGGGCGTCACACTCGACCAATCTTGGATTGCACATACTTTCTCTTCATCAACCTGTATACCTTGCGCACTAACAACAAATCCCAGAAATACAAGCTTATCGGTGTAAAAAGTACACTTGTTTAGCTTAGCAAACAACTTTTCTTTCCTAAGCACATCTAAAATAGATTTCAAATGTACTACATAATCGTCCACATTTTTGCTATAAATGAGTATATCATCAAAGAAGACAAAAACAAATATGCCTATAAATGCACGCAAAACATGATTCATAAGTCTCATAAAGGTGCTCGGAGCGTTAGTCAATCCAAAAGGCATAACTAACCATTCATACAAACCATATTTTGTTTTAAAGGCAGTTTTCCATTCATCTCCTTCCTTTATTCTAATATGATGATAACCACTCTTTAAATCAATCTTAGAAAATACACAAGAACCATGTAGCTCATCTAACATATCATCTAAGCGAGGAATAGGATGACGATACTCTACCGTTATGTTGTTGATGGTCCGGCAATCAACGCACATTCTCCACGTCCCATCCTTCTTAGGTACAAGTAAAACCAGAACTGTGCATGGGCTCATGCTCTCCCTCACGTGCCCTTTCTCCAACAACTCACTTACCTGCCGTTGAAGCTCCTTTGTCTCCTCGGGATTGCTCCCATAGGTTGGTCGGTTTGGAATTGTCGCACCGGGAACAAAATCAATTTGATGTTCAATCCCTCAGATTGGAGGTAACACATGTGGTGTTTTCCTCAGGAAAGACATCCTTATACTCCTGCAAAAGAGAAACAACAGAACTAGGCAAAGCAAGGTCAAGTTCGTTAGTGTATGGAAATGCCTATTTGTACAAAAGTACAATCATCGGCTGATTTGAAAACATTGCTCTCTTAATTTCACTCACTTTTGGATATAAATTCTTTTGTTTTCTCTCTGATTTTCTCTCAATGGCCAAATTTTGATTTTCTTTTTCTCTCTCATTTTTCTCGGTCTCTCTCTAATTTTCACTCTTTTTCTTTTGTTCACTCTCTTTCTTTTGATCACTCCCTTTTTGCAATCTCACTTGATCCTCATATACTTGTTGCGGTGTCAATGGTACAAGAGTGATCGATCGTTGATTAAGCACAAAGGAGTATTTGTTCGTAAAGCCATCATGTTTCACATGCCTATCAAATTGCCATGGACACCCTAGCAATAAGTGTCCCGCTTGCATCGGTACTACATTACACAACACTTCATCTTCGTACTTACCGATTCAAAATGCAACTAACACCTGCTTGTTCACTCTTATCTCACCACTGTCATTTAACCATTGCAACTTGTACGGTTTATGGTGCTTCAGCACGGGTAGTCCCAATTTCTCCACCATAATTGTGCTTGCAACATATTAGTACAACTACCACCATCAATAATCATACTACACACCTTGTCTTTGATGTAGCCCCTAGTGTGAAAGATGTTCTCCCGCTGTACTTTATCAACCTCTTTTGCATGCACGCTCAATGCTATCCTCGCCACCAATGTCAATGCATTAGGGGCTAAATATTCCTCCTTGGAAACGTCCTCCAATGGTGGCATGTCATCAGTGTCGGAATCTTCATTGTCGGTCACAATTTCACCATTGTCTTGCAACACCATGACCTGCTTGTTTGGACATTGACTTGCTATGTCTCCCCTGCCTTGACATTTAAAACATTTAATATCATGATTCCTAAAGGTAGAAGTGTCGATTTTACCTTGAGGAATGTGGTTGGTGTTCACGGACTTGGGCTCAGATTTGGATGTTTGTGACTTGTCCATTTGCTTGGTATAACTCGGTTTCCAAGAGGTAGAACTGTAACACCCCACATTTTCTTTTATATATATGTATATAGATATATAGTAAATAATTGTAGTAAAAATGTGGATATGTGTAATGATGTAAGAATGAACTATATAGGTTGTAATAGTAAGAGAAATGCTAGAGATGCATATTGATTGGGAAGTTTGAGTTTCAAAGACGTTTAAACTTGGAAAGGGCGATTAGATGAATTTCTAAATATTTTTAGGTCAAAATAAGGTGTCCATTGAATCCGGAAGGTCGAACAACCTTGGGAGAGGTAATATGAGGTATATTGGAAGTTAGGAAGATTTTTGGAATGAAAGCACATTTAAGAGAAAACTTGGGTAGAAAGGATTTTGGACACTTCCTAGTATTTTGATCATAACTCTTTATTCCGATGTCCAGTTGATCCTAAATTTTGACAGTAGATAGTAGACATCTAGGGCTACAAAAGTGTATTTCACGAAAAATTTCCAAATCAATCTATAAATAGGCCAAAACTTCACTGGAAGTTGCAACAGAAACAGGAATTCCGTTCGAACGTGAATCGACGTTCGAACGTGAATCGATGTTCGAACGTGAATAAACGTTCGAACGAAAGTGCGTTCCAGTACTCTTGTCTGATGGAAAAACCAAAGTACTGGGAGCAACAACCGTTCGAACGCCAATGACGTTCGAACGCCAATGACGAATTCTGAACTTCAGAATCGCGCACAGGAGGCTATTTCTTTCCCTATAAATACATAAGGACATCTCCATTAGTCCCATTTCAACATTTCAAACCCTAGGAAGACTTAGAGAGGAGGAAAGAAAGGGAAAACACAAGATCAAAGGAGGATTTGCACCTTGAAGAAGATCAAAACTTCAAGTTTTCAAGAACACATAGGAAGAAGAAAGGTAGGGGTTTTCTCTCACTCTTTTACATTGAGGCTAGGGTATTTATATATATATGTTTTGGTTATCAATGGTATATATATGTTATGGAATCATCCTCTCTTAGGCTTTTTGACAAAGATTACATGTTTTGGACAAAACTAGGGTTTAATACCCATGAAATCTCTTCTCTAGTTTTCAAATCCTCATTTTTGGAGAGTGATGCATTTCTTTCTTAAATGCTTTCTTTATTATGGATTTTCGAACCCTTAGTGCTTTGTGTTGGGTAGAACAATGATGTTATTGTGATCTCATGTATTTTCTTTGTTGGTTGTGGAATTATTACATGATATATTTTGGGGGATTTTGGATAGATGATTGTGAATTGAAATCAATATTGGAATTGTAAGCTTGGTTGGGTTGTTTGTGATGCACATGAGTGAGAGGTTCCTTATAAGGATGCTCACCCCTTCCCAAGAGGTTCCTTATAAGGATGCTTGGGAAGCCATGTAATGATTTGTGAGAGGTTCCTTATAAGGATGCTCACCCCTTCCCAAGAGGTTCCTTATAAGGATGTTTGGGAAGCCATGTAATGATTTGTGAGAGGTTCCTTATAAGGATGCTCACCCCTTCCCAAGAGGTTCCTTATAAGGATGCTTGGGAAGCCATGCAATGAATTGTGAGAGGTTCATTATAAGGATGCTCACCCCTTCCCAAGAGGTTCCTTCTAAGGATGCTTGGGAAGCCATGTAATGATTTGTGAGAGGTTCCTTATAAGGATGCTCACCCCTTCCCAAGAGGTTCCTTATAAGGATGCTTGGGAAGCCATGCAATGAATTGTGAGAGGTTCCTTGTAAGGATGATCACCCATTCCCAAGAGGTTCCTTGTAAGGATGCTTGGGAAGCCATGTAATGATTTGTGAGAGGTTCCTTGTAAGGATGCTCACCAATTCTCAAGAGGTTCCTTGTAAGGATGCTTGAGAATCAAAGATGACCTAAACGGGGGTGGAGGTTACCCTAAAGTATGCCACCTACCGAAAGAATTGTTGGAAATTGTGTATGGTGGACTGGATTATATTTGAAAACGATTTGCTAACTGTATAGTGGTTTCACTTATTCATTCAATTACTGTTGTTCCTTAAACTTGAGATCTATTAAATGTCCTGGTTTTTATTTCAAAAGTTATATATGATATTTGTGAAATGAGACCGACCGTTTTTAAATGCTTTTCTAAACCTTGTGTGGGTTTGAGAGAATTTTCTACAGAGCTTCGTGCTCACCCCCTACCGCTAACATTTTTCAGATCACCTGCAAGAGGAGGACGTAGGGGTCGAGGAGCCCGCTACTTGGGAGACTCCACTGGACGGGAGTGTGGATCCCGAGGTGGACGTTTAGAGCGACCTCCTTTCCTTTTGTACTAGACTAGGACATTCTTTTGGAGCACTGTGTAGTCTAGTTTCTTTTGTTTATTCCGCTGTGCAACTTTAATTAATTTTTGAGATGTAAATGCCATAGCTTGGCTTATTCTTTTGGGATGATCTTGTAAATTCTATGGATGATGAATGGAAAAATTTTCTTACTCAAGAAATTATATTAGTGCTCTCATGATATGAATGTTTTAGAATGTAATGCCGTCCAGGGTGTGTTTTGGGGTGTTAGAAGAACTAGAGTTATGGGCTGCATGTGACCCACCCCCCCTCTTGAGTTGTTGCTCCACTTTGATGGCCATGTGCACCATATCTTCCAACTCCACATAATGTTGCATCTCTACCTTATCTTGGATTTCTTGGTTTAATCCAAGTAAAAACCTAGCCATTGTAGCCTCTCGATCTTCCTCTACATTAGCTCGGATCGTAGCAATCTCTATCTCCTTGTAGTAATCCTCCACGCTCCAGCTTCCCTGTCTCAGAACTTGTAGATGTTTGTACAACTCTCGGTAGTAGTAACTTGGAACGAATTGCTTTCTCATCACCATTTTCATCTCCTCCCATGTCTCTATTGGTCGTTCTCTATTCCACCTCCTGTTTATAACAAGCTTATCCCACCAAGTAATAACATAGTCAGAAAACTCAATCACTGCTAATTTTACCTTCTTTGCTTCGGAATTGTTGTGGCAGTCAAATACGAACTCCATCTTCTTCTCCCAGTCAAGGTATGCTTCAGGATCGGATCTACCTTGAAATGATGGAATCTTCATCTTAATACCACCCAAGTTGTTATCTTCCCGATTCCTAACTTCTCTAAACCGCCCTCCATGTCTCCTATTACTAACAACAGAATTCTGATCATCTTCTTCATCAAAACCAGCCCCATAAGGCTCTTCATCAAAACCCTCACTTCCCTAAGTTGAACTCTTTCCCTTCTACGCAAATTAGGGATGTTTTGTGGTTGCTTCTCACATGTATTCTCCATCTGATCTATCCGTTCGTGAACCTGTTCTAGTTCCAACTTCATCACACGCCTCATCTCACTCATCATGGCCTCCATAAACAATTTCGGATCAGCCAGTTCCGTAGCATCTTCGGCCATGTTCTTAGCATTGTTATGAGACATGATTGCTACAAAAACAAAGTTAGAAAAAAAAAGGACCTCTCAATTCTCTCCCTTGTGTGTTTACACTCAAGAATGTGATTCACTCTACACTCGTGTTTCACTTAAAAATATGTGGCTTTTGACCCTCTAATGTTCTCACCACTCTTGCCTTTTTACACTCGATAATTCTGTTTCAGTTCTTTTGAAACTAAACAAACAATTCTCAAAATTTCTAGCAACAATTCACCAAGAACTCATCAAGGAATTTGAGGTTTTAAGAGCAAGAATTCAAGGAACATGACTGATTAGATTTTCGGAAGCACAAAATAGCAAGATTTCCACAAAAAAAAAAAAAAAATATGATTTTGGGGTGAGGTGATTTTCGGGCTTATTGGACCCAAAATGGATGAACACAAAAAATTCTTCTTTTTTCTTCTCTTTTTTTTGACTCCTTTTTGCCTTTTTTTTTTTTTTTGGATCAGCAACTATCTTTGGTAGTAACAGAATAAGAATTCGTAATAAACTAGAACCAACAAAATACGAGCGGAATGGGGTAAAGGAAATTCGGCTAAACTAGGGTATGTGAACCGAATTTGGAACTTAAAAGAACACTGAATAAAGAAAAGAAAGGTTTTAAGAGATAGGGAAACCTGAACTAGAACCTATGCTCTGATACGAAATGATGTGAATCCCGCCAAAATAACGAGATTTGACAATGAAAAGGAACTCAAGATCGTTCTACGATCAGAATTGAATGATAAACCTCGATCCGTTGTTTACGACAAACAAGAACCTTGGTATATATGACCTCAACCCGTTGTTTATTGCAAAAACAAGAACCTCGGTATAAGGGAAGACGCCACAAACGGTGGGGGGAAACCCATTTGATAAGTCGTTGGTGAACACCACGAAAAATCCCGATAAGTTCGAATAGTTCTTCAAGGAACAGCAGATAAAATACTCTCCAATTTGCTGAATAATGATATGCTCTTTTCATTGATTAGACGCCTATTTAAAAGGCTGGCCATTACAAGGAAACTTCCTAAAATAGCTATCCTAATAAAGAAATAACTCTTACTTGCTGGTAAAGAATTATCTCTTACTTGCTGGTAAAGAAATAACTCTTACTTTCCTAAAACTCTTACTTTCCTAAAAGAGAAAAAAACACTAAGCCTTTTAATTGGCTGATCACATGCCTAAAATAGACAAGGAAAGTCTTACTTTCCTAAAAGAAAAAATAAATGGCATGCAAGCCTTATAATCAGACCCAAAAAGAGTAATCTTAAACATGCCCATTTAAGCTTAGCCTTAGCCAGATTCTTCTCGAACTTGAATCATGTTGATGACTCTTTGTTGCTCAAGTGGACCATGCTCAATGGGCCTCCATGAATTTTCTTGAGTCCATACCTCTTGAATCAGTTCGTTGAGTACATCTTTAAACTTCCTTGCTCGTGCTCTCGTAACCTGCCCAATTGGGACTTGAACTAGATCCCTTGAAGTTGTGTTATGATTTGCATCATTAACTTTATTTTCTTTTCATATGTCAGTAACTCTAATAGAGGTTGGATTACTTGAATAACTTAGTACTCAATTACTTGTATTAGTGGATGTAAATGGTTAGCATTATGTTGCATAGCGAACTTGTTAGATCATATATTTGTAATTGGCTAATTTTGTGGAGTCCATTATAAATCTCAACCTATTCCACGATCATGATTCTACAACAACGAAGAACCCGAAGGGTCATTAAAGGAAGGAGATCATGCGTCAAATCTACATAAAAAGCAATATGTTTGCACCTTCAGCTTAGGACAAGGTAATGACCTAGACACTTAAGATGATCCCTTGGTTTAATAGACTTTGGAGAATTATAGTTAAATGGAATCCCGATTTATCCGTGTATAGCTCCTAGGTGTTTTTCAACGAAAAGATTTTCCAAAACTATTTTGTGTTTTCGAAAACATAGTTTAAGCCATTAGTGTACCCTTTAGTACTCAGGAGGACGAGTTTTTCTTTGTTTTAGGCCAAAAAACAAAATAGAAGGTACCTACCAATGCTCACTAGCCTTCGCTAGAGCAGTCTCTTTATGACTTAACGAAGAAAAAGGGAAAAGGCCAAAAGGAGGAGATCAAGGCTCACCCTTGGGGGTCGGTTGAGCGGTCTATTCTCCAAGGTCGATTTGGATGTTCTCTAATTTGAGTTTTCTTGTTGACTAAGATTTCTCTTATTCTTAAGGCCTATAAATAGGGAATGTCTGTCCCAAACTAAGGTATCACTTTTGTGAGCTAAATTCTTGCCTCTTACTCCTTTGAGATGACACTGCAACCCTATATCCCTAAACCCTAGGCTATAATCTAGAGATTCTACCCGACCTCATAACTTGGTTTTGAAAATCTTGATAGGTCGAAGACAAAACCCATTGGTGCGCGTAATCCGATGATCGTCGGTGAGCCTGAGATTGCACGAGGGATAGAAGATCCTCGTGAAGGTGAATCCAACTTGCCGAGCCGAGAGGAGACCAGACCACGGCAGCATGAGTGATAGACGTAATCCACGCCGCCACAAACCCGCAAATAGCCACTAACAATGCAGCTAGGGCCTACATCCAGAAAGCCGCAAAGGAAAGAGAGGTGCTCGAATTGCGGTTGGTCCCAGAAGTAAGGTCCAAAAGAATGAAGTTTGAAGACTCGACGGAGATGATCTGCTTCTCAGAGCAGGACCTGATCCGGATTCATCAGCCGCATAATGATGGATTGGTAATAACACTTAGGATTGCCAACTACGACGTGAAAAGAGTGCTAATCGATCCAGGGAGTTCAACTTTCGAATTAGTATTTCAATATTAGTATTCATAATTATGCATTGAGTTCAAAGCTCTTTTCAACTGGGTAAATTGTAACGACTGAGGTGATGTAATGCAATCTGATCTGTTGAGCATAAATGGAGGTCCTATGACTCGGGCGAAAGCGAAAAGGATGAAGGAAGCATTGAACAGGTTGATTCAAGACATATGGGCTGATTGTGCAAGTTCAAGCATGGAGAATGCATTTGGAGGCTTTAAGGGCTTTAAGGGGAAAATGCCTCAAGTTTATTTTAATGTAATTCAAGTCCAACAAACCTGATTAAGTGGCTTTATGGGCTGATTTAGGTTATTTAGGGAATTTGGGCTGATTACTTGTTTTAAGCCCAACTTTAGTTATTCCTATTTGGGTTTGGATTGTCAAAATATAAACTCCTATTAGAATTTGTCTCCGTAGCAAATTAGGATTTGTTTCCTTTTCTTATTTGGATTAAGACAACTTAGCTAAAAAGTAGGAATTAGGTTGTTGGCTGATTTTGGCGTGTTTTAGGGCTTTATATACACACATAAGACCTTGTAAAAGATAGAATATCATTTTTATGAGTATTGTGAGGTTTTCTACCATATTGTTCTTCCAAGAACTATTTCAAGAACTTATCAAGAATCAATCTTTCTTGTGGCGTTCATCGACTAATTGCTCTACCTTGAGTGTGGCGTCTTTTTCTTGAGCTATTAACCTTGGGTTCTTGTTTCTTGAAAACATTGGGTCTAGGGTTCTTGGTTCTTATAATTTGATTTGTGAACTTTCTTGGGGATTCTTCAATCAATTAGCGTGTGGGTTATTGAATTCGTTTAAGGGTTCGCATCACGAGGCTTCCAGGTTAGAGAGGAAACTAAAATTAACTTTGTATATTTAATGTAAATAGACAGTGTGAGGGGGGAAAATGCTCATGTGTTTATTCCTGATAGTGTAGATACATAGGAGTGTTGGTCTTGGGGTGGTATGTACTATTAACTTGACAAATAGTGTGACCTTAACTTTTTTTTCTTTTTGTATGTCAATAACTCTAATAGTGGTTGGATTACTTGAATAACTTATTACTCAATTACTTGTATTAGTGGATGTAAATGGTTGGCATTATGTTGATTATCGAACTTGTTAGATCATATATTCATAATTTGATAATTTTGTGGAGTCCTTTATAAATCTCAACCGATTCTACGGTCATGATTCTACAACAACGAAGAACCAAAAGCATGATTAAAGGAAGGTGATCATGAGTCAAATCTACATCAAAAGCAATCTATTTCCACCTTCAAGCTTAGGACAAAGAAATGACCTAGACACATAAGATGATCCCTGGGTTTAATAGATTTGGGAGGATTATAAGTTAAATGGAATCGCGATTTATCCTTGTATAGCTCCTAGGTGTTTTTCAAGGAAAAGATTTTCCAAAACTATTTTGTGTTTTCGAAAACATAGTTTAAGCCATTAGTGGACCCCTCTTGAGCACACCCTTTAGTGCTCAAGAGGACGAGTGTGAAAAAAAATAGAAGGCACCTCTCTATGCTTACTAGCCTTCACTAGAGCGGTCTCTTTATGACTTAACGAAGAAAATGGGAAAAGGCTAAAAGGAGGAGATCAGGGCTAACCCTCTGGGGTCGCTCGAGCGGTATGTTCTCCTAGGTCGATTTGGTTATTCTCTAATTTGAGTTTTCTTGTTAACCAAGATTGCTCTTATTCTGAAGGCATATAAATAGGGAATGTCTTTCCACAACTAAGGTATCATTTTTGTGAGCTAAATTGTTGCCTCTTACTCCTTTGAGATGACATTGCAATCCTAGATCCCTAAACCCAAGGCTAAAATGTAGAGATTCTACTCGACCTCACTACTTGGTGTTGAAGATCTTGATTGGTCGAAGACCAAACCCATTGGTGCGTGCATTCCGATGATTGTTGGTGCACCCGAGATTGCACGAGGGCTAGAGGATCCTCACGAAGGTGAATCCAACTTACGTTGTCCAAGACTTATAGGAGGTCTGTGGTGGAGAGGCTTATTGAAGGAAGGAACATCTAACCATGGCATTGGTTGAAGATTATGACCCAAGTAGTTGTAAGCTGTTTCTCGGGTAATTGAGTTGACTTTTGTGAATCGAGAAGGTTCACTACAATTTTTACAAAGTAGGGGTTTCTGCGTCAACAAATCACTTCTATCATTTATTATTTTTACATATACACTTGTTAATTGATGCACTCACGCGCACAAGGTGTTTGATTGAATGTCTTCATCATCCACAATTGTGTACCAAGGGTTTGGTTCATTGTGTTGGGATCCTCATGAGGAGATTGAGGGAAATCAATATAGGAATCTTAAAGGTTTCATGGATCACTTTGGTTAAAAAGTTGTTCACACCATTAATCAGGAAATTCTTGTGAGAAGATGGAATTCAGGTTGTAATAGGTTTTAAGCTGTGATGGATTAATCGTAAAGTTTAAAAACCTATTTACCCCCTCTAGTTAGTGTCACACGCTCCACGTGTATAATCGTGGGGGATGATCCACAACGTTTCTCCCCTCCTGGAACAACAAGTGGTATCAACGCGTTGTTGCCCCGAGGTTCAGAGATGCACTGTTGGTATATTTTTGAATTTGCTTGTATACCTAGTTTGTTTGCCTTCTAGAGATCTATTATTGGGTGAGGGATCATGATCACTAGCAAGACAAGGACAGAGTACGCCACAAAATAACACAAGGGTTCATCAAGGAATCCTTAGGAAGGAACGAATGTATATGATGACGGGTAATCAGGATACATAAGAATGTTCAAGTGAGTATAACTTTTGAATTATTATTTCAATATTAGTATTCATAATTATGCATTGAGTACGAAGAAAAAGGGAAAAGGCCAAAACGAGGAGATCAGGGCTCACCCTCTCTGGTCGCTCGAGCGAGCTATTCTCGTAGGTCGATTTTGTTGTTCATTAATTTGAGGTTTCTTGTTGACCAAGATTGCTCTTATTCTGAAGGCATATAAATAGGGAATGTCTTTCCCAAAATAAAGTATCACTTTTGTGAGCAAAATTCTTGCCTCTTACTCCTTTGAGATGACACTGCAACCCTAGATCCCTAAACCCAAGCCTACAATCTTGAGATTCTACACAACCTCACAACTTGGTCTTGAAGATCTTGATTGGTCGAAGAACAAACTCATTGTTGCGTGCATTCCGATGATTGTTGGTGTGCCCAAGATTGCATGAGGGCTAGAGGATCCTCGCGGAGGTGAATCCAACTTACGTTGTCCAAGTCGTCAAGGAGGCCCATGGCGGAGAAGCTTATTGAAGGAAGGAGCGTCTAACCATGGAATTGGTTGAGTATTAGGACCCAAGTACTTGTAAGCTGATTCTCGCGTAGTGGATTTGACTTTTGTGCACCAAGAAGGTTCTTGGCGATTTTTACCGAGGATGGGTTTTCGTGCCGACAAATCACTTGTGTCATTTATTATTTTCACATATACACTTGTGAATTGATGCACACACGTGCACAAGGTGTTTGATTGTATGTTTGATTGATGTCTTAAACATCCATAGTTGTGTACCAAGGGTTTGGTTCATTGAGCTGGGATCCTCGTGGGGAGATTGAGGGAAATCAATACAATAATCTTAATGGTTTTAATGGGTCGCTGTGTTTAAAAAGGTGTTCTCACCATTAATCGAGAAATTCTTGTGAGAAGATGGAATTCTGGTTGTAATAGGTTTTAACTTGGGATTGATTATGCGTAAAGTTTAAAAACCTATTCACCCCCTAGGTAGTGTCGCACGCTCCACGTGTATAATCGTGGGGGAAGATCCACAATGTTTCTCCCCTCCTGGAACAACAAATGGTATCCGAGCGTTGTTGCCCTGAGTTGCAGATATGCACTGTAGGTATATTTTGTAATTTGCTTATATACCTAGTTTGTTTGCATTCTAGAGATCTATTGTTGGGTGAGGGATCACGACCACCAGCAAAACAAGGACAAGGTATGCCACAAAATCATACAACGGTTCATCAAGGAATCCTTACGAAGTGATGAATGTATATGATGACAGGTAATCTGGATACATAAGAACGTTTTGGTAAGTATAACTTTCGAATTAGTATTTCAATATTAGTATCCATAATTATGCATTGAGTACGAAGTTCTTTTCGGCTGGGTAAATTGTAACGACTGAGGTTTCAGAGCTAGAGAGGAAACTAAAATTAACTTTGTATATGTAATGTAAATTGACTGTGTGCGGAGGAAAACCGCTTATGTGTTTATTCCTAATAGTGTCTAGTACATAGAAGTGTTGGTTTTGGGGTGGTATGTACTATTTACTTGACAAATAGTGTGAGCTTAACTATTTTTGCTTTTGTATGTCAGTAACTTTAATAGCGGTTGGATTACTTGAATAAATTATTACTCAATTACTTGAATTAGTGGATGAAAATGGTTGGCATTATGTTGATTACCTGTAACGCCCCAAATACCACCCTGGACGGCATTACATTCTACAACCATTCATATCATGAGAGCACTAATATAATTCATTCATAAATAAAAGTTCATTCACCATATCTAATGATTACAACATTATCCCAAAAGATCAAGCCAAAATGTGGCGATTTCATCCCAAAAGATTCAAAGTTAATCTAGCAGCGGACTAACAAAAGATTATATTTTTTTACATGATCTCAAAATAACTCTTCCATCTAATACAAAGATGGACAGTCTAAATATCCCCATCTGGATCCACATGCCCGTCACCTATACGATCTCCTTCTGAAGCATCACCTGAAAAATGGATTGTTTGTAGGGGGTGAGCACTAAGCTCTGTAGGAAAATCCTCCCAAACCCGAACAAGGTTTAGAAAACATAGAAAACGGTCGGTCTCTTTTCACAAATAACATATATAGATTTTGAGATAACACCGGGACATTTAACGGATCTCAAGTTTAAGTAAAAACAGTAATTGAATGAATAAATGCACACAATATACAATTAATACACCATTCCACCATTCACCGTTTCCACAATAACCCATATATAATTTATAATCCATTTCCACCATACACCGCTTCCACAAGTTCTCGTGGCATCCCATACTACCCCAGGACTCTTGTAGAAACTGTCTATGGTAGAATGAACAATATACTACTGTACTCGTATCTCAGGTATGAAGCACGACTCCGCATGGTCACCATCGAGAATATCATGTCCCACGCAAGTACATACCAATGCTACCCCGTGAGCAATAGTGGTTTAGTCTTACCAAAGCACTAACCCCACTATGAGTGGTAGGAAAAGTTCTTACCAAAGAAGACGTCTACCCACTCCATGATACCTAGTCAATAGTAACCCATGTTCATATCGAGCAACCATACAAGAGATACGATACCAACTACTTTCTCAATTAACAAGCAAGTTCCACAATTTAGTTTTCTGTGGTATGAGCATCCTTTCAAGGAACTTCTCACCCATGTTCATCCAAACAACATTCCATAATTTCAATACCAACACGTATTACACATATCCAACAATTCCCTCAAATCCACAACTTTCGCAAGTGATATTTCCCATAAAACATATTTAAGAAAAAGTACATGAGATCATCAAAAGTATCATTTTATTGTTCAATACAAATCGCTAGAGTTTTGAAATCAAGAACAAATGAAAGATCAAGCTTTGGAACTCAAGAACAAAGGACAAATCAATTATTGAATCCCTAACAACAAATATCAAGCTTGAAATCAAGAATAAAGGGTAAATCAAGTCTTGAATCCATAACAACAAATATCAAGCTTGGAATCAAGAATAAAGGAACAATTAAGTATTGAAATCGACAACAACGAATATCAAGATTGAAATCAATAACCAAGGATAAATCAAGAGAAAACCCACTTCCCTTGAAGAACTAGGGCATACAAGAGGTTTAGTGATTACCCAACCATCACATAGTTTAATACAAGGTAATAATTGCAAGAATCACAAGAAATGATGAATTCATAGCAAGTATATATGATTGAGAGTCAAGAGAATGCATATATATAGTAGCCCTAACCTCAATGTAAGAGAATGGAAGAAAACCCCTACCTTGAATCCAAGAGTTGTAAGCTAACCCAAGTTCCAAATATCTCTTTCCTCCCTTCTCCTTCTCCTTCTTGTCTTCTCTTAGGGTTCTAAGAGATGTGGGTAAGGGTGTAGTGAAAGTGTATAGGAAGAGAGGAGAAGAATGGTGTTCTTGAGGAATTTCGGTTTTGATTTCTATGAGGTGTGAATCTATCTTGATCTTGGTGTTTCTTCCCTTTCTTTATCTCCTCCTAGGGCTCTAAGATGTTTGTGGTGAGGATGAGATGAAGAATGGGGCAAATAGGGCTTGGAATGGGTGTTTTAAAACCCAAAATCCCGACTTTTTACTGTTCGGGAAGGCTCCAGTCAAAGGGTACCGGTACCGGGTACCGGTACCAATTAGCTACTGGTTCCGGGGTACCGGTACTGGGTACCGGTACTGTTCGGTACCGGTACTGGGTACCGGTACTGTTTGGCTGCTTCGACTTCCAGGGCAGTTTTTTGACCCCTTTAGAGGTCGAATTGGAAAATTTCCAAGAGATACACTTTTGTAGCCCTAGATGTCTACTATCTACTGTCAAAATTTCAGATCAATTGGATGTAAGAATAAAAAGTTATGGCCAAAATACTAGAAGGTGTCTCAACTCATTTTTACCCAAAAATTTCTCTAAGTGTGTTTTCACTCCGGAATACTTCCTAACTTCCAATACACCTCATATTACCTCTCCCAAGGTTGTTCGACCTTCCGGATTCAATGGAGACCTTATTTTGACCTAGAAATATTCAGAAACTTCCATAGTCCCTTTCCTCAAGTTTACACACCTTCGAAACTTAAACTTCCCAATCAATTTGTATTTCTAGTTTTTGTTTTTATTACTACCGTCACTACACCTATCTACATTTTTACATCAATTATTTACTATATATCTATATACATATATAAGAGAACATGTGGGGTGTTACATTACCGAACATATTAGATCATATATATTATAATTGGATAATTTCGTGGAGTCCATTATAAATCTCAACCGATTCCACGGTCATGATTCTTCAACTACGAAGAACCGAAAGCGTCATTAAAGGAAGGAGATCATGAGTCAAATCTACATCAAAAGCAATTTGTTTGCATCTTCAAGCTTAGGAAAAGGAAAAGACCTAGACACCTAACATTATATGTTGGTTTAATAGACTTTGAAGGATTATAATTAAATGGAATCATGATTTATCTGTGTATACCTCCCAAGTGTTTTTCAATGAAAAGATTTTCCAAAACTATTTTGTGTTTTCGAAAACATAGTTTAAGCCATTAGGGGAACCCTCTTGAGCACACCCTTTAGTGCTCAAGAGGACGAGTTTTTCTTTGTTTTAGGCTGAAAAAAAAAAACCAAAAGGTACCTCCCTTTGCTTACTAACTATCGCTAGATTGGTCTCTTTATGACTTAACGAAGAAAAATGGAAAAGGCCAACAGGAGGAGATCAGGGTTCACCCTCTTGGGTCACTCGAGCAGTCTGTTCTCTTAGTTCGATTTGATTGTTCGCTAATTTGAGTTTTCTTGCTGACCAAGATCCCTCTTATTCTGAAGGCATATAAATAGGGAATGTCTTTCCCAAACTAAGTATCACTTTTCTGAGCTAAATTGTTGCCTCTTACTACATTGAGATGACACCACAACCCTAGATCCCTAACCCAAGGCTGCAATCTAGAGATTCTACTCGACCTCACAACTTGGTGTTGAAGATCTTGATTGGTCGAAGACCAAACCCATTGGTGCGTGCATTCCGGTGATCATTGGTGCACCAAAGATTGGACGATGGCTAGAGGATCCTCGAGGAGGTGAATCAAACTTACGTTGTCCGAGACGTCAAGGAGGCCCGTGGCGGAGAGGCTTATTGAAGGAAGAAGCATCAAACCTTGGTATTGGTTGTGGATTAAGACCCAAATACTTGTAAGTTGATTCTCGGATATTGGATTTGACTTTTGTGCACCGTGGAGGTTCCCCGCAATTTTTACCGAGTAGGGGTTTTCGCGTCAACAAATCACTTGTGTCATTTATTATTTTTAGATATACATTTGTGAATTGATGCACACAAGCACACAAGGTGTTTGATTGTACGATTGATTGAATGTCTTCATCATCTATGGTTGCATACCAAGGGTTTGGTTCATTAAGCTGGAATCCTTGTGGGGAAATTGAGGGTTGAGTTTCTACTTGCTGAAGTCAATACACTAATCTTAATGGTTTCATGGTTCATTGTGGTTAAAAAGGTGTTCTCACCATTAATCGGGAAATTCTTGTGAGAAGATGGAATTCAGGTTGTAATAGGTTTTAACTTGTGATTAATTAAGCGTAAAGTTTTAAAACCTATTCACCCCCTCTAGGTAGTGTCTCACGCTCCACGTGTATAATCGGGAGGGAAGATCCACAACATTTCTCCCATCCTAGAACAACAAATGGTATCAGAGCATTGTTGCCCTGAGTTGCAGAGATGCACTGTAGCTATATTTTGTACTTTGCTTCTATACCTAGTTTGTTTGCCTTCTAGAGATCTATTGGTGGGTGAGGGATCACGACCACCAGCAAGACAAGGATAGGGTATGCCTCAAAATATACAAGAGTTCATCAAGGAATCGTTAGGAAATGACGAATGTATATGATGATGGGTAATCATGATACATAAGAACGTTTAGGTAAGTATAACTTTTGAATTAGTATTTCAATATTAGTATCCCTAATTATGCATTGAGTATGAAGTTCTTTTTAGCTGGGTAACTTGTAATGACCGAGGTTTCAGAGTTAGAGAGGAAACTAAAATTAACTTTGTATATGTAATGTAAATAGACTGATTAACTCTAACTAGTATGTAAATTAAAATGATTAAGTAATCAACTTTGTAAGATAAAACAAGTAAAAATTATGAATTAAGGTTTGTGCGTAAACTAGGATTTTATGAGTTTTATGTTTGAAATTTCAGGGTTTAAATGCGGAATTGACAGAAAATACAAGGAACAATGTATAGAACCTTGAAAGAGCAAGGACCAAAGTGTAAAACGAAACACGTAAGCTCCAGCAAATAACACATGGATCAACTGCAAAGCACCACCGTCCGGACGGTCACCCTTGGCGGTTTTGCTTTATCCCTCCACCTCGTGCTTCCTTTTTCCTATAAATAGGGGTGCCCTCCTTCATTTGAACAAGGCCGGCCACCCAAGAGCCAAGGGAGAGCTTCAAAGAGAGAAAGAAAAAGAGAAAAGTGAAAGTCAAATTCAAAGCCGGTCTGTCCTACACTCCATCCAATACTCTGTATTTCTACATTTCTGTTGTATCTTTCTATTCGGATAATTGAACTGCCGCCACTTTGTTTTTTTAATTAATAATAAAGGTGGTTGTGTTTCAGTTGTTCTTTGTGAAAGAAGTTTTAGAGTTTGTATTTTAATTTCAGTTGTAATGAGAACTGCCCGCACTCCTTGCTTGTCTGTAGCAATGGGGCGTGAGTAGTTACTTAGACCCTTCAGTAAAGGGTGAACATATGTATAGTATTGGTTAGATTATGAAAATGCTGATGTTTTATTTATATATTTATTTATATATGTATTATGTGTTTCATGCATGATACAGTGATGTACGTACTTTCGGTGTTGTGCCTGGAATTATGTCATCAGTGTATCATCAACCTGCTAGTCGAATATCTACGGTGTTCCTATCGGTATGGTTTATCCTCCACTGGAACACTGAGGATGTTTTACTGATGCATGGTACAAAACCTAAATGATCCTCATGAATGGCTTGTCCTTCTGGGTTATTAGGGTTGTTTAACTACTATATATAACTATAATGCCCGTCGAATATCTATGGTGTTCCCACCGGTATGGCTTGTCCTCCATCGGAACGCTGAGGATGTTTAACTGGTATATATATATATATCACAGATGACGAATTTAGTAATTCAAGAATTCCTCATGAATGGGTTGTCCTTCTGGTTTGCTCGAATTAGTCAATTCACACATCTATAACCAGCTAACCTAAGAAGTTGCTGTGTTATGACTTAATACCACCAGCTAACCTAAGAAGTTGCTGAGTTATGGTTTATTATTACCACCAGCTTACCTAAGAAGTTGCTGAGTTATGGTTTATTATTACCACCAGCTAACCTAAGAAGTTGTTGTGTTATGGTTTACTATATACGCACTTACTATCAAAAAGATCAATTGAATAATTCAAGTATTCCTCATAAATGACTTGTCCTTCTGGTTTGCTTGGATTAATCAATTGTCATGGATACCACCAGCTAACCTAAGAAGTTGTTGTGTGATGATTTACATACATTAGACCTACCAGTTAACTTGCCAGTAACATGGAAGTTAATTGATGTAAGGTGGCATTTCTAGTATTTAACCAATATAAATCATATGGAATCCCTAAACTGAAGGGTATCTTTTCTATTATTGTCGTTAAGAAGCTTACCTACGCATTTTATTTAAAGTAGACTAGTTATCAATCTAAGCTCACATCACAAGCTATTAAATGATATACTGCTTTAAACAACAACTTTAATGTTTTTTTTTTTAATTTTAAATTCTAATTACTAAAACTCTTCGTGGGATCGATACTTGGACTTAAACCGAGAAAACTACAATTCGACCACTTATACTTGGGCGTATAATATAATTCAGATCACAAAATAGTGCGAATCAAGTTTTTGACGCCGTTGCCGAGGAGTTATGGTAATTTAAAAAAAAATATATATATATAAATAAATAAAAAATAATAATAATAATATTTGTTTATCTGTATTGTATGTTTATAGTTTGTTTGTTTGTTTTTAATAGTCTATGTCTGTTCATTCATCAGTAGGTTCCGTAAATCAGTCATCTCCCTCATCTTCTTCATCTTCTTCTACACAAGAATCATTTGACTTAAGTATGGCTCACAACGTACCTAGAGAGGAAGAAGCTAGAGAACAAGAAGTAGTTCAAAATGCTCGACCGTTAAAAGAATATTTACATCCTACAAGAACGAATGTCCCGTCATGTTTTGCTTTTCCAACAGACGTTCCAAATATTAATATTAAACTAGGAACAATACAGTTACTACCACAGTTCCATGGTTTAAAAACTGAAAATCCCTATGTTCATATGAAAGAATTTGAAGAAGTCTGTGGAACTTTGCAAGATAATTCTGAAATTGTCAGATTAAAACTTTTTCCTTTCTCGTTAAAAGATAAAGCTAAACTATGGCTTAACTCTTTAAGAGCAAATTCTATCACAAGTTGGCAAGCTTTACAAACTGAGTTTTTTAAAAAGTTTTTTCCTGTGCATCATACTAATGCATTAAGACGTCAAATAATGAATTTTGTTGTAAAAGAAAAAGAAACTTTTTATTAATGTTGGGAAAGATTTAAGGATCTTCTCCAAGCTTGTCCACATCATGCATTTGAAAACTGGACGTTAGTCGGGTTTTTCTATGATGCTCTTCCATCTGCAATGCGACTGTGAAACCCGGGAAAATTTGAAATTTTTCTGAAAAAGGGCAAAATGGTAATTTGCCATTACTGCACGTATTTGAAATACATATGTTCTAGACCTCGGATGAGGAAACGGAGTGCGTCGTTGGATTCGCAACGCGAAATCTAGTGACCACCAGAAAATTCGTTGAATTCCGAGATAGTCGGATTTTGCACGTAGTTCGAGACGACTGCGTGGCGATTGACCTTTTAAAGGTCCCCAAAAATGAGAAATATTAAATTTCCTTATAATTGGATTAATGTGCCAATAAAATTTATTTGGACTTAATCCGGGACTTAATGAGTCGTTTCGGGACGAAAAACGGACCCGAAAGTAATAAACGAGCGGTGCGATGTAGACCACACATTTAAAATTATAAATAGGAGCTAAAATATCTGAAAAATCAGAATTTCCAAGCCACTTGAGTCTTTGTTCAGCCGTTCAAAGAGAGAGAGAAAGAGAGGAGAGAGAAAAGGGTTTTCTTAAGCCTTTCTCCGGCGATTTCTCCGACAACCGTCGCTCGGATTCCGTCGAGCTAGAAGAGAGAGGTGATCTACTCGTCGAGGGCTACGTCTACGTACCAAAAATAAGGCGTTTCACCGAAGATCCAAAGGTGGAGTTTGGGGAAAGTCTTGGATTTTGGGTGATTTTGGTGTATAGAGATTGCCTACATCTCTATTGAGGTAGGGGTTAATCCTATCTTGGATCATTCTACTCTAGGTGTAGCTAGAATAAGGGTATACATAAATATATGCATGAGTAATAATGTATATATGTGATTTATGGTTTGTGCCTACAAGGTGTTTGTTTAAATGCCTTAGTTGATAAATGGGTGTTATTTCAATTATATTGTGATAACATATTTGTGTGTATAGAGATAATTGAAATTTATGCTCTATGTTGTCAAGATATGACTTTGATATGTTGATATGAATATGTGGTTTGGTAGTTATATGCACTTGATATAATTGCCATGAAATTATGACATGTTGAACATGTGGATACATTGCTCATGTGGTAGATGTTGCATTTTGAGCATTTTCATGGCATCACATTCATGGGACTATTGCATGAGTGTTGGTGTGTGGGAGATGCATGGATATAATCAACACCTTGTTTGGTGGTTGATATGTGGGCTTGGAAATGTGGACCGATGGTCACATGGAGTCACATGATTGCATTGCATAAGGAAAAACTTGTGTTGGGTATAGTAAGAAGGGGCATGACGACTTCCTTGGGTGCAAAACCCTAAACCACTTGGTTGAGTCACTTGGCCGGCGGTGAGATTCCAGAAAAGTGACACGGTGTACGGAACCGGCGGTGTGATTCCGAAAATCCGTTGCCCAAAGAAAACACAAGGGTTTTGGTTATAAAAACACCCATTCAATGGGTAGATTCCAATGATGATCGGATTTCATAACGATCATTGGAAGGGTTTTTCCGTCAATAGACGGGGTGCATTACACTTTGGCGTTGCATTGTGTTGCGTGAGTCGGTGGGGACTCGGGTTGAAATGCATGGGTGAGTGTCACTTCATTCCATGGCATGGCATTGTTGCATTCCATCATAGAATGCATAAGTATGTGAAATGTTAAGTGATATGTTTATGTTATGATTACATGAGCATGTGCATCTAGGGGGAGAGTAACCTCTATAGGTTTATCTCTACTGGGCGTTGTGCTCACCCTATACGGGAAACCATTTTCAGGTGTCGGGTTTACACCGGCGATTGGCTCCCATGGAGAGCATCAAGCATGAAGGGGGCCGGCTTGTGGACTTAGTTTAAGTTTTGTAAAACCTTTAACAAAATTCCATTTTGATGTATATATATTATGGAATGAATTGTAATAGAGATTGTATGAGTTGGGTATTATATGGAAAATCTCATTAAACATGTATTGAATGAGTTTGGAGTGTATGGGGTAGCTTTAAGGATGGTTTGGAGGGGGAAGAAATCCATTTTTATGCTCACAGTCTGAAAACCTACCGGAAGGTGTGTGTCGGACTTCCGGAAGGTTTTGCTAAAAACCCCAGCTTGCCTTGCTCACAGCTAATACCTTCCGGAAGGTTTTGCCCACTGGAATGAACCTTCCGGAAGATTTTAGCTACTGGAGTAAAACCTACCGGAAGGACCTGTCTACTGGAGTGGATCTTCCGGAAGGTTTTGCCTTGGGTTTCTTTTTGACTGCCGAGTTCTTCCGGAAGGTTGTGTTTTCTGGAATGAACCTTCCGGAAGGTTTTGGCTACTGGAATGGACCTTCCGGAAGGTTTTTGCTACTGATGTCGACCTTCCGGAAGTTCTTGAAATTGATCTTTTTCATGTAACAGTTCCTTCAGTGACCTTCCGGTAGGTGTATGTCGACCTTCCGAAAGGTTTTTCCAAAAACTTGAAATTTTCAAAATGCTTAACCATGCTTTTGGGCTTTGTTTTCTTTGGCTTCTATGACATAAATGGAGGTATAATTGACCTTGTGGATGGTAAATCTGATTAAAAGCATGTGAGTGACGTGGTGTCGGGTTATACGACTATCACGAGTATTTCCGCGGGTTGATGGGTTATCAACGGGACCCCCGGATTTTGGGGCGTCACAGCTTGGTATCAGAGCATAGGTTTACGATAAACCTAGGGCTTGATGGGCATGGGTTTAGACCATTACATTCCATGTGCATACATGTTAATTGTTGTTTGCTATATGTTATGTGCTACATGACATGTGAATTATATACATGGTAGAATGTATATGTAAAGGAACACATTAGGTTAGAAAATATAACCTTGGGTTCGGAATAAGGGATGAACGGAGTGGTTCATGGTATAAATGTCTACTAGTGGGTGGCATAAGCATTACTAGTGAGACAATGAGAGGAATTCTCAAAGTTTCAATCTTGATCCCTATTTTCGGGATACCTTGTGAGACTTGTTTGCTATCTGACAAATATAGATGGCTAGTCGAGGAAGGGGACGCCGAGGCGGTGGGAGAACTAATCAACAACCACCGGCCTTCGATCAACAGGCCTTTAATGAGACTATGGGCATGATGGCAGCTACGGTTGCACACCGGGGAGGTATGAGTAACCTCCAACAGTTCAAGGCACATAAACCTCCAGTCTTTACGGGAGGGGCGGATCCTATGGTGGCTGACCATTGGTTCCGGCAAGTAACAAAGATCTTGAAGGCAATGGGAATCACTTCCGACGCCAGTAAGATAACACTAGCTGCATTCCAGCTAGAAGGAGAATCCCAAGTGTGGTGGGATTGGGTCTCGGGCACAAAGGATCTTGAGACTATGACATGGGAAGAGTTCAAGGAGCTCTTCATGGGCAAGTATTTCCCACCGGCCATGCGACATGCAAAGGCCCGGGAGTTTCTGGAATTGAAACAAGGAAACATGACGGTGATGGAATACGTGGCGAAGTTCACAGAACTAGCACGTTTCGCCGATGATTACGTAGCCACAGCTGTGGCTAAGGTAAGAAGGTTTGAGGAAGGCTTGAAGCTTTCCATTCGGGGGAAAATTGTAGGTCTTCTCCTACAAGATCTGGATTTAATGATCACGACGGCCATGGCTATTGAACGAGAGGTGGATGACGCGAGGAATATTCGCGAGGGTGGTACTAAGGACAAGAAGAAGGAGGGACCATACTCTTCTTCTAGTGCGGGAAAGAGGCAGAGAACTTTTACTCCGCAGGGACAGCAAGGGCAGAGCCGCGGCTATCAAAGCCAAGGCCAGGGTCAATCCTCCCAAGGTGGGAGAAATCAGAGGCCTTCCTACCAGGCAGGCCAACGGACTTGCTATCATTGCCACCAACCGGGGCACATGAAGCGGGATTGTCCTCAGAGGCAGGGATCCCAGAGTTATGGGGCATCCCAGTCCCAGTCTTCAGTGGGGCACACACAGACACCTTATGTTCCTCCCTACCCCACTACAGGCCAGGGAAGCCAGTACCAGTTCCAGGGTGTTGCACAGACCCCTACTACATCACGTGCGAGTGCCACGCAATCAGGCCAGATGGGCCAGAGTTTGGGTCGAGGCCGAGGACAGGGCTTACAAGCCGGTACTTCAGGGACCCAGGGGCGTGTCTACGCCATGACGCCACAGACTGAACCGGCAGATTTGTCGGTGATACAGGGTACATTCTTACTCTCTCGTTTATGGGCTAGGGTATTATTTGATTCTGGTGCATCACATTCATTTGTTGCTGCATCTTGTGTGAAAGACTTGGGCTTAGAGGTTGAGACCTTGGAGGAGCCATTGCATGTGAGTTCTCCCCTAGGTGCTAGGGTGAGGGTTGGTCAGATATGTCGGGGTTGTGAGTTAGAGATCTCTGGGATTCTACTCACCGTTGACCTTAGGGTCATGGACATGTCGGAGTTTGATGTCATCCTAGGGATGGATTGGTTGACGGCACACCGTGTTGTGATAGACTGTGATCGGAAGAGGGTCACTGCTTATACGCCTGAGGGTGTTTGTTTCAAGTTCCAGGGGGACAAGCATGGTGCTTTACCCCAAGGGGTGTATGACTCCCGATGGCACGGGCAGTTGATGGGTTGGCTAGCAAGCCTTACCCTAGAGAACGAGGAGAGGCAGGAATTGGGTCTACCTCGAGTGGTTTGTGAATACGAGGATGTTTTTCCGGATGAACTACCGGGATTACCTCCACATAGGGATGTAGACTTTACCATTGAGTTACATCCTGGCACTTCGCCCATTTCTATGACTCCACATAGGATGGCGCCTGCTGAGTTGCAAGAACTCAAGGTCCAATTGCAGGAATTGTTGGACAGGGGATTCATTAGACCGAGTACCTCACCATGGGGCGCTCCGGTGTTATTTGCAAAGAAGAAGGACAACACCCTTCGACTCTGCATAGATTACCGGCAGTTAAATAGGGTTACTATCAAGAACAGGTACCCTTTGCCGAGGATTGATGACTTGTTTGATCAACTGAGAGGGGCGCGGGTCTACTCCAAAATAGATCTACGTACCGGTTACCATCAGTTGAGGGTTAGGGAGGCAGATATCCCTAAGACGGCGTTCAGAACGCGGTATGGGCATTACGAGTTTACTGTCATGCCTTTCGGATTGACGAATGCCCCAGCGGCATTCATGGATCTCATGCATAGGGTGTTCCAACCCTACCTTGATCAATTTGTCGTAGTCTTTGTTGACGACATCTTGATCTATTCCAAGTCTGAGGAGGAGCATGAGGGTCACTTGAGGATCGTTCTTCAGATCTTGAGAGACCATCAGTTGTATGCCAAGTTCAGCAAGTGTGAGTTTTGGCTGACTGAGGTGAAGTTTTTGGGACATGTAGTGTCGGCTTCGGGTGTATCCGTAGACCCGGAGAAGGTCGAGGCGGTGATGAATTGGGAGAGGCCGAAGTCAGTTTTCGAGATACGCAGTTTTTTGGGATTGGCTGGGTATTATCGGCGGTTTATCGAGGACTTCTCTAGGTTAGCTGCACCTATGACGAAGTTGACTCGGAAGGAGGTTAAGTTTGAGTGGAATGATTCTTGCGAGAAGGCATTCCAGGAGTTGAAGAGGAGGCTTACTTCAGCTCCTATATTGATAGTCCCAGAAAGGGGACAGAGGTACACAGTCTATTGTGATGCCTCTAAGGACGGGCTCGGATGTGTGTTGATGCAGTCCGGGAGGGTCGTGGCTTATGGTTCTCGACAGTTAAAGAACCATGAGCAGAATTACCCTACTCATGATATGGAGTTGGCGGCTATTGTCTTTGCCTTGAAGGCTTGGCGCCACTACCTGTATGGTGAGCAGTTTGAGGTGTTTTCAGACCACAAGAGTCTGAGGTACATCTTTACACAGCGGGACCTCAACATGAGGCAACGCAGATGGATGGAGTTTCTGGAAGATTACGACTTCACGTTGCATTACCATCCTGGTAAGGCAAATGTGGTGGCTGACGCACTTAGCCGAAAGTCGAGGGGAGTCTTGGCTAGTATGGCTTCCCGGGAGTGGGAAATGCTCGAAACTGTGGGACAGTTTGGGCTACATTACATGGGGCAGGCTCAGGGTACCCTGGGAAGTTTGGTGGCTACGCCTTCCCTACTGAGCAGAGTGATTGAGTCTCAGGGGCAAGACCCAGAGATAGTGTCCATTAAGGACCGGGTGCAGTCGGGTACAGGTGACGAGGGCTGGGCCATTCATGTGGATGGTAGTCTTCGGTATAGGGGAAAGATTGTGGTTCCCCAATCTCCAGATCTAAGGGAGGAGATTCTTAGGGAATTTCATTGTTCCCGTTTTGCAGTTCATCCAGGGGGCACGAAGATGTATCATGATCTTCGTCGCCAGTATTATTGGAGTGGGATGAAGAGACAAGTTGGTGAATTTGTTGGTAGATGTCTCACATGTCAGCAAGTGAAGGCTGAACACCAGAGACCAGCGGGATTACTCCAGCCTTTGGAGGTAGCTGAGTGGAAGTGGGAGCATGTCACGATGGATTTCGTGACTCACTTGCCACGGACATCGCGGGGACATGATGCGGTGTGGGTGATAGTGGACCGGCTTACGAAGTCGGCACACTTCTTGGCTGTGCGGATGACCTTCACATTGGAGGAATTCTGTAGGTTATATATACGGGAGATTGTCCGATTGCATGGGGTGCCCGTATCTATAGTATCGGATCGGGATCCCAGATTCACATCTCATTTTTGGGAGAGTTTCCAGCGAACCATGGGGACTCAGTTGATGATGAGCACTGCTTTTCATCCCCAGACGGACGGTCAGTCTGAGAGGACCATCCAGACACTAGAGGACATGCTGCGGGCATGCGTCCTAGACCTCAAGGGAAGCTGGGAAGATCACTTACCCTTGGTAGAGTTTGCCTATAACAATAGTTATCAGGCGAGCATACAGATGGCACCCTATGAGGCATTATATGGGAGGCCTTGTAGATCTCCGGTTTGTTGGACGGAGGTTGGAAAGAGACCCTCTACGGGTCCTGAGTTGATTAGAGACACCTCAGAGAAGGTGAACTTGATACGGAAGCGTCTTCTCACGGCTCAGAGCCGGCAGAAGAGCTACGCCGACAGACGGCGGAGACCTCTAGAGTTTGAGGTGGGTGATCATGTATTCTTGAAGGTTATGCCTACGAGAGGAGTGGTCAGGTTCGGCAAGCGGGGAAAACTGTTGCCGAGATATATCGGGCCCTTCGAGGTACTCGAGAGGGTTGGTGCAGTTGCTTACCGATTGGCGTTACCGCCTGATTTAGCAAGTGTTCACGCAGTATTCCATGTCTCTATGCTCCGGAAATACACACCAGATCCGACTCATGTGGTGGATTGGGGCGAGCTTGTTGTTGATACAGATGGGACCTTCGAGGAGGGACCGGTACGTATCATGGATAGCCGGGAACAGGTTTTGCGAGGCAAGACCGTGAGGTTAGTGAAGGTGCTTTGGCAGCACCGGGGAGTAGAGGAGGCAACATGGGAGCGTGAGGACACCATACGTGCCAATTACCCTTTCCTGTTTGAGGATAGAGGTACATTTTCATACTTACGGCTTGGTATTGAGAGTATATTACTTGTTGCATATGCATGCTATTAAATGTATATGTGTATGTGAATTTCAGGGACGAAATTCTTTTAAGGGGGGGAGAATGTGAAACCCGGGAAAATTTGAAATTTTTCTGAAAAAGGGCAAAATGGTAATTTGCCATTACTGCACGTATTTGAAATACATATGTTCTAGACCTCGGATGAGGAAACGGAGTGCGTCGTTGGATTCGCAACGCGAAATCTAGTGACCACCAGAAAATTCGTTGAATTCCGAGATAGTCGGATTTTGCACGTAGTTCGAGACGACTGCGTGGCGATTGACCTTTTAAAGGTCCCCAAAAACGAGAAATATTAAATTTCCTTATAATTGGATTAATGTGCCAATAAAATTTATTTGGACTTAATCCGGGACTTAATGAGTCGTTTCGGGACGAAAAACGGACCCGAAAGTAATAAACGAGCGGTGCGATGTAGACCACACATTTAAAATTATAAATAGGAGCTAAAATATCTGAAAAATCAGAATTTCCAAGCCACTTGAGTCTTTGTTCAGCCGTTCAAAGAGAGAGAGAAAGAGAGGAGAGAGAAAAGAGTTTTCTTAAGCCTTTCTCCGGCGATTTCTCCGACAACCGTCGCTCGGATTCCGTCGAGCTAGAAGAGAGAGGTGATCTACTCGTCGAGAGCTACGTCTACGTACCAAAAATAAGGCGTTTCACCGAAGATCCAAAGGTGGAGTTTGGGGAAAGTCTTGGATTTTGGGTGATTTTGGTGTATAGAGATTGCCTACATCTCTATTGAGGTAGGGGTTAATCCTATCTTGGATCATTCTACTCTAGGTGTAGCTAGAATAAGGGTATACATAAATATATGCATGAGTAATAATGTATATATGTGATTTATGGTTTGTGCCTACAAGGTGTTTGTTTAAATGCCTTAGTTGATAAATGGGTGTTATTTCAATTATATTGTGATAACATATTTGTGTGTATAGAGATAATTGAAATTTATGCTCTATGTTGTCAAGATATGACTTTGATATGTTGATATGAATATGTGGTTTGGTAGTTATATGCACTTGATATAATTGCCATGAAATTATGACATGTTGAACATGTGGATACATTGCTCATGTGGTAGATGTTGCATTTTGAGCATTTTCATGGCATCACATTCATGGGACTATTGCATGAGTGTTGGTGTGTGGGAGATGCATGGATATAATCAACACCTTGTTTGGTGGTTGATATGTGGGCTTGGAAATGTGGACCGATGGTCACATGGAGTCACATGATTGCATTGCATAAGGAAAAACTTGTGTTGGGTATAGTAAGAAGGGGCATGACGACTTCCTTGGGTGCAAAACCCTAAACCACTTGGTTGAGTCACTTGGCCGGCGGTGAGATTCCAGAAAAGTGACACGGTGTACGGAACCGGCGGTGTGATTCCGAAAATCCGTTGCCCAAAGAAAACACAAGGGTTTTGGTTATAAAAACACCCATTCAATGGGTAGATTCCAATGATGATCGGATTTCATAACGATCATTGGAAGGGTTTTTCCGTCAATAGACGGGGTGCATTACACTTTGGCGTTGCATTGTGTTGCGTGAGTCGGTGGGGACTCGGGTTGAAATGCATGGGTGAGTGTCACTTCATTCCATGGCATGGCATTGTTGCATTCCATCATAGAATGCATAAGTATGTGAAATGTTAAGTGATATGTTTATGTTATGATTACATGAGCATGTGCATCTAGGGGGAGAGTAACCTCTATAGGTTTATCTCTACTGGGCGTTGTGCTCACCCTATACGGGAAACCATTTTCAGGTGTCGGGTTTACACCGGCGATTGGCTCCCATGGAGAGCATCAAGCATGAAGGGGGCCGGCTTGTGGACTTAGTTTAAGTTTTGTAAAACCTTTAACAAAATTCCATTTTGATGTATATATATTATGGAATGAATTGTAATAGAGATTGTATGAGTTGGGTATTATATGGAAAATCTCATTAAACATGTATTGAATGAGTTTGGAGTGTATGGGGTAGCTTTAAGGATGGTTTGGAGGGGGAAGAAATCCATTTTTATGCTCACAGTCTGAAAACCTACCGGAAGGTGTGTGTCGGACTTCCGGAAGGTTTTGCTAAAAACCCCAGCTTGCCTTGCTCACAGCTAATACCTTCCGGAAGGTTTTGCCCACTGGAATGAACCTTCCGGAAGATTTTAGCTACTGGAGTAAAACCTACCGGAAGGACCTGTCTACTGGAGTGGATCTTCCGGAAGGTTTTGCCTTGGGTTTCTTTTTGACTGCCGAGTTCTTCCGGAAGGTTGTGTTTTCTGGAATGAACCTTCCGGAAGGTTTTGGCTACTGGAATGGACCTTCCGGAAGGTTTTTGCTACTGATGTCGACCTTCCGGAAGTTCTTGAAATTGATCTTTTTCATGTAACAGTTCCTTCAGTGACCTTCCGGTAGGTGTATGTCGACCTTCCGGAAGGTTTTTCCAAAAACTTGAAATTTTCAAAATGCTTAGCCATGCTTTTGGGCTTTGTTTTCTTTGGCTTCTATGACATAAATGGAGGTATAATTGACCTTGTGGATGGTAAATCTGATTAAAAGCATGTGAGTGACGTGGTGTCGGGTTATACGACTATCACGAGTATTTCCGCGGGTTGATGGGTTATCAACGGGACCCCCGGATTTTGGGGCGTCACAGCGACAATTTGTTGAAATGATGGCTCAAGGAGAATTTATGAATAAAAACCTTGAAGAAGCATTTCAATTTTTTGATATTATTTCAGAGAGTTCTCAGATGTGGGACTCAACTTCTTCAAATATTGTGGAAAATAAGTCATCTACATCTGAAAGAGGGAAATATATTTTGAAAGACGATGATGATTTAAGAGCTAAAATGGCTAATTTATCTCGAAAATTAGAAGCTTTGGAAATGAAAAAAAAAATTAAACAAGTAGCTTTTGTTTCTTCTACTGATCAAGTATGTGAAATTTGTGCATTGTCAGGACATCCTGCTGGGAATGTCCAACTATACCTGTCTTTAAAGAAGTCTTAATTGAACAATCAAATGTTGTTCCAACTTATACTAAACTGTATTTAAATCCATATTCTCAAACTTATAATCCAGGATGGAGAAATCATCCAAATTTTAGTTGGAGAAATACACAACTTACAAATCAAACACAAGGTCCACCACAGCTACAAAATCAACAACAATATCAACCATATCAACCTCCTCAAAGAAGAACTATGGAAGATACTATGAATCAATTTATTCAAAGTCAAATGAGTTTTAATACTCAAACAACTCAGGCATTTAATGATTTTAAAACTCAAACTTCTCAGAGTATTGAAGATATTAAGAATCATCTAGCTAAGTTGACCCAATCTTTAAATACGTCAGAGAAAGAAAAGTTTCCATCTCAACCTAAACCTCCACAAAGTCAGAGTCAAGCTAATTATGTGTCATATGAAGCCTCGCCAAGTCAAGTACAAGCAATTACAACACTCAGAAGTAGTAAGGTAATTGATAAAACTATTAAACCCAAGATTCCAAAGAAAATACGTAAGTCAAATCCTGTAAATGACCCACTTGAAATTGAACATTTAATTAAAAAGCAATCAGAAGTACAAAGTGAAAAAGATCATCCATGTCCTATTCCTTTACCTTTTCCTCAAAGGATCAAGAAACTTTCATCCGAAAAAGATCAATATGATATTCTTGAATTATTTAAATAGGTAAAGATTAATATTCCTTTATTGGACGCAATAAAATGAGTTTCGGTTTATGCTAAATTTTTAAAAGATCTTTGCACAATAAAAAGAAGAACTAATGAACCAAAGAAAATATTTTTAACTGAACAAGTTAATACTATAATACAGCATGACACGCTTCTTAAGTACAAAGATCCAGGTAGTCCTACAGTCTCATGCCTCATTGGAAATTTTCGAATTGAACAAGTTTTGCTAGATCTTGGATCCAGTTGTAATCTAATGCCATATTCAGTATATACACAATTAGGATTAAGTGAGCTAAAACCTTCTATTATTACACTACAACTAGCAAACCGTTCAATAAAAATTCCACGAGGAGTTGTGGAAGATGTTATTGTCCAAGTCGATCAATTCTATTTTCCAGCAGACTTTATCGTTATAGACGTAGAACCAATTTGTCATGCATGTGCATCCATACCTCTAATTTAAGGTCGACAATTCCTAGCTACATCAAATGCATTGATTAATTGTAGGAATGGAGTTATGAAACTTTCATTTGGAAATATGACTTTGGAATTAAATATTTTTAGCAGTGCAAAGCAACCTAGAGAAGAGGAAGAGATACATGAAGTAAATTGTGTGGAAACATTAACTCAAAGTTTTTTTGAAAAGAACTTTCTGAAAAAAGAGTTATTTGCATTGGAATCTATATCTGATGCTAAATTTGAAAATATATCCGTAAAGAATCTACAATGTGAAAAATTGTTACCAAAGAATGCAGAATCTAATGTCAAGGTTTTTAAGCCAGAATTAAAACCTCTTCCAACCAATTTAAAATATGTTTTTTTAGGAGAAAATAAAATATATCCAGTAATAATATCATCAAAATTATCTGAAAGTCAAGAAAAAGAATTGACAAAAGTTTTGAAAAATCATCAAAGTGTTATAGGATGGACAATAGCAGATATAAAAGGTATAAGTCCACTTCTATGTACTCATTGTATCTATTTAGAAGAAGATACTAAACCATCTCGTCAAATGCAAAGAAGATTGAATCCACACTTAAAAAAAGTAGTTCGCGCTGAAGTACTTAAACTATTAGATGCTAATATTATATATCCTATATCTGATAGTAAATGGGTCAGTCCTACACAAGTAGTTCCAAAAAAATCTAGTGTTACTGTAATAAAAAATCAAGAAAATGAATTAGTCCCAATGAGTACAGTCACAGGTTGGCGTGTATGTATTGACTATCGAAAACTAAATTCCCTCACAAGAAATGATCACTTTCGGTTACCATTCCTAGATCAAGTACTTGAAAGAATAGCTGGTCATGCACATTATTGTTTTTTAGATGGATATTCTAGTTATAATCAGATTGAAATTGCCATAGATGATCAAGAAAAAACTACATTTACATGTCCATTTGGAACTTTTGCTTATGAAAGAATGTCTTTTGGATTATGTAATGATCCAGCTACTTTTCAGCGTTGTATGTTAAGTATATTCAGTGATATGGTGGAACAATATCTCGAAATTTTTATGGATGATTTTTCAGTATATGGTGATTCATTTCACTTATGTTTAGAAAATCTTGAAAAAGTACTTATTCGATGTGAAGAAACAAATCTTGTTTTGAATTGGGAAAAATGTCATTTCATGGTTACACAAGGTATTGTTTTAGGTCACATAGTCTCTGAAAGAGGAATTGAAGTTGATAAATCCAAAATTGACTTAATAGCTAATCTTCCTTCACCGAAAACTATAAAAGATGTTCGATCTTTTTTAGGTCATGCTGATTTTTATAGAAGATTCATTAAAAACTTTAGTTCAATATCTAGACCAATCTGTAATCTTTTATGTCAGGATATAATATTTGAATGGAATGATGCATGTCAATTAGCATTTGATAAATTAAAAAACATGCTTATTTCTGCACCTATCATGCAACCTCCTGACTGGTCCTTACCTTTTGAATTAATGTGTGATGCAAGTGATTTTGCATTAGGAGCTATATTAGGTCAAAGAAAAGATAAAAAAAACCATGTGTTATTTACTATGCAAGTAAAACTCTAAAGGATGCACAAATGAACTATTCAACCACGTAATTTTTTTGGAACTACTTGTGTATGACTGACCCATTTACTATCAGATATAGGATATATAATATTAGCGTCTTGGTGGTTGTGTAAGATGTGGTAGTACAGAACATTTGAGACAATATAATCAGTGTGCAGAACCAATATCAGGTCGAGCGTCAGATCGTTTACGGTGGATTAGGTATGGGCAGAGTAAGGATTATCCTGAGGCGCCATCCTATTCTACCCCAATGTTAACAAGGTACATGAGAAGTGAAGTTAACCGTGTCACTGGTGTTATTGATCCAGATAGGTCTGATACTGACTAGATATGATCAACAAGATATATAGTTTCGGAAATAACTGTACATAGTTGTAAATAAACGTAAATAGCTATAGACTAAATAAGGAAATTAGTAAATAATAAAATAACAAATAAAAAATAATAAACCCAATTCTTTTGAAAGAAAAAGAGTGGTTAGCAAAGTTTTGTAGAATGTATAAAATTGTTTCTAATTTTGTAAACTGCAGGAATTTACAGGAAAAAGAGAAAAATGCAGAAAATCAGAGAAACGGTCTGCAGTTGCAGAAAATTAGAGAAACGGTCTGTAGTTGCAGAAAATCAGAGAAGCGTCCGGACGATAGTCCCCCTATATATACCTTCTCCATGCAGAAAACCGATCAGTTCAGTTTCCCTCGCAAGCCAAATACGAAAAAGCCGAAATTCTCCAAAGAATAGCCCTCAAATCTGCTACACTAAACCGTTTTTCTTCAAATTTTCTCCGATTATTCACTTACCCATAACATTTGAAGATATCTACCGATTGAAATCAGTTGAAACGGAGTATTTGAAGAGAAATCAAGAAAAACATGGATTCGAGACGAATAACAAGAGGATCTTCAAGCCGAACACGAAGAGATCAATCTCCACTACCTCAGGCACCTCCACAACAACCTCATCCAGGAAATATCTACAATGAGGTGATGTTTGAGAACTGATTAACCCTAATTAGTGTATAAATTAAAATGATTAAGTAATCAATTTTGTAAGATAAAACAATTAAATATTATGAATTATAGTTTGTGCTTAAATTAAAGTTTTAAATACTTTATGTTTAAATTTCAAGGTCAAAAGCAGAAATACTGGAGAATACAAGACAAATTTGCAAATCTTGAAGTTACGAAGGACCAAAGTGTAATAAAGAAACATGCACCAATAAGAAGTTGACAAGTGGAAGCCCAAGAAGCCAACACCTAACACCACTGCAAGGCACCACCTTCTGGAAGGTGGTGCTAGGCGTTGGGACCCCCCCTTGGCCGAGAGTTCCCCCCCCTCTATAAATAGGGGTGCCCTCTTCATTCTTCAAGCATTCCTTGCCAAGCCTTCCAATACCTCTCCAAGACCAATTCTCGCTTCATTTGGCCGGCCACTATTGAGGCAAGAAAGATTTCCAAAGATAGAAAGAAAGAAAGAAAGAAAGAGAGAAAGAAAAAGAAAGATAAAGTTCAATACATAGCCGGTCCGTGATACACTTTTATTGTTATTCTGTATTTCTACATTTCTATTATATCTTTCTATTCGGATAGTTGAACTTCTGCCACTTTTGTGTCTTGAATGATAATAAAGGTGGTTGTGTTTCAATTGTTCCTTGTGATAGAATTTTTACAGTTTACCGTTTAATTTTAGTTGTAATGACGAATAATCACGCTCCTTGTTTGTTTGTAGCAATGAAGCGTGAGTAGTCGTTTATACCCTTCAAAATAGGGTAAACATATGTATAATATTGGTTAGATTATGAAAATGTTGATGTTTTATTTATATGTTTATTTATATATGTATTATATGCTTAATGCATGATATAGTGATGTACGTAATTCTGGTGTTGTGTCTGGAATTATGTCATCAGTGTATCATAAGACCAGCCAGTTAAAGATCCACGGTGTTCCTACCGGTATGGCTTGTCCTCCATCGGAACGCTGAAGATTTTCTACTGATGTGTGGTACAAAACCTAAATGATCCTCATGAATGGCTTGTCCTTCTGGGTTATTAGGGTTTCTTTACTTACTATATATAACTATATTGACAGTCTGACAACCACGGTGTTCCTACCGGAATGACTTGTCTTCCACCGGAACGCTGATGATATTTAACTGGCATATATATATATATATCACAGATGACCTATTGGGTAATTCAAGTATTCCTCATGAATGGCTTGTCCTTCTGGTTCACTTGAATTAGTTAATTGGTACGTCTATAACCAGCTTTCCTAAGAAGTTGTTGTGTTATGCTATATTACCACCAGTTAACCTAAGAAGTGGCTGTGTTATGGTTTAATATGTATGTACTTGCTATCAAGAGATCAATTGAATAACTCAAGTATTCCTCATGAATGGCTTGTCCTTCTAGTTTGCTTGGGTTAATCAATTGACGTGGATATAACCAACTTTCCTAAGAAGTTGTTGCGTTATGATTTATTACCACCAGTCAGCCTAAGAAGCGGCTGTGTTATGGTTGATATACATCAGACCTGCCGATTGACTTTCTAGTAAAATGGAAGTTAATTGTTGTGAGGTAGCATTTCCAGTAATAAACCAATATAAAGCATATAGATCCTTAAATTGAAGGGTATCTTTTATATTTTTATCACTTATACGCTTTACTTACGCATTTTATTATCTCCGCACTTTATTTCCTCATTATATTTAAATTAAACTAGTTATCAATCTAAGCTCACATCACAAGCTATCAAACATCATACTACTCTAAACAACAAACTTTACTATTTTTATTTATTTGACATACTAAATTACTAAACTCTTCGTGGGATCGATACTTGGACTTAAACCGAGAAAACTACAATTTGACCACTTATACTTTGGTGTATAATAATATAATTCAGACCACTAAAAGTGCGAATCAAGTTTTTGGCGCCGTTGCCAGGGAGTTACGTGCTTGACAATAAACGTTGTTGTTTCCTACCCTCTAAAAACCATCCCTTAAAATATGTAGTGTATGGATAATGGGGAGTGTCACTCTCCCTTAGGATAGTGTCAAAAGAAGGGGCAAGGAGAAAAGAAAATAAGATGGTGGAAATGTGAAATGTGAATGCACAAAAGTTGTGTGTGTGTGTACAAAAGTGCTCCCCAAGCGCAAGGAGACTTTCGCGGGTCGTGTTTTACTTGGTGGTATTCCAAGGTCGTTTCCACAGGGAATGAAGTAAACCAAGGGGAAGGTGATTTTAAGTAAAAGAAAGTGTAAAATATTTTGTTTGTTGAAAGTTGTTTGGTGATGAGTGCTTTGGTAAAATTTAAATGAGAACAAATGTTGGCAAGCCCAAGAGGTTACTCCAATAGGAATGCCATCTCAACTCGAATGGCTCCTCAAATAGAGCATGAATGAACGATTGATTCGTGGGAAGCTAGGGAAAAGAAGAGTGAGTATCTAAGCATAAACCGTGACTAGGCCTACGAAATATCAAAGACTCACTAATTTATCCACCGTCAACCCAGTCAAACCGAACCATTGATCTCTTAAAAAGGGAGGAGAATGAGTTGAAATGGCATACCCAAGTGGAGGTTCCCCTTGGTTTTGCCAACTAAAAGATTTAGCTACTCATGCTTGAATTGAAATCAACAATGTAATGAGATAGCATTGCAAAGAGATGAAGTTCTTGAGTACATAAATGCTAGAAGACATAAACTAGAAGAGAATGCATTTAAAAACCATTTTACCGCTAAGAAAATGAAGAACTTTGTTGCATTAATGGTAGAAGTTTACAAGAGCATTAAACTAGCACTGAACTTGATGGGGAATAACATTAATGCTATTAAATGAAGTTATAAAGATTCATACAAGGGATTACAAGAGAATGTATTGAAAGAAATGCAAAAATCTCACTTTATCTCTCTAGAACACTATTCATCATCTATCTATTTTTGTCTAATGGCTGAATGCCCATGCTGGAGATCCCTTTCCCTCCAAAAACGTGCTTGGAGAGGTGCCCTAGTCTTTAGAATTGACCTCCATCTGTAGGGGTGCAGGAGGGATGGCTGGACAGATGGGTTGCAGAGCTTGTCTGCACACCCAACTCCTCTTCTCTTCTCTCTCCTCATTGATCACCTAGACTCCAAACTTGCAATCAAAGGTGTGAAAGAGATGAATAGTGTTGTGGGCGTGTCAGGGGAGCATGGGAGGTCTGTTGGTGGGACCCTCAAAGCAGCAGACATGAGTTGCAGAGCAGTTGGGCATATCAGGCAAAGCGTATCGGTACGGCGAACTCCAGAGGCTTCTGCGTACCGGTACGGTTAACTCCAGTAGCCTTAGCGTACCGGTACGGTTTGGCTGAGTTCTTGATTTTCTGATTTCCTCCTCTCCTGAGCTATCCCCAAGCTACCTTTTTTGTCCTCATTTGTCTCAAATGGTTTGGGAAGGCCTTAAGAAGCCTCATTTAGCACATGTTAACTGCAAACACAAAATATCATCGTTAAGAACTCAATTAACCTAACTCCCATCATTTAATCTCCAACATCAATTAAAATAACATGATTTAGCACATAAAAATATACAAAGTTTTGTGCTAATCATTACGGTAATTTGGAAAAAATAAAAAATAAATAAAAGTAAATATAAAAAGAAAAAAATATAAATATTTGTTTCTTTGTATTATATGTTTATAGTTTGTTTGTTTATTTTTAATAGTCTATGTCTGTTCATTCATCAGTAGGTTCGGTAAATCAGTCAACTCCTTCATCTTCATCATCTTCATCCTCACAATCTACAAAAGAATCATTTGAATTAAGTATGGCTCAAAATGTACCTAGGGAGGAAGAAGCTAGAGAACAAGAAGTAGTTCAAAATATTCGACTGTTAAGAGAATATCTACATCCTACAAGAACTAATGTCCCATCATGTTTTGATTTTCCAACAGACGCTCCAAATATTAATATTAAACCAGGCACAATACAGTTACTACCACAGTTCCATGGTTTAGAAGATGAAAATCCTTATGTTCATATGAAAAAATTTGAAGAAGTCTGTGAAACTTTGCGAGATAGTTCTGAAATGGTCAGATTAAAACTTTTTCCTTTCTCGTTGAAAGATAAAGCTAAACTATGGCTTAACTACTTAAGAGCAAATTCTATCACAAATTGGCAAGTTTTACAAACTGAGTTCTTTAAAAAAATTTTCCCTGTGCATCGTAATAATGCATTAAGACGTAAAATAATGAATTTTTCTGTAAAAGAAGGTGAAACTTTTTATCACTGTTGGGAAAGATTTAAGGATCTTCTCCAAGCTTGTCCACATCATGCATTTGAAAACTGGACTTTAGTAGGTTTCTTTTATGATGCTCTTCCGTCCGCAATGCGACAATTTATCGAAATGATGGCTCAAGGAGAATTTATGAATAAAAACCCTGAAGAAGCATTTCAATTTTTTGATACTATTTCAGAGAGTTCTCAAATGTGGGACTCGACTCCTTCAAATACTGTGGAAAATAAGCCATCTACATCTGAAAGAGGAAAATATGTTTTGAAAGACGATGATGATTTAAGAGCTAAAATGGCTAATCTATCTCGAAAATTAGAAGCCCTAGAAATGAAAAAAGTTAAACAAGTAGCTGTTGTTTCTTCTACTGATCAAGTATGTGAAATTTGTGCGTTGTCGGGACATCTTGCTGGGGAATGTCCAACTATACCTGTATTTAAAGAAGTTTTAATTAAACAATCTAATGCTGTTCCAACTTATACTAAACCATATTCAAATCCATATTCTGAGACTTATAATCCAGGATGGAGAAATCATCCAAATTTTAGTTGGAGAAATACACAACCTACAAATCAAACACAAGGTCCACCACAGCTACAAAATCATCAATAATACCAACCGTATCAACCTCCTCAGAAAAGAACTTTGGAAGACAATATGAATCAATTCATTCAAAGTCAAATGAATTTTAATACTCAAACAACTCAAGATTTTAATGATTTTAAAGCTCAAACTTCTCAGAGTATTGAAGACATTAAGAGTCATCTAGCTAAGTTGACCCAATCTTTAAGTACGTCAGAAAAAGGAAAGTTTACATCTCAACCTAAACCTCCAAAAAGTCAGGGTCAAGCTAATTCTGTGACATCTGAAGCCTCGCCAAGTCAAGTACAAGCAATTACAACACTAAGAAGTGGTAAGGTAATTGATAAAACTATTAAACCCAAGATTCCAAAGAAAATACGTAAATCAATTCCTGTAAACGAACCAATTGAACTTGAACCTTTAGTTAAAGAGAAAGAAGAAGTACAAAGTGAAAGAGATCCTCCATGTCCTACTCCTTTACCTTTTCCTCAAAGGGTCAAGAAACTCTCATCTGAAAAAGATCAGTCTGATATTCTTGAATTATTTAAACAGGTAAAAATTAATATTCCTTTGTTGGATGCAATAAAACGAGTTCCTGTTTATGCTAAATTTTTAAAAGATCTTTGCATCATAAAAAGAAGAACTAATGTACCAAAGAAAGCATTTTCAACTGAACAAGTTAATACTATAATACAACATGATACGCTTCTTAAGTACAAAGATCCAGGTAGTCCTACAGTCACATGCCTCATTGGAAATTTTTAAATTAAACGAGCCCTACTAGATCTTGGATCTAGTTGTAATTTAATGCCATATTCAGTATATACACAATTAGGATTAAGTGAATTAAAACCTTCTAGTATTAAATTACAATTAGCAGACCGATCAGTAAAAACTCCACGAGGAGTTGTGGAAGATGTTATTGTCCAAGTTGATCAATTCTATTTTCCAGCAGATTTTATTGTTATAGACACAGAGTCATGTTGTCAGGCATGTGCATCTGAATACATACCTCTGATTTTAGGTCGACCATTCCTAGCTACATCAAATGCGTTAATTAATTGTAGGAATGGAGTCATGAAACTTTCATTCGGAAATATGACTTTGGAATTAAATATTTTTAAAAGTGCAAAACGGCCTAGAGAAGAAGAAGAAGAAGAAATACAAGAAGCAAATTATGTGGAGACATTAAATCAAAGTTTTTTTGAAAAAAACTTTCTGGAAAAGAAATTATTTGCATTGGAATCAATACATGATACTGAATCTGAAGTCGAATCTGAAAAAACATCCACAAAGAATCTTGAATATGAAGAATTGTTACCAAAACTTGTAGAATCTAATGTCAAAGTTTTTAAGCCAGGATTAAAACCTCTTCCAACCAATCTAAAATATGTTTTTCTAGGAGAAAATGAAAACAATCCAGTAATAATATCATCAAAATTATCTGAAATTCAGCAAAAAGAACTGATAAAAGTCTTGAAAAATCACCAAACTGTTATTGGATGGACAATAGCAGATATAAAAAGTATAAGTCCACTTCTATGTATTTAACACCCCAAAACACACCCTGGACGGCATTACTATCCAAGACCATTCACAACATGAGAGCGACTAAATGAATTCCATAAATAAAAAAATTTCATTCATCATATATCATGTCCATAGCATTATCCCAAAAGAATAAGTCAAATTATGGCAATTACATCCCAAAAGAATTAAACGTAACTTAGCAGCGGAATAACAAAAGATTATATTTTACATGATCCCAAAATAACCCTTCAATCTAATACAACGAAGGACCGTCGAGATATCCCCCTCCGGATCCCCCTACTTGTCTTCTAACTGATCCTCTTTTACAGCATCACCTGAAAAATGTGTTGGTTTGTAGGGGGTGAGCACTAAGCTCTGTAGGAAAATCCTCCCAAACTCAAACAAGGTTTAGAAAACATGTAAAACAAGTCGGTCTCATTTCACAAATATCATATATAACTTTTGAAGTAAAACCAGGACATTTAATAGATCTCAAGTTTAAGGAACAACAGTAATTGAATGAATAAGTGAAACCACTATACAGTTAGCAAACCATTTCCAAATATAATCCAGTCCACCATACACTGTTTCCAACAATTCTTTCGGTAGGTGGCATACTTTATGGTAACCTCCACCCCCTTTCGGTCATCTTTGATTCTTTCAGTAAGTGGCATACTTTATGGTAACCTCCACCCCCAATGGACAATTATCTTTGACGTGCCCAACACCTCCACAGGCAAAGCATCGGCGTGCATCCGTGCCTACTCTCTCTGGTACACTTCCCGCTCCTTGAGCTATTTGAGGTCTCTGCTGTGTTAGCCTTTGTAGTGGTGGCTTGTTTGTTGGTACTTGCTCGGTTGCTTGCTTGGTCCTTGGGAGAAACGAGAGGCATCTATGTTTGAAGTGCCCATACTCTCCGCATGCAAAGCATTGGCGCGGGTCAGTGCTTGTTCTAGTCTGAGTCACTTCAACTTCTCCACTATTTGAAGCATTTGTTCAATCGCGTCCACGTCCCCGTACACGTCCACGTCCACGTACACGTACATGTCCACGTCCACGTACACGTACACGTCCACGTCCACGTTCACGAGATCTTGTATTCTCGAATTCAGAGTGTAACCAGCTTCTCGCGGATGGAAGGCCTCAAATCTTGTTCAAATCGTTTAGCCCTCCTTGCCTCAGTGACCACAAACTTGATTGCGTAGCGAGACAACTCATCGAATTCGAACAAATAATTAACCCTTAACCTAAATATACCATGAATCTAACCTACTTGATAACCACATAACTTCAAACAAATGCAAACCTACAGTTCCTTTAACTTAGTCCTACATTTCTAGTGGTAATCCATAACCTACAGCTCCCATGTAAGACCTAAAGCCTAGGCTCTGATACCAACTTTGTAACGCCCCAAGTACCACCCTGGACGGCATTACATTCTAAAACCATTCATAGCATGAGAGCAACTACTATATAACCATCAAATAAGAAACATCCTAGATTTAACAAAATTTGGGCAGAGTCTCCTTTGTACAGGAAGCTCCACCCAAAAATCACAACCTGTACGTTTATAATGCATTGACCACACCGGGTCTATCTAACCATCAAATCCAAAACATTTGATTCACCATATATACTATCCTTAACATTATCCCAAAAGAATAAGCCAAACCATGGCCATTTACATCCCAAAAGAATTATATGTAACTTCGCAGCGGAATAACAAAAGCATAAACCATACATAGTCTCAAAATACATTCTCTAGTCTAAAACGTAAGGAAATATAATCCTACACAACCGTCTCAGGATCTATGTTCCCATCCATCGAAGCCTCCCAATGCTCTGGCTCGTCAGCTCTGAACTCCTCTCCTAGCACATAATCTGAAAAATATTGTTTGTAGGGGGGTGAGCACTAGGCTCCGTAGCAACATTCCTCCCAAACTCAAACAAGGTTTTGAAAAGCATTTAAAAAGGTCGGTCTCACTTTTCACAAATAGCATATATATAACATTTGAAAGAAAACAGGACATTTTCAAGTAGATCTCAAGTTTAAGGAACAACGGTAATTGAATGAGTAAAAGAAACCACTATACATTTATCAAACCATTTCCAAATATAATCCAGTCCTCCATTCACAATTTCCAACAATTCTTTCGGTGGGTGGCATACTTTAGGGTAACCTCCACCCCCCGTTTAGGTCATCTTTGATTCTCAAGCATCCTTACAAGGAACCTCTTGAGAATGGGTGAGCATCCTTACAAGGAACCTCTCACAAATCATTACATGGCTTCCCAAGCATCCTTACAAGGAACCTCTTGGGAAGGGGGTGAGCATCCTTACAAGGAACCTCTCACAAATCACTTCATGGCTTCCCAAGCATCCTTACAAGGAACCTCTTGGGAAGGGGTGAGCATCCTTACAAGGAACCTCTCACTCATGTGCATCACAAACAATCCAATCCAAACATACAATTTCAACATTCATCTCAATTTACAAGCATCTATCCAAAATCCCCAAAATAGACATCATGTAACAATTTCACAACCAACTAAGAAAATGCATGAGATCAACAATAACATCATCTTTCTACCCAACGCAAAGCACTAAGGTTTTGAAATCCATAATAAAGGAAGCATTAAGGAAGGAAATACATCACTCTCTAAAGATTAAGGTTTTTCAAAATAAAAAGGAGATTTCATGGGTTTTAAACCCTCACTTTGTTCAAAACATGTAAAAGCCTAAGAGAGGATAATTTCATAGCATATATATATACCATTGATAGCCAAAACATATATATATCATAACCCTAACATCAATGTAAGTGAATGAGAGAAAACCCCTACCTCAATGTTCTTGAAAACCTAGGTTTAGTGTGAAGAAGATGAAGATTGGATCTTGAATCACCCTTGAATTCTTTGTTTTTCACCTTTGATCTTGTGTTTTTCTCTTCCCCTCTTTCTCTCTAATGTTTTCTAGGGTTTTAAGGTGTGTAATGAAGGCTAAGGGAAGACATTATGTATTTATAATGTAGGAAGAGCCGGCATTCGCGAAACATAAATTTTTGGATTTTTACACTAACCTTCCGGAAGGTTTGTGTCGTTCTTCCGGAAGGTTTTGCTCACTGGAAGGTTTTTTTCATCGACCTTCCGGAAGGTTTTATAGACCTTCCGGAAGGTTTTACCTTCTGGAAAAAAAATTACTACTTACGTTACTGTTTACACTAACCTTCCGGAAGGTTTTTTATCGACCTTCCGGAAGGTACTTGCCTGCTGAAACTTCTAGCGCATTTTTGACCCATTTAGAGTTCGAATTGGAAAATTTTCATTAGAGACACTTTTGTAGCCCTAGATGTCTAATATCTACTGTAAAAATTTCAGATCAATTGGACATAAGAATAAAAATTTATGGCCAAAATACTAGAAGGTGTCCAAGATACTTTTTACCCAACTTCACTCTAAAGCGTATTTTAACTCCGGAATCCTTTCTAACCTCTTATACAAGTCATATCACCTCTCCCAATGTTTTTCGACCTCCCGGATTCAATGGAGACCTTATTTTGGCCTCAAAGTATTTGGAATTTTGTCTAATCACCCTTTCCAAGTTTAAACGTCTTCGAACTTAACTTAGAAATTCAACATGCATCTCTAGTATTCTTTTCCTACTATTACCATCCATATGATTTATTCTTACATCATTATCTATATATATGAATCACTAAACCAATACTTTACTATATAATTATAAACATGCGGGGGTTTATGTGACGCCCCAATTTCCGGGGGTCCTTTATTAACCGTTGACCATCCGTCAACCCGCGGAAATACTCGTGATAGTCGTATAACCCGACACCACGTCACTCACATGCTTTTAATCAGATTTACCATCCACAAGGTCAATTATACCTCCATTTATGTCCATTTATGTCATAGAAGCCAAAGAAAACAAAGCCCAAAAGCATGGCTAAGCATTTTGAAAATTTCAAGTTTTTGGAAAAACCTTCCGGAAGGTCGACATACACCTACCGGAAGGTCACTGAAGGAACTGTTACATGAAAAAGATCAATTTCAAGAACTTCCGGAAGGTCGACATCAGTAGCAAAAACCTTCCGGAAGGTCCATTCCAGTAGCCAAAACCTTCCGGAAGGTTCATTCCAGAAAACAAAACCTTCCGGAAGAACTCGGCAGTCAAAAAGAAACCCAAGGCAAAACCTTCCGGAAGGTCCACTCCAGTAGACAAGTCCTTCCGGTAGGTTTTACTCCAGTAGCTAAAATCTTCCGGAAGGTTCATTCCAGTGGGCAAAACCTTCCGGAAGGTATTAGCTGTGAGCAAGGCAAGCTGGGGTTTTTAGCAAAACCTTCCGGAAGGCCGACACACACCTTCCGGTAGGTTTTCAGACTGTGAGCATAAAAATGGATTTCTTCCCCCTCCAAACCATCCTTAAAGCTACCCCATACTCTCCAAACTCATTCAATACATGTTTAATGAGATTTTCCATATAATACCCAACTCATACAATCTCTATTACAATTCATTCCATAATATATATACATCAAAAGCGGAATTTTCATATATTTACAAGCCAACGTATGTGTTTGTCAAAAGTTTTACACAACTTCAAAATAGAAGCCACATTCCGGCTTTCTTCATCCTTGGGGTCCCATATAAGGTCCTTCCTCGAAGGGGTGTCCCGTACCTGAAATATGTTTCCCATAAAGGGTGAGCCACGCCCAGTAGAGTATTTCCTACAAGGGCTACTCCCCAACCTAAGTGCATATGCAATGTTCATGCAACACTTCACACCAACAACATCACAACCACAACATACTATTCAAATGTTGGATTTCTAGCATGTAATGCCATGAAATGGGATGAGACTCTCCCATGCAACTCAATCCGAGCCCTCACCGGCTCCTATTCCCCATACAATGCCATGAGTTTAAAATCGGGCTTTCCCAAGCCCCCGCCATTGTTAATTCACACACAATGACTATCATTTAAAACACCCGGGTCTTTCTTTGGGGTGGGTCTTTATGGACTTGCACCAACGGTCGCCCAACCGACACGGAATTCATGGACTTCCACCAACGGTTCCGCGTACACCGACACACTTTATGGACTATGATACCAACGGAAGTGCGTATCCGTCACACCGGGTCTCACACCCGAGGGCGAGTCTAGCCCTTCTTACTACCCCGACCCAAATTCCTTTTTCCATGAACCATGAGACTCAGCCGGATGTTCAATCCAACTTTCCCGAGCCCACCATCATCCACCTATGTGGTGTTTGAACTCAACCATGCACCCACACCCATAATGCGATGTTTGTGTACACATGCATTGTAATGCACCAATACTACTTCAATGTCATGCCCCATGTAATGAATGCCATGTGAGCAACATTTATCTTATTCTAACATAATCATAGTAATTTATATCCTAAGCATATAATTACCAACTTCATAGCCATGTCAATATATCAATTAACATAACTTATCATTTTCATACTCAACATTTATTTACAAGCATATCATCCCATAGCATATGCCAATAATTCACATAATTTCACATTAGAGCAATTTCACATGCCCGCATGATAATCACAATTCATGCCCACCACACTATTCCATGGATTTACACAAACAATTGCAACCCATCACTTCCCAAGTTAGGGATTTCACTTAAATTGGGTTAATTTCATATACCCGTTTTACCCATCACCAAATTCCATCAATTTCTCAACAACAAGTCATTGATAATGAACTTATCCAACTACCCATCAATTTCACAACATTGATAATCAACATGCCCATTATACTACATTCACATTACATATAACAACCTAAGTTGTAAAATAATCCCAAGTAGGAAGGAACTCTACCTCTTGAAGCGTGAGGAACGACGTGGAGAAGCTCTTAGAACTCAAACCCGAGCCCAATCTTAAGCTCTCAAAATCCCGCCCCTTTTTCCTTCGGTGAAAACCTTCGTTTTTGGTACGTGGTCGTAGCCTTCGACGAGGAGACCGACTTTACTTCTTGGCCCGAATGGATCCGAGCTTCGTAGCCTTCTAGATCGTAGAGAGAAGTGAAGATTTCAAGCTCTCTCCCTCTCCTCTTTTCTATCGGCTGTGCAAGCGGCTGAACCATGGGAAAAAAATCTAATTTTTCCCCCTATTTATATTTTAGAATACTTGGTCCACAATTGGCCACACGTCCCTTTTACTTCCGGGTTCGTTTTAATCCCGAAACGATTAAATTTCGCTCCGGTTCGAGTTCAAAATATTTTTATTTTTACTTGCCTCTAATATTTCCCCAAATTTGGAAACTTTATAAAAATTTCGTGTACAGGGTCACCCGGGGCCCGTTCGTCTCGTAAAACGCGAAAAATCCGACTATCTCGGAATTCCACGAAATTTGACGTGGTAACTAGATTTCGCGAGACGAATCCAACGGTGAGGTCCGTTTCGTCATCCGAGTTCTAGAAAAATTCAGGTTTACAACCTGTACTGTAGTGGCAATTTACCGTTTTGCCCTTTTTCACAAAGGTTGAAATTTTCTCGGGTTTTACATTCTTCCCCCCTTAAAAGAATTTCGTCCCCGAAATTCACACACTCATGCACACGCAATTACACGCATATGCAACAGTCATATAATACTAAATGACTATAAGAATGTACCTCCATCCTCAAATAAGAAAGGATAGATGGCACGTATGGTGTCCTCACGCTCCCATGTTGCCTCCTCCACTCCTCGGTGCTGCCACAACACCTTCACTAGCCTCACGGTCTTGCCTCGCAAAACCTGCTTTCGGTTATCCATGACACGCACTGGTCCCTCCTCGAAGGTCCCATCCGCATCAACTATGAGCTCGCCCCAATCCACAACATGCGTCGGATCTGGAGTATACTTCCGGAGCATGGAGACATGGAATACGGCGTGAACACCCGATAAAGTTGGCGGTAACGCCAATCTGTAAGCCACAGTGCCCACTCTCTCAAGCACCTCAAAGGGCCCAATATACCTCGGCGACAGTTTTCCCCGCTTGCCGAATCTGATCACCCCTCTCTTAGGCATCACCTTTAAGAAGACGTGGTCTCCCACCTCAAATTCCAGAGGCCGCCGCCGCCTATCGGCGTAACTCTTCTGCCGGCTCTGAGCCATGAGAAGACGCTTCCTTATCAGGTTCACCTTCTCCGAGGTGTCTCTAATCAAGTCTGGACCCGTAGAGGGTCTTTCCCCAACTTCAGTCCAACAAACCGGAGAACGACAAGGCCTCCCATAAAGCGCCTCATAGGGTGCCATCCGTATGCTCGCCTGATAACTGTTATTGTAGGCGAATTCCACTAAGGGCAAATGCTCTTCCCAGCTACCCTTGAGATCTAGGACGCATGCCCGTAGCATGTCCTCTAATGTCTGGATGGTCCTCTCCGACTGACCGTCCGTTTGGGGATGGTAGGCTGTGCTCATCCTCAACTGAGTCCCCATGGCTCGCTGGAAACTCTCCCAAAAGTGAGCCGTAAACCTGGGATCCCGATCCGATACTATAGACACGGGTACCCCATGCAACCGGACTATCTCCCTTATGTACAACCTGCAGAATTCCTCCAGAGCGAAGGTCATCCGCACCGCCAAAAAGTGTGCCGACTTCGTAAGCCGGTCCACTATCACCCACACCGCATCATGTCCCCGTGATGTCCGTGGCAAGTGGGTCACAAAGTCCATTGTGATGTGCTCCCACTTCCACTCAGCCACTTCCAAGGGCTGGAGCAACCCTGCTGGCCTCTGGTGCTCGGCTTTAATCTGCTGACATGTGAGGCATCTACTGACAAAGTCGCCAATTTGCCTCTTCATTCCGCTCCAGTAATACTGGCGACGAAGATCATGATACATCTTCGTGCCGCCTGGGTGCACCGCAAAACGAGAGCAATGGAACTCCCTGAGGATCTCCTCTCTCAGCTCCGCCGACTGGGGAACCACTACCCTTCCCCTAAACCGAAGACTGTCATCCGAGTGAATGGCCCAGCCCTCGTCACCAGTACCCGCCTGCACTCGGTCCCTGATGGATGATAACTCTGAGTTCTGTCTCTGTGACTCGATCACTCTGCTCAGTAGGGAAGGCGTAGCCACCAAACTCCCTAAAACACCCTGAGTCCGACCCCGATAATGCAGCCCAAATTGGCCCACGGCCTCAAGCATCCGCCACTCCCGGGAAGCCACACTAGCTAAGACACCCCGTGACTTCCGACTAAGTGCGTCAGCCACCACATTTGCCTTACCGGGGTGGTAATGCAAAGTGAAGTCATAGTCTTCTAGGTACTCCATCCACCTACGCTGCCTCATGTTGAGGTCCCGTTGAGTGAAGATGTACTTCAGACTTTTGTGGTCCGAAAACACTTCAAATCGTTCACCATACAAATAGTGGCGCCAAGCCTTTAAGGCAAAGACAACGGCCGCCAACTCCATGTCATGCGTGGGGTAATTCTGCTCGTGATTCTTCAACTGTCGAGAACCATAAGCCACCACTCTCCCGGACTGCATCAAGACACAACCCAGTCCGTCTTTAGAGGCATCGCAATATATCGTGTAGTTTTGTCCCCTTTCTGGGACAATCAAGATAGGAGCTGAAGTGAGTCTCCTCTTTAGTTCTTGGAATGCCTTCTCACACGAATCATTCCACTCGAACTTGACCTCCTTCCGGGTCAATCTAGTCATAGGTGCGGCTAGTCGGGAGAAGTCCTCGATGAACCTCCGGTAATACCCTGCCAATCCCAAGAAACTACGTATCTCGAAGACTGACCTTGGCCTCTCCCAGCTCATAACTGCCTCGACTTTCTCCGGATCAACTGATACCCCCGAAGCCGACACCACGTGTCCCAAAAATTTCACCTCCGTAAGCCAAAATTCACACTTGCTGAACTTGGCGTACAACTGGTGGTCCCTCAAGGTCTGGAGAACAATCCTTAAGTGACCCTCATGCTCCTCCCCTGTCTTGGAGTAGATCAGGATGTCATCAACAAACACTACGACAAACTGATCTAAATAGGGCTGGAACACCCTATGCATGAGATCCATAAATGCCGCCGGGGCATTCGTCAACCCAAATGGCATCACCGTGAACTCGAAATGCCCGTACCGCGTTCTGAACGCCGTCTTAGGGATATCTGACTCCCTAATCCTCAACTGATGGTAGCCCGTGCGGAGATCTATTTTTGAATAGACCCGCGCTCCCCTCAGCTGATCAAACAGATCATCGATCCTCGGCAAAGGGTACCTATTCTTGATGGTGACCCGGTTCAACTGCCGATAGTCTATACACAATCGAAGGGTCTTATCCTTCTTCTTGGCAAACAACACCGGAGCGCCCCAAGGTGAGGTACTCGGTCTAATAAAGCCCTTGTCCAATAATTCTTGTAATTGAACCTTGAGTTCTTGCAACTCAGCTGGCGCCATCCTATGTGGAGTCATAGAAATGGGTGAAGTACCCGGATGCAACTCAACGCTAAAGTCCACATCCCTATGGGGAGGTAATCCCGGTAACTCGTCCGGAAAAACGTCCTCATATTCACACACCACCCGAGGTAGACCCAATTCTTGTCTCGCCTCGTCCTCCAGGGTAAGGCTCGCAAGCCAACCCATCAATTTCCCATGCCATCGTGAATCATACACGACTTGAGGTAGAGCATCATGCTTTTCCCCCTGAAACTTGAAACAAACACCGTCCGGTGTATAGGCGGTGACCCTCTTCTTGTCACAATCAATAACGACCCGATACGCCGCCAACCAGTCCATCCCAAGGATGACATCGAATTCCGACATGTCCATAACCCTAAGGTCCACGGTGAGTAGAATCCCCGAGATCTCTAGCTCACAACCCCGACATATCTGATTCACACACACCCTAGCTCCTAGGGGTGAATTCACATATAACGGCTCCTCCAAGGTATCAACCTCTAAGCCCAAATCCCTCACACATGATGCAGAAATGAATGAATGTGATGCACCAGAGTCAAATAACACTTTAGTCCATAGGCGAGAAAGTAGAAATGTACCCTGAATGACTGACTGGTCCACTGGCTCAGCCTGAGGTGTAATGGCGTAGACACGCCCCTGGGTCCCCGAAGTCCCGGCTTGCATGCCCTGTCCTCGGCCTCGACCCATGCCTTGGCCCATCTGGCCCGACTGCGGAGTCCCCGCTCGAAAGGTGGTAGGGGCCTGAGTAGCGCCCTGGAACTGATACTGGTTTCCCTGGCCCGTGGTGGGGTAGGGAGGAACAAGGCGTGTCTGCGACTGTCCCACTGATGACTGGGACTGAGGTGTCCCATAGCTCTGGGATCCTTGCCTCTGCGGACAATCCCGCTTCATATGCCCCGGTTGGTGGCAATGGAAACATGTCTTCTGGCCCGCCTGGTAGGTAGTCCTGAAGTTTCTCCCGCCTTGGGAAAGCTGACCTTGGCCTTGGCCTTGATAGCCGCGGCCCTGTCCTTGAGGAGCAGAGGTCCTCTGTTTCTTCCCCGAACTAGAAGAAGAGGATTGGCCCTCCTTCTTCTTATCCTTAGCACCCGCCTCACGGATGCTTCGAGCATCGTCCACCTCCCTCTCAATGGCCATAGCTGTCTCGACCATAGAGTCCAAGTCTTGCAGGCGGAGGCCCACAATCTTTCCCCGGATGGATAGCTTCAACCCATCCTCAAACCTTCTTACCTTGGCCATATCCGTGGCCACGTAATCATCAGCAAATCGGGCTAATTCAGTGAACTTAGCCACATACTCCATCACTGTCATTGACCCTTGCTTCAAATCTAGAAACTCGCGGGCCTTTGCATGTCGAACGGCCGTTGGGAAATATTTACCCATGAAGAGCTCCTTGAACTCTCCCCATGTCATGGCCTCTAAGTTCTTCAAGGCCGTCACCCAATCCCACCACAATTGGGCTTCTCCTTCTAGCTGGAATGCAGCTAGCCTTATCTTAGTAGCGTCTGAGGTGACCTCCATCGCCCCTAAGATCTTGTTGACTTGCCGGAACCAATGGTCGGCGACCATCGGGTCCGCCCCTCCCATGAAGACTGGAGGTTTGTGTGCTTTAAACTGTTGGAGGTTACTCGCGCCTCCATGTCCGGCATTTGCACTAGCTTGTGCAACAGTAGCCGCCATTAGGCCCATGGTTTCCGTAAACGCTCGTTGATCGAAGACCGGTGGTGGTTGGTTATTGTTCCGCCCACCGCCTCGACGTCCTCTTCTTCCACTTGCCATCTACACACAAGTCAAATGGCAATGGCACAACAACTTAGTATCCCTAGATAGGGATCAAGTTAAAACGCTCAAATCTTTCTCATTGTCTCACTAGTAGAGCGTATGCCTCCAATAGTGGACCCTTTCGCTTTGAACCTTCCCGTTCATTTGCTTTCCCACTCCCAAGGTTAAGTTCTCTAACCCTAGTGTGTCCATTTCCATACACATTTTACCATGCATATAATACACATACCACATATCACATAACATGTATCAATTTAAGCACATAACATGTAATGTACAATGAATGCAATGGTCTAAACCCATGCCCCATCAAGCCCTAGGTAAATCGCATACCTAGGCTCTGATACCAAGCTGTGACGCCCCAATTTCCGGGGGTCCTTTATTAACCGTTGACCATCCGTCAACCCGCGGAAATACTCGTGATAGTCGTATAACCCGACACCACGTCACTCACATGCTTTTAATCAGATTTACCATCCACAAGGTCAATTATACCTCCATTTATGTCCATTTATGTCATAGAAGCCAAAGAAAACAAAGCCCAAAAGCATGGCTAAGCATTTTGAAAATTTCAAGTTTTTGGAAAAACCTTCCGGAAGGTCGACATACACCTACCGGAAGGTCACTGAAGGAACTGTTACATGAAAAAGATCAATTTCAAGAACTTCCGGAAGGTCGACATCAGTAGCAAAAACCTTCCGGAAGGTCCATTCCAGTAGCCAAAACCTTCCGGAAGGTTCATTCCAGAAAACAAAACCTTCCGGAAGAACTCGGCAGTCAAAAAGAAACCCAAGGCAAAACCTTCCGGAAGGTCCACTCCAGTAGACAAGTCCTTCCGGTAGGTTTTACTCCAGTAGCTAAAATCTTCCGGAAGGTTCATTCCAGTGGGCAAAACCTTCCGGAAGGTATTAGCTGTGAGCAAGGCAAGCTGGGGTTTTTAGCAAAACCTTCCGGAAGGCCGACACACACCTTCCGGTAGGTTTTCAGACTGTGAGCATAAAAATGGATTTCTTCCCCCTCCAAACCATCCTTAAAGCTACCCCATACTCTCCAAACTCATTCAATACATGTTTAATGAGATTTTCCATATAATACCCAACTCATACAATCTCTATTACAATTCATTCCATAATATATATACATCAAAAGCGGAATTTTCATATATTTACAAGCCAACGTATGTGTTTGTCAAAAGTTTTACACAACTTCAAAATAGAAGCCACATTCCGGCTTTCTTCATCCTTGGGGTCCCATATAAGGTCCTTCCTCGAAGGGGTGTCCCGTACCTGAAATATGTTTCCCATAAAGGGTGAGCCACGCCCAGTAGAGTATTTCCTACAAGGGCTACTCCCCAACCTAAGTGCATATGCAATGTTCATGCAACACTTCACACCAACAACATCACAACCACAACATACTATTCAAATGTTGGATTTCTAGCATGTAATGCCATGAAATGGGATGAGACTCTCCCATGCAACTCAATCCGAGCCCTCACCGGCTCCTATTCCCCATACAATGCCATGAGTTTAAAATCGGGCTTTCCCAAGCCCCCGCCATTGTTAATTCACACACAATGACTATCATTTAAAACACCCGGGTCTTTCTTTGGGGTGGGTCTTTATGGACTTGCACCAACGGTCGCCCAACCGACACGGAATTCATGGACTTCCACCAACGGTTCCGCGTACACCGACACACTTTATGGACTATGATACCAACGGAAGTGCGTATCCGTCACACCGGGTCTCACACCCGAGGGCGAGTCTAGCCCTTCTTACTACCCCGACCCAAATTCCTTTTTCCATGAACCATGAGACTCAGCCGGATGTTCAATCCAACTTTCCCGAGCCCACCATCATCCACCTATGTGGTGTTTGAACTCAACCATGCACCCACACCCATAATGCGATGTTTGTGTACACATGCATTGTAATGCACCAATACTACTTCAATGTCATGCCCCATGTAATGAATGCCATGTGAGCAACATTTATCTTATTCTAACATAATCATAGTAATTTATATCCTAAGCATATAATTACCAACTTCATAGCCATGTCAATATATCAATTAACATAACTTATCATTTTCATACTCAACATTTATTTACAAGCATATCATCCCATAGCATATGCCAATAATTCACATAATTTCACATTAGAGCAATTTCACATGCCCGCATGATAATCACAATTCATGCCCACCACACTATTCCATGGATTTACACAAACAATTGCAACCCATCACTTCCCAAGTTAGGGATTTCACTTAAATTGGGTTAATTTCATATACCCGTTTTACCCATCACCAAATTCCATCAATTTCTCAACAACAAGTCATTGATAATGAACTTATCCAACTACCCATCAATTTCACAACATTGATAATCAACATGCCCATTATACTACATTCACATTACATATAACAACCTAAGTTGTAAAATAATCCCAAGTAGGAAGGAACTCTACCTCTTGAAGCGTGAGGAACGACGTGGAGAAGCTCTTAGAACTCAAACCCGAGCCCAATCTTAAGCTCTCAAAATCCCGCCCCTTTTTCCTTCGGTGAAAACCTTCGTTTTTGGTACGTGGTCGTAGCCTTCGACGAGGAGACCGACTTTACTTCTTGGCCCGAATGGATCCGAGCTTCGTAGCCTTCTAGATCGTAGAGAGAAGTGAAGATTTCAAGCTCTCTCCCTCTCCTCTTTTCTATCGGCTGTGCAAGCGGCTGAACCATGGGAAAAAAATCTAATTTTTCCCCCTATTTATATTTTAGAATACTTGGTCCACAATTGGCCACACGTCCCTTTTACTTCCGGGTTCGTTTTAATCCCGAAACGATTAAATTTCGCTCCGGTTCGAGTTCAAAATATTTTTATTTTTACTTGCCTCTAATATTTCCCCAAATTTGGAAACTTTATAAAAATTTCGTGTACAAGGTCACCCGGGGCCCGTTCGTCTCGTAAAACGCAAAAAATCCGACTATCTCGGAATTCCACGAAATTTGACGTGGTAACTAGATTTCGCGAGACGAATCCAACGGTGAGGTCCGTTTCGTCATCCGAGTTCTAGAAAAATTCAGGTTTACAACCTGTACTATAGTGGCAATTTACCGTTTTGCCCTTTTTCACAAAGGTTGAAATTTTCTCGGGTTTTACAGTTTACAGTTTATTCACGTTCGAACGTCGATTCACGTTCGAACGTCATTTCACGTTCGAACGGAATTCCTGTTTTTTTTGTTGAAACTTCCAGTGAAGTTTTGGCCTATTTGGAGATTGATTTGGAAATTTTTCGTGAAATACACTTTTGTAGCACTAGATGTCTAATATCTACTGTAAAAATTTCGGATCAATTGGACATAAAAAGTTATGACTTATATTCTAGAAGGTGTCCCAACTCCTTTTTACCCAAATTCTCTATAAGTGTGTTTTTACTCCGGAATATTTCCTAGCTTCCAATACACTCCACATTACCTCTCCCAATGTTTTTCAACCTTCCGGATTCAATGGAGAACTTATTTTGAACTAAAAATATTTAGAAACTTCCATAATCCCTCTTCTCAAGTTTACACCTTCGAAACTTAACTTCCCAATCAATTTGTATCTCTAGTTTTTTTGTTTTTGTTTTTATTCCTACCGTCACTCCACATATCCACATTTTTACAACAATTATTTACTATATATCTATATACATATATAAAAGAAAATGCGGGGTGTTACAATGTACTCATTGTATTTACTTAGAAGAAAATGTTAAACCATCTCGTCAAATGCAAAGAATACTGAATCCATACTTAAAAGAAGTAGTTCGTGCAGAAGTACTTAAATTACTAGATGCTAAAATTATTTATCCTATATCTGATAGTAAATGGGTCAGTCCTACACAAGTAGTTCCAAAGAAGTCTGGTGTTACTGTAAAAAAAAACCAAGAACAAAAGTTTTTCATGATAAAAATATCATGAGAAAATCTTTTGAACCATCTCAAAAAGTTCTACTATACAATGCTAAACTTCGTTTATTCCCTGGAAAATTAAGATCTTGTAACGCCCCAAAACACACCCTGGATGGCATTACATTCTAAAACATTCATATCATGAGAGCACTAATATAATTCCATCAATAAGAAAAATTTTCCATTCATCCTCCATATAATTTACAATATCATCCCAAAAGAATAAGTCAAGCTATGGCATTTACATCTCAAAGGATCAAACGTAACTTAGCAGCGGAATAACAAAAGAAAACTAAACTTCACATGATTTCAAAATAAATTCTCAAGTCTAGTACAAAATAAGCTATGTCTCTACAGGTCCACCTCGGGATCTAGATTCCCCTCGGGTGAGGTCTCCCAATACCCCGGCTCGTCAACTCCGAGATTCTCCTCTAGCACCAAATCTGAAAATGTTTAACTGTAGGGGGTGAGCACGAAGCTCTGTAGCAAAATCTTCCCAAAATCATACAAGGTTTAGAAAAACATATCTAAAATGGTCGGTCTCATTTTACAACATAGCATACATAATCTTTGAAGTAATTTAAATGAACAGTAGAAGAAACCAAGATCCAATACATATCCATTTCCCAAAGTATAAACCATTTTTCCCACAAGGCCTTGTGGAATCCCATACTCCCACAAGTTCTTGTAGGTAATCATTTACCACAATAATACAATAATCCGTAAATTGAATATTCCACAACCATATGTATATGTATCTTGTGACACCCCAAATTTCCGGGGGTCCTTTATTAACCGTTGACCATCCGTCAACCCGCGGAAATACTCGTGATAGTCGTATAACCCGACACCACGTCGTTCACATGCTTTTAACCGGATTTACCATCCACAAGATCAATTATACCTCAAATTATGTCCATTTATGTCATAGGAACCAAAGAAAACCAAGCCCAAAAGCATGGCTAAGCATTTTGAAAATTTCAAATTTTTGGAAAACCTTCCGGAAGGTTTTGACTAAACCTTCCGGAAGGTTTGCTCACTGGAAAAGTTCTTCCGGAAGGTTTTTCTTAACCTTCCGGAAGGTTTTGCCTTCTGGAAATAGATTGAAAAAAATGAAACGTGTCGGCCTTCCGGAAGGTGTACTCAAACCTTCCGGAAGGTTTTGCTCACTGGAAAGGTTCTTCCGGAAGGTTTTTCTTCACCTTCCGGAAGGTTTTGCCTTCTGGAAAATAGATTGAAAATGAGACGTGTCGACCTTCCGGAAGGTGTACTCCGCCTTCCGGAAGGTTTTACCTTCTGGACCACAATTCTGCCTTAACCTTCCGGAAGGTGTTAGTGACCTTCCGAAAGGTTTTGCCCAGAATTTCTTCCTTCCTTAGTTTTTCAATTCGAATCCGTTTCAATTTGCTTCAAAATCATCCAAAACTTATACAATGAAGTTTCTAACATAAAACATTGTTTGTACAAGTTCTATTACAACCCAATACATATATTTACATGTCAATATCAAATTTCCTTAAAATTTTTACAAACATTCAAAACAAAGCCACATCCGGCTTTCTTCGTCCTTGAAGCCCGTATGAGGGTCTTCCACCCATGCATATCCCACACCTGAAAATGTTGTCCCACGAAGGGTGAGCCACGCTCAATAGGATATCCTCCTACAGAGGCTACTCCCCAACCTAAATGCATATGAAATGCGCACATGCAACGATCAACAAGCATCAACCAATCCAACAAGAATATACACCTCAATGTTAGAAAGCTACCATGCTATACTATGTCATGCCATGATATGAGATGGAACTCACTCATGCACCTTGTCCCGAGTCTTCCCCGACTCACACCACACAATGCAAAAGCCAATGTGTATGAACCCGTCTATTGACGGAAAAACCCTCCCAATGATCGTTTGAGATAAAAGTTATGTCTTTATAAAAAATCAAATCATTGTTTGAGGCTACCTATTGGATGGGTGTTTTTATATAACAAAATCTTGTGTCTTCCTGGGCAACGGATTTTGGAATCGCACCGCCGGCTCCGTGGGCCTATCTACACTTTTTGGACTTGCACCGTCGGAGTGTATGAACCAGTGGTTCCGGGTTTTTCACCCGAGGGAGTGTCTAGCCCTACTTGCTTTACCCGACACAAGTTTTCCTTATGCAATGCAACCGTGCAACTCAGTCGGATCTTCGATCCCGACTTTCCCGAGTTCACATACCAACCACCAAGATTTGGTGTTTGATCCGCAACACATGCAAACACCCACACTCATGCCTATGACCCATGAATGCGATGTCAACTCACCCACACATACTCATGTCTTATAACCATGAATGTGATGTACCCATGTGAATGCAATGTAATGTACCAATTGCACTCTAACCACATGTTCGATATGTATGAGTGTCATATGAACAATGTCAAGATAAATCTACATATTCATGGTACTTCATATCATAAGCACATAAATACCATAATTCAACACATTATCAATATATAGCAAGCATGCCTATATCAACATTTCATCAATTATCATCATCAAACTCAAGAAATCATATCTAGTGATTTCTACATAACTATACCAAGATAGAATTTATTCTATCCATTTCCTAATATCCACATATCATAATCCCCCAAGAGAATTATAAAGCAACCATCTCTAAATGTCAATTCCATTTAGAATTTCACTTTACCAATTTTCCCATATCCATTTTCTACACTTCAAGTTCCTTCATGAAATTTACCCAACAAGTAAATATATGCACCCATTTCATACCAACCTTGCTTAGCACATTTGGTACCCATTTCCCACACATAAAATGCATTAGTGGTACATTAAACTAGAGAATGTGATTTAAATCATACCAACCATTCTCAATACCCATTTCACCCAATTAACCACAATAGGCAAGTGATACATATATATATACACCTACCCATTCCATATAACCTTCCTAGGTTGGAAATAAACCTAAGTAGGAAGAAAACCCTACCTCTTGTAGCGTGTAGAATCGTCGTGGGAAGCTCCTAGAACTCAAAGCAAGCTTGAATCCTTCACTTCCAAATTTTCGGCCTCCCAACGTTCGGTGAAAGCCGTCGTTTTTGGTACCCACGCGTAGCCCTCGACGAGTAGAGCAACTCTTGTTCTTGGCCCGAGTCGATTTGAGCACTCCACGACCGTAGATCGTAGAGAGAAGTTGAGTTTTCTCTCCTTTTCCCTCTCTTCTTTTCTCTCGGCTGAAACCGGCTGAAATGGTGAAGGAGAAGTCTGATTTTTCAGACTTTAGGCCCCTATTTATATTTTAGAATACTTGGCCCACAATTGGCCACACGTCCTACTTAATTTCGGGTCCGTTTTAATCCCGAAACGATTAAATTTCGCTCCGGTTTGAGTTCAAAATATTTTTATTTTAACTTGCCTCTAATATTTCCCCAAACTTTAAAATTTTATAAAAATTTCGTGTACGGGGTCACCCGAGGCCCGTTCGTCTCGTAAAACGTAAAAAATCCGACTATCTCGGAATTCAACGAAATTTGACGTGGTAACTAGATTTCGCGAGACGAATCCAACGGTGAAATCCGTTTCGTCATTCGAGATCTAGAAAAATTCAGTTTTTCAACTAGTCCCGAAGTGGCAATTCACCTATTGCCCTTGTTCGTCAAAGTTTAAATTTTCCGGGGTTTCACATATCTCAAACATGATGTAGGCAAACCCCATGAATCAACACATTGAGTAATATCTAGCCCATACACACCCACACAAATCTTATCAAAGATATCCATCCTTTAGGAAGGGTGTATGCCATACCAATGGCAGGGACGTATCCAACCCAGGTATTAGTATACTAACCCTCTAACACGGCACCCGTGAGCAATAGCGGTTTAGTCTTACCAAAGCACTAACCCCACTACGAGTGGTAGGAAAAATGCCAACCCACACGGAGCAAGCAACACGTCTACCCACTCTACGATATCTCGTCAAAGGCCACCCATGGTCATCCCACACTCATAAGAGATACAATACCAAACCCAATTTCACAATTTACAAGTATATCTAAAAAAAAAACCCCAAATTAAGCATGTGAAATTTTCAATAACCAACTAAGAAAATGCAAGAGATCACAACAATATCATTTTATTACTCAACACAAAACACTATGGTTTCGAAATCAAGAATAAAGGAAGAGTTCAAGAGGAAAACCCATCACTCTTGAAAACTAGGGTTTTTCAAACCAAAAAGAGATTTCATGGGTATTCAACCCTAACTTTGTGTAAAACATGTTAACAATTGCAAAAGAACCAAGAAACAATGGAGCCATAGCAAATACATATCATTAAGAATCAAAACATACATATTTATTAACCCTAACATCAATGTAAGAGAAAGAGAAGAAATCCCCTACTTGGTGTTCTTGAAATCTAGGGTTTGACCTTGAATCACTCTTAAATCCTTTGTTTTCCCCTTTTGATCTTGTGTTTTCTCTTTCCTTATTCTTTTCTAAGACTCTCTCTAGGATTCCAAGAGGTGTGGGTAAGAGTGTAGTGAAAGTGTAGAAGAAGAGAGTAGAAGAATGGTGTTCTTGAGGAATTTCGGTTTTGATCTCTATAAGGGGTAACTCTCTCAAGATCTTTGTGTTTTTCTCTCATTTTCTCTTCTCTTAGGGCTCTAAGATGTTTGGGGTGAGAGTGGGATGGAAGAATGGGTCAAATGAGGCTTAAAAGGGTGTTTTAAAACACCAAAATCCTGACTTTTTCGGTGCCAAACTTCGGGCGTACCGGTACGGTTTACCTACTGGTTCGGGCGTACCGGTACTGTGTACCGGTACACTTCGGTTACTCCGAATTCCAGGGCAGTTTTGACCCATTTAGAAGTCAAATTGGAAACTGTTCATGAGATACACTTTTGTATCCCTAGATGTCTACTATCTACTGTCCAAATTTCAGATCAATTGGATATAAGGATAAAATGTTATGATCAAAATACTAGAAGGTGTCCCAACTCCTTTTTACCCAAATTTTCTCTAAGTGTGTTTTCACTCCGGAATACTTCCTAACTTCCAATACACCTCATATTACCTCTCCCAAGGTTGTTCGACCTTCAGGATTCAATGGACACCTTATTTTGACCTAAAAATATTTAGAAATTCATCTAATCACCCTTTCCAAGTTTAAATGTCTTGGAAACTCAAACTTCCCAATCAATATGCATCCCTAGCATTTCTCTTACTATTACAATCTATATAGTTCATTCTTACATCATTACACATATCCACATTTTTACAACAATTATTTACTATATATCTATATACATATATAAAAGAAAAATGCGGGGTGTTACAGATCTAGATGGACAGGACCTTATATAGTTAAGCAAGTTTTTTACTATGGGGCAATTGAAATTGAAAATCCATTAACTGGAAATGTTTTCAAAGTAAACGGGCAAAAGCTTAAACATTATTATAATGGATTTACTCAAGATGTAACTTATGTGCAACTTTTTGATCCAGTCTATGTGTGTTAATTGTTATTTAAATAATATAACTAATTACTTGTAATTTGTTTGACAGATTAAATCTCCTGAGTGAAAGCCAGATATCCTAATCGCTGAAAGATAACAAATTGCTGATTTTTCTCAATGCTGTTTATTACTGTTTTAACATTACAAATAGAATTTAATTTAAGTTGGGGAGGTATGAGTGCGAATTTACTTTTTGTTTTTAGCATAAAAATTATGTTCGTCTTTGTGACTGGTAGACGTTAAAGAACCGGATAGTGAGTCAACTTTCAATAATTTTTTAGTCATTTTTTCTTTTCTTTCTTAAAAGTTGAAAAATGGACGAAAAATTATTTTGGTTAAGTTTAATGCTATTACGTCACTTTCCAAAAGATATACATATGTTGATCATGAAAAAAGCTAGATATGTTAGAAATTTAGAAATATTCGAAAGTCAGGCAAGACCCTTGTGTGGAAAAAGTACATATGCTAAACACCGACGAGCAAATCGTTTATGTGCTTGTGTAAGATGTGGTCGTACAGAACATTTGAGACAATATAATAAGTGTGCGGAACCAATTTCAGGTCGAGCGTCAGATCGTTTACGGTGGATTAGGTATGGGCAGAGTAAGGATTATCCTAAGGCGCCATCCTATTCTACCCCAATGTTAACAAGATACGTGAGAAATGAAGTTAACCGTGTCACTGGTGTTGTTGATCCAGATAGTTCTGATACTGACTAAATATGATCAACAAGATGTAGAATTTTGGAAATAACTGTACATAGTTGTAAATAAATGTAAATAACTATATAATAAATAAGGAAATTTGTAAATAACAAATAACAAATAACAAATAAAATTAATAAAACCAATTCTTTGATAAGAAAAAGAGTGGTTAGCAAAGCTTTGTAGAATATATAAAGTAGTGTTTAATTTTGTAAACTGCAGGAATTTACAGGAAACAAAGAAAGAGTCTGCAGATGCAAACCAAAAACCTGTCAAATAGCACCATCCGAATGGTGAGATTAGCGTCCGGACGGCAGTGCCCCTCTATATACCTTCTCCATGCAGAAAGATGATCAATTTAGTGTCCCTCACAATCCAAATACAAAAAAGCCAAAATTCTCCAAAGAATAGCCTTGAAATCAATTAAAATAGAGTGTTTGAAGAGAGATCAAGAAGAACATGGATTCAAGACGAAGAACAAGAAAATCTTCAAGCCAACCACGAAGGGATCAATCTCCACCACCTCAGGCACCTGCACAACAACCTCATCCAGGAAATATCTACGATGAGGTGATGTTTGAAAATCTTGAACAACAGGTCTGGTATGATGCTAACTTTATCTCCAAAACTATCATTGTGGAACGGCCGGTTATTTATGAAGATTTTAAAAATATAGGAATACAACAAATTCTTGATGCAAGAGGATGGTTACATTATGTCAGAATATATGTTCCTGCCTATGACTGCCTAGTTAGAGAATTTTATAGCAATGCTGATATAATTGGAAAAAGACAATTACGTGTGTTCGTACGAGGTGTTGTTTTTCAAGTTACACCAGCTTCTATAGCCGAATTTTTTCACCCCATGCAAAGACCACCCCACCCACAATATCCCTACACTGAACTACCTGATTTGCATGAAGTAGGGAGAGAATTGACAGGGAATCCAAGATTTGTTTGGAGACGCCCGAATAATTACATAAAACAAGGAGAACTGACAGACAAATACAGAATTCTCAGTTTGATAACAGCATACAATTTGCTACCCCGAGCTCAAAAGAATCAACTTCATACTGAGCAGGCTTATTTTCTATATGCATTTGGGATGGGACACACCATCAACCTGCCGAACTTAATCATGGACCAAATGTTACTTACAGTCAATAGAAAGAAACTCTCACTCCCATATGCTATGTTAGTTTCTCATCTATGCAGGGACGAAGGTGTGATCATTAATCTGACATGGAAAATAGTGGAACCTCTTGCAGCATTGGATAAAACTTCATTAAAAAAAAGTCATGGAGCACGAATGGAAAACCAACCTGAAGCATCACCTGAACCACAAGAAGAACCGTTCCAAGTACCTAAGGAATTCATACCACTGACACCACAAGAAAATCAATCATACATACCAATGGACGACAGAACTGATAGAGAGATCTTACTGGAAATAGAGACCAATATTACTCAAATCAACATACGCCTGGAGGAATATGAGCAGAATCAAGTACAGTTCTTTAGAGAATGTTTCGAAGTAGGATCCTCTGCTTCCTAAACAGACTGGAGATTCTACAAAATAATTTGTTTTCTTTCACTCATCTTTTACATTATGCACTTTTATTTTATGCACTTAAATTATAAGTTACTTTATGTTTTAACCATGCTGTTTGTTTTGAACTTGTTTATATTTAACTAGTTTTTGATAATTAATATGGAACTCATGTTAATTTCTTTAGGAGGATTATTTTATATAATTTACAGTTGAATTAGGTTGATATTCCTATGTTTTGTGCAAATAACCTTAATATGATCACGTGAGATTTTCATATTTTAGTTGTATATTATCTTAATATTTTCGTTTAAACTTATTCTGTTACAACACGAATAGATTTCTTTATTTCCGAAACCTTGTGAAATATTATACTCTTTACATATTTAGTGGAGATGTATAACCAATTGTAGAATTTGAGCCAATCTTCCTTGGAGAGATATTCTACATCTACTCGAATAAACATCTTCGATTCTACGGTAAACTTCCTATCAATAATCTCATTAATTTTGTCTTGATTAACATTTGTTAGATTATAATATTAGCATTATACTAAAAAATTCTTTTGGATAGGATTAATACAGATAAATAATTTCTGGAAGATGATCTCAGGCCATTTTTCATTATCTTTGAGCCTTGACCATTTCTTTTACAAAATTATGTCCTTAGTCAACCATGATTGAGCCTAACAGAGTATAAATTCTTTTCATTAAATCCGAAAAATACCCGAGCCACATGAAAATAAATTAAATCTACCTTTTTTTATCTAATTTTCTTGCATCCTCTTTTAAATCAGTATGATACAGAAAAACAAAAGAAGAAGGAAACAAAACAGTGAAAAGAAAAAGAAAAGAGTATTGGCTATTTAAAGAAAAGAAAAAACAAAAAGAAAATAGCCAAGAAAGTGAAAAATGGAAAAATAAAAAGAATAAATATGCAAAGTCTTAGAAAGCTAAGAAGAGGTATGCCACAATACAAAGAAAGGATAGCCTTTGAATCCCATATACGTCGTTTCTTAAACCCTAAACCAATGGTCACGTTACAACCCAAAGAAAGTCCTTTTTTATTCCAGAAATTATGTATCTATATTAATCCCATCTATCTATCCATAACAGGAGAATGTTAATAATATGTCTAATATAGTGTTCATATCCAGTCATGAGATTATGTCAAATTCAATTTTATTCAAATACATGTTCTTCATAAATATTACATGTGATATTATTTGTTTCGTTAATAATATTCCAATCGCATGTAACTATTGAGAGAATAGTCACTATAACGAATATGTATTATTTGCTGAGTGTATTTCAGGAAAGGATTAACATCAAGACTACCATGAAAGATGGTAATATTTCTTAAGTGATTTTTGAAACAAAAGAAATTAGTACACACACACACAAGTTTTTATAAAAATATATAGATAATGTTACAACTAACGTGTGTTACTCTTGTACTGATCGGAAAAAGGAAATATTGTAACAATGCACAAGAATATTGATTTAATTTTAGTTGTGAAAAGTATGAGTTATAAACTCCTAACTACTGAAGTTTGTAGGCAGCTTCACTAAAAACCTTCATGAGACAAAACTCGTCCACTAGGGATCACCTAAGGGTTTAACGGCTTGTTGCATATGCTAAATGGAATCGTGAAAAAATCTACGAAAATAATTTTACCTCTGTTATGTTATGTTTATTTTGTGAAATAATTTCTATAATTTGTGTTTACTAGGGACTAGTAAAGTTCAAGTTGGAGGGTGTGATTAACCCTAATTAGTGTATAAATTAAAATGATTAAGTAATCAATTTTGTAAGATAAAACAATTAAATATTATGAATTATAGTTTGTGCTTAAATTAAAGTTTTAAATACTTTATGTTTAAATTTCAGGGTCAAATCCAGAAATACTGGAGAATACAAGACAAATTTGCAAATCTTGAAGTCACGAAAGACCAAAGTGTAATAAAGAAACATGGATCAATAAGAAGTTGACAAGTGGAGGCCCAAGAAGCCAACACCTAGCACCACTGCAATAGGACCCCCCCCCCCCTTGGCCGAGAGTCCCCCCCCCCCCCCCTCTATAAATAGGGGTGCCCTCTTCATTCTTCAAGCATTCCTTGCCAAGCCTTCCAATACCTCTCCAAGACCAATTCTCCCTTCATTTGGCCAGCCACTCTTGAGCCAAGAAAGCTTTCCAAAGATAGAGAGAAAGAAAGAGAGAAAGAAAAAGAAGGAGAAAGTTCAATACATAGCCAGTCTGTGATACACTTTTACTGTTATTCTGTATTTCTACATTTCTATTATATCTTTCTATTCGGATAGTTGAACTTCTGCCACTTTTGTGTCTTGAATGATAATAAAGGTGGTTGTGTTTCAATTGTTCCTTGTGATAGAATTTTTACAGTTTACCGTTTAATTTTAGTTGTAATGACGAATAATCACGCTCCTTTTTTGTTTGTAGCAATGGAGCGTGAGTAGTCGTTTATACCCTTCAAAATAGGGTAAACATATGTATAATATTGGTTAGATTATGGAAATGTTGATGTTTTATTTATATGTTTATTTATATATGTATATATATATATATCACAAATGACCTATTGGGTAATTCAAGTATTCCTCATGAATGGCTTGTCCTTCTGGTTCACTTGAATTAGTTAATTGGTACGTCTATAACCAGCTTTCCTAAGAAGTTGCTGTGTTATGCTATATTACCACCAGTTAACCTAAGAAGTGGTTGTGTTATGGTTTAATATGTATGTACTTGCTATCAAGAGATCAATTGAATAACTCAAGTATTCTTCATGAATGGCTTGTCCTTCTGGTTTGCTTGGGTTAATCAATTAACGTGGATATAACCAGCTTTCCTAAGAAGTTTCTGCGTTATGATTATTACCACCAGTCAGCCTAAGAATACATCAGACCTGTCGATTGAATTTCCAGTAAAATGGAAGTTAATTGTTGTGAGGTAGCATTTCCAGTAATAAACCAATATAAAGCATATGGATCCTTAAACTAAAGGGTATCTTTTATATTTTTATCACTTATACGCTTTACTTACGCATTTTATTATCTCCGCACTTTATTTCCGCATTATATTTAAATTAAACTAGTTATCAATCTAAGCTCACATCACAAGCTATCAAACATCATACTACTCCAAACAACAAACTTTACTGTTTTTATTTATTTGACATACTAAATTACTAAACTCTTCGTGGGATCGATACTTGGACTTAACCTGAGAAAACTACAATTTGACCACTTATACTTGGGTGAATAATAATATAATTCAGACCACTAAAAGTGCGAATCAAGAACTTTCGACAACAGGCCTAGTATGATGCTCACTTTATCTCCAAAACTATCATTTCTGAACGGCCGGTTATTTATGATGATTTTGAGAATATAGGAATAAGACAAATTCTTGATGCAAGAGGATGGCTTGATTATGTTAGATTATCTGCTCCTACCTTTGACTATTTAGTTCGTGAATTTTATAGTAATGCTGATATAATTGGAGAAAGACAATTACGTGTGTTCGTACGGGGTATTGTTTTTCAAGTTACACCAGCTACGATAGCCGATTTCTTTCAACCCATGCAAAGACAAGAGAACCCACAATATCCTTATACTGAATTACCTGATTTGAATGTCCTAGGAAGAGAAGTGACGGGTAATCCAGAATTTGTTTGGGGTAGACCAAACAAATATATAAAGTAAGGGGATTTAACAGACAAATACCGCATTCTGAATTTGATAGCTGTGTACAGTTTGCTACCCCGAGCCCAAAACAATCAAATTTATACTGAGCAGGCTTATTTCTTATATGCATTTGGGATGGAACACACAATTGACCTACCAAACTTAATCATGGACCAAATGATACTTGCGGTGGATAGAAAGAAACTATCACTCCCATATGCTATGTTAGTTTCTCAGCTATGCAGGAACGAAGGTGTAATCATTAATCCAATATGGAAGACAGTTGACCATTTTGGAGCATTGGATAAAATTTCATTGAAAATGAGTCATGGATGACAACTAGAAGACCAACCTGAAGCACCACCTCCACCACAAGAGAAGCCATTTCAACCTCCTGAAGAATTCTTCCCACAAGAACAACAGCAGCCACAAGAGGATCAGTCATACATACTGATAGATGACAGAACTGATAGACATATCTTACTGGGGATGGAGACCAATATTACTCAGATCAACAAATGCATGGATGAATATGAGCAGAATCAAGCTGAGCTTTTGAAGTTATTTAGAGATCATTTCGGAGTAGGACCTTCTACTTCCTAAACAGACTAGAGATTCTACAAAACTGTAACACCCCGCCTTTTCTTTTATATATGTATATAGATATATAGTAAATAATTGTTGTAAAAATGTGGATATATGTAGTGATGTGTGTTTGAATTTGGTAGATTGGAAAAGTATAGATTTAAAATGTTAGTGGAAATAATAGTTGAAATTTAGTTTTAATAAGTGAAAATATGAAATTTTAGGTCCTAGAACTTGTATTAAATAGGTTTTGTGTATAAATATGTGTTGGAGAAGTTTGGGATGGATTTGGTTGGCTTAGGAATGGATTGGAAATGGAAAAGGGATGAAACAGCACGTGAACAGTGCACTGGCTGAAACTTCAAGCGCGATTTCGACCTTGATGCAGTCAATATCTCTCAAAACTCAAAACATGAAAGTTGTAGAACTCTTTCTTAGCATTCCATAGCATCTTGAATCATCTCAATCGGAACTCGGATGAGAGAGTTATGCCCAGATAACGAAGCAATGTCAAAATAGTCCAATTAGCGACGTGGGCCAAGCTTTAAATTTATAAATAGGGCCTAAATATCTGATTTTGGGCAGAATGTCTTCACAATTCTGCTGGTTTCTCACGTTGGAGAGGAAGAGAGGAGAGAAAGTGAGTTTTCAAGTTTTCTTTCGACGATTCACGGAGTTCCGTCGGTCGGAATTCGTCAAGCCAAGAATCAAAGTTGATCTCCTCGACGAGGGCTATGCAACCACACCAAGAACGAAGGATTTCACCGAAGATCCAAAGAGGGGATTTTGGGAAATCAAGACTTGGAGGTTTTGGTTGGTGTTCTTGAGGTTCTATCCTTCGATTCACGCATCAAGAGGTAGGGTTCCCTCCTACTTTGGTTTATTTACATCCTATGGTGTCCATAGGAAATGGGTGGGCTGTTTTGAGTGTTTTAACACTTACCTATTGGAGTTGGTTTAATGGAAATGGGTAGGCTCAATTCTAGTGTGAATTAGTAGTTAGAAATTGCTAGTTTGTGATTTCTAGGATGTTTTGATAATTGAGTATGTAAAAATAATATATTCTGATTTTTTTAGAGTTATGTGATAAATTTAGGCATGTTATGTGATTACATGATTTGGTGCCTTGAAGGTGTTTGATAAAATGCCTATATGAAATAAAGTGTGTTAATTGCATGAGATTTGTGATAACATGCCATAGAACATGTGGACATGTGGTTGAATTGCTCATTTGGCATTAATGCATATTGGGCATGATATTGGTATCACATTCATGGGCATGAGTCATGAGTGTGGGCGTGTGTGGGTGCATGGTTTAATCAAACACCATACTTGGTGGTTGATGGTGGGCTCGGGAAAGTTGGGTTGAAGATCCGACTGAGTCGCACGGTTACATGCATGGAAAACTTGTGTCGGGTATAGCAAGAAGGGCTAGACTCTCCGTCGGGTGAAAAACCCGGCTACTTGGTTCACACACTCCCCTGAGGTGAAATTCTGAAAAAGTGTGATGGTGTACGGAACCGGGGGTTGTGATACCAAAATTTGTTGCCCAACAAAGACACAAGATTTTATTTTATAAAACACCCATTCAATGGGTAACATCCATTAATGATTTGGTTTTATAAAAACATAACTTTTATTTCAAACAATCATTGGATGGATTTTCGTCAAATGACGGTTTCATTGCACAAGTGCATTGCATTGTGTGGTGGGAGTCGATGAGGACTCGGGTTAAAGCGCATGAGTGAGTCTCATCTCATTTCATGGCATGACATAGAATTCCTATCATTTGATGCATATTCTTGATTGAAATGTTTGAATTATTGATTGTTTGCATTGTGCACATTTCATATGCATCTAGGGTGGGGAGTAGCCTCCGTAGGAGATACTCTATTGAGCGTGGTTCACCCTATACGGGAAAATATTTCAGGTGCGAGATACACCGGTGGATGAAACTCACTCAGGGCCCCAAGGATGAAGAGAGGTTGTTGTGTGGCTTTACCTTGGGTTTTTTTTTGTTTTTGTACAATAACTATGAAAACTCAGTTTTGGCATGTAATCGTATGCAAAATTTTGTAATAGAACTTGTACAAACTATGAATTGACGTATGTTAGACCTCGGATGGGTCATGTAATTAAATGTTGTCATGGGAGTGTGGATAAATAGACCTGGTGTGGTCAATGTTATGTGATTGCACAGGTTGTGTTTTGGGTAGAGCTCCCCATACAAAGGACACTCTGCTCGAATTTCGATAAATTATGGATCTCGATAAATGGGGCATAACGGCGTGATATCGAGTTACACGATATCCACGGGTATTCTGCAGGTTGATGGGTGATCAATGAACCCCCGGATTTTGGGACGTCACAGCTTGGTATCAAAGCTTAGGTATACGAATTACCTAGGGCTTGATGGGCATGGGTCTAGACCATTGCATCCATTGTGTATTTCATGTTATGTGTTTTAAGTGCTACATGTTATGTGCTATGTGGTATGAGATTATATGCATGATAAAATATATATAAGAATGAGACACTACGGTTAGAAAATATAACCTTAGGGTCAGGAAGGGAAAGGATGTGTAAGCCACTGTTTGGGCATCTACTATATTCTACGGTTTTAACTTTTGATCCCTAACTTTGGGATACTAAGTTATTAGTCGATTGCTATCTTATGTGTGTATAGATGACAACTAGAGGAAGGGGACGTCGGGGTGGACGGAACAACCAACCACCACCGGCCTTTGACCAACAAGCCTTCGTGGAGGCTATTGGTGCTGCGGCTGCTACTATTGCACAGACCAGTGCTACAGCTGCTACGATTGCACAGACTAGTGCAAATGTAGGCCAAGGAGGCTCGAGTAACATCCAGAAGTTCAAGGCGCACCATCCTCCGACCTTCGTGGGGGGAGCAGATCCTATGGTGGCTGACCATTGGTTCCGACAAGTTGACAAGATCTTAGGGGCTGTGGAGATCACCTCCGATGCCACTAAGATAATGCTAGCTACATTCCAGCTAGAGGGAGAATCCCAATTATTGTGGGTTTGGGTAAAGGCCTCGAGGAACTTGGAGGCAACGACATGGGAAGAGTTCCGAGAGCTCTTCATAGGCAAATATTTTCTGTCATCTGTCCAGCAAGCTAAGGCTAGAGAGTTCCTGGACTTAAGGCAAGGAACGATGACAGTATTGGAATACGTGGCTAAGTTCACGGAATTAGCCTGTTTCGCTGATGATTATGTGGCCACAGACATGGCCAAGGTGAGGAAGTTTGAGGATGGCTTGAAATTATCCATCCGAGGTAAAATTGTGGGTCTTCGTCTACAAGACTTATATTCGATGGTTGAGACATCTATGGCAATTGAGAGAGAGATGGATGACGCACGGAGCATCCAGGAAGCGGGTGTTAAAGACAAGAAGAAGGAGGGCCAATCATTTTCTTCAAGTTCGGGGAAGAAGCAAAGGACTTTGAATCCACAGGGCCGCGGCTATTAAGGCCAAGGCCAAGGTCAATCCTCCCAAGGTGGGAGAAATCAGAGGCCTTCCTACCAGGCAGGCCAAAGGACTTGCTATCATTGCCACCAACCGGGGCATATGAAGCGTGATTGTCCTCAGCGGCACGGATCTCAGAGTTATGGGGCATCCCAGTCCCAGTCTTCGGTGGGGCATGCACAGACGCACTTTGTTCCTCCCAGCCCCACCATGGGCCATGTGAGCCAGTATCAGTTCTAAGGTGCGGCATAGGGCCCTACTACTTCACGTACGGGGATTCCGCAATCAGGCCAGATGGGCCAGAGCATGGGTCGGGGTCGAGGTAGAGGACAGAGTTCACAAGCCGGGACTTCAGGGACCCAGGGGCGTGTCTACACCATTACACCTCAGACTGAGCCAGCGGATCAGTCGGTTATCCAGGGTACATTTCTACTCTCTCAGTTATGGGCAAGGGTGTTATTTGACTCTGGTGCATCTCATTCTTTTATTGTTGCATCATGCGTTAGAGATTTGGGCTTAGAGGTTGCGACCTTGGAAGAGCCGTTGCATGTGAGTTCTCCCCTAGGAGCTAGGGTGAGTATCAATCAGATATGTCGGGGTTGTGAGTTAGAGATCTCGGGGATTCTACTCACCGTGGACCTTAGGGTCATGGACATGTCGGAGTTCGATGTTATCCTTGGGATGGACTGGTTGATGGCACACTGAGTCATCATTGATTGTGATCGTAAGAGGGTCACTGCCTACACACCGGAGGGTGTTTGTTTCGAGTTTCAGGGGGAAAAACATGACGTTTTGTAAAACCCGGGAAATTTGAACTTTTTCCAAAAAGGGCAAAATAGTAATTTGCCACTATAATGCGTACTTAAAATACTCATGTTCTAGACCTCGGATGAGGAAACGGAGTTCGCCGTTGGATTCGTATCGCGAAAACGAGTCACCTTGTCAAATTTCGTCGAATTCCGAGATAGTCAGATTTTTCACGTCGTTCGAGGCGACTGCGTGGCGAATGACCTCACGAACGTCCCCATAAATAAATTTTATGAAATTTCCTTACAATTAAGTTAAAGATCAAATAAAATTAATTTGAACTTAAACCGGGATCAAATAAATCGTTTCGGGACGAAATCGGATCCGATTAAACGAAGGACACGTGGCGCAACGTGGGCCAAGTATTTAAAACTATATATATGGGTAAATATCTTAGAAAATGAGATTTTTAGCCTCTTGTGTTCTTGTTTGGCCAGCCAAGAGAGAGAGAAGAGAGAGAAGAGAGAATAAAGAGAAAACCTTGATCTTCAAGCTTTCTCCGTCGATTCCCGGAGTTCCGTCGGTCGGAATCCGTCGAGCCAAGAGTTAAATTCGATCACATCGACGAGGGCTACGCAACCACACCAAGAGCAAGGGATTTCACCGAAGATCCAAAGGAGGAGATTTGGGGAAAATCTAGTCTTGGGCTCGGGAAGTGTTCTTGAAGCTTCATTCGGGTGAATTACGCTTCAAGAGGTAGGGTTCTTCCTACTTTGGTGTAATCTTTCCTTAGATGTTAGTAGTCTAAAGGTTTAATAAGTTATGCCTATGATAGACCTTCATATATAGGGTTATGGGTATAGAAACGGAAAAGTGAGCCTAGAAATGGTTTAAACTAAATTCTAGTTCGAATTTGGTATATGAAGTACATGTGATTTATTACGTAACTTAGGGAAATTTGAGGCATGATTATGTGATTTATATATTGTGCCTAGAAGGTGTTTGATTAAATGCCTTGTTTGAATGGAATGGTTGATTTGATCTAATTGAAATAACATGTTTAAGTTCAACTTGTGGAATCATATGCTTATGATGTGATTGTAATTAAAGGTGCTTGTTGATATATGCATAGGTTGATATATTAACATCGGAATGAATATGGTATTTATATGCTTAGGACATAAATTTACCATGGATATGTTGAAATTGTGCATGGGTTGTTCTTGACATAATGAACCTCATGTGGTATGCAATGGGACATAGCATTGCATGTGCACGGAAGCATCTCATTACATGGGTGTGTGCATGGTTGATGTCAACACCACACTTGGTGGTTGATGGTATGGCTTGGGAAAAGTTGGGTTGAAGACCTAGCTAAGCTGCTTGATTGCATGATAAATATGGGTCGGGATGAGCAAGAAGAGGCATGACGACCTCTCGGGTGCAAGGCCCGGTGAATTGGGGGGTGCACTCCATTGGTATAAGAGTCCATAAAGTGTACGGGTGTGGAAGACCCTTGGTATGAGTCCATGAAATGTCCGATCCCAAGAAAGACCCTAGTTTTTGGAAAATATCATTTGATGTAAACATAAATGATGAAATGAAACACTTTGGCATTGCATCGTGTAGTAGGAGTCGGTGAGGACTCGTGTTGAATTGCATGAGTGAGCGTCATCTCATTTCATGGCATGGTAGTATTGCATTTCAACTTAGAATGCATGTCCTTATGAGAAATGATTGTTTGCAAATGAATGTTGCATGAGCATGAGCATCTAGGGGGAGAGTAGCCCTTGTAGGATTTACTCTACTGGGCGTTGGCTCACCCTATATGGGAAACATTTCAGGTGTGGGGTTTGCACCGGCGGATGGCTCACTTGGAGAGCATCAAGCATGAAGGGGGCCGGCTTGTGGCCTTAGTTTGAGTTTTTGTAAAACTTTTATCAAAATTCCATTTTGACGTGTAAATTATGGAATTAATTGTAATGGAACTTGTATAAGTTATGTATTATCTGGAAAATCTCATTAAACATGTGTTGGATGAGTTTTGGGAGGTTTGGAATGGATTGAAAACGAGAAATGGTTGAAAAAGGCAATACTGGGCAGACAGTACCGGTACTGTGTACCGGTACGGTATGGTACCGGTACGGTGTACCGGTACGCCATTTCCAGTAGGTTAACTGTACCGGTACTGTGTACCGGTACGATATGGTACCGGTACACTTTCAGAAATTTTCAGATTTTTAAACTGCTTTGCCCCATTTTCAATCTAGGTTTTCCTTCCCTCCAATGATATAAATGGACTATAATGGAGTACAAATCCTGATATATTGGGTCTGGGTTGAACCCAACGAATAATTGAATTCAGTTATATTTATGAGTTATGATCCCAGCGAAGGGATGCTATCGCCGTGGTGTTGATTTGAGTGGCATCCACGGGTATTTCCGCGGGTTGATGGATGATCAACGGACCCCCGGATTTTGGGGCGTCACAGCTTGGTATCAGAGAATAGGTATACGAATTACCTAGGGCTTGATGGGCATTGGGTCTAGACCATTGCATGCATTGTGCATTTCATCTTATGTGTTTAAATGCTACATGTTATGGGGATTATGTGCATTGTAGAATGTATATGTAAATGAACACACTAGGTTAGAAAACATAACATTGGGAGTGGGAAAGTAGATGAACGGGAGGGTTCATGGTGTAAATGTCTACTAACGAGAGGCATATGCTCTCCTAGTGAGACAATGAGTAAACTCTTGATGTTTTAGTATTGATTCCTATTTTGGGATGCCTCCTATTTTGGGATGCCTCCTATTTTGGGATGCCTTGTAAAATTATATTGCTATTGACTTATGTAGATGGCATATAGAGGGCGAGGACGCCGAGGCGGTAGGTGGAACAACCAACCACCTCCGGCCTTTGATCACCAAGCCTTTGCAGAGGCTATTGGTGAGGCGGCGGCGACTATTGCACAGACAAGTGCTACAGCCGCTACCATTGCACAGACTGGTGCAAATATGGGACACGGAGGCTCGAGTAACCTCCAGAGGTTTGAAGCCCATAATCCTCTGATTTTTCTGGGAGGGGCGGATCCAATGGTAGCTGACCGTTGGATTCGGCAAGTGGAGAAGATCTTGAGGGCTATGGAGATCACTTCCGATGCCACCAAGATAACTCTGGCGACTTTTCAGCTGGAGGGAGAGTTCTAGCTATGGTGGGACTGGGTGAGGGACTCCAGAAATTTGGAGGCCATGACTTGGGCAGAGTTCCGAGAGCTCTTTATGGGAAAGTATTTTCCGGCAGCTGCTCGACATGCTAAGGCCAAGGAGTTCCTAGAATTGAAGCAGGGAACTATGAGTGTGCTAGAATACGTGGCCAAATTCACGGAGTTGGCCCGTTTTGCTGATGATTATGTGGCCTCAGACATGGCCAAGGTACGTAAGTTCGAGGATGGACTGAAGTTGTCCATTCGAGGCAAGATTGTGGGACTTCTCCTACAAGACCTTGATTCGATGGTCAAGACTGCAATGACTATCGAGAGAGAGGTGGAGGATGCGCGCAACATCCGGGAAGCAGGTGTTAAGGACAAAAAGAAGGAATGTCAATCCTCTTCTTCTGGTGCGGGAAAGAAGCAAAGGACTTCTGTTCCGCAAGGAGCTCAAGGGCAGAGCCGCGGCTATCAAGGCCAAGGCCAGGGTCGATTCTCCCAAGACGGGGGAAACTTCAGGACCGCCTTCCAGACGGGTCAGAAGACTTGTTATTTTTGTCACCAGCCGGGTCACTTGAGGAAGGAGTGTCCTCAACGGCAGGGATCCCAGAGCTATGGGACATCCCAATCCCAGTCTTCTGTGGGACAGCCGCAGACACAGTTTGTTCCTCCTTACCCCACCATGGGTCAAAGGAGCCAGTACCAGTCCCAGGGTGCTGCACCAGCGCCTACTACTTTTCGAGCGGGAACTCCGCAAGCAGGCCAGATGGGCCAGGGCATGGGTAGAGGGCGAGGCCAGGGTTCACAGGCCGGGACTTCAGGGACCCCGGGGCGTGTCTACGCCATTATGCCACAGACCGAGCCGGCAGATCAGTCGGTGATACAGGGTACATTTCTACTCTCTCGTTTATGGGCAAGAGTATTATTTGACTCTGGTGCATCGCATTCATTCATTTCTACATCTTGTGTGAAAGACTTGGGCTTAGAGGTTGAGACCTTAGAAGAACCATTGCATGTGAGTTCTCCCTTAGGTGCTAGGGTGAGGGTTGATTAGATATGTCGGGGGTGTGAGTTAGAGATCTCAGGGATTCTACTCACCGTGGACCTTCGGGTCATGGACATGTCGAAATTCGATGTAATCCTGGGAATGGATTGGTTGGCGGCACACCGAGACGTCATTGATTGTGACCGGAAGCGGGTCACTGCTTACACACCGGATGGGGTTTGTTTCATGTTTCAGGGGGATAAGCACGATGCTTTACCTCAAGCCGTGTACGACTCTAGATGGCACGGACAGTTGATGGGTTGGCTAGCAAGCCTTACCCTGGAGGACGAGGTGAGACATGAGTTGGGTCTACCTCGGGTTGTGAGTGATTATGAGGATGTTTTTCCGGATGAACTACCGGGATTACCTCCACGTAGGGACGTAGACTTCACTATAGAGTTGTATCCTGGTACATCGCCCATTTCTATGACTCCACATAGGATGACGCCCGCTGAGTTGCAAGAGCTCAAAGTCCAATTGCAGGAATTGTTGGACAGGGGATTCATTAGACCGAGTACCTCACCTTGGGGTGCTCCGGTGTTATTTGCAAAGAAGAAGGACAAAACCCTTCGACTATGCATAGACTACCGACAGTTGAATAGGGTTACTATCAAGAATAGGTACCCTTTGCCGAGGATTGATGACTTGTTTGATCAGCTGAGAGGGGCGCGGGTCTACTCCAAGATAGATCTCCGCACCGGTTACCATCAGTTGAGAGTTAGGGAGGCAGATATCCCTAAGACTGCGTTTCGGACGCGGTATGGGCATTTCGAGTTCACAGTGATGCCATTCGGATTGACGAACGCCCCAGCGGCATTCATGGATCTCATGTATAGGGTGTTCCAACCCTACCTTGATCAGTTCGTCGTGGTCTTTGTTGACGACATCTTGATCTACTCTAAGTCTGAGGAGGAGTATGAGGGTCACTTAAGGATTTTTCTACAGGCCTTGAGAGACCATCAGTTGTATGCCAAATTCAGTAAGTGTGAATTTTGGCTTACTAAGGTGAAATTTTTGGGGCATGTGGTGCCGGCTTCGGGTGTATCCGTTGACCCGGAGAAGGTTGAGGCAATTATGAGCTGGGAGAGACCCAAGTTAGTCTTCGAGATACGCAGTTTCTTGGAATTGACAGGGTATTACAGGAGGTTCATTGAGGACTTCTCCCGATTAGCTGCACTTATGACGAGCTTGACCCGGAAGGAGGTCAAGTTTGAGTGGAATGACTCGTGTGAGAAGGCATTCCAGGAGTTGAAGAGGGGGCTTACTTCAGCTCCTATCTTGATAGTCCCAAAAAGGGGACAGAGGTACACGGTGTTTTATGATGCCTCGAAGGACGGACTTGGTTGCGTTTTGATGCAATCCGGGAGGGTGGTGGCTTATGGTTCTCGGTAGTTAAAGAACCACGAGCAGAACTATCCTACACATGACATGGAGTTGGCGGCCATTGCCTTTGCCTTGAAGGCTTGGCGCCACTATCTATACGGTGAGCAGCTCGAGGTGTTTTTGTTGTCCGAATTTGGTATTGACAATTTATGTGCAAGTATACACGATCAACAAGTAATAAAGTGATAAGTAAAGTATCGTTCCCACGGAGAATTATTAATAATAAATTTCAAGTACTAACTTTATATCAATTCAATTTTATTTAAACAATTGGAATTGAACTATGAAATGAATAAATTAAACTAAATCTAAACTTAATAATCAAAGATTGAATTTAACAGATAGAAGAAGTTAAGATTACAACTTCCCCTAATGCTTCGTATAAATCTCCCCACTCTCTTTCCAGTTAATTGATCAAAATAAGTTGTTAACTGAGACTTCAAAAGTATTTATCAAACCTCTTCCGATAGTAAGATAAGCATATCTATCCCAATTAAATTGCTATATTCCTATGCAAAATAAGTTGGAATAGATTCATTAAGTTCAAACTCTCATACAAGTTACACACGGCATATAGGTATATTCCTATCCTATACACAAACCCAGCAATTCAATCCGAAGAAGAATTAACCAGACGCATGTCATCATATTCAGATCTAAACCTAGAATTCATCTCCCAATTTCATCTAGGTTATCAAATTAATTGATGGCCAAACAATTATATATTAAACACAAAATATGACAAACAACTCATATATGATCAACAAGAACTAGAAACGAGAGTAGGTAAATTTAACTAGACATTAGGTTCCGTTGCAATCTTAATAAAAACTTAGTTCATAATGTAATTGAAAAACATCCTTCTCAAAGTAATAAACATCTTAGAAAATTAAGAAATAAAAGTAAGGAAAAAGAATGAAAACTTAGTTGCAAGCTTCAATCCCTCTCTAGCCTTCAATCCCGATTTTCTTCGTGTGGATTTCTCCAATTCTTGCCTTCAATTTTCTATCAATCCTTTGGTCTTCTTCTCTATATGTATCTATATCTTTTCAGCCCCCAAAGTCATCATATTTATATCCCCATCAAACCCTAGGCACATAGGAGTCATTAGAATCCAATTTCGGGTCAAAAAGGAGTCATAATTCGCGTCCACTTCAGTAGGGGCGCGCTGGGGCGCTGGTATTGGGCGCCTAGGCGCTGGTAAGGCAGCATGTTGGCGCCTGGGCGCTGGTTTTGGGCGCCTAGGCGCGCCTCCCTTTTTCTTCAGCTCTGGACAGTTTTCGTAAAATCACCATAACTTTTGATCCAACCGTTGGATTGAGCTGAAATTTTGACACAATATAGAATACATCCAGATCTACAACTTTCATGTTTTTCACTTTTCCAGATTCTGAGTCGATCATGGTCAAAATGGAGGAAAACCGAGGTGCCTTTGAAAACAAACACCAATACCTCTTTGATTTCTTTCACTTTTAAACCTCCACATCCTTATTTCCTTCCAAATGATGATTCCTACAAAATAACATCAAAACACACAAAATAATAAAAAGTAAACATAAAATAATTGAAAACTTGCACTTTCATCAAGCCGAAAATACTCAATTCGTAGGTATAAAACCCACTCATCAAATACCCCCAAACTTAAATCTTTGCTTGTCCTCAAGCAAAATACTAAGAACAAAAACTATAAAGATTAATCAACTAACTACTCAAACAATGGATCGATATAAATCTGAATAATGGCCCCAAAAGTTACTACAAATACTAATTCACGGGAAACTTCAAAACAATGCAAAGTCCAACAGCTTAACATACTCCTTAATTTTACTTCCGCTCATGACCCTTTAAACACATGTGCATATTCTAACTGTTTAAACTAGCCATCACCCAGATAAATTTACGTAGTCAAGCGCTCCATAAGAGATACTCAATATCAACTCTATAAACTTACGTTTCACATCAACTTCTGTTAATAAAGGCAAAACATATAACTAGAAGGTACAAAGATATATATATATATTTTTTTCTCTCTTTTTCTCTCATTCAGTGAGTGCATTTTATGCTCCATCTCACTTCCTATTGAGCGAGTGCGTTTTACGCTCCATCTCGCCTTTTCTTGAACGAGTGCGTTTTACGCTCCATCTCGTTCTCAACATGTGTTTATGAGTGAGTGCGTTTTACGCTCCATCTCTACTCACCACATGCCCCTTTCTTGTTTCTTATCTTCCTATTTTCCTTTTTCATCTACCCCATGAAAGATCAAATCAAAATAACTTTTTTCTTCTTTTTTTTTTTTTTACTCTCTCTCTCTTGTTTTTTCTTTATACACTAACCCATCATAATCAATGTTTCCCCCAAACTTATGTGAATACCTCAATTCGCTGTGACTGATGCTTAAATAAATTTTCTAGAGTTTCACTGATATCTCCCACAAGCACTTAGCCAAATAAATTTTCTAAATGATAACTAACCAAACAGATAGATATGTGCTCCTGCGTGAAAAGATCATAAACAATGTAAAACCAACTAGTATGTCAAACTTCAAACCCAACATGTTCATCAATTTCCCTTGAATTAACAATTAATCATATTCATCATTGGTCATGATCAAATTCAATCAACCCATTGCTCAAGTTGTACTAAAACATGCAAAAATATGTTATCTAAATGCAAACCTAATATGCAAATGCAAACACGAAAACACCCCCAAACTTAAACAAAGCATTGTCCTCAATGTATAGAGTAGAAAGAATTAAGACAGAGGACTTCCCTGAGACTTCGCTACGTCGCATCATTGTCAGCGTCCTCATCGTCCGCTGAGTCAGGAGTGTATTCGGGCACCATAGGTGGACTAGGAAACTGTACTGGAGATGTGCCTGAGTTGAAACCACAGTTGGTAAACATCTGGACGAGTGAGGAATTGAAGTTCGTTGAGTACTCCATGAATGAGTCCAAACGATGTGCAAGTTGGTCATTGCGTCTAGACTCGCGTCGAGAGACCCTATGTAGTTCTTGTGTCTCTCTGTGTAGCTCCTGTGTTTCTCGGCGCAATCCACGCATCTCATCAATTAGATTCTCCATAGGTGACTTGGATGCAGCAACGGCAGGTTGAGGAGGCACCGATGGTCCCCCAGAATCCTGAGGCATATCCACCATAACATACCCGGCACCCCTGTGATCAGAGAAACCACCCTTCCATACCTTAAAACGGCTAATTATTTGATGATCAATTGGCACTTGCGATTGTTGAACCACTTCATCGGCACTCCATGTGACTTTGGCCTTCTTACATAGTCCGCAAATTAAGGATGGGTGAGGCAATCCGCTAGTTGAACCTCCCTTGATAGCCTTTGTGATTGAGTCTTGAATAACCTGACCCACATTAATGCTTTTTCCTGTAACTATGCAATAAAGCAATACCGCCCTTTCACGGTTTATTTCAGTAAAGTGTGTGGAAGGCATCAGCTTGGCACATATAAAGTAGTACCATGCTTTCCCAAACCGGCTCAGATCGCTACGTGAAAAGTGGGTCTTCTCTCCCCCCTGTAATGTCCACTTAGCACCCGGCTTACCTAGACACTTGATCACCTCATCCAAGTCCGGTTCTTCATTTTTATATTTCGTATACTCATCATCATCGGGTATGTTTTGGATGTTGTAATAATCATTGATGCTTTTCTTGTCAAATGACATTGCTTTTCCCCGGACTTGAACCACTTGGTTGTCAGCCTCCTTGGCATTGGCATAGAATTCTTTGACAATGGGGATGACGGCGGCCTCCGGTTGTTCTGTGAAATCGAACCAACCACGCTCCATAATCATTTCATGTACACACCCATCATGCGTCTCATCTGGGCGAAGACCTCGTTCAGGAATCAATACCTTTTTCACCAACCACGTATGAAATCTTTCCGAAGCCGCTTCGCTAACAAATCTCTTTTTGTTGTATGACTTGGAAGATTTAGAGCTTTCCCCTCTTTGGCGTTTTGAAGACATGTTGAATAGGCAATGATAAACCCTCCCAACAACCAAAATTTGGTCACAAAGTAGCTAGGAACTCCTTATTCCCTCTTGGGTAATTTTAACAAACACCTTGTGTGCAATGCTCAAGTTGTCAATGACAAGCCATTCCAAATATTATGAGCACCACCAAAGAAGATACCCAACGATCTCTCACAAGTATTGAAATAAACTTAAGCACTACCCATGGAAAATAAACAATAATTGTACCTTAAAGTGCCAAGTTTGTTCTTTACCCTTGGAGAATTGAGGAACCCTTGTTGCTAGTTGATGTTCATTGATACCACTTGAGATGTAAGAATGTTGGTGAAAAGGGGTTTGAGGTATTCAAGATGATGGAGTGGAATATTTGGATGAAAAAGAGGTGGTGTGTATGTATTTTTAGAGGTTTGAAATGTTTGTGGTAGTGGTAGGAGTTTATTTGGGAAGTGTTTTTTTTTTTTTTTTTGATGTTTAGATGCTAAAACTCTGAATTTGGATGTTGAAAATCTGATCTGAAATTGGTTTTGGAAGCTGAAAATCTGAGTTTGGATGCTGTTTTTTTTTTTTTTTCTGTTTAGAATGCTGAAAAATGAAGTTTGGAGCAAAAAATCTGAGTTTGGAGCAGAAAATCTGAAGTTGGGGGGTATTTTTGAACAATCAGGCGGGCTGCCTGGGCAGATTGGGCGCAGCCTGGGCGCGCTGGGGCGCTGGCCCTGGCGCCTAGGCGCTGGCCTTCTGTCTTCTGGACTGCTGGGGCGCTGATGTTGGGCGCCTAGGCGCTGACCTTCTGTTTTGTGGACTGCTGAGGCGCGCTGGGGCGCTGGTTTTGGGCGCCTAGGCGCTGGCCCTCTGCTTTGGATCTTCTTTTTACTTACCAAAACCCACTAATGTTGCACTCTATTATTTTCTTTGATGTTTCTTTTTGATCCTCGCTACCTACAATCAATCAACATACTAATTAAAAATTTGTACTAATAATCTAGAAAAAAAAATTAAATGGACATAAACAAGAATAAAAATAAAAAAAACTAAATTTTTGGGTTGCCTCCCAAATAACGCTTATTTTATAGTCATCAGCCTGACTACTCCCTGTTTTTATTCCGGATTGGCGAGAGTAATTGAAGTCTTTTGGCGATCAATGTCGCCACCCCAATAGTGCTTCAATCTTTGCCCGTTCACTTTAAAATTTCTCTTGGAGTGGGAATCTTCGATTTCAATTGCTCCATGCGGGAACACTTTAGTAACAATAAATGGTCCTGACCACCTTGATTTGAGTTTACCCGGGAAGAGTTTTAACCGCGAATTGAAGAGGAGTACAGCTTGTCCCGGCTCAAACTTTCGCACAATGATTCTCTTATCATGCCACCTTTTTATTTTCTCTTTATAAAGCTTGGCATTTTCGTATGATTGGAGACGGAACTCATCCATCTCATTCAACTGCAAGAGACGCTTCTCACCTGCTGCATGCAAGTCAAAGTTAAGTTTCCGAATAGCCCAATATGCACTATGCTCCAATTCCACCGGTAGATGACAAGCTTTTCCATACACGAGCCGATATGGAGACATTCCAATTGGCGTTTTGTACGCTGTTCGATAGGCCCACAAGGCATCATCTAGCTTCTTCGACCAATCCTTTCGGGTTGGATTAACAATTTTTTCCAGAATCCGCTTTACTTCTCTATTCGAAACTTCAACTTGACCACTGGTCTGGGGGTGATAAGTTGTGGCAATCTTATGGGTGACTCCATATTTAGCAAGAAGGGCTGCAAAATATTTATTACAGAAATGCATACCTTCATCGCTAATGATTGCTCTCGGTGTACCAAACCTCGTGAAGATGTTTTTCCGGAGGAAATTTAACACCACCTTTGCATCATTGGTAGGCAACGCAGCTGATTCAACCCACTTCGAGACATAATCCACTGCCACTAATATGTAAAGATTATTATAGGATGATGGAAACGGGCCCATGAAGTCTATACCCCAGACATCAAAGATCTCAACCTCCAAAATACTGTTTAAGGGCATTTCATGTCGCTTTGAAATATTCCCAGTCCGTTGACATCTGTCGCACTTTAATGCGAAAAAATGGGCATCCTTAAAGAGAGTTGGCCAATACAAACCTGATTGAAGGACTTTTGCTGCTGTTCTCTCTCCCCCATAATGTCCTCCATAATCTGATGAGTGACAATGTTGTAAGATTCCTTCAATCTCCTCCCTGGGTACACATCTTCTTAACATTTGATCTGCACATTGTTTGAATAGGAATGGCTCATCCCAGATGTAATGCTTCACCTCGTGCAAGAACTTCTTCCTTTGTTGGTAGCTCAAGTCAAGAGGAAACACATGACTCACTATATAGTTCACATAGTCTGCATACCATGGTGTTTCCCCTTCCACACAAATGAGTTGCTCATCCGGAAAGGATTCATTTATCATTACTCCCCCACCCTTTTGTTGTACGGTATTCTCGAGCCTGGAGAGATGATCCGCCACTTGATTCTCTGTCCCCTTTCTGTCCCGAATTTCTAGATCAAACTCTTGAAGCAAAAGGACCCATCGAATCAAGCGTGGCTTGGCGTCCTTCTTCGAAATTAAATACTTGATGGCAGAATGATCTGTGAACACTATCACCTTTGTACCAATGAGATAAGATCGGAATTTGTCAAAAGCAAAAACAACTGCTAATAATTCTTTCTCAGTGGTTGTGTAGTTGAGCTGTGCATCCGATAATGTCTTGCTAGCATAATAGATAGCATGGAACATCTTTTCTTTCCTTTGACCTAAAACTGCGCCAACTGCAAAGTCGCTAGCATCACACATCAACTCAAATGGAAAATCCCAAATTGGTGCAACTATCACAGGGGCAGTTATGAGCTTATTTTTCAACACCTCGAAGGCCTCTAGGCAATCCTTATCAAACTTAAAGGACACATCTTTCTCTAAAAGGTTACACAGAGGCTTTGTGATCTTAGAAAAATCCTTTATGAATCGCCTATAAAATCCTGCATGGCCCAAGAAACTACGAATTCCCTTGACTGATGTTGGTGGTGGAAGTTTCTCAATAGTCTCTATTTTTGCTCTATCCACCTCTATGCCATTAGCAGAAACTTTGTGCCCCAAAATAATGCCTTCTTGAACCATGAAGTGACATTTTTCCCAGTTTAACACCAAGTTTGTTTCCACACATCTTTTCAACACCAGGGTTAAGTTCTCTAAACATAGATCAAAGCTATCTCCAAATACCGAAAAATCATCCATAAATACCTCAAGATTTTGCTCGACCATGTCGGAGAATATTGCCATCATGCATCGTTGAAACGTTGCAGGTGCGTTGCATAATCCAAACGGCATCCTCCGGAATGCAAAGGTTCCATAGGGGCAGGTAAATGTAGTCTTCTCCTGATCCTCGGGTGCTATTGCAATCTGATTATAGCCTGAATACCCATCTAATAGACAATAAAATACATGCTCAGCCAATCTGTCAAGCATCTGATCAATGAATGGTAGAGGGAAGTGATCTTTTCGAGTTTCCTTGTTGAGTTTACGATAATCCATACATACTCTCCACCCAGTCACTGTTCTTGTTGGGATTAACTCGTTGTTCTCATTGGACACTACCGTCATGCCTCCTTTCTTCGGAACACATTGCACTGGACTCACCCATTGACTGTCTGAGATAGGGTATACGATTCCGGCATCCAACCACTTGATGATTTCTTTCTTCACTACCTCCTTCATGATAGGATTTAATCGGCGTTGTTGCTCAATCACTGGTTGAGCATCATCTTCAAGCAGAATTTTATGCATACAAATTGAGGGACTAATGCCCTTAATATCTGCAATAGACCATCCTAAAGCCGCTTTGTACTCACGAAGGACTCGCAGTAGCTTACTTTCCTGAAATTCATCAAGTGAAGCAGAAACAATAACAGGTAAAGTAAAAGAGTCGCCCAAATACGCATACCGTAGATGATTTGGAAGAGGTTTAAGCTCCAATATGGGTGGTTCTTCCAAAGATGACTTTGCACGAGTAGAGCTTCCTGAATGATCCAAAGTCTCAAACTGTTGTCTAAACTTGATGACCCGTGGGGATGCATTCAACCACTGTACATACTCTAAAGGAGCCGGGTAGTCTGCAGCAGTGGGACTAACCAGTGATGTTTCAAGGGGATCTGAAAGACAACTTTCTACGAATATCTCATTTACTGCCTCTTCTATCAAGTCAACCCGAAAACATTCTTCTGCTTCCTGCGGGAATTTCATAGCTGAAAAGACATTAAATGTCACCTCTTGATCTTGAACTCGCATAGTTAGCTCACCTTTTTGTACATCGATAAGTGTTCTCCCTGTTGCTAAGAATGGTCGCCCAAGAATTATAGGTACTTCCCTATCTTCCTCACAATCCAAAACTATGAAATCAACTGGAAAAATGAACTTATCCACTTTAACTAGCACATCTTCTACTATGCCCCTTGGATAAGTGAGTGATCTGTCCGCTAATTGCAATGTGACATTGGTAGGCTTTGCTTCATTCAAACCCAATTGCTGATAAATTGAGAGCGGCATTAAGTTAATACTAGCTCCCAAATCACACAATGCTTTCCCGAAGAACTGGCTGCCTATTGTGCAAGAAATTGTAAAGCTACCCGGATCTTTGAGCTTTGGTGGTAGCTTCTTTTGAAGAATAGCACTACACTCCTCAGTGAGTGCCACTGTCTCAAAATCACCTAGTTTTCTCTTCCTTGACAAAATTTCCTTCATAAATTTCACATAACTAGGCATCTGCTCCAATGCATCTGCAAAAGGGATATTAATTTGAAGCTTCTTGAATACTTCCAAAAATTTTGAAAACTGCTTATCTAATTTCTTTTTCTGCTGGCGTTGTGGAAACGGTACGGGAGGCACAATAAGACTCTGCTTGCCTTCATCAAAATTTACCACTAACTCATCTTCCTTCTTTGCATGTTCCACATTCTTGCTATCTTTATTCTCATCCCTACTATCATCTCCAAGTGATTGTGTTGGAATTCCACTAGTAACTTCAGATAGCTCTTTTCCACTTCGTAATGAAATAGCCTTGCAGTGCTCCTTCCCTTCTCTCTTAGGATTGATTTCTGTATCACTAGGTAAAGTTCCTTGAGGTCGGTTGTTAATGGCATTAGCAAGCTGACCCACTTGATTTTCCAGGTTTCGAATTGATACTTCCTGACTGTTCATCCTGGTCTCACTCTGCGCTATATACTTAGAAAGCAAATCCTCCAAATTCGACTTCTTTTCCTGCTGTGGTGGAGCTTGATTTTGAAAACCTGGTGGATATGATTGTCTTGGAGCAGAGGATTGGGCTTGATTATTGTTCCAAGAAAAACCCGGATGATTCCTCCAACCAGGGTTATAATTGTTGGAATTATTACTATATTGTTGCCTGTTGTGGTTACCAATGTATTGTACCGACTCTGGATTAATTGCACATTGATCACTTGAATGGTTCCCTGCACATAATTCACATACAACTGCCACACTCTGAATAGGTTGAACTCCTAGAGCATCAATCTTCTTTGACAACGTAGCAAACTGTGCAGCCAATGCAGTAACTGCATCAACTTCATAAATCCCTGCTACCTTTGGCTGATTGATCCTTGTAGAAGGCCACTGATAATTATTGGCAGCCATCGTCTCCAATAACTCGTAGGCTTCATCGAAATTCTTCCCCATCAATGCCCCTCCTGCAGCTGCATCGATACTGGTTCGAGTAGTACTAAACAACCCGTTGTAGAACGTCTGAACTTGCAACCAATTAGGAATACCATGGTGAGGGCATTTTCGGAGTAAGTCTTTGAATCGCTCCCAAGCTTCATAAAGAGTCTCAGAATCATGCTGTGCGAATGAAGTGATGTCGTTTCTCATCCTTGCAGTTTTAGCTGGTGGGAAGAATTTAGCTAAGAATTTTTGAGCTAACTCTGACCACGTAGTAATAGAATCCGATTGCAATGAATGCAACCAACTCCTCGCCTTATCACGAAGTGAGAAAGGGAAAAGTCGGAGTCTAATTGCATCTTCAGAAACCCCATTATATCTGAATGTGTCACATATCTCCAGAAAACTCATCAAATGATCGTTTGGGTCATCGTTAGGCAAACCCCCAAACTGCACTGAATTCTGAATCATTTGAATGGTACCCGGCTTGATCTCAAAATTGTTTGCTTGAATTGCGGGCCTTCGAATGCTCGATTGTAATTCAGTCACAAGCGGCATAGCATAATCCCTTAACGATTTCTGTTCCTCTTCAGCCATAGCTTCTTGGTTGTTTTCTTCTTGACACTGTTTTCGCAAGTTTCAGAGTCTTCTTTCTATTTCGTCTTCGTACGGTAGTAGCTCCTGACCTGTAGATCGTGTTTGCATACAAAATTCAACAGTACTTGCGAAAACAATTAAAACAGAAAATTAAATAAGTTTAAACTAAGATCAAACTGATTGAAATTAATATTGAAATAATTACTAGAATAATTCCCCGGCAACGGCGCCAAAAACTTGTTGTCCGAATTTGGTATTGACAATTTACGTGCAAGTATACACGATCAACAAGTAATAAAGTGATAAGTAAAGTATCGTTCCCACGAAGAATTATTAATAATAAATTTCAAGTACTAACTTTATATCAATTCAATTTTATTTAAACAATTGGAATTGAACTATGAAATGAATAAATTAAACTAAATCTAAACTTAATAATCAAAGATTGAATTTAACAGATAGAAGAAGTTAAGATTACAACTTCCCCTAATGCTTCGTATAAATCTCCCCACTCTCTTCCCAGTTAATTGATCAAAATAAGTTGTTAACTGAGACTTCAAAAGTATTTATCAAACCTCTTCCGATAGTAAGATAAGCATATCTATCCCAATTAAATTGCTATATTCCTATGCAAAATAAGTTGGAATAGATTCATTAAGTTCAAACTCTCATACAAGTTACACACGACATATAGGTATATTCCTATCCTATACACAAACCCAGCAATTCAATCCGAAGAAGAATTAACCAGACGCATGTCATCATATTCAGATCTAAACCTAGAATTCATCTCCCAATTTCATCTAGGTTATCAAATTAATTGATGGCCAAACAATTATATATTAAACACAAAATATGACAAACAACTCATATATGATCAACAAGAACTAGAAACGAGAGTAGGTAAATTTAACTAGACATTAGGTTCCGTTGCAATCTTAATAAAAACTTAGTTCATAATGTAATTGAAAAACATCCTTCTCAAAGTAATAAACATCTTAGAAAATTAAGAAATAAAAGTAAGGAAAAAGAATGAAAACTTAGTTGCAAGCTTCAATCCCTCTCTAGCCTTCAATCCCGATTTTCTTCGTGTGGATTTCTCCAATTCTTGCCTTCAATTTTCTATCAATCCTTTGGTCTTCTTCTCTATATGTATCTATATCTTTTCAGCCCCCAAAGTCATCATATTTATATCCCCATCAAACCCTAGGCACATAGGAGTCATTAGAATCCAATTTCGGGTCAAAAAGGAGTCATAATTCGCGTCCACTTCAGTAGGGGCGCGCTGGGGCGCTGGTATTGGGCGCCTAGGCGCTGGTAAGGCAGCATGTTGGCGCCTGGGCGCTGGTTTTGGGCGCCTAGGCGCGCCTCCCTTTTTCTTCAGCTCTGGACAGTTTTCGTAAAATCACCATAACTTTTGATCCAACCGTTGGATTGAGCTGAAATTTTGACACAATATATAAGACATCCAGATCTACAACTTTCATGTTTTTCACTTTTCCAGATTCTGAGTCGATCATGGTCAAAATGGAGGAAAACCGAGGTGCCTTTGAAAACAAACACCAATACCTCTTTGATTTCTTTCACTTTTAAACCTCCACATCCTTATTTCCTTCCAAATGATGATTCCTACAAAATAACATCAAAACACACAAAATAATAAAAGTAAACATAAAATAATTGAAAACTTGCACTTTCATCAAGCCGAAAATACTCAATTCGTAGGTATAAAACCCACTCATCAGTTTTCTGACCACAAAAGTCTGAAATACATATTTACACAGCGGGATCTCAACATGAGACAACGTAGGTGGATAGAGTATTTAGATGACTATGACTTCACTTTGCATTACCACCCTGATAAGACAAATGTGGTGGCTGATGCACTCAGCCGAAAGTCACGGGGAGTCTTGGCTAGTGTGGATTCCCGGGAGTGGCAGATGCTCGAGACTGTGGGACAGTTCGGGCTACACTACAGGGGTCAGGCTCAGGGTTTAGTGGCTATGCCTTCCCTACTGAGCAGAGTGACCAAGTCCCAGGGACAGGACACAGAGATATTGTCCATCAAGGACCGAGTACGGTTGGGTACAGATGACGAAGGCTGGGCCATTCACACGGATGGTAGTCTTCGGTATATGGGAAGGGTTGTGGTTCCCCAATCGGCGGATCTGAGAGAGGAGATCCTCAGGGAGTTCCATTGCTCCCTTTTTGCTGTGCATCCAGGTGGTACAAAGATGTACCATGATCTTCGTCGCCAGTATTACTAGAGTGGGATGAAGAAACACGTTGGGGATTTTGTTCGTCGATGTCTCACGTGTCAGCAAGTAAAGGCTGAGCACTAGAGACCAGCGGGATTACTCCAGCCTTTGGAGGTAGCTGAGTGGAAGTGGGAGCATGTCACGATGGATTTTGTGACTCACTTGCCACGAACATCGCGAGGGCATGACGCGGTGTGGGTGATAGTGGACCGGCTTACTAGGTCGGCACATTTTTTTTTTACGGTGCGGATGACCTTCACACTGGAGGAATTATGCCGGTTGCATATACGGGAGATTGTCCGGTTGCATGGGGTTCCCGTATCTATAGTATCGGATCGGGATCCCAGGTTTACGGCTCATTTTTGGGAGAGTTTCCAGCGAGCCATGGGGACACAGTTGATGATGAGCACTGCTTTTCATCTCCAGACGGACTGTCAGTAGGAGAGGACCATCCAGACATTAGAGGACATGCTACGAGCATGCGTCCTAGATCTCAAGGGTAGTTGGGAAGAACAGTTACTCTTAGTGGAGTTCGCCTACAACAACAGTTATTAAGCGAGCATACAAATGGCACCCAATGAGGCGCTATATGGGAGGCCTTGTCGATCTCCGGTTTGTTGGATGGAGGTAGGAGAGAGACCCTCTACGGGTCCGGATTTGGTTAGGGACACCTTGGAGAAGGTGGACTTGATACGGAAGCGTCTTCTCACGGCTCAGAGCCGGCAGAAGAGCTACGCCGACAAACGGCGGCGACCTATAGAGTTTAAGGTGGGGGATCATGTCTTCTTGAAGGTGATGCCTAAGAGAGGAGTGGTCAGGTTCGGCAAGCGGGGAAAGCTGTCGCCGAGGTATATCGGGCCCTTCGAGGTACTCGAGAGGGTAGGTACAGTTGCTTACCGGTTGGCGTTACCGCCAAATCTATCGGGTGTTCATGTGGTATTCCATGTCTCTATGCTATGGAAATACACCCCAGATTCGACTCATGTGGTGGATTGGGATGAGCTTGTTGTTGATGCGGATGGGACCTTTGAGGAAGGACCAGTGCGTATCATGGATAGCCGGGATCAGGTTTTGCGAGGCAAGACCGTGAGGCTAGTGAAGGTGCTCTGGCAACACCGATGAGTGGAGGAGGTGACATGGGAGCGTGAGGACACTATACGTACCAATTATCATTTCTTATTCGAGGATGAAGGTACATTTTTTTTTTGTAGTTATGAGTATGATATACTTGTAGCATATGCATGTGGTTGAATGTGCATGTGTGTGTGAATTTCGGGGACGGAATTCTTTTAAGGGGGGAAGAATGTAAAACCCGGGTAAATTTGAAATTTTTCTGAAAAAGGGCAAAACGATAATTTGCCACTATAATGCGTATTTAAAATACTCGTGTTTCTATAGTTCGGATGACACAACAGACTTTGCCGTTAGATTCGTATCGCGAAATCTAGTTACCCTGCCAAATTTCATCGAAATTCGAGATAGTCGAATTTTACACGTATTTCGAGGCGACTGGGTGGCCGCTGACCTCACAAAGGTCCCCACAAATAAATTTTATAAAATTTCCTTATAATTGAATTAAAGTTCAAATAAAATTAATTTGTACTTAAACCGGGATGAAATTAATCGTTTCAGGGCGAAAACGGACCCGGACAAGGGGGCGTGTGGCGCGACGTGGGCCAAGCTTTAAATTTATAAATAGGGCCTAAATATCTGATTTTGGGCAGAATGTCTTCACAATTCTGCTGGTTTCTCACGTTGGAGAGGAAGAGATGAGAGAAAGTGAGTTTTCAAGTTTTCTTTCGACGATTCACGGAGTTCCGTCGGTCGGAATTCGTCGAGCCAATAATCAAAGTTGATCTCCTCGACGAGGGCTACGCAACCATACCAAGAACGAAGGATTTCACCTAAGATCCAAAGAGGGAATTTTGGGAAATCAAGACTTGGAGGTTTTGGTTGGTGTTCTTGAGGTTCTATCCTTCGATTCACGCATCAAGAGGTAGGGTTCCCTCCTACTTTGTTTTATTTACATCCTATGGTGTCCATAGGAAATGGGTGGGCTGTTTTGAGTGTTTTAACACTTACCTATTGGAGTTGGTTTAATGGAAATGGGTAGGCTCAATTCTAGTGTGAATTAGTAGTTAGAAATTGCTAGTTTATGATTTCTAGGATGTTTTGATAATTGAGTATGTAAAAATAATATATTCTGATTTTTTTAGAGTTATGTGATAAATTTAGGCATATTATGTGATTACATGTTTTGTTGCATTTAAGGTGTTTGATAAAATGCCTATATGAAATAAAGTGTGTTAATTGCATGAGATTTGTGATAACATGCTTGAATGGTGTGGTAAAGAGAAATCATATGCTTAAGATATGAGTTACAATGGGAAATGAAATGTTGATATGTGCTTATGATATGTTGACATTGTGACAAAGTTTGGTAGTTATATGCATAAGATATAAATTGCCATAGAACATGTGGACATGTGGTTGAATTGCTCATTTGGCATTAATGCATATTGGGCATGATATTGGTATCACATTCATGGGCATGAGTCATGAGTGTGGGTGTGTGTGGGTGCATGGTTTAATCAAACACCATACTTGGTGGTTGATGGTGGGCTCGGGAAAGTTGGGTTGAAGATCCGACTGAGTCGCACGGTTGCATGCATGGAAAACTTGTGTCGGGTATAGCAAGAAGGGCTATACTCTCCCTCGAGTGCAAAACCCGGCTACTTGGTTCACACACTCCCCTGAGGTGAAATTCTGAAAAAGTGTGATGGTGTACGGAACCTGTAACACCCCAAAACACACCCTGGACGGCATTACATACTAAAACCATTTACATCATGAGAGCACTAATATCATCATCCATAAAATATTTACATCATTATCCAAAAGAATATGCCCAACCATGGCATTTACATCTCAAAAATTAACTAATGTAGCGCAGCGGAAATAACAAAATAAAACTAGACTTTACAAGGTTCAAAATGAATATCCTAGTCTAGAACAAAAGGAAGTGTCGCTCTAGGCGTCCACCTCGAGATCCACGCTCCCGTCTATCGGAGTCTCCCAGTGTGCGGGCTCCTCGACTCCCAGCTCTTTCTCGAGAGGGTAATCTGAAAAATGTTAGCGGTAGGGGTTGAGCATGAAGCTCTGTAGAAAAATTCTCTCAAACCCAAACAAGGTTTAGAAACGTATTTTAAATGGCCGGTCTCATTTTTAACATAACATAGATACATAATTTGAAATAAGGCAGTGACATTTCAACAAGGATCTCAAGTTTAGATAGCAATAGTACTAGAAATGAACAATAATAACCCATTTTAATAAACATCCATTTTCAAAATATAAACCATTTCCCACACATTATATAATATTGTCCTCTTTTGGCATGAGCATCCTTATAAGGAACCTCTCACCCTCAAGGCTTGGTTACTCAAGCATCATTATAAGGAACCTCTTGAGGAAAATCACATACTGTCCTCTTTTGGCATGAGCATCCTTATAAGGAACCTCTCACCCTCAAGGCTTAGTTTCTTAAGCATCCTTATAAGGAACCTCTTAAGGAAAATCACATACTCTCCTCTCTTGGCATGAGCATCCTTATAAGGAACCTCTCACCCTCAAGGCATCACAAACTCAAGCATCCTTATAAGGAACCTCTTGAGGGAAATCACATACTCTCCTCTCTTGGCATGAGCATCCTTATAAGGAACCTCTCACCCTCAAGGCATCACAAACTCAAGCATCCTTATAAGGAACCTCTTGAGGGAAATCACATACTCTCCTCTCTTGGCATGAGCATCCTTATAAGGAACCTCTCACCCTCAAGGCATCACAAACAACCCAACCAAGCATACCATTCCAATATTTATATCATTTTACAAGCATCTCTCCAAAATCCCCAAAATATATTATGTAACAATTCCCCAACCAACCAGGAAAATACATGAGATCACAATAACATCATTTTTCTACCCAACACAAACAACTACGGTTTTCGAAGTTCATAATAAAGAAGCATTTAAGAAGAAATACATCACTCTCCCAAAAACTAGGGTTTTAAAGCTAGAAAAGAGATTTAATGGGTATTAAACCCTAACAATGTAATCTTTGCAAAAAGCCTAAGAGATGATGATTCTATAGCATATATATACCATTGATAGCAAAAACATACATATATAAATACCCTAGCCTCAATGTAAGTGAGTGAGAGAAAACCCCTACCTTAATGTTCTTGGAAAAATTAGGGCTTTGGTCTTGAATCAACCCTTCAATCTCTTGTTTTCTCTTGATCTTGTGTTTCTCTCTTTCTCTCTTATGTTTTCTAGGGTTTGGAGTGGTGTAATGAAGGCTAAGGAGGTGACAAAATGTATTTATAGTGGAAGAAATGGAGAAAGACCCGCAGTCGGATCAGGATGGCTTTATCGGGCGTACCGGTACGCGTACCGGTACGGTGTAGCTACTGGAGTTCGGCGTACCGGTACGCGTACCGGTACGGTTTGACTGCCAGATTTTTGTTTCAACTTCCAATGCAGTTTTGACCCATTTAGAGGTCGAGTTGGAAAATTTTCATGAGACATACTTTTGTAGCCCTAGATGTCTACTATCTACTGTAAAAATTTCAGATCAATTGGACTTAAGGATAAAAAGTTATGGCCAAAACACTAAGTAGTGTTCAATACCCATTTTTACCCAAATTCTCGCTAAAGTGTATTTTAACTCCGAGACACTTCCTAACTTCCAATACATCCATATTACAACTCCCAATGTTTTTCGACCTTCTGGATTCAATGAAATCATTATTTTGACCTACAAACTTTTAGAAACTTGTCTAATCACCCTTTCCAAGTTTAAACATCTTCGACACGTAACTTCCCAATCAAATTGTCTCCATAGCATTTATTTCTACGGTTTATTCTTATGTCACTACATATATCTACATCTTTACAAATATTATTTACTATATATATATCTCTATAAATATGTAAAAGAAAATTCTGGGTGTTATAGAACCGGCGTTGTGATACCAAAATCCGTTGCCCAACAAAGACACAAGATTTTGTTTTATAAAACACTCATTCAATGGGTAACATCCATCAATGATTTGGTTTTATAAAAACATAACTTTTATTTCAAAAAATCATTGGATGGATTTTCGTCAAATGACGGTTTCATTGCACAAGTGCATTGCATTGTGTTGTGGGAGTCGGTGAGGACTCGGGTTAAAGCGCATGAGTGAGTCTCATCTCATTTCATGACATGACATAGAATTCCTATCATTGGATGCATATTCTTGATTGAAATGTTTGAATTATTGATTGTTTGCATTGTGCACATTTCATATGCATTTAGGGTGGGGAGTAGCCTCCGTAGGAGATACTCTATTGAGCGTGGTTCACCCTATATGGGGAAACATTTCAGGTGCGAGATACACACCGGTGGATGACACTCACTCAGGGCCCTAAGGACGAAGAGAGGTTGTTGTGTGGCTTTACCTTGAGTTTTTGTTTTTGTTTTTGTACAATAACTATGAAAACTCAGTTTTGGCATGTAATCGTATGCAAAATTTTGTAATAGAACTTGTATAAACTATGAATTGACGTATGTTAGACCTCGGATGGGTCATGTAATTAAATGTTGTCATGGGAGTGTGGATAAATAGACCTGGTGTGGTCAATGTTATGTGATTGCACATGTTGTGTTTTGGGTAGAGCTCCCCGTACAAAGGAGACTCTGCCCGAATTTTGATAAATTATGGATCCCGATAAATGGTGCATAATGGCGTGATATCGAGTTACACGATATCCATGGGTATTCCGTAGGTTGATGGGTGATCAATGGACCCCCGGATTTTGGGGCGTCACAGAAAGTCCTTTTTGATTCCAGAAATTATGTATCTATATTAATCCTATCTATCTATCCGTAATGGGAGAATGTTGATAATATGTCTAATATAATGTTAATATCCAGTCATGAGATTATGTCAAAATTCAATTTTATTCAAATACCTGTTCTTCATATATATTACATGTGATATTATTTGCTTTGTTAACAATATTCCAAATCACATGTAACTATTAAGAGAATAGTCACTATAACGTATGTGTATTATTTGCTGAGTGTATTTCAGGAAAGGATTGACATCAACACTACCATGAAAGATGGTAATATTTCTTGAGTGATTTTTGAAACAAAAGAAATCAATACACACACACACACACACAAGTTTTTATAAAAATATATAGATAATGTTACAACTAACGTGTGTCACTATTGTAGTGATCAGAAAAAGGAAGTATTGTAACAATGCACAAGAATACTGATTTAATTTTAGTTGTGAAAAGTATGAGTTATAAACTCCTAACTATTGAAGTTTGTAGGTAGCTTCACTGAAAACCTTCACGAGACAAAACTCGTCCACTAGGGATCACCTAGGGGTTTAACGGCTTATTGCATATGCTAAATGCAATCATATCAAAATCTACGAAAATGATTTTACCTCTGTTTATATTATATTTTGTTAAAAATATTTACGTTTACTAGAGACTAGTAAAGTTTAAGTTGGGGGGTGTGATTAACTCTAACTAGTATGTAAATTAAAATGATTAAGTAATCAACTTTGTAAGATAAAACAAGTAAAAATTATGAATTAAGGTTTGTGCGTAAACTAGGGTTTTATGAGTTTTATGTTTGAAATTTCAGGGTTTACATGCGGAATTGACAGAAAATACAAGGAACAATGTATAGAAGCTTGAAAGAGCAAGGACCAAAGTGTAAAACGACACATGTAAGCTCTAGCAAATGACACATGGATCAACTACAAAGCACCACCGTCTGGACGGTCACCCTTGGCGGTTTGGCTTTATCCCTCCACCTCGTGCTTCCTTTTTCCTATAAATAGGGGTGCCCTCCTTCATTTGAACAAGGCTGGCCACCCAAGAGGGGTTCCCTCCTTCTGGGTTATTAGGGTTGTTTAACTACTATATATAACTATAATGCCTGTCGAATATCTACGGTGTTCCCACCGGTATGACTTGTCCTCCATTGGAACGCTGATGATGTTTAACTGGTATATATATATATATCACATATGACCAATTGAGTAATTCAAGAATTACCCATGAATGGCTTGTCTTTCTGGTTTGCTCGAATTAGTCAATTGGCACATCTATAACCAGCTAACCTAAGAAGTTGTTGTGTTATGACTTAATACCACCAGCTAACCTAAAAAGTTGCTGAGTTATGGTTTATTATTACCACCAGCTAACCTAAGAAGTTGTTTTTTTATGGTTTACTATATACGCACTTACTATCAAAAGATCAATTGAATAATTCAAGTATTCCTCATGAATGACTTGTCCTTCTGGTTTGCTTGGATTAATCAATTGTCATGGATACCACCAGCTAACCTAAGAAGTTGCTGTGTGATGATTTACATACATCAGACCTACCGGTTAACTTGCCAGTAACATGGAAGTTAATTGATGTAAGGTGGAATTTCTAGTATTTAACCAATGTAAAGCATATGGAATCCCTAAACTGAAGGGTATCATTTCTATTATTGTCATTAAGAAGCTTACCTACGCATTTTATTTAAAGTAGACTAGTTATCAATCTAAGCTCAGATCACAAGCTATTAAATGTTATATTGCTTTAAACAACAACTTTAATGTTTTTTTTTTTATTTTAAATTCTAATTACTAAAACTCTTCGTGGGATCGATACTTGAACTTAAACCGAGAAAACTACAATTCGACCACTTATACTTGGGTGTATAATATAATTCAGATCACAAAATAGTGCGAATCATAGACTTTGTGCGGGGGAAAACCGCTCATGTGTTTATTCCTAATAGTGTCTATTACATATGAATGTTGGTTTTGGGGTGATGTGTACTATTAACTTGACATATAGTGTGACCTTAACTTTTTTTTTTTTGCTTTTCATATTTCAGTAACTATATTAGTGGTTGGATTACTTGAATAACTTAATACTCAATTACTTGTATTAGTAGATGTAAATGGTTGGCATTATGTTGATTATCGAACTTGTTAGATCATATATATGAAATTAGCTAATTTCATGGAGACCATTATAAATCTCTACCTATTCCACGGTCATGATTCTACAACAACGAATAACCAAAAGCATCATTAAAGGAAGGAGATCATGCGTCAAATCTACATCAAAAGCAATCTATTTGCACCAAATCTACATCAAAAGCAAACTGTTTGCACCTTGAAGCTTAGGACAAGCAAAAGACATAGTCACCTAAGATGATCTCTTGGTTTAACAGAGTTTGAAGGATTATAGTTAATTAGAATCGTGATTTATCGGTGTATACCTGACGAGCATAGAATATTGCACATCATGTATCTCTTTGCACCCATTTTACCCTTGCTTTTGTAGTGAAAATGGAGGAAAATGCGTTTAATCTAACATTTAATGGTGTTTTGTGTGATTGTAGCTAAAGAGCAGGTAAGGGTGTGTATTAAGTCCCCCATCAAGTGCTTAAAGGCAATGGAGAAGAAGGGGAGGCTTAACGGATGGCTCGGGACATCTAGAGATCAAGGAAATACCAAAACATGAGAAAACCTATTAGTAGAAGTTCATCAAAACCTACCGGTAGGTTTAGTATACTAGATGTCTTCTACTGCTGCCTCTAGCTAAACCTACTGGAAAAAAAACTAACGGTAGGTTTTATGATCATTCTACCTGTAGGTTTTGCCTACTGTAAAATACCTACCGGTAGGTTTTATGATTGTTCTACTTGTAGGTTTTGCCCAAAAATGCCAGAAGCCTGCAATCTCAACTCCACCTACTTCGGGAGCCCACCTCTTGTCACCCCACACATGCCCTGACATCTATGACACATTATAATGCTCTTTTACACCTAAAGCCTGATTTTGGAAGACAAAGCATGGAGGAGGAGGAGAGAGAAGATGAGTGGTTGGGGGAAGCATGGAAGAGGCAATGTTGGGCCTGTGGTTGCTTATAGCAGTACCTATACCCCTTCCAATCATAGGATGTCAGCTCACACAAACCATGGGAGGGGTATGGATGAATTTTGACCAAGCTATTTTCAATAATTCAGTTTTTACACAAGTTTAGAGAGAGAAGCTCAAGGAAGAAGATGAAGTTTTAGAGAGAGAAAGTTAGGTTTGTGCATTTCCTCCTCCATTTCAGTTGTAGTAAGCTTTAAATCACTTGTAATCCTTACTTTTTGCCCTTTAATCTCATGTATTTCAGGTGTAATCAAGTCTAACTTCATGTTCTTGAATTTCCATGTCTACATTTGTGTTTTTATTTCCAAGCTTTCCATTTGGGCATGAAATGATATTGACTTTTGTAGTTTAATGTCTTCTTGCATCAATATAAGTTCTAAGCTTCATTTCATTATCATGTCTCTTTATATTGTGTTTGTTCTTGCTTTGAATATGAGTAGCTAAACTTTTAGTAGCCTAATCCAAGGGGAATTTCCTCTTGGGTATGTGAAATCAACTCTCCTCCATTCTTCCTCATAGTGTAAAGTGTTTGGTTTGACTAGGTTCAGTACGGACGTGGTTGTGAGCTCTTGATACACCATAGACTTGTCACGGGGTATGCTTGAGCCTACACTTCCACATTAGTCCCTCACTTCCTACGAATCATCAAACACCTAGGCACCATTGATTGATTGAATTGAGTTGATTTGACATTCCCATTGGAATCTCTTTGGATTTGCCAACCTTGTTTTTCTTGCATTTTATCTAAAACTCCACTCACCAAAACACAAAACTCACAAGGTTTTACACTTTTCATTTCCTCACAAATCACTCTTCACAACAATTTGACATTTCTTCGCTGAGGAGACGACATTGGAATACTGAATTCCAAGTAAAACACGACATTGCAAGTCTCTCTTCGCTTGGGGAGCACTTTTGCACACACACACACATTTTCATTAACACAAACATTTTTCCCCATTTATAGCATCGAACCCGAGGGAAAGTAACACTCACCTACTCATATAAGCTATATACACACTACCGGGATCATGTTTGGAGATTAGGGTGAACCGCAATCAAGCATTTTTGGCGCCGTTGCCGGGGAAGGCTAAGCTTTGAATTAGAAGGTGATTTCGGACAACGGAGTAAGTCCCGTGATTCTCATCATGGGCCGAGGTATGTTGCTCCTTTGTATATATTTGTCTATAATTTTCCTTTCAATTGTAGATAGTATTTTTGTATGTGGGGACGAGATTACCAAAATAGATTAGTGAGATGTGCCATAGGATTAAACATAGACCAAGACCCACCCGAGGATGCTGAAGACAACTTCGGGGATAATGGTGCTAATTTTCCAAGGGGCGGGGGAATGCAAAACGCTTGAATGCCAAACCCCCGAATGCTTCCCCCCTCCATGAAATGAGGGAAACAATATCCCAATTGATCTTTCGGCGAGGTCAATGAGAGATTATCTCTAACCAACCCGAAGCACCACCCCCTCGTGCATATTTCTATCAGTCCAAGATAATTCCTTCCGTGTTAAGCCGGGAATGTTACAACTACTTCCTCAATTCCATGGAATTGAAAGAGAAAATCCTTATTTGTACATTAAGGAATTTGAGGAAATTGTTGCAACATTCCTCATAAATCATGCCATGGAAGACATAGCACGCATGAAATTATTTCCCTTCTCCCTCAAAGAAAAAGCCAAAACTTGGTTGAACTCATTGAAACCCCGATCGATAAGTTCTTGGGCACAAATGCTTTCCGAATTTTTAAACCAATTTTTTTCCGGTACCCAAGACCACTGCTCTTAAGAAACAAATTAAAAAAATTTTCAAATGAACCCAATGAGCAGTTTTATCAATGTTGGGATCGATACAAGGAATTGCTACAGTCTATTCCACATTATGGATTCGAACCATGACAATTGGTTAGTTTTTTTTATGAAGGAATTACGCTAGGCGATCGACAATTCATAGACATGATGTGCAACATAAAGTTTCTGAACAAGGATCCTGATGAGGGCCTTGAGTACTTCAATACATTGGTACAAAATGCTCAATCATGGGATATCACGGATCCCTCCTATGTACCAAGGTCCTCCCCGAGGAGTCAACCAAGTGGGGGAGGGATGTATAATTTGCGTGACCAAGAAGACTTTCTAGCGAAAATCACAAAATTGTCCCGTAAGGTGGAGAGTCTAGAGGTGAATAGGAGGCATGAGGTGTCTAACATTACCAAAGCCGAGGAGTGTTACTCTACATGTGAAAGTGTTGAACATTCTATCTCGAAGTGCCCAAACATTCCGGCACTCAAAGTGGTTTATCATGAGCAAGTGAATGCCTTCAACCAAAGTAGGCAATCATTCTCTCCACATTCTAATACATATAATCCGGGTTGGAGCAATCACCCAAACTTTCATTGGAAGAATGACAACCCTACTCCTCACGGGTTTAGCTCATTGTCGCCTCCCATTCCACCTAAGCAAAACCAATCCTACTATGGTCATGTTCCCTCATCTAGCTCCCAATACCCACGGTCCAATCAACAAGGGTTTTCCCAAAACCCACCCCAACAAGGGTTTGGTCAACAAGGACCATCCAACTCACCCAACTACCAAGCTCCTCACAAAAGGAATTTGGAGGATGTCGTGCACCAATTCATTCAAAGCCAAACAACAATCAACAACTAAATTGCCGCCACTTTTAATGATATTCGGACCCAAATCACTAAATTGACCAATGCCATAGGGTCATCCCAACAAGAGAAAGGGAAATTTCCCGCTCAACCTCAAGAGGAGAATTGTGAGTAAGGAGAGTTGTGAGCAACTAAAGGCAGTCACCACCCTTAGGAGCGACAAACAAATTGACGAAACTATTTTGCCAAAAGTCTCATCCAAGGTCTCATTAACAAATGAAAAAGAGACTAAGGGTAACTCCGAGTAGGGTGAGACACTTGAAAAGGAAAAAAATGTTGAATTGAATGTGCACGATTGTCTTATTCCGGCCCCTTTTCCCCAATGTTTGAAGCCACTGGCTAAACTTGCTAACTATTTGGATATCATTGAAATGTTTAATCAACTGAAGATAAATATTCTGCTCCTAGATATTATCAAGCAAATTCCTTTATGTGCAAATAATTTGAAACACTTGTGCACCGTGAAGAGGAAGATGAATGTGCATAAGAAGGCTTTTCTCACGGAGCAAGTGAGTTCCATTTTGAGGACCAACACACCACCCAAGTTCAAAGATTCCAGCTTCCCTACCATTGACATAAACATAGGGAATTACCGTGTGGAGCAAGCAGTTCTAGACTTGGGGGCAAGTGTCAACCTCATACCCTTTTCGGTGTATCAATAATTGCAACTTGAAGAGTTGAAGCCAACCTCAATCACTCTTCAATTGGCGGATCGAAGTGTTAGAACACCAAGGGGACTAGTTGAGGATGTTTTAGTTCAATTAGACAATTTCTATCTTCCCGTTGATTTTATTGTACTTGATACTCATCCGGTTGCTAATCCTAGTTCACAAATTCCTATCAAACTAGGTACGCCTTTCCTTGCTATATCTAATGTTGTGATAAATTGCAGGAATGGACTAATGAAGCTTGCCTTTGGGAACATGACAATGGATCTTAATGTATTCAACTTGTGCAAGCAACCGGGTGATGATGAGGAAATGCATGAGGTCAATCGGATTGACACCTTGGTGGGGGACCATATGGAGCTACTTTGCAATTCAAAGTTGGAGGAGGGAGAGTTTGTTGATGATAAGGAGCCAAAAACTGTGCATGGGGTAAAAAATTGGGCCTGACATTTGAGAAACTTCTACAACAAGAGAAGAAAATTTTTCCATCAACCATACAAACACCGATCTTGGAGTTGAAGCCACTACCTTCTACACTTAAGTATGCATTCCTATGGGAGCACAAGACATTCTCGGTAGTTATAAGCTCTTCCTTAGAGCCGAGGCAAGAAGAGGATTTATTGAAAGTGTTAAGGAGGCATAAGGGAGCATTCGGTTGGATAATTACCGATATCAAGGGGATTAGCCCCCTCATTTGCACACACCGAATCTACTTAGAGGAAGAATCCAAGTCGTCCCGACAACCACAAAGGAGGCTAAATCCTATAATGAAGGACGTGGTGAGGGATGAGGCGCTCAAACTACTTGATGTGGGCATTATCTTTACAATTGTCGATAGTAAATGGGTTAGTCCCACTCAAGTAGTGCCAAAGAAATCGGGGGTCACTTTGGTAGCAAATGAGGAGAATGAGTTGATTCCGACAAGGGTGATCACTGGTTGGAGAGTTTTGATTAACCCTAATTAATGCAAAATGTAATTAAATTAAAAGGTCAATTGTGTAATTAAATAAAGTTAAACTAGTCAAAATAAATCTAATTAGAGTTAATGTGTGAATTAAGGATAATGCATTGAATGTTGTTCTTTTCAGGTTTTTATGCGTCAAAACGACGGGAGCCAATTATCAAAGCATGGAGAGCAACTTATCAAAGCATAGGGTGTAAATTATTAAAGCTCAAAACAAAGGGAGATCAAAGTGTAAATCAAGATCTTCTTGATATTTGTAATTAAATATCTTTTAGGATAAATATCTTTTAGGATATTTGTAATTAAATATCTTTTAGGATAAATATCTTTTAGGATATTTGTAATTAAATATCTTTTAGGATAAATATCTTTTAGGATATTTGTAATTAAATATCTTTTAGGATAAATATCTTTTAGGATATTTGTAATTTGGATGCCTATAAATACCCCCCTTGGGGGCTTGTAATGGGCATCCTTCTCTTGTTTCATTTTTCTTGTAAAGAACATTTCTTCCTAGTGGAAAACACTCCAAAGGTCTTGAATCTTTTTCTTGAATCATCTTTCAAGTATTATTGCTTTATTTACTTTCTTGAGTTATTGTTTTCTTTTTATTAGATCTTGGTTGTGAATTAAACACCAAGAAGTTGTTGTTTTCTTTTTATTAGATCTTGGTTGTGAATTAAACACCAAGAAGTTGTTGTTTTCTTTTTATTAGATCTTGGTTGTGAATTAAACACCAAGAAGTTATTGTTTTCTTTTATGTTTTTATTATATCTTGGTTGTGGATTAAACACCAAGAAGTTGTTGTTTTCTTTTATGTATTATCATCTCTTGGTTGTGGATTAAACACCAAGTATTTATTGCTTTCTTTTAATTTAAGTATTGTTTTCTTTTACTTCCATTGTTGGAGCTTCCTTCTTCCCCTTAGAGGAGTGAAACTCTTCCACTTTTCTAGAGCTTTACCAAAGCCGTGAAGGGTGGAACGTGATTCACTCATTCTTTGTCGAAGATCGGCTCCTTGTTTAGCTATTTTACTTTAAAGCATTTCACTTCTAGTGCTTGAGCATTTTACTTTGTAACACCTTTTGGGGATGAGTACCATTCATCATTCTAGCTTTACCATAGCTATGAAGGGTGAGTAGTCCTCATTCACTCTTTGGGAAGGGATGATAGATATGTAAAAGATTAATCCGGACATTATGTTTGTGTATCACATTTATGCTTAAATGTTCTATACTCCACTTGATTTTTGGGTGATTGAATGCACCTAGCAAAGTAAAGGTACTTTGTATAATCAACGGATCTTTCTATGATAAATGGATGACTCCTACATGGAAAGATCCATTGATTCAAGGCAAGTACCCTAACTAACTCTTCATGACAAACTTTCAATGTCCACAATTATTGCACTTCATTCCTATCTTCCGATTAATTTGCCGTTGACACGGGAGTTAATTGAGTTATAAAGCAGAAACATAATGCACCGGATAATCAACTACATATTCTGATTCCCGAACCAAAGAGTGTTTGTTACATTTAATCATCTTATATTTTGTCTAGAAAAAATACCCATTGGAAAGAATTTTACATTCTATCCAAAACTTCCCACAACTTCAAAATCATAATATTTCCAGTTACAAGTCTTTCTCACTATTTACTTCAAAAAACACCAACCATAGTTCCCTGAGGATTCGACTCTGGACTCAAACCAGATTATTACTACAACTTGACCGCCTGCACTTGGGTGTACACATTTCGGATCAAGTCAAGTTTTTGGCGCCGTTGCCGGGGAATCATAAAAGGTGTTTTTTTTTTTTAGAAAAAAGTGAAAAAAAAAAAAAAAAACTTCTCTTTTTGTTTATATTTTTGCTTTATTGTGAATAATTTTGTTTTATGACTGACACCAATCGCCTCTTTCAAAATTTGCCTGCTGAATCTTCTGGGTCTGTAAATCAACTTGAACCACCTTCACCCAAATCAGAAGCCGATTCTTGTAACTTCAATATGGCAAATATTGATAGGCAGGGTGAAGATCATGTGAGAGAGGGGGAAGTACCCAACATTCGAACATTGCGGGATTACTTACATCCCACAAGGAATAGTGTCCCCTCTTGTTTTGTTTTTCCGGAGAATGCACCCCACTTCACTGTGAAGCCGGGGACAGTGCATTTATTGCCCGTGTTTCAGGGATTGGATACAGAAAATCCGTATCTGCATATCAAAGACTTCGAAGAAGTGTGTGGAACATTTCAAGACAATTCTGAATTGACAAAAATGAAATTGTTTTCTTTCTCTTTGAGGGATAAAGCCAAACAATGGTTACATTCTTTAAAATCTCTTTCAATCCCTAATTGGCAGGCTCTACAGAATGAATTTTTCAGAAAATTCTTTCCTCTGCACCGCACTAATGCACTCAAAAGACAAATCATGAATTTTTCGATCAAAGAAGTGGAAACTTTTTATCAAAGCTGGGAGAGATTCAAAGATCTTCTCCAATCTTGTCCACACCATGCTTTTGAAGATTGGACTTTGGTAGGATTTTTCTATGACTCCTTGCCCACTAGGTTACGACAGTTTGTCGAAATGATGGCTCAAGGAGAGTTCATGGGAAAAAGTCCGGAGGAGGCATTCAATTTTTTTGATACCATATCTGACAGTTCTCAAATGTGGGACTCAGCCTCTCCTACCACTGTAGAAGCCAAACCACCTACTTTCCAAGGGGGTAAGTATGTCTTGAGAGAAGATGATGATCTTAGAGCAAAAATGTCCACTTTGTCTCGAAAGCTTGAAGCTTTAGAGATGAAAAAGGTCCATCAAGTTGATGTTGTCCCTCCCACAGAACAAGTGTGTGGGATTTGTGCACTAACAGGGCATCCTACTGGGGAATGTCCGACCATTCCGGCATTCAAAGAAGTTTTGTTGGAACAAACAAATGCCATTTCCAATTTCAACAAGCCTTACTCCAACCCATACTCTGAAACATACAATCCAGGGTGGCGGAACCACCCAAATTTCAGTTGGAGAAACACACAACCAACCCCCATGAATCAGCAACAAAGTCCACAACAATCACCTCAAGGACCTCCACAATATCCTCATCAACAAGGGCCACCACAACCACCTCAAGGACCTCCACAATATCCTCCATATCAACCACCACACAAAAGGAACCTTGAAGATACATTGAATCAATTCATGCAAACCCAAATGAGCTATAACAATAGTTCTACTCAGGCTTTTATTGATTTCAAAGCCCAGACCACACAATCTTTTGAGGATCTCAAAGGCCACATTCAAAAGCTGACCCAGTCCATGAGCACACATGAGAAGGGAAAATTTCCTGCCCAACCAAAGCCTCCACAAGGCCAATTTCAGGTGGGAAATCCATCAACTATGGAAACTCCACAAGACCAAGCCAAAACTGTCACCACATTGAGAAGTGGCAAAAAGATTGACAAGTCCATCAGAAACATGCTGATTCCAGACCCAAAACCAGTCTCAATTCCAGCCAACCCATTAAGTGAGCCAGAACTTGAAAAAAAAAATGACTGTGATCCCATGATTGAACAAGAACCAGAGCCATCAAGGGAAGAAGAACCCTCGTGTTCTATTCCTGCTCCTTTCCCTCATAGACTCAAGAGCATACAGAAAGCAAACAATCAGTCTGAAATTTACGAGCTTTTCAAGCAAGTAAAAATCAACATCCCACTTCTGGATGCAATCCAACAGGTTCCAGCTTATGCCAAGTTTCTAAAAGACTTGTGCACAGTCAAAAGAAGCCAAAATGTTCAAAAAAGAGCCTTCTTCACAGAACAAGCCAGTGCCCTACTTCAACAAAAAATTCCTTCAAAGTGCGAAGATCCAGGATGCCCCACTGTGTCATGTGTCATTGGAAATTTCAAAATTGAGCAAGCATTGTTAGACCTTGGAGCTAGTGTCAACTTGCTTCCTTTCTCTGTCTACCAGCAGTTGGGTTTAGGTGAACTGAAACCCACTTGCACCACACTCCAATTGGCAGATAGATCTGTAAAAATTCCTAGGGGTATTGTTGAAGATGTACTTGTTCAAGTGGATAATTTTGTCTTCCCTGTAGACTTCATTGTTCTAGATACTCATCCAGAAGTTCATTCAGAAACTCCAATTCCTGTCATTCTTGGTCGACCTTTTCTAGCAACCTCCAATGCACTAATCAATTGCAGGAATGGTATTATGAAATTGACTTTTGGGGATATGACTCTCGAAATGAACGTCTTTGACATTGCAAAACACCCAAGAGAGTACGAGGAGGTAGGAGAAATAAATTTCATTGAGTCATTAATACAAGCACATCTGAATGACTCATTCTGTGAGGATCTTAGTGAATCAACTTTGTCAAAATCTGACTCATCTGACTCTCTGGAACAAAACTCTATTGAGTGTCCTACCTTCAATGTGGGGACATGGGCTCCTAAATTTGAAGAAATTTCATCAAGTGGTACAAAACCACTATCTTCAAGTGACAGGCCACCAAAGCCTGAACTGAAATCGCTCCCATCTGATCTCAAGTATGCATTTTTAGGTGAGGATAAATCTTACCCAGTGGTAATTTCTTCAAAAATCACAGACTTGCAAGAAGCTCAATTAATTGAAGTTCTTAAAAGTCACAAAAGCACCATTGGGTGGACCATCGCTGATTTGAAAGGTATAAGCCCGTTAATTTGTAATCATGCCATATACCTTGAAGAGGACTCAAAACCCTCTCGTCAAATGCAGCGACGATTGAATCCTCACATGAAAGAGGTTGTGAGACTGGAAGTGCTCAAACTCCTGGATGCAGGGATAATTTTTCCTATCTCCGATAGCAAATGGGTTAGTCCAACCCAAGTTGTACCAAAGAAATCTGGAGTCACAGTAGTCAAAAATGATGCAAATGAACTCGTGCCAACACGAGTCGTCACAGGATGGCGAATGTGCATTGACTATCGAAAACTCAATCTGGTGACTAGAAAAGACCATTTTCCTCTTCCCTTCCTTGACCAAGTCCTCGAGAGAATAGCAGGCCATGAATTTTACTGTTTCCTGGATGGGTATTCCGGATACAATCAAATTGAGATAGCTCTGAATGACCAAGAAAAGACCACATTCACATGTCCATTTGGCACCTTTGCATTCAAAAGGATGCCATTCGGACTTTGTAACGCTCCTGCAACATTTCAAAGATGTATGCTGAGCTTGTTCAGTGACATGGTCGAAAATTTTTTGGAAATTTTCATGGATGATTTCTCGGTATATGGTGACTCATTTGATTTGTGTCTAGCTAACCTAGAAAAAGTTTTGATGAGATGCAAAGAGGCAAATCTGGTGCTTAACTGGGAGAAATGTCATTTCATGGTGAATCAAGGCATTGTCTTGGGTCACATTGTGTCGTCTGAAGGCATGAAAGTTGATAAAGCAAAAATTGATTTGATAAGGAATCTTCCTGCTCCTAGGGTTGTAAAGGATGTTCGATCATTCTTAGGTCATGCAGGATTCTACAGAAGGTTCATAAAAGACTTCAGCACCATAGCAAAACCTATGTGTCATCTTTTGAGTCAGGATGTCATTTTTGACTGGAATGAAGCGTGCCAAAAATCCTTTGACAAACTCAAAGGCATGTTAATTTCTGCCCCAATAATGCAACCTCCTGACTGGACTCTACCCTTTGAATTGATGTGTGATGCTAGTGACTATGCTGTAGGTGCTGTTTTGGGACAAAGAAAAGATAAGAAGCCACATGTGATTTACTATGCAAGTAAAACTTTAAATGATGCCCAAATGAATTACTCAACAACTGAAAAGGAATTACTTGCTGTAGTATTTGCATTGGAAAAATTTCGATCTTATCTGGTTGGTTCTTCTGTTACTGTATTTACTGACCATGCAGCACTGAAATTTTTGCTTACAAAAAAAGATGCCAAACCAAGGCTCTTGAGATGGATCCTTTTGCTCCAAGAATTTGATTTAGTCATTAAGGACAAAAAGGGTGTGGAAAATGTGGTGGCAGATCATCTGTCAAGATTAACTTATGAATTTCATGAGGATGGACTGCCAATCAATGAAAAATTCCCCGATGAACAACTATTCAGGATTGATGAAACCCCATGGTACGCTGATATTGCTAATTTCCTTGCTACCGGAACACTTCCTCCATTTTTCACTCCCATGGACAAAAAGAAGTTTCTGAGGGAGGTCCGCAATTTCTTTTGGGAAGATCCCTACGTATTCAAGTACTGTAAGGATCAGATCATAAGACGTTGCATCCCCGCTCAGGAAAGTAGACAGGTAATTACATTTTGTCATTCAGAAGCATGCGGTGGTCATTTTTCATCTCGAAAAACCGCTGCAAAAATCTTGCAGTGTGGATTTTACTGGCCCACACTTTTCCACGATGTCCATGCTTTTTGCGTAACTTGCGATAGATGTCAAAGGTTGGGAAACATTTCAAAAAGAAACATGATGCCCTTAAACCCAATTTTGGTGATCGAAATTTTTGACTGTTGGGGTATCGATTTTATGGGACCATTTCCCCCCTCCTTTGGCTATCTATACATTTTAGTAGCCGTAGACTATGTATCCAAATGGGTTGAAGCAATTCCATGCCGAAATAATGATCATCAAACAGTGATCAAGTTTTTAAAAGAAAATATTTTATCTCGGTTTGGAATTCCAAAATCCATTATAAGTGATGGGGGTTCTCATTTTTGCAATCGTCCCTTCTGGAATTTAATGAAAAAATACTTGATTTTTCACAAAATTGCAACCCCTTATCATCCACAGACCAGTGGACAAGCTGAGTTAGCTAATCGGGAGATCAAATTAATTTTGGAAAAAACGGTGAACCCAGATCGCAAAGATTGGTCATTAAGACTAACTGATGCGCTCTGGGCATACCGAACTGCTTTTAAAACAATTTTGGGCATGTCTCCCTATCGATTAGTCTATGGAAAGTCATGTCACTTGCCTGTGGAATTGGAACATAGGGCATACTGGGCTATTAAAGCAATGAATTTTGACTTAGACAAGGCTGGACTGTCACGGAAGCTTCAGATTAATGAATTGGAGGAATTGAGAAATGAAGCATATGAAAATGCTAAGATTGCAAAAACCAGGATGAAAATTTTTCATGACAAGAACATAGTGCGAAAATCTTTTGAACCTGATCAAAAGGTTCTACTTTTCAATTCGAGACTTCGCCTATTTCCTGGTAAGTTGAAATCAAGATGGACTGGACCATACATTGTTAAAAAGGTATTTGAACATGGGGCAGTGGAAGTGGAGAACCCATCAAACGGTAACATTTTTACCGTCAATGGTCAGAGATTAAAACCCTTTGTGGAAAATTTTGTCCAAAATGTGGAGACCATTTTTTTAATGGATCCAGAAAGTATCTCCGGATATCACTCCGGAGATTACGCTTGCCGACACAAAAAAGGGTCGGGTCAGTCAGACACCCGACACGATGGACTGCCTTTATAAGGCTCCCATCGCTTTTTTTTTTTTTCTTTTTTTTCTTTTCCTCACCACACCTTTACTCTTTTCTTTTCTTTTTCTTCTTCTGCTTCTTCTCTTTTCTTCTTCTTCTCCACTGCATCTGGTCTTCTGTACCACGATCCAACCCATAACAGTACCATGTCTGCATTTTTCGATGACCCTATCCTCCTTCTCATGATCTACATTTGTTTGTATTATTTACTTATGGCTGTTCTTCTTCGGGCCGCACTGATGATCAAGGGTTTTTCTCCCAATGAAAACCCAGACCACCCCAAAGATGCTTAATCTCTGTTTTTTTTTTGGTATAGGTCATCGGCGATTGAACAGATCTCCACAGTTAACTGCGTATTCAAGCTCTACAAACCGAAAAACTCGAAACATTGGGGACAATGTTCAGTCTAGGTTGGGGGGTGAGATCTACAGTTTACAATAGTTGATCTGCAGTTTACAGTAGTTGATCTGCGCAGGTTGAACCCGTAAAATTTTCTGTAAATTTTTTTTGTTTTTATTGTTGTATCTGTTCATATTATGTACCTTGTATTAATGATAATATCTGTGGGTCAGTTTTGATCGTCTTTGTGACTGGAAGACGTAAAAAAACCAGATAATGGGTCATAGAGTATCAATCATGGATGTAAATCTTTTTTGGTTTAGTCTAGGAGTCCTACGTACTTTTCCATCTGATGTACATACCATGATCATGAGAAAAGCAAGATTAGTAAGGAAGGCTGAAATCAAAGAAAAACAAGCGAAACCCCTCTGTGGCCGAAGCAGTTATTCTAAACGTCGTCGTGCTACACGACTTGGTGCCTGTAAACAGTGTGGCAGATACTTTCATGAGAAAAGATACAACAAATGTTCTGAACCAATTTCCGGTCGCGCAACCGATCGATTAAACTGGATAAAACATGGGCTGAGTAAGGATTACCCTGATACGCCATGCTATTCCGGTACTGTGCTTAACCGATTTGTGAGAGAGGAAGTTGGGAGAGTTACTAGTTGTCCATTTTACACAGATACGGAGGGGGAATCGGATTGACCTCTGTGGAAAAGTGTACTGAGGTTGGGAATGAGAGCTGAAGGTCCGAGTCTGTAAATTTTATTTTATTTTATTTTTTTTATGTTCTGTACAAACTCTTTTGCATATCACTTTCTTTTGTTGTATAATTTTGTTGTTCCTAGTTTCAGATATTGATGCATGAGTCAAAGCTCAAGTGCGAGGTGTTCTCTTACCCTACTCATTTTTATTACTATGCACCATTATTGCGCCTGCTGCGATTATTGCGCCTGCCGACACTGCCGAAAGTAAAGTTAGAAAAAAAAAAAGGGGGGGCCTCCCACTGCCTTTCTTCTTCTTTTTTTTCTTTTCTTCTGCCTGCCAGCTCCTGCCGACACTTTCTTATATTAAAAAAAAAAAAAAAAAAAAATCTGAAGAATGCCTTTATTAGGCCTTCCACCTTTTTCTTTTTCTTCCACCATCACCGGTGTTGGTTCCCCCCTTTTCTCTTTCCCTTATCTTCTTCTCTTTCTTTTTCTTCTCTTCTTCTTCGTCGTCGTTCTTTCTGTTCTCTGTAAAAACAACTCACCCCCTGTAAATCCATGACCATATACGCCGACGATCCAGTCTTTTGTTTAATAATTTGTCTTATATGTTTGTATGTGTACCTGGGTGCTCTTTGTGTTCTCACACTTAGGATGAGGAGTTTCCAGAGAAACCCAGATATTCCTTGAGTTGAGTAATTGTTGTATTTTGTTTGTAGGTTTCGGCAGATGAACAAATCTGTACCTTACAACCTTATCTCCACTAGCCCACTAGTGCTAGTGTTGTAAGTATTGCTTGTTTGTAATTTCATTTATATATATATTTGAAATTTGATATCTACAGCTTGTGATTCTCATGGCTATTTGTCTTTATAAGATTCCTTGTGAATTTGCTATGCCCTCCAATGACTATGTTGTAATTGCTGTTACAGTAAGATCTGATAATTTGCCAAATAATCCTCCTCAATCCTATGTATTCTGGGTTTATTCCTTCTTCGTTAATTTGTTTGTTTCATCCTAAATCTTCTTCCTTCCGCTTGTATTTTGGTATACTTTCTCTAGTTTCGTATTTGTAATTTTAGTTTTAGATCTGAAAAAAAAAAAAAAAAAAAAAAAAAAAATTTATTTTTTTTGGATCGCGTTTTTTTTAGTATTTGTACCTGTATTTCATGATTACATCGGATGCAGCTTCAACTGTCTTTGTGACTGGCAGACGTTAAAGAACCAGATAGAATGTCTTTAGTCTTAGCAAGCATGGATCCTAAACTTTTTTGGTTTAGTCTAGGAGTTCTACGCATTTTCCCATCTGATGTGCATGCTGTGATAATGAGAAAAGCAAGGGATATGAGAAAAATTGAGATCCGAGAGAAACAACAACAACCATTGTGTGGCAGAAGCAATTTTGCTAAACATCGTCGTTCCAAACGACTGGGTGCTTGTTACCATTGTGGCAGGATATTTCATATGAAAAAACATAATCAGTGTTCTGAACCAATTTCGGGTCGTGCAACCGATCGATTAAACTGGATAGTGTATGGGCTGAGTAAGGATTATCCTGACACACCATCTTATGCCAGTCCGGGACTTACAAGTTATGTGCGACAAGAAGTTGGAAGGGTCACTGATAATGACATAGATCCAAGCGATGACTCGGATTAGATTTTGACTATAAAAACAAAGCTGTGGAAAAATGTGTTTTGGAATGAAGGTTAAGGGTCTGAACTCTTTTGTAAAATATTTTTGTACAAAGTCTGGTTGTTGAAATAAAAATATGGGCCGAGTAAGGAACGTCCCGAACTACCAACTAACAGTGTAGGTAGGGATTTGATCCTGAGACGCCATAAATTTCCAAGTTCAATTTGTGCATTTTATCTTCTTTAAATTCTCATAGATAAATGAGTATGTGGGCGGAGTAAGGAATGTCCTAAAATGCCAACCTGTAGTGTGGGTAGGGACTTATCCTGAGACGCCATAGTTTTTCAAGTTTAATTGGTGCATCTAGTCTTCTTTCAATTTTCATAGATAAATGAGTATGTTTATAATTTTGAATTTTATTTTTCTTGTTTTCTAAAAAAAAAAAAAAAAAAAAAAAAAAAAAAAAAACCACTTCCTTGAAAAATGGTATTTTCTCTATGCTTAAATGTCAAATGTATATTGCTATTTGTTATTCTTAAGGTAAAGAATGACCAGACTCAAAAATAGAATCGGTATATAACCGACATTCCATGAAAAACCTGACATTACCAGTGGAGATGATAAAGAATACCATGGTAAGTTTTGAGCCTTATCATACTTTTGAGAGATAATTAACATTTATTCAAGTAAGGTTTTTCATTCTCTATTTTTGAATAATCTCATTAAATTTGCTTTGATTGACGCAACTAAGGTAATCTGTTGACATATCCCCAAGAAATCTGTTCATACGACACATACATGTTCACATACTTGAGAAAGGATTTTAGGCCATCTTTGATTTGATATTGAGCCTTAGCCATTTTTTCTGCAAAATTATTTCCCTAGTCAGCCATGTTTGAGCCCTCAATGTATGATTTCTTCTTTGATAAACCCAAATATTTACCAAGCCACAAGAAAACATACTGGACACACCATTGCTATCTAATTTTCTTGCACACTCTTATTAATTAATATGACACAGAAATGCAAAGAAATGGGAAAACTGTGGAGATTACTTTTCGATGATAAGGAGAATCAATGAAAAAAAAAAAAGAAATCATTTCTTGGCAAAATGTCGAAAAGCTAGAAAGAAGTGTGCTACATTACAGAATGAAAAGATAGCTTTTGAAAACCTCTGACGTCATTTCATTAGCCACTGACCTCTGGCCACGCTACAACCTATGAAAAGCCCTAATTGATCTCAAGTCTGTTACATGTGTGTGTTGTTAATCAAAATTGGGGTATGGTAAATAGTATTTCTTTAAATTGCATCAATATTCTTTCATGAGATTATGCCAAACATGATTAGTTTGTTTCCGTAAACTTCACTTCCTTCCTAATTGTGCATGTGATTTTTCGATTGGCCACCTTCTGATCACATGCCCCGTGAGAGACAAGTCACTATAATCGGAGTGAATTTTTGCTGAGAGCATTCTACGAGAGGTTTGTGAAATCGAAGCTATCCATGGAAGGTAGTAAAGTGGAGTGTTTGTTATATAACAATTCTTGTTGCTAGAATGATCATTCTTACTACATAGGGAATTTCAAATACCAATATAACAAGTGTTTATTTTTGCGTATATTACGTACCAATGACAGAGAAGTGTTCTATGTTCTAAAAAAAAAAAAAAAAAAAAAATTTCAACTATCATGGTGCTAATGCATATACACATTTTTTTTCACAATGGAGTTTGTAGGTAGCTTCACTGAAAACCTTCACGAGACAAAACTCGTCCACTAGGAATCACCTAGGGGTTTAACGGCTTATTGCATATGCTAAATGCAATCGTGTTATCTACGAAAGTGATTTTGTTATGCTGTTATTTATTACTAGGGACTAGTAATGTTTAGGTTGGGGGGTGTGATTAACCCTAATTAATGCAAAATGTAATTAAATTAAAAGGTCAATTGTGTAATTAAATAAAGTTAAACTAGTCAAAATAAATCTAATTAGGGTTAATGTGTGAATTAAGGATAATGCATTGAATGTTGTTCTTTTCAGGTTTTTATGCGTCAAAACGACGGGAGCCAATTATCAAAGCATGGAGAGCAACTTATCAAAGCATAGGGTGTAAATTATTAAAGCTCAAAACAAAGGGAGATCAAAGTGTAAATCAAGATCTTCTTGATATTTGTAATTAAATATCTTTTAGGATAAATATCTTTTAGGATATTTGTAATTAAATATCTTTTAGGATAAATATCTTTTAGGATATTTGTAATTAAATATCTTTTAGGATAAATATCTTTTAGGATATTTGTAATTTGGATGCCTATAAATACCCCCCTTGGGGGCTTGTAATGGGCATCCTTCTCTTGTTTCATTTTTCTTGTAAAGAACATTTCTTCCTAGTGGAAAACACTCCAAAGGTCTTGAATCTTTTTCTTGAATCATCTTTCAAGTATTATTGCTTTATTTACTTTCTTGAGTTATTGTTTTCTTTTTATTAGATCTTGGTTGTGAATTAAACACCAAGAAGTTGTTGTTTTCTTTTTATTAGATCTTGGTTGTGAATTAAACACCAAGAAGTTGTTGTTTTCTTTTTATTAGATCTTGGTTGTGAATTAAACACCAAGAAGTTATTGTTTTCTTTTATGTTTTTATTATATCTTGGTTGTGGATTAAACACCAAGAAGTTGTTGTTTTCTTTTATGTATTATCATCTCTTGGTTGTGGATTAAACACCAAGTATTTATTGCTTTCTTTTAATTTAAGTATTGTTTTCTTTTACTTCCATTGTTGGAGCTTCCTTCTTCCCCTTAGAGGAGTGAAACTCTTCCACTTTTCTAGAGCTTTACCAAAGCCGTGAAGGGTGGAACGTGATTCACTCATTCTTTGTCGAAGATCGGCTCCTTGTTTAGCTATTTTACTTTAAAGCATTTCACTTCTAGTGCTTGAGCATTTTACTTTGTAACACCTTTTGGGGATGAGTACCATTCATCATTCTAGCTTTACCATAGCTATGAAGGGTGAGTAGTCCTCATTCACTCTTTGGGAAGGGATGATAGATATGTAAAAGATTAATCCGGACATTATGTTTGTGTATCACATTTATGCTTAAATGTTCTATACTCCACTTGATTTTTGGGTGATTGAATGCACCTAGCAAAGTAAAGGTACTTTGTATAATCAACGGATCTTTCTATGATAAATGGATGACTCCTACATGGAAAGATCCATTGATTCAAGGCAAGTACCCTAACTAACTCTTCATGACAAACTTTCAATGTCCACAATTATTGCACTTCATTCCTATCTTCCGATTAATTTGCCGTTGACACGGGAGTTAATTGAGTTATAAAGCAGAAACATAATGCACCGGATAATCAACTACATATTCTGATTCCCGAACCAAAGAGTGTTTGTTACATTTAATCATCTTATATTTTGTCTAGAAAAAATACCCATTGGAAAGAATTTTACATTCTATCCAAAACTTCCCACAACTTCAAAATCATAATATTTCCAGTTACAAGTCTTTCTCACTATTTACTTCAAAAAACACCAACCATAGTTCCCTGAGGATTCGACTCTGGACTCAAACCAGATTATTACTACAACTTGACCGCCTGCACTTGGGTGTACACATTTCGGATCAAGTCAAGTTTGTATCGACTATCGGAAACTTAACTCATGCACAAGAAATGATCATTTTTCCTTGCCATTCCTTGACCAAGTATTGGAGAGAGTAGCCAAACATTCATGTGCTCCTTCGGTACCTTCGCCTATCGCCGAAGGCCATTCGGGTTGTGCAATGCCCCGGGAAATTTTTAGAGATGCATGATGGGAATCTTTAGCGATATGGTGGAGAAAATTGTAGAGGTGTTCATTGATGACTTTTTCGTATTTGGGGACTCATTCGAGTGGTGTTTGGAAAATCTAGAGAGAGTGCTAGAAAGATGTGAAGAGAATAATTTGGTGCTCAATTGGGAGAAGTGTCACTTCATAGTGACCCAAGGGATTGTGTGAAGAATTTAGTGCTCAATTGGGAGAAGTGCCATTTCATAGTGACCCAAGGGATTTTGCTTGGGCACATCGTGTCCACAAAGGGGATTGACGTATACAAATCCAAGGTGGAAGCAATTTCCAACCTCTCCACTCCAAAATTCGTCAAGGATATCAAGTCGTTTCTTGGTCATGCCGATTTTAATCTAGATTCATAAAAGATTTAAGTGCATTGGAAAGACCTTTGACTAATTTGTTAGCAAAGGATGTTCCCTTTGTGTGGTCAGATGATTGTGAGGCATCTTTAAAAAAACTCAAAGCATGTTCATTTCACCTTGAATCATGCAACCACCCAAATGGGAACTACCATTTGAGCTCATGTGCGACGCGAGTGATTACGCGGTCGGTGCAGTACTTGGTCAAAGGGAAGACAAAAGGCCATATGTAATATACTACGCTAGTAAGACTATAAATGAAGCACAGATGAATTACACTACCACCAAAAAAGAGTTGCTAGCTGTAGTGTTTGCATTGGACAAATTTAGGTCCTACATCATTGGTTCGCCTATTGTAGTCTATACTTATCACTTTGCTTTGAAGTGTATTTTTTTTAAGAATGACGTGAAACCGAGACTCATTAGGTGGATCCTCCTCCTGTAATAATTTAATTTGATCATTAAAGGCAAAAAAAGAGTCGAGAATGTAGTGGCGGGCCATTTGTCACGACTTGTAGTCTAAGATGCCGAAGAGCATATCCCTATCACTGTCTATTTTCCTGATGAGCATTTTTTTTCTATTCATTCTGTTTGTCTGTGGTACGCTGACATTTGCAATTATCTTGCCATAGGAAAAATACCACCGCATTGGAGCCCGGATGACAAACGAAGATTCATGGCGGATGTGAAGTACTTCTACTTCGACAACCCGTATCTGTTCAAGTATTTCCAAGATCAAGTGATGAGGAGATACGTACCTGAAAATGAACAAATGGATGTCCTTTCATTCCGCCATTCTGAGGCATGCGGTGACCATTTCTCTTCAAAGAAAACTTCGGCTAAAATTTTGCAATCCGGTTTTTATTAACCTTCTTTAATTAAAGATTGTGTTTCATTTTGTAAAGAATGTGATAGGTGCTAAAGGATGGGTAGTGTGATCCATAGGAATATGATGCCCTTTTTCCCCTGTGCTAGTCATTAAAATATTCGATTGTTAGGGCATCGACTTCATGGATCCATTCCCAATGTCATTTGGCTACCTCTTTATCTTACTGGCAGTGGACTATGTGTCCAAGTGGGAAGAGGCCATCCCAACCAAGGCCAATGACCATAGAGTTGTGGTCAAGTTTTTAAAGGAAAACATTTTTTCAAGGTTTTGGGGTACCTCGTGCAATGATAAGTAACAGTGGGTCTCATTTTTGCAATAGGCCATTTGCATTCTTAATGCATAAATATGGCGTAACACACAAAGTGTCCACCGCTTATCACCCAAAGACTAATGGCCAAGCCGAGTTGGCCAATATGGAGATAAAAAACATACTAGAGAAAATGGTGAACTCAAATCGAAAGGATTGGTCACTTAAGTTGACCGATGCCTAGTGGGCTTACTGCACTGCTTACAAGACCATCCTAGGTATGTCTCCCTATAGGCTAGTCTATGACAAGACTTGTCATTTGCCAGTAGAGATGGAGCACAAGGCATACTGGGCCATTAAAACATTAAACTTCAATTTTAGAATAGTCAGAGAGAATAGGAAGTTGGAGTTGAATGAATTAGAGGAAATCTTTAGAGATGCATATGAGAGCTCAAAATTTTCCAAAGAAAGGGCAAAGAGTTTTCATGAAAAATCCATTTTGAGAAAGACATTTTAGCCCAGACAAAAAGTGCTCTTGTATAATTCTCGACTCTCCATTTTCCAAGGGATACTCCAATCTCATTGGGATGGCCCCTATCTTGTCAAGGTGGCCTACCCTAACAGAGCCATGGAAATAACAAACCCCAAAGATGGTAAATCATTCAAGGTCAATGGTCAAAGGCTTAAGCCATTCTTCGAGGGTTTTTAGGTTCAAATGGTGGAGGAAGAGTTGATGGATCCGGTTTACCCAGACCTTGTTGAGGAATAATTGTTCAAGTAGATTTTAGTGTACAGTCGCTTTCTTTTATCGTTTACCTACCAAGTTCATCTGTTTACTTTCTTTCATCTTTGCATACTTTTCTTTCTTCAAATGTGCAGATTATGGTGTTTTTTTCAAAGCTCATTGCGAGGTGTTCTCTAACCCTACTTATCTTTTTAAGTCCATCATTGAATTCCATATGTTTTTGTTGCATTGAGGACAATGCATAGTTCAAGTTAGGGGATAAGGTGCACCATTTGTATGATACACCAAAATTTTTGTTGATAATACCATTTTGTGGTGAAATTCACCATTCACATATTTGACCTAATTTTTTGTAGAATAGTTGCAAAATATGCAAAAAAAATTGAAATTTTTTGTGAAAAATATCTGAATGTTGAACCATATTCCCCTATTCAAAGTGTTATAGGTTTAATGATAGTGAGATCTTTACTTTGAACTTTGAATATATGAGCAAATCATAGAAGTCTATCCTATGCTTGAGTATCACCTATGTGTTTTCTTTTAAACTCAACTATAGTGCACCATGAACGTGTAATTTTGGCAATTTATGGATTGGATTCACATTTTAGTGCTTGACATTCATAGTGGAGATGAAATAAGTACCCGTGTGAGCTTTAGTACCAATCCTTGTTGGAGGAAACTTACATTTACTCAAAGGAACAAATTTTTAAATTCAAAATATGTTCAATAATCTCATTATGCTTGCTTTGGTTAGAGTGCATATGGATAGTAGATTGACTTTGTCTTGGAATGCCAATATGCCTCCCCATGCTTATGTAGAAATGATCTTAGGCCATCTTTGAAATACTTTGAGCCTTCACCCTTTTCTTGGAAAATTTATCCCTAGTGCTGTGATTGAGACTTATTTGAAAATTCGTTTCCATGCCACATAATTGACCAAGCCAGTGCAAAATGATAAAAATTTACCACACCTTAGTTGTTTCGAGAAATAACTATGATTTATCATAAAGGGAAGGAAATGTGGTGAGGAAACCCAAAAAGGGATAAATGGTGCCGAATTCAAATTCTGAATGAAAAAGAGAAAGAAAACCCAAGAAAAAGGAGAAAAAAGGGGTTGAAAAAGAAAAGAAAAGGAAAGAAGAAGAAAAAAGAAACAAAAAGTGAAGTGAATGTGTAAATCTGAAAAAAATTCCGCAAAAAAGAGATTTTAGTATTAAAGGTCAATGCCCTTGGAATAACCCTTTTTGTATTATTTGACCCTTCATTTCACTCAACCCAAATATAACCCCCAAGGCCTCATTACAACTCTTGAAAGCCCTAAATGATCTAGAGAAGCATGGTGAAAGCATACTTTTAATGAAAAAGAAAAGTTGGTTTTGCTATCTAATGCCCTAACATTCCATTCATGAGATTATGCCAAAATCGTTTCAATTGTCATGCATGCACATCATTTTGGGATTATATGTGAGCTTTTGATTTGTACACAAGATTCTACCTCACATATACACATGGAGAGCATGCTAGGATAATCATAGAGACAATTGTTCTTGAGAGAAACCCTTGGTGAGTTTTTCATCAAACCTAAATTTGGATAGCCAAGTAAATGTGAACCCTGTTGGGTAAATGCTCAAATTACATGTCCATTTCACACACAAAAGTTTGGAAGCAAATGTGTAGGTGCATACTCTAGAATATCATTTAAAGCCATGGTGTTGCTCATGTGTGCTTAGTTTGGGTATTTGAATAATGTGTCAGGCAACCCTATGCTTGTAGGATGGGGGAATATCGCTCAAACTTTCAATATTGGGAAGAAATAGGAATGCCTTTACCATTTCAATATGTCCTTTACATATTGGGTATTCATTTTGGTAGTTAAATTTAGAAATTCATGTCTTGTGTTTTGAAAGCAACAAAATTTTAAATCACATTGCAATTTCGTAAATGAATTTGGGCATGGTCAACCAATTGTGTTTCATAAGCGTAGCTCAAGTTTTTGGTGGAGTGGAGGTTGTGAATAGGTTGTTAGAATGTGTAGAGGTGGAATAAATTTGGAGTGGAGATGAAAATAGGAGCACATGAAAGTTTTGGGAAAAAACTCAAACCTACAGGTAGAAGTTTGTGTAAACCTACCAGTAAGAATTTTCCAGTGCACAAAACCTACCGGTAGGTTTTGATCGTTCTACCGGTAGGTTTTGCCTAGAAAACCAAGAAACGAGGGTTCAAGTCTGATTTTTTTGGGAAAACTCTTCACTTTCTCCACTTCCCTCCATCTTAGAATCTCTCTACTCTCCCTCAAAACATCTCTCACCCTCAAAGAACCCATTCCCATCCATCAAACCCCCTAATCAACATATCTAGGGTTGATTTTCACATTAATTACATTGCAATTTGTTTGGATTACTCCACAAAACCCTAGTTTTCTCTAATTTTCCCTCAAATCCATTACACCTAGGTTTTCACCAAAAGCTTGGATTCCTTCCTCATGGCTCATTTAGGAAAGCATTCCCGTGTTTCTTTTGTTCTTTTTGAGCAACTATGGATGTGGATTTTTCTGTTTGTGGCCCTTGGGGCATTTTTTATTTTCATGGCCCGTACAAACAAATGGGGCCAAGTTCTCCACCACCCGCAGGCACGGGGTTCTGCAAGAGAATGGTGGTGGGCCCCAGTAGAGGGAGTGGGGATAGAAGGAATAACCAGAAAAATGATGCTCGCACGAAGAGCATTGAGGAAAAGAATGTGACATGCGAGCGTCATGTGGACAAGCCCACCCTCTGGCCGAACGAGGTTGTGCGGGTGATCGAGGGGCACGGGATAGACATTGGTTTGAGCCAGTGGAGGGTTATAGTCTTCCGATGTGCAAGGATTTTTACCAGAGATTGAGAGTAGAGGATGAGGAAATATTCGTACTCAGGACGAACGTGAGGGGGAAGGTTATGGAGGACACTCTAGGATTGATTGTGGATTTGATGAAGTATGAGAGACCTCCCGCCAATATCCCAGTCTATCCCTACAACACTTAAGGGAGGAAATCACTCTAGGAGTATGTACATTTGATGTATGAGGACCCGACACAATTCAAAGGAAAAATTCAAGATGGGGCCCTCAAGCATTCATACGGGGTGATGAACAAAGTATTGCATTACAACTTGATGCCCCAGGGTGTGGAGAAGACCCTAGGGGTAGAGAATCTTGCCCTCCTCCACGCTTTCATGACGGGAAAGAGGATGGATGTGGACCTATTGATTTGGGAATTCATGAAGGAATTCGCCTAGGCTAGGAAGCCGAAGGTGAATCTCCCATTCGCCAACTTGGTTACAAGGATGTGCTACCACTCCAAGGTCAAAGCCTACCCCTCGTATGTGTTGCTACCTCCGGAGTTCGAAGCCATCGGGAAGTCTAGTAGCAGCAAGAGAACGGTGATGACAGGAGGGGAGAGGGCAAGGGCACCTAGAGATGAGCCATCCACTGCCGGGCCATCCACCACTACCCCGCCTTGCACAATTTCTTAGTGCCTAGATGCTATGGAGAGGAGTATGGACGACCTTGGTGGGACAATGCATCGGCTCTCGCTGATGATGACGAGAATGTATGAGCACACTTTCCCAGGAGAGCCGATCCCTGGTGGGCCTCTACCTCCTACTGGGCCTTCTACCTCTGCCCCCATGGCTTCTACTGTTATTGAGGTGGAGGGTTCCGATGATGAGGACTCTGGTGATGAGGAAGGTAGCGACTATGATGATGATGAGGAGGAGGGGACAGGAGACGAGGACGAGGAGTAGGGAGGTCTTTTGGTTTTATTGCTTTTAGTAGTTGCACATATCGGATTTAGGGCAGTAGGCCTAGTAGAAGAGTCTCTAGGATATTAGGCCATTTTTTTTGGCCTCTAATCTTTGTACTAAAAGTTTTGAGTAATGAATGAAAGAACCACATTTTTTTTGTTTCATCTTGCGCAAGTTCATTTATTTAATTGCATTATGATTTGAGTATTTTGATTGTTTGGTGAATTGCCTTGCATGAATGGGATTGTTAAGTTTTATGCATTATGGTTTGAAAATAAAGTTTGCTAGGGACTAGCAAAACTCAAGTTGGGGGGAGTGATGAGCATAGAATATTGCACATCATGTATCTCTTTGCACCCATTTTATACTTGCTATTGTAGTGAAAATGTGGGAAAATGCGTTTAATCTAACATTTAATGGAGTTTTGTGTGATTGTAGGTAAAGAACATGTAAGGGCGTGTATTAAGTCCCCCATCAAGTGCTTAAAGGCAATAGAGAATAAGAGGAGGCTTAATGGATGGCTCCGGACATCAAGAGATCAAGGAAATACCAAAACATGAGAAAACCTACTTAGAAGTTCATCAAAACCGACCGGTAGGTTTAGTACACTGGATGTCTTCTACTACTGCATCTGCCAAAACCTACCGGTAGGTTTTGCCTATTCCAAAAAAAAAACTACCGGTACGTTTTATGATCATTCTACCGGTAGGTTTTGCCTATTGCAAAAAAAAACTACCCGTAGGTTTTATAATCGTTCTACCGGTATGTTTTGCCTACTGGAAAAAACCTACCAGTAGGTTTTATGATCATTCTACTGGTAGGTTTTGCCCAGAAATGCTAGAAGCCTGCAATCTCAACTCCACCTACTTCGGGGGCCCACCTCTTGTCACCCCACACATGCCCTGACATCTATGACACATTATAATGCTCTTTTACACCTAAAGCCTAATTTTGGAAGACAAAGCATGGTGGAGGAGGAAAGAGAAGATGAGTGGTTGGGGGAAGCATGGAAGAGGCAATGGTGGGCCTGTGGTTGCTTGTAGCAGTACCTATACCCCTTCCAATCATAGGAAGTCAGCTCACACAGAAAATGGGAGGGGTATGGATGAATTTTGACCAAGCTATTCTCAGTAATTCAGTTTTTACACAAGTTTAGAGAGAGAAACTCAAGGAAAAATATGAAGTTTTAGAGACAAAAAGTTAGGTTTTTGCATTTCCTACACCATTTCAGTTGTAGTAAGCTTTAAATCACTTGTAATCTTTACTTCTTGCACTTTAATCTCATGTATTTTAAGTGTAATCAAGTCTAGCTTCATGTTCTTCAATTTCCATGTCTACATTTGGGTTTTTTCTTTCCAAGCTTTCCATTTGGGTATGAAATGAAATTGACTTTTGTAGTTTAACGTCTTCTTGCATCAATACAAGTTATAAGCTTCATTTCATTACTATGTCTCTTTATATTGTGTTTTTTCTTGCTTTGAATATGAGTAGCTAAACTTTTAGTTGGCTAATCCAAGGAGAATTTCCTCTTGGGTATGTGAAATCAACTCTCCTCCATTCTTTCTCGTAGTGTAAAATGTTTGGTTTGATTAGGTTGAGTGCGGACGTGGTTGTGAGCTCTTGATACACCATAGATTTGTCACAGGGTATGCTTGAGCCTACACTTCCACATTAGTCCCTCACTTCCTACGAATCAATCAAACACCTAGGCACCATTGGTTGAATGAATTGAGTTGATTTGACATTTTCATTTGAATGACCTTTTTGGATTAGCCAACCTTGTTTTTCTTGCATTTTATCTAAAACTCCACTCACCAAAAGACAAAACTCACAAGATTTTACACTTTTTATTTTCTCACAAATCACGCTTCACAACAATTTTACCTTCCTTCTCTGAGAAGACGACCTTGGAATATTCAATTCCAAGTAAAACACGACATTGCAAGTCTCTCTTCACTTGGGGAGCACTTTTGCACATAGACACATTTTTATTCACACACACGTTTTTCCCATTTCTAGCATCGAACTCAAGGGAGAGTGACACTCACCTACTCATATAAGACATTTACACACTACCAGGATCATGTTTGGAGATTAGGGTGAATCACAATCAAGCAATACCTCCCAAGCATTTTTGAACGAAAAGATTTTCCAAAACTGTAGTTTTTTTTTTTTGAAAACATAGTTTATGCCATTTGTGGACCCCTCTTGAGCACACCCTTTAGTTTCCAACAGGACAGTGTTTCTATGTTTTAAGGTTAAAAAAAAAAAAATAGAAGGTATGTCCCTATGCTCACTAACCTTCACTATAGTGGTCTCTTTATGTCTTAACGAAGAAAAAGGGAAAAGGCAAACATGAGGAGATTAGGGCTCACCCTCTTCGGTCGCTCGAGAAATCTATTCTCCTAGGTCGATTTGGTTGTTCGCTAATTTGAGTTTTCTTGTTGACCAAGATTCCTCGTATTCTGAAGGCATTTAAATAGGGAATGTCTTTCCCAAACTAAGTATCACTTTTGTGAGCTAAATTGTTGCCTCTTACTCCTTTGAGATGACACCACAACCCTAGATCCCTAACCCAAGGCTACAATCTAGAGATTCTACTCGACCTCACAACTTGAGGCTGAAGATCTTGATTGTTCGAAGACCAAACCCATTGGTGGGTGCATTCTGACGATCGTTGGTGAGCCCAAGATTACATGAGGGCTAGAGGATCCTGTTCTTGATCCGAAATGTGTATACCCAAGTGCAGACGGTCAAGCTGTAGTAATAATCTGGTTTGAGTCCGGAGTCGAATCCACAGGGAACTTTTGTTGACATTTCTGAGGTAAGCAGTGGTAGAGACCTATTGATTGTAACCCTTGAGATTTGCTGTGAGATATGAGTTTTCCTGGACAGAATATAAGATTCTTTCCAAGAGGATTTTCTTAACAAAACAGGAGATAAGTGCTAATTAAAAAGAGTCACTCTTTAGTGCAAGGATCTGGACATGTAGTTAGTTATCCGGTTTGTCATAATTGTGCTTGATAACTCAATTAACTCCCGTGTCAACAGCAAGTTAATCAGAAGATAAAGATGGATTGTGAGAATTAAGAACATGATTCCGATGTCTTTCTAGAAGTTTACAAGAATTGCCTGTACCGAGATTTAACCCGTCTACAAACAAGCAAGTGTTTCTACAAGACATCCAATCATGATATTAATATTTCATTCTTTAAATGAAGTACAATAAGGGGGAGGATTGAAGGGTAGTCATGAGGATCTAGCCGGGGTACTTGCCTTGAACTGATGAGTCTTTCTACGCAAGAGTCATCCGTGTCATAGAAAGAGCCTACAGTTATACAAAGTACCTTAGCTTTGCTAGATGCAATCAATCATCCAATAACAAGAAGAAATAAACGTTAAGCATAAAAACAATGCACAAATATGATTCCCGGATAACTTATACATGCCCTTCTCCTCTTACTAAAGAGTGAATGAGAAACTACTCACTCTTCATGGCTTGGGTAAAGCTAGAAAAGTGAGTGATGCTCATCCCTCCAAGTAGAGAACTTAAAAGATAAAGTAACAACAAACACAGAGCCAATCTTTAACAAAGAATGGGTAAATCACGTTCCACACTTCACGGCTTTGGTAAAGCTCTAGAAAAGTGGAAGAGTTTCACTCTTCTAAGAAAGAAAGAAGCTCAAGCAATGGAAGTGAAATGCATGAACAATAAAAGTAGAAGAAAGCTAGTCACATTTGGAGGGTGGCTTCCTCAACCAAGAATTGGAGGGTTGCTTGCTCAACCAAAAGATGAACTATCTCTCTTCTATGCATGTAAAATGAAAGCATAAGCATAAGCATAAGCATAAGCATAAAACTACTTTTATAACAAGCAAGAGATGTTGGACTAAAGCCAAACTAATCTCTAAGATAAAGACTTCATACAAGGAAAATAAGCTAAATCTACAATGTGAGTGGGAGTCTAAGCCTCCATCAACTTTCCTACTTGGCTCCCTTAGCTCTCCAACAAGGGGAGTATTTATAGGCAAGAGGAGGAGACAAGAGGAGGTGAAGGAATAGTGTTTGCCGCCCAAGTCCAAGTGAAAAGCCAACCACTCTGCTGCCAGTTTGTGGAGAACGTTCGAATGTGAGTTGGCGTTCGAACGTTGTTTCTGTTTTTGCACTAAGGGCGTTCGAACGTTGACTTCCGTTCGAACGTTTCTTTTGTTTTTGCACTAAGGGCGTTCGAATGCCAGATGTGTTCTGACCCTTTCACTCGAGTGGTCTGTTGGTCTTCTGTGAAGTTCAATTCCAACTCTATGCAGTAGACTGGTCTTCAATCAACTCAAGTGCACGTTCGAACGTGAGTTGGCGTTCGAACGTGACACTCAAGTGCTTCAGAGCTTCAGTCTTCTTTCCTAACTGCAACACGCCTTCTCTTAGCAGTTGAGTCTGCTACAGTGTAATGTGGACGTTCGAACGTGAGTTGGCGTTCGAACGTTCTGGCTGTGCTCCAAGCTTCTCCAATTTTGGCCTCTAATGTGCTGGTGTAGCATCCAAGTGTGGTTCTTGTTGTTCTTGGGTCCTTGTTCAGTTTAGGGCCTGAAATGACATCACTTAAACTCCATCAAAGTACAATTAGTCTTAAAACGGCATAGTAATATGCTAATTTTAAGTGCTAATCAGATCCTCGAGGAGGAGAATCCAACTTACGTTGTCTGAGACGTCAAGGAGGCCCATGGCGGAGAGTCGTATTGAAGGAAGGAGCATCAAACCTTGGTATTGATTGAGGATTAAGATCCAAGTACTTGTAAGCTAATTCTCGGATAATGGATTTGAATTTTGTGAACCGAGAAGATTCCCCGCGATTTTTACCGAAGAGAGGTTTCAACGTCAACAAATAACTTATGTAATTTATTATTTTTGGGTATACACTTGTGAATTGATGAACACACGCACACAAGGTGTTTGATTGTACGATTGATTGAATGTCTTCATCATCCATAGTTGCGTACCAAGGGTTTGGTTCATTGAGCTCAGATCCTCGTGGAGAGATTGATGGTTGAGTGACTAATTGCTAAAATCAATACAGTAATCTAAATGGTTTCATGGGTCGTTGTTGTTAAAAAGGTGTTCTCACTATTAATCGGGAAATTCTTGGGAGAACATGGAATTCAGGTTGTAATATGTTTTAAATTGTGATTGATTAAGCGTAAAGTTTAAAAACCTATTAACCCCTTCCAGGTAGTGTCACACGCTCCACTTGTAAAATCGTGAGGGAAGATCTACAACGTTTCTACCCTCCTGGAATAGCAAGTGGTATCAGCGCATTGTTGCCATGAGTTGCAGGGTTGCACTGTATGTATATTTTGTAATTTGCTTATATACCTATTATGTCTGCCTTCAAGACATCTATTGTTGGGTGAGGGATCACGACCACCAACGAGACCTAAACAGGGTACGCCGCAAAATCATACAAGGGTTCATCAAGGAATCCTTAGGAAGCGACGAATTTAAAAGATGACGTGTAATCATGATACATAAGAAAGTTTAGGTCTGTACAACTTTTGAATTAGTATTTCAATATTAGTATTCATCATTATGCATTGATTACAAAGTTCTTTTAAGCTTGGTAAATTGCAACGATCGAGGTTTCCAGGATAGAGAGGAAACTAAAATTAACTTTGTATATGTAATGTAAATAGACTGTGTGTGGGGGGAAACTGCTCATGTGTTCTTTCCTAATAGTGTCTAGTTGATGAGCGCATAATATTGCATATTTGAAGGGCTCATTACATGCATTATAACTCAACTTTTGCATTTAAATACTTAGTGTTAGCCAAAATTGTCAATAATGTTGATATTTTGATGTTGCATGTTTTTATACCTTAAATCATGTATTTTATAACCTTGCAACTATGATGGATGTGTGGTGAAGGCATAGACACAATACATGAAGAATTGGAGGCTTAAAAGTGAAGAAATCAATAAGGCATTGGTGCTTGGGAACAAGGGCATCAGCAGCCACATCATTTGGAAGCACTGCCTTGGTTTTCCTCCATTTTGGTCATGATCTACTCAGAATCAGGAAAAGTTCAAAACATGAAAGTTGTAGATCTGGATGTCTTATATATTGTGTCCAAATTTCAGCCCAATCCAACGGTTGGATCAAAAGTTATGCCGATTGCTTCTGGAGTTGCTGCTACCGCCGAGCTACCGGTAGCTGATTGCCCAGAAGTGCCCAGAACGACTTCTTTCTTGCTCCACTTGCTTGGGGGTCCCACCTACACTTCTCCCACGCCTAGCCTGACATTTTATCCCTACAACCATGCCTCCCTTACACAAATGGAAGACTTTGGAGGCTTGGCATTGAATGAAGAGGAGAGAGAAGTGGGCTGCCATATGGGGTTGCAGGCTAGCCTGTCAAGACCCATGAACTCAGCCCCCTCTTGATGAGAGGTCTGCACACAGCTAAGGGGGAGCCTCATGCACGAAATTGGAAGTCTCCCACACACCATAATATTCAACATTACACATTGTATGGGGGGTTGGCTACCTAAGCTTAGGAGAGAGATAGAAAACTCTAAGGAAGAAGATGAATAGTAATTTTCGTTTTTTGCATTTCCTTTCCATTGCATTTATATTTTTATTATTTTTTATTCATTTCTTTTATTTTTTTTTTATCAATCATATTCTTATTCTCATTCTTTTTTTCTTATCTTTTCATTCATAATTTATTTTTTAATTCTTCTTTTTTCATATTATTTCTTTTCATCCTTTATTTTCTTTTCTTCACTCCTCTTTTTCATCTTTCTTCTTCAATTTCTTCTCATACTTTTTTTATCTTTTTTTTTTCATTTCAATTTTTTCTTTCATTGAACTCTATGCGTTCCAACATCATTCACCCCTTTTTGCTTGAGTTTCCACACCATACTTCCTTCTTTTGCAATCACTCATTTTTGTTTTAGGAACAACCAAGGTAAGGTAGGTATTTCTTATTTTCTTTGGCTTGGTTCAATGTGTGGCATAGAAATGAATTCAATTAAGGCTCAATCATGGCACTAGGGATAAATTTCACAAGAAAAAGGTTTAGGCTCAAAGCATTCAAAAATGGCCTAAGATCATCTCTAGATAAGCATATGGGAGCATTGTACAATCAAGACAAAGTCAATCAACTACCCAAATGCACCTAACCGAAACAAGCAAAATGAGACTATTGAACAAATTTGAAAATTAAGAATTGTTCCTTGAGTAAATGTAAGTTCCCTCCAAACAAGGATTGACATTAAAGCTCACATGGGTTCTTACTCATCTCCACTATTCATGTCAAGCACTCAAATGTGAACTCAATCCGTAAATTGTCCAAATTACACATTCAAGGTGCACAATGGTTGAGTTTGAAAGAAAACACATATGTGATACTCAAACATAGGATAAACTTCTATAATGTGCTCATGTATTCAAAGTTAAAAAATGAAGATCAAGCAATCACACATCCCACAACAATTAGGATAGGGGAATATAGTTCAATATTGGATATTTTTGGTGTTAGGGACAAATGGGAGGATCAATGGTGGGATCCCCAAAATTGTAGGGCTTGAGTTGCAGAAATGGGCAAGTTTCAGCACTGACTACCGGTAGGTCGGGTGTTACTACCGGTAGTCATGACTCCAGTAGCCATCGACTACCGGTAGAACTGCGGTAGCAACTGGTCCAGTGGCCAGCGACTACCGGTAGTCATGCGGTAGGTGACGGACCAGAAGCCAATAACTACCGGTAGGCTACCAGTAGTTATTTCCTTGTTTTGCAAATTTTTTGGTTCCTCCATCTTTTAATCAAAATCAACACTCCACCTCATTTCCAACAACTCAAGCATCATGATAAACACCATTTGAACCCTATTTTACCAAAAATTGTTCAAAAATTTCAAAATTTTCACATTTCCCATTATTCTATAAAAAGTGGTGGAACGTGTAAATGGTGCACCTCACCCCTCAACTTAAACTATGCATTGTCCTCAATGCACAAGAAATCATGCAATGAGAAAAATGGGAGTAAGTGGAAAATAAAATACACCCTTTTTATTGCATCTAATCTACCAAAAACTTGGATCACACATATATACATGAAAGTAAAAACAAAGAAGGCTACTTACTATGTACATTAAAACAAACAAAGATGGCTCTTGTCAATCCGGCTTCAATTCGGATATGACCTTACGCCCATTAATTTTTTTGATTTTAAAATTTTTTTGTTGTATAAATGCCCTTCTTAAACCATCTATCCAACAATATAAAGGAAAAGGAGTCAAAAATCTCAACCAAACCAAGATATAGGCAAGTTTATACAATACAAAAGGTGGAGTATTCAATTTTTCTTTAAGAGTCTCAACACTTAACTCCATTGCAATGCCCTCCCCAAGTTGAGAAATGTGAATCTCAACACCACTCATAGATGGCAAAATGTCCTTGGGCTCATTAGCCTCATGCAAGATAATAACTTCATCAAATGTTTCACAATCTATAGTGGTGGGAGATTCAACATCCATATGCATTTCATTGGGGGGGTCATCCTCAATACATTGACTATACTCAAGGTGTTGTTCTTCATGCATAACAATTGTAGCATTAGTCAATGCATTAAGTTGTTGGGCAATGCATTCCATTTGGGCATTGCATTCCATTTGGGATTGCATAAACTCATAAAAAGTATTTTCCAATGCTTGTTCGGTTGAGTCCTCATATGTTGGATAATGGGGAGATTCATTTGGTGGTGTGAGATCGGATGACCAATCATGAGGTTCATTCTCCCAACCATAACTCGAATAACTCGGTATAACATAATGGTTAGGGTAAAAAATTTCGGAGGCCATATTTGAATTTGAACCTTCGCATTCAAAGTGTTGAACCGGATAATTTATTGGGCATTCACTAGTGAGGTGTCCATTTTCACCACAAATTTCGCAAACGTTTCCAAAATAAGGGGCATTTATAGGGCACTCACTAGTGATGTGTCCATATTCACCACAAATCTTGCAAACGTTTTCAAAATAAGAGGCCATTCTTGGGCACTCACTAGTAATATGCCCATACTCATCACAAATCTTACACACATTTTGCAAATTTTGGGCATTATATACATTTCCATAATAATTGGAAAACATTACAAAACACAAACTAAAATAAAATATTTACAAGTTAGACGACATACCTTGGCCCGTGATGAAAATCACAAGACTTACCTTATGCCGTCCCAAAATCACCTCTTGAACTCAACGCTTAACCTTCCCCGGCAACGGCGCCAAAATGATTGATTGGAAAACGTTGTTGTATCCTAACCTCGTAACATCACCCTCACCCTCAATGTGTGTATGTGGCTTATAGTGATGGGGGAGTGTCACTCTCCCTCCGGATGATGCAAGAAGATAGGAAACAACAACAAAATGGATGTGAATGGAAATGTGATGAACAAAATAGATGGAATGAGATGCGATGTATGCACAAAAATGCTCCCCAATCGAAAGGAGTCTTTCGTTGTCGGTGTTTTACTTGGAAAAGTATTCCAAGGTCGTCTCCTCAGGGAAGGAAAGGGAGTTTTGTGAAAGTGATTTTGCAAAAGCGAAAAGAAAATGTAAAATCTTTTGTTTGAGTTTTGTGTTTGGTTTGTAAATGAAAATGCAAATAAAGCAAGTGTTGGCTAATCCAAAGGGTTCATTCCAATGGGAATACTAAATCAACTCAAAGCCTTCCTCCGATTGAGCATGAATGAACGATTGATTCGGGGGAAGCTAGGGACGAGATTGGTGAGTATCTAATCATAAACCGTGACTAGGCCTACGGAATATCAAAGGCTCACCAACTCATCCACTCTCAACCCCGTCAAACCGAACCATTTGACTCTAAAGGGAGGAATGAAGAAGAGTTGAAAATGGTATTCCCAAGAGGAATTTTCCCTTGGATTAACCAACTTAAATCCTAGCTACTCATATTAAAAATGCAAGACAAGCATAAAGGAAATGGACATGGAAGAGAAATGGAGATTTGAACTTGTAGAAATTGCAAGAAAAGAGCTAAGGTGAAAGAGAAATGACATTCATGAACATAATACACATATTGAAACAAATACCCAAATGTAAAACTTGAAAATTAAAGAACTTGAAAACATAAATGGTGAAAGCTAGAACAAAGGATTAAACTTGCAATGAACGAAATAGATGAGATTAAAGTGCAAGGATTAAGGAATACAAGAAGTTTAAAGCTTACAACACTTGCAATGGAAAGGAAATGCAAAAAACGAAAATTACTATTCATCTTCTTCCTTAGAGTTTTCTATCTCTCTCCTAAGCTTAGGTAGCCAACCCCCCATACAATGTGTAATGCTGAATATAATGGTGTGTGGGAGACTTCCAATTTCGTGCATGAGGCTCCCCCTTAGCTGTGTGCAGACCTCTCATCAAGAGGGGGCTGAGTTCATGGGTCTTGACAGGCTAGCCTGCAACCCCATATGGCAGCCTACTTCTCTCTCCTCTTCATTCAATGCCAAGCCTCCAAAGTCTTCCATTTGTGTAAGGGAGGCATGGTTGTAGGGATAAAATGTCAGGCTAGGCGTGGGAGAAGTGTAGGTGGGACCCCCAAGCAAGTGGAGCAAGAAAGAAGTCGTTCTGGGCACTTCTGGGCAATCAGCTACCGGTAGCTCGGCGGTAGCAGCAACTCCAGAAGCAATCGGCTACCGGTAGTAATGCGGTATCTGGTTTCGCTGGACCAGTTTTGGTAGAATCGGCATAACTTTTGATCCAACCGTTGGATTGGGCTGAAATTTGGACACAATATATAAGACATCCAGATCTACAACTTTCATGTTTTGAAATTTTCCTGATTATGGGTAGATCATAGCCAAAATGTAGGAAAACCAAGGAAGTACTTCCAAATGATGTGGTTGCTGATGCCCTTGTTCCCAAGCACCAATGCATTATTGATTTCTTCACTTTTAAGCCTCCAATTCTTCATGTATTGTGTCTATGCCTTCACCACACATCCATCATAGTTGAAAGGTTATAAAATACATGATTTAAGGTATAAAAACATGCAACATCAAAATATCAACATTATTGACAATTTTGGCTAACACTAAGTATTTAAATGCAAAAGTTGAGTTATAATGCATGTAATGAGCCCTTCAAATATGCAATATTATGCGCTCATCACAAGTATATAGTAGTGTTGGTTTTTGGGGGTGTTATCTACTATTAACTTGACATATAGTGTGACCTTAACTTCTTTTTTTTTTCTTTTCTTATGTCAGTAACTCTAAAAGTGGTTGAATTACTTGAATAACTTAATACTCAATTACTTGTATTAGTAGATGTAAATGGTTGGCATTGTGTTGATTATCGAACTTGTTAGATCATATATTTCAATTGGCTAATTGCATGGAGTCTATTATAAATCTCTACCTATTCCACGGTCATGATTCTACAAGAACGAAGAACCAAAAGCGTCATTAAAGGAAGGAGATCATGTGTCAAATCTACATCAAAAGCAATCTGTTTGCACCAAATCTACATCAAAAGCATTTTGTTTGCCGCTTCAAGCTTAGGACAAGGAAAAGACATTGACACCAAAGATGATCTCTTGGTTTAATAGAATTTGAAGGATTATAGTTAAATGGAATTGCGATTTATCCGTGTATACCTACTGGGTGTTTTTCAAGGAAAAGATTTTCAAAAATAATTTTTTTTTTCGAAAACATACTTTAAGCCATTAGTGGAACCCTCTTGAGCACACCCTTTAGTGCTCAAGAGGATGAGTTTTTCTTTGTTTTAGGCTGATAAAAAAACATAAGGTTCCTCCCTATGCTCACTAACCATCGCTATAGTGGTTTCTTTATGACTTAACGAAGAATAATGGAAAAGGCCAACATGAGGAGATCAGGGCTCACCCACTTGGGTCGCTCGAGCAGTTAGTTCACTTCGGTCGTTTTGGTGGTTCGCTTATTGGAGTTTTCTTGTTGACCAGGATTCCTCTTATTCATAAGGCATATAAGTAAGGAATGTCTTTCCGAAACTAAGCATCACTTTTGTGAGCTAAATTGTTTCCTCTTATTCCTTTGAGATGGCACCACAACCCTAGATCCCTAACCCAAGGCTAAAATCTAGAGATTCTACTCGACCACACAACATGGTGTTGAAGATCATGAATGGTCGTAGACCAAACCCATTGACGTGTGTGATTAGCACTTAAAATTAGCATATTACTATGCCGTTTTAAGACTAATTGTACTTTAACGGAGTTTAAGTGATGTCATTTCAGGCCCTAAACTGAACAAGGACCCAAGAACAACAAGTACCACACTTGGATGCAACACCAGTACATTAGAGCCCAAAATTGGAGAAGCTTGGAGCACAGCCAGAACGTTCGAACGCCAACTCACATTCGAACGTCCACATTACACTGTGGCAGACTCAACTGCTAAGAGAAGGCGTGTTGCAGTTAGGAAAGAAGACTGAAGCTCTGAAGCACTTGAGTGTCACGTTCGAACGCCAACTCACGTTCGAACGTGCACTTGAGTTGATTGAAGACCAGACTAACTGAACTTCACAGAAGACCAAAAGACCACTCGAGTGAAAGGGTCATAACACATTTGGCGTTCGAACGCCCTTAGTGCAAAAACAGAAGAAACGTTCGAACGGAAGTCAACGTTCGAACGCCCTTATTGCAAAAACAGAAACAACGTTCGAACGCCAACTCACGTTCGAACGTTCTCCACAGACTGGCAGCAGAGTGGTTGGATTTTCACTTGGACTTGGGCGGCAAACACTATTCCTTCACCTCCTCTTGTCTCCTCCTCTTGCCTATAAATACTCCCCTTGTTGGAGAGCTAAGGGAGCCAAGTAGGAAAATTTATGGAGGCTTAGACTCCCACTCACATTGTAGATTTAGCTTATTTTCCTTCTATGAAGTCTTTATCTTAGAGATTCGTTTGGCTTTAGTCCAACATCTCTTGCTTGTTATAAAAGTAGTTTTATGCTTATGCTTTCATTTTACATGCATAGAAGAGAGATAGTTCATCTTTTGGTTGAGGAAACAACCCTCCAATTCTTGGTTGAGGAAGCCACCCTCCAAATGTGACTAGCTTTCTTCTACTTTTATTGTTCATGCATTTCACTTCCATTGCTTGAGCTTCTTTATTTCTTAGAAGAGTGAAACTCTTCCTCTTTTCTAGAGCTTTACCAAAGCCGTGAAGGGTGGAACGTGATTCACCCATTCTTTGTTAAAGATTGGCTCCGTGTTTGTTGTTACTTTATCTTTTAAGTTCTCTACTTGGAGGGATGAGCATCACTCACTTTTCTAGCTTTACCCAAGCCATGAAGAGTGAGTAGTTTCTCATTCACTCTTTAGTAAGAGGAGAAGGGAATGTATAAGTTATCCGGGAATCATATTTGTGCATTGTTTTTATGCTTAACGTTTATTTCTTCTTGTTATTGGATGATTGATTGCATCTAGCAAAGCTAAGGTACTTTGTATAACTATGGGCTCTTTCTATGACACAGATGACTCTTGCATAGAAAGACTCAGCAGTTCAAGGCAAGTACCCCGGCTAGATCCTCATGACTACCCTTCAATCCTCCCCCTTATTGTACTTCATTTAAAGAATAGAATATTAATATCATGATTGGATGTCTTGTAGAAACACTTGCTTGTTTGTAGACGGGTTAAGTCTCGGCATAGGCAATTCTTGTAAACTTCTAGAAAGACATCGGAATCATGTTCTTAATTCTCACAATCCATCTTTATCTTACGATTAACTTGCTGTTGACACGGGAGTTAATTGAGTTATCAAGCACAATTATGACAAACCGGATAACTAACTACATGTCCAGATCCTTGCACTAAAGAGTGACTCTTTTTAATTAGCACTTATCTCCTGTTTTGTTAAGAAAATTCTCTTGGAAAGAATCTTATATTCTGTCCAGGAAAAATCATATCTCACAGCAAATCTCAAGGGTTACAATCAATAAGTCTCTACCACTGCTTACCTCAGAAATATCAACAAAAGTTCCCTGTGGATTCGACTCCGGACTCAAACCGGATTATTACTACAGCTTGACCGCCTGCACTTGGGTGTACACATTTCGGATCAAGAACAAGTTTTTGGCACCGTTGCCGGGGAACCTTTAAAAGGTGTTTTAAGGTGAAAGGTAAAAAGACCTTCAACGTTGTGTATATTCTTTGGTTTACTGTAAATAACTTTGTTTTATTTTCTTTATGACTGAGGGCACTCCTCGCTTCCAAAATTTGCCGGCATAATCGTGCGAGTCCGTGAATCAGCCTGAACCAAATTCACCTAGATCAGTAGCAGACTCTTGTGAGGGTAGTATGGCAAATAATGAAAGAAATGGAGAAGTCCCTATGAGAGAGGAGGACGTCCCTAACATCCGAACTTTGCGGGATTACTTAAATCCCACAAGAAACAGTGTCCCCTCTTGTTTTATTTTTCCTGAAAATGCTCCCCTCTTTATTGTAAAGCCGGGGACAGTGTAGTTATTACTCGTGTTTCATGGATTGGATGCAGAAAATCCATATCTGCATATAAAAGATTTTGAGGAAGTGTGTGGAACATTTCAAGACAATTCTGAATTGCCCATGATGAAACTGTTTTCTTTCTCCTTGAGGGATAGAGCCAAACAATGGTTAATTCTTTAAAAGCTTTTTCAATACCCAACTGGCAAGCATTACAAAATGAATTTTTTGGAAAGTTTTTTCCTCTACACCGCACAAATGCACTAAAAAGGCAAATCATGAATTTTGCGGTTAAAGAAGGAGAAACTTTTTATCAAAGTTGGGAGAGATTCAAAGATCTGCTCCAATCCTGCCCACATCATGCTTTTGAAAATTGGGCTTTGGTAGGATTTTTCTATGACTCCTTACCCTCTAGACTACGTCAGTTTGTTGAAATGATGGCCCAAGGAGAATTCATGGGAAAAAGTCCGGAGGAGGCATTCAATTTTTTCGACACCATATCTGACAGTTCTCAGATGTGGGACTCAGCCTCCCCTACCACTGTAGAAGCCAGACCATCTACTTCCCAAGGAGGAAAATATGTCTTGAGAGAGGATGATGACTTGAGAGCAAAAATGTCCACATTGTCTCGAAAGCTTGAAGCTTTAGAGATGAAGAAAGTCCATCAAGTTGATGTTAGCCCTTCCACCGAGCAAGTGTGTGGAATCTGTGCGCTAACAGGACACCCTACTGGGGAGTGTCCCACCATCCCAGCATTCAAAGAAGTCTTGTTGGAACAAACACATGTAGTTTCCAACTTCAACAAGCCCTACTCCAACCCATATTCTGAAACATACAATCCAGGGTGGCGAAACCACCCTAACTTCAGTTGGAAGAACACACAACCAATACCCATGAACCAACAAGGGCCATACCCACCACCCCAAGGACCTCCTGCATATCAACTATATCAACCACCACAAAAGAGGAACCTTGAGGACACATTGAATCAGTTCATGCAAAGCCAAATGAATTATAACAATAATTCCACACAGGCTTTCACTGATTTCAAACCCCAGACCACTCAATCTTTTGAGGATCTTAAAAGTCATATCCAAAAGTTGACTCAATCCATGGTCATACACGAAAAGGGCAAGTTTCCTGCCCAACCAAAGCAACCACAAGGCCAATTCCATGTAGGGAACCCTTCAACAACAGGAAACACCCAAGACCAAGCCCAAGTTGTCACGACACTAAGAAGTGGCAAGGTGATTGACAAGACAATCAGAGACATACTCATTCCCAAGCCAAGACCTGAGTCAAGCCCAGCCAATCCATCATCTGAACCTGAACCAATTGAGACTGAACTTGAGAAAGACCCTGAGCCTGTGATTGAACAAGAGCCAGAACCTTCTGAGAAAAGGGAACCTTCGTATCCCATTCCGGCTCCGTTTCCTCATCGACTCAAAACCAAACAGAAAGTGAAAAATCGGCCTGAAATTTATGAGCTTTTTAAGCAAGTAAATATCAACATCCCACTTCTGGATGCAATCAAACAAGTTCCGTCTTATGCCAAGTTTCTAAAAGACTTGTGCACAGGCAAGAGAAGCCAGAATGTCCAAAAGAGAGCTTTTCTAACGGAACAAGCTAGTGCTCTTCTTCAACATAAAAACCTTCCAAAATACAAAGACCTAGGGTGTCCGACTGTTTCATGTATCATTGGGAACTTCAAGATTGAACAAGCTTTGTTAGACCTTGGAGCCAGCGTTAATTTGCTACCCTACTCTGTCTATTAGCAGTTAGGTTTGAGTGAACTTAAACCCATTTGTGTCACACTCCAGTTGGCCGACAGATCTGTCAAAACCCCCAGAGGGATTGTTGAAGATGTGCTTGTCCAAGTAGATAGTTTTGTCTTCCCTGTTGACTTCATTGTTCTGATACTCAACCAGCAATAAATTCGGAGAACCAAATTCCCGTCATTCTTGGTCGGCCATTCCTAGCAACTTCCAATGCCTTAATCAATTGCAGGAATGGAGTCATGAAATTAACTTTTGGGAATATGACTCTCGAACTGAACATTTTCAATATTGCTAAACATCCAGAAGAAGAAAAGGAAGAAAGGGAAGTAAACTCCATAGAATCTTTGATACAGGAACATCTGGGTGATACATTCTGTGAGGATCCTACTGAATCATCTCTGTTAGAACTCATCTCTTCAGAAATAACAGATGATGACCCAAATCCACCAAGTGGCCCTACTCATACTGTTGAGACATGGGCACCCAAATTCGAAGAAATTTCACCAAGTGGCACAAAACCAGTCTCATCAAGTGTTAGCCCACCAAAGCCTGAATTGAAACCTCTCCCATCTGACCTCAAATATGCATTTTTAGGAGAGAATGAGTCATACCCAGTGGTAATTTCATCTAAACTCATAGACTTACAAGAGTCTAAACTGATTGAAGTTCTTCGAAGTCATAAAAGTACTATTGGATGGACCATCGCTGACTTGAAAGGTATAAGCCCGTTAATCTGCAATCATGCCATATACCTTGAAGAGGATTCAAAACCCTCTCGTCAAATGCAGCGACGACTAAACCCTCACATGAAGGAAGTTGTGAGAATTGAGGTACTCAAACTCTTAGATGCAGGGATAATCTTCCCTATCTCAGATAGTAAATGGGTTAGTCCAACCCAAGTTGTGCCAAAAAAATCTGGGGTCACAGTGGTAAAAAATGATGCAAATGAACTAGTACCAACTCGAGTCGTCACAGGATGGCGAATGTGCATTGATTATCGAAAACTCAATTTGGTCACTAGAAAAGATCATTTTCCTCTCCCATTTCTTGACCAAGTCCTAGAGAGAATTGCAGGCCATGCATTTTACTATTTTTTAGATGGGTATTCAGGGTATAACCAAATTGAGATAGCCCTAAATGATCAGGAGAAAACAACCTTCACATGCCCCTTTGGCACCTTTGCTTTCAAAAGGATGTCATTTGGACTTTGTAACGCTCCTGCAACATTCCAAAGATGTATGCTAAGCTTGTTCAGTGATATGGTTGAAAATTTTTTGGAAGTATTCATGGATGACTTCTCTGTCTATGGTGATTCCTTCGATTTGTGTTTAACCAATCTGGAGAAAGTACTGATCAGATGTAAGGAAGCCAACCTAGTGCTCAATTGGGAAAAATACCATTTTATGGTAACACAGGGCATTGTCCTTGGTCACATTGTGTCGTCTGAAGGCATGAAAGTTGACAAGGCAAAAATAGATCTGATTGGAAATTTGCCTGCCCCTAAGACTGTAAAGGATGTTCGATCATTCCTAGGACATGCAGGTTTCTACAGGAGATTCATAAAAGATTTCAGTACCATAGCAAAACCCATGTGTCACCTCCTAAGTCAGGATGTAATCTTTGATTGGAATGAAGCATGCCAAAAAGCCTTTGACAAGCTAAAAGACATGTTAATTTCTGCACCAATAATGCAACCCCCTGATTGGAATCTTCCCTTTGAACTAATGTGTGATGCAAGTGATTTTGCTGTAGGTGTTGTATTGGGACAAAGAAAATATAAGAAACCCCATGTGATTTACTATGCAAGCAAAACTTTGAATGATGCTCAAATGAATTATTTGACAACTGAGAAAGAATTGCTTGTTGTAGTTTTTGCACTAGAAAAATTCCGTTCTTATCTTGTTGGTTCTTCTGTTACTGTATTCACTGACCATGCAGCCCTAAAATTTTTGCTCACAAAGAAGGACGCCAAACCAAGACTCTTGAGATGGATACTTTTGCTCCAAGAGTTTGATCTTGTCATCAAGGACAAGAAAGGTGTCGAGAATGTGGTGACAGATCATCTGTCCAGACTAACCTATGAATTTCATGAGGATGGACTGTCAATCAATGAGAAATTCCCCGATGAACAACTATTCATGATTGATAGGACACCATGGTATGCAGACATTGCTAACTTTCTTGCTACTGGTACACTCCCTCCATCCTTTACCATGTTGGACAAAAAGAAATTTTTGAGGGAGGTTCGTAACTTCTTTTGGGAGGATCCTTACGTATTCAAGTACTATAAAGATCAAATCATAAGACGTTGCATCCCTGCTCATGAAAGTAGCCAGGTAATAATATTTTGTCATTCTGAAGCATGCGGTGGCCACTTTTCATCAAGAAAAACAGCTACAAAAATATTGCAGTGTGAATTTTACTGGCCCACACTTTTCAAAGATGTCCATGCCTTTTGTTTAACTTGTGATAGGTGTCAAAGGTTGGGAAACATTTCTAAAAGACATATGATGCCCTTAAACCCCATTCTGATAATTGAAAATTTTAACTGTTGGGGCATCGATTTTATGGGACCATTTCCCCCTTCCTTTGGCTATCTGTACATTTTAGTGGTTGTAGACTATGTATCCAAATGGGTTGAAGCAATTCCATGCCGAAACAATGATCACAAAACAGTGATCAAATTTTTGAAAGAAAATATTTTGTCCCGGTTTGGAATTCCGAAATCAATCATAAGCGATGGGGGTGCTCATTTTTGCAATCGTCCTTTCTGGAATTTAATGAAAAAATACTTGATTTTTCACAAAATTGCAACCCCTTATCACCCACAGACCAGTGGACAAGCTGAGTTAGCTAATCGGGAGATCAAATTAATTTTGGAAAAAACGGTGAATCCAGATCGCAAAGATTGGTCGTTAAGACTAACTGATGCGCTCTGGGCATACCGTACTGCTTTTAAAACAATTTTAGACATGTCTCCTTACCGATTAGTCTATGGAAAGCCATGTCACTTGCCTGTGGAATTGGAACATAGGGCATACTGGACCATTAAAGCAATGAATTTTGACTTGGACAAGGCTGGTCTAGCAAGGAAACTTCAGATGAATGAATTGGAGGAATTGAGAAATGAAGCATATGAAAATGCTAAGATTGCTAAAACCAGGATGAAAATTCTTCATGACAAACACATTGTGCGGAAATCTTTTGAGCCGTCTCAAAAAGTCTTGCTATTTAATTCAAGATTCCGCCTCTTTCCTGGTAAGTTGAAATCAAGATGGACTGGGCCTTACATTGTCAAAAAGGTGTTTGAACATGGAGCAATTGAAGTGGAAAACCCAGCAAACGGTAATAGTTTTACTATTAATGGTCAGCGGTTAAAACCATTTTTGGAGGATTTTGTTAAAAATGTGGAAACCATTCTTTTAATGGAACCAGAGTACTCCACCGAAATTCACACCTACCGACACTCCAGTGGATCGGGTCAGGAAAAATCTACTCCAACCCGACCCACTGGGGCGCCTTTATAAGGCACCCACTTTTTCCCCCAGCCGCCGCAGTTGGCCCCCCCATTTCTTCTTCTTCTTCTTTTTCTTTTCTTCTTCTTCCTTCTGTTCGTCTTCGAGTTCTCTGTTATCCGAGAAACCACTCATGACCACACACTCCACAAACACGATATTTTACTTCATGTTTTGCATTTTAATCTTATATTTGCTCATGGGTGTTCTTCTTTTATTCGCACTCACACATAAGGATTTTCAGCCTACCCGAAATCCAGATCTGTGCACAGATGAGTAATTTTTGTGTTTTTATTTGTAGGTCTCAGCGGGTGAACATATCTCTACCATTCAACTTCGTCTCCACAATCCATGAACCGGTAAATTCGAAACATTGGGGACAATGTTCATTTTAGGTTGGGGGGTATGATCAGTTCATCAGTTCATTAGTTCATATTTTCGTAAATTTTTAAAATTTTTTATATTGTCGTTGTTGATCATGTTTGAACATTGATTGTATAAATTGATGATTATGCTTATGAATCAGCTTCAATCGTCTTTGTGACTGGCAGACGTTAAAGAACCAGATAGTGAGTCTTAAAACTTAGCAATCATGGATGTAAAACTTTTTTGGTTTAGCCTAGGAGTTCTACGTACTTTTCCATCTGATGTACATACTATGATCATGAGAAAAACAAGATTAGTAAGGAAGGCTGAAATCCAAGAAAAACAAGCGAAACCCCTCTGTGGCAGAAGCAGCTTTGCCAAACGCCGTCGTGCCAAAAGGTTTGGTGCCTGTAAACAGTGTGGCAGAGTCTTTCACGAAAAAAGGTACAACCAGTGTTCTGAACCAATTTCCGGTCGCGCACTTGATCGATTAGACTGGATAGTGAATGGGCTGAGTAAGGATTACCCTGATACGCCATGATATTCCGGTACTTTGCTTAACCGGTTTGTGAGAGAGGAAGTTGGGAGAGTTATTGGTTGTCCATTCTACACAGACACAGAGGGAGACTCGGATTAGATAATTTTTTGTAGGAAATGTGTACTTTTGTTGGGGGAGTGAAAGCCAAAGGTCCGAATTTGTTGTAAAAAGTGTAAAAATCTTTTTGTATAAATTCTTTTGACTGAAATGAAAATATGGGCCGAGTAAGGAATGCCCCAGAATACCAACCTGAAGCGTGGGTAGGGGCTTATCCTGAGACGACATAGGTTTTTGATTTAAAATTATGTGTTTAGCCTTCTTAGATTGTGTACAGTGTAGTGAAGAAAATTTTTGATTTTTTTGATTCAACGTTCGAACGCCATTTTACGTTCGAACGTCAGCTGCTTACAGTACTCAGCCTCTGATGAAGCTTCTGATGAAACATAAAAGTACTGGGATCTCTATCCGTTCGAACGCCAATAGACCATTCAAACGAGATTAACGTTCGAACGCCAATAGAACGTTCGAACGTTAGATGCTTACAGTACTTTGGCCTCTGACAGAAACTCAAAAGTACTGAGAGCTCACCACGTTCGAACGCCAAATCACGTTCGAACGATTTGTTTAAATCCTTCTAGACACGTTCGAACGTTACCAACGTTCGAACGTTACGACTCATTCTATAAAAGCCTGGTTCGTCTTCTTCATTTCAAAACCCTCCAAAACCTCTGAAAACCCGAAAAACCCTTGGAGACTCTTCACTACCCAGACCCCAAAACCCCAACATGTAGAAGAATGAGAAAGAGAGGGATTTCTGTTCTTAGTGATAGTTTTTGTGTGTTTATTGCGTCTTTTTATAAGTTTCTTCTTTGGTAGTTGTTAAAGATATTGTAAGTTTTTGTGATTGTGATTGTGGATGAATTGAATCATTAAGGTTGATGCTAAGCAATGATATCTTGAGATATGAATGGTTCAACTCCTCACTTTTATTTGTTTTAAATGCATTTGTAGATTTAGCATAAAATTAAAATGTGATGGAACAAATGTGGATGTTAAGAATGCATGCAAGAGTAAATATGCACATGATCGCTTTGACACCTCAATTTATCAACCGAGACTTAAAACAACATTTCTTGAAAAATTGGTATTCTCTTTATTCTTAAATTGTCATATGTGCATCGATATTTGTTATTTTAAAGGTACAGGAAGATCTGACTCGAAAAATGGAATTGGTATATAACCAATACCCCCTGGAAAACCCGACATACACAGTGGAGATAACAAAGAACACCAGGGTGAGTTTCGAACCTAACGATCGAGAGACAATCGATGTTTACTCAAGTAAATTATTTTCACTCTCAATTTTTGAATGATCTAATTAACCTTGCTTTGATTGACGCACTTAAAAGTGATCTATTGACATATCCCACAAGGAACCATCGCATACGACACATACATGTGCACATGCTTGAGAAATGATCTTAGGCCATCTTTGATATAATATTGAGCCTTAGACCTTTCTTTGACAAAATTTATCCCTTGTTAGCCATGTTTGAGCCATCAATGTATGCATTTTTCTTTGATAAACCTATATGATTACCAATCCACAGGAAAACATACTTGACATACCTTGGCTATCTAATTTGTTTACATCCTCTTTGTAATATGATACAGAAAAAGGAAAAGAAAAAGAAGCATTCAAGATTATCATCCAAGAAGAGTTGATTAGAACAATTGAAACAAAACAGAGGCAGAAAGGCAAGACAATGCCAAGAAAGAAGAAAAATGAGAAAAAAATGAAAGAAAGACAAAATCTCGGGGCAAAAATATTAAAAAGCTAGAAAGAGGTGTGCTACACTACATAAATAGAGGATAGCTCTTGAATATTTTTGACGTCATTTCGTTAGCCACTGACCTCTGGCCTCATTACAACCTATGAAAAGCCCTAATTGATCTCAAGCCTGTTGCATGCATATGTCGTCAATCAAAACTGGGTATGGTAAATGGTATTACTGTCTATTGCGTCAATATCCTTTCATGAGATTATGCCAAACATGATTTATTGCTTCCTTAAACTAGCGCTCCCTTTCTAATTGTACATGTGATCTTTCGATTGACCATCTTCTGATCACATGATCTGTGAGAAACAAGTCACTATAATCAGAGTGAACTTTTGCTGAGGGTATACTACGTGAGGTTTGTGAAATCGAAACTATCCATGGAAGGTGGTAAAAGGGAGTATTTGTTATATAACAATTCCTGTTGCTTGAATGATCATTCCTACTACATTGAGAATTTCAAATACCAATGTAACAAATAATAATTTTTGCATCGAATGAATACCTGTGAAATAAGGACGTGTGAGATATAAGTCAAAATTGAGAATCTGGTGTCCCAACGACCATGATGCTAATTTACTTTAATCAGCACTCTCCTATGCACATCTGTTCGACTGAAGTTTGAGGGTAGCTTCCCTGGAAACCCTCACGAGACAACACTCGTCTGCTAGGGTAAACCTAGTGGTTCAACGGCTTGTTGCATAAGCTAAATGCAACCGGATGACCTACGAAAATGGCATTAGGAGTAGATTTTTCTCTTTTTTAGATTACTAGAGACTAGCAATATTTAGGTTGGGGAGTGTGATTAGCACTTAAAATTAGCATATTACTATGCCGTTTTAAGACTAATTGTACTTTGACGGAGTTTAAGTGATGTCATTTCAGGCCCTAAACTGAATAAGGACCCAAGAACAACAAGTACCACACTTGGATGCAACACCAGCACATTAGAGCCCAAAATTGGAGAAGCTTGGAGCACAGCCAGAACGTTCGAACGCCAACTCACGTTCGAACGTCCACATTACACTGTAGCAGACTCAACTACTAAGAGAAGGCGTGTTGCAGTTAGGAAAGAAGACTGAAGCTCTGAAGCACTTGAGTGTCACGTTCGAACGTGCACTTGAGTTGATTGAAGACCAGACTACTGCATAGAGTTGGAACTGAACTTCACAGAAGACCAACAGACCACTCGAGTGAAAGGGTCAGAACACAACTGGCGTTCGAACCCCCTTAGTGCAAAAATGGAAGAAACGTTCGAACGCCCTTAGTGCAAAAACAGAAACAACGTTCGAACGCCAACTCACGTTCGAACGTTCTCCACAGACTGGCAGCAGAGTGGTTGGCTTTTCACTTCGACTTGGGCGGCAAACACTATTCCTTCACCTCCCCTTGTCTCCTCCTCTTGCCTATAAATACTCCCCTTGTTGGAGAGCTAAGGGAGCCAAGTAGGAAAGTTGATGGAGGCTTAGACTCCCACTCACATTGTAGATTTAGCTTATTTTCCTTGTATGAAGTCTTTATCTTAGAGATTAGTTTGGCTTTAGTCCAACATCTCTTGCTTGTTATAAAAGTAGTTTTATGCTTATGCTTTCATTTTACATGCATAGAAGAGAGATAGTTCATCTTTTGGTTGAGGAAGCAACCCTCCAATTCTTGGTTGAGGAAGCCACCCTCCAAATGTGACTAACTTTCTTATACTTTTATTGTTCATGCAGTTCACTTCCATTGCTTGAGCTTCTTTCTTTCTTAGAAGAGTGAAACTCTTCCTCTTTCTAGAGCTTTACCAAAGCCGTGAAGGGTGGAACGTGATTCACCTATTCTTTGTTAAAGATTGGCTCCATGTTTGTTGTTACTTTATCTTTTAAGTTCTCTACTTGGAGGGATGAGCATCACTCACTTTTCTAGCTTTACCCAAGCCATGAAGAGTGAGTAGTTTCTCATTCACTCTTTAGTAAGAGGAGAAGGGCATGTATAAGTTATCCGGGAATCATATTTGTGCATTGTTTTTATGCTTAACGTTTATTTCTTCTTGTTATTGGATGATTGATTGCATCTAGCAAAGCTAAGGTACTTTGTATAACTATGGGCTCTTTCTATGACACGGATGACTCTTGCATAGAAAGACTCATCAGTTCAAGGCAAGTACCCCGGCTAGATCCTCATGACTACCCTTCAATCCTCCCCCTTATTGTACTTCATTTAAAGAATAGAATATTAATATCATGATTGGATGTCTTGTAGAAACACTTGCTTTTTTGTAGACGGGTTAAGTCTCGGCACAGGCAATTCTTGTAAACTTCTAGAAAGACATCGGAATCATGTTCTTAATTCTCACAATCCATCTTTATCTTCCGATTAACTTGCTGTTGACACGGGAGTTAATTGAGTTATCAATCACAATTATGACAAACCGGATAACTAACTACATGTCCAGATCCTTGCACTAAAGAGTGACTCTTTTTAATTAGCACTTATCTCCTGTTTTGTTAAGAAAATCCTCTTGGAAAGAATCTTATATTCTGTCCAGGAAAACTCATATCTCACAGCAAATCTCAAGGGTTACAATCAATAGGTCTCTACCACTGCTTACCTCAGAAATATCAACAAAAGTTCCCTGTGGATTCGACTCCGGACTCAAACCGGATTATTACTACAGCTTGACCGCCTGCACTTGGGTGTACACATTTCGGATCAAGAACAGTGTGCATTCCGACAATCGTTGGTGACTCCAAGATTGCACGAAAGCTAGAACATCCCCGAGCAGATGAATCCTACTTACGTTGTCCGAGATGTCAAGAAGGCCCGTGGCGGAGACGCTTAGTGAAGGAAGGAGCATCAAACCTTGCTATTGGTTTAGGATTTAGACCCAATTACTGGTAAGCTGATTCTCGGATAATGGATTTGACTTTTGGGAACCGACAAATTTCCCCTTGATTTTTACTGATGCAGAGTTTCCACGTCAACAAATAACATGTGTCATTTATTATTTTTGGGTATACACTTGTGAATTGATGCACACTCGCGCACAAGGTATTTGATTGTACGATTGATTGAATGTCTTCATCATCCATAGTTGCGTTCCAAGGGTTTGGTTCATTGAGCTAGGATCCTCGTGGGGAGATTGAGGATTGAGTGACTAATTGCTAAAATCAATACACTAATCTTAATGGTACCATGGGTCGTTGTGGTTAAAAAGGTGTTCTCACTATTAATCGGAAAATTCATGGGAGAAGATGGAATTCAGATGTTAATAGGTTTTAACTTGTGATTGATTAAGTGTAAAGTTTAAAAACCTATTCACCACCTCTAGGTAATGTCAAACGCTCCACTTGTATAATCGTGAGGGAAGATCCACAATGTTTCTACCCTCCTGGTACAACAAGTGGTATCAACGCGTTGTTGCCATGAGTTCGAGGGTTGCACTGTGTGTATATTTTGTAATTTGCTTATGTACCTATTTTGTTTGCCTTCTAGACATCTATTGTTGGGTGAGGGATCACGACCACCAGCGAGACTTGGACAGGGTACACCGCAAAATCATACAAAGGTTCATCAAGGAATCCTTAGGAAGCGACGAATGTATAAGATGACGTGTAATCATTATACATAAGAAAGTTCAGGTCTATACAACTTATGAATTAGTATTTCAAAATTAGTATTCATCATTATTCATTGATTACAAAGTTCTTTTAAGCTCGGTAAATTGTAACGACCGAGATTTTCGGGATAGAGAGGAAACTAAAATTAACTTTCTATATGTAATGTAAATAGACTGTGTGTGGGGGAAAACTGCTCATGTGTTCATTCCTAATAGTTAGTATATAGGAGTGTTGGTTTTGGGGGTGTTATCTACTATTAACTTTACATATAGTGTGACCTTTACTTTTTTTTTTCTTTTCGTATGTCAGCAACTCTAAAAGTGGTTGGATTACTTGAATAACTTAATACTCAATTACTTGTATTAGTAGATGTAAATGGTTGGCATTGTGTTGATTATCGAACTTGTTAGATCATATATTTCAACTGGCTAATTTCGTGGAGTCTATTATAAATCTCTACCTATTCCACTGTCATGATTCTACAACAACAAAGAACCAAAAGCGTCATTAAAGGAAGGAGATCATGCGTCAAATCTACATCAAAAGCAATATGTTTGCAGCTTCAAGCTTAGGACAAGGAAAAGACATAGAAACCAAAGATGATATCTTGGTTTAATAGACTTTGAAGGATTATAGTTAAATGGAATCGCGATTTATCCGTGTATACCTCCTGGGTGTTTTTCAAGGAAAAGATTTTCAAAAATTATTTTGTGTTTTTGAAAACATAGTTTAAGCCATTAGTGGACCCCTCTTGAGCACACCCTTTAGTGCTCTAGAGGATGATTTTTTCTTTGTTTTAGGCTGATAAAAAACCAGAAGGCTCCTCCCTATGCTCACTAACCTTCGCTATAGTGGAATCTTTATGATTTAACAAAGAATAATGGAAAAGGCCAACAGGAGGAGATCAGGGCTCACCCTTTTGGGTCGCTCGAGCAGTTTGTTCTCTTCGGTCATTTTTGTTGTTCGTTTATTTGAGTTTTATTGTTGACCAAGATTCCTGTTATTCTGAAGGCATATATGTAGGGAATGTCTTTCTGAAACTAAGTATCACTTTTGTGAACTAAATTGTTGTGTCTTTTTCCTTTGAGATGGCACCACAACCCTAGATTCCTAACCCAAGGCTACAATCTAGAGATTCTACTCGACCTCACAACTTGGTGTTGAAGATCTTGAATGGTCGTACACCAAACCCATTGGCGTGTGCATTCCAACAATCGTTGGTGCACCCAAGATTGCACGAAGACTAGAAGATCCTCGAGGAGGTGAATCCTACTTACGTTGTCCGATAAGTCTAGAAGGCCTGTGGGGGAGACGCTTATTGAAGGAAGGAGCATCAAACCTTGGTATTGGTTGAGATTAAGACCCAATTACTTGCAAGCTGATTCTCGGATAGTGGATTTGACTTTTGCGAACCAAGAAGGCTCCCCTCTATTTTTACTAAGTAGGGGTTTCCGCGTCAACAAATAACTTGTGTCATTTATTATTTTTGGATATACACTTGTGAATTGATGCACACACGCGCACGAGGTGTTTGATTGTACGATTGATTGAATGTCTTCATCATCCATAGTTGCGTACTGATGAGCACAAAACATTGCATATTTAATGGCCTCATTTCATGCTTTTTAACTTAACTTTGAATTTAATTACTTAGAGTTAGTTAAAGTTATGTATAATGTGGAAATTTTGATGTTGCAGGTAATTATAGCGTAAATCATGGATTTTAGAGCATTGCAACTAAGTGTGGATGTGCAGTGAAGAGATGGACACATCAAATGAGGATTGGGAGAGTTGGAAGGTGAAGAAACCAAGAAAAATGGATTTTGGATGAAAACCTTCCAGAAGGTTTGGCCATAAACCTTCCAGAAGGTTTAGCTCACTAGTTTTTCCCATTTTTGACAGAGTATCTCTGTTTTTACCATTTTTGACCATGATCTGCTTTGAATCTAAAATAGTGTAAAACATAAAAGTTGTATATCTGGATGTCCTCTGTATGTTTTCAAAATTTCAGCTCAATCCAACGGTTGGATCAAAAGTTATGGCAATTTTACGAAGACTGGTCCTGAGTTGTCACCTTCCGGAAGGTTTTGCCTACTGGAATCGACCTTCCGGAAGGTTGTGCCTAGAATGTCCAGAACGCCTGTAACTCATACTTCACTTTCTTGGGGATCCCACCATTGATTCTCCCACTTGTCCCCTGACATCCCTTACACATCAACATGCCTCCCAACACCCTTGCTTGGACTTTGGAGACCATTGCATTTATGAGGATGGGAAAGAAGGGGGCAACCAGAGGAGTTGCAGGCTAGCCTTCTCCTAGCCTGCCAATCCAATTAACTCACCTCCCATTGATGGGAGGCCTGCACACAGACTATGAGGAGCCTCATGGACGAAATTTGAAGTCTCTCTTCACCATATATTCAGGATTCCACTACCTAAGCTTAGAATGCTCTAAGGAAGAAGATGAATAGTTAGAGATAGAAATTTATGTTTTTGCATTTTCTTCTCCATTTCAGTTGTAGTAAGCTTTAAATATCTTGTAATCCTTAATTCTTGCACTTTAATCTTATTTATTTCAAGTGTATTGCAAGTTTAGTTTTATGTTCTTGAATCTACCATTAATGCATTTAAGTTTTCTTCACTTCAAGTTTTAAAATGGGTATTAAATGCATTCTCTTTTAGTTTATATTTTCTTGCATTAACTTAGCTAAAATTTTCATTGCTCTACAATGTCTTTCCATTACATTAGTGTCTTTCCTTTAAGCATGAGTAGCTAAGTCTTTAAGTTGGCTAATCCAAGGGAGATCTCCTCTTGGGTATGTCATTTCAACTCATCTTCTTTCCTCCCCTCGGTGTACGATGGTTCGATTTGACTGGGTTGAGTGTGGACACGATTGTGAGTCTTTGATATCCCCTGGACATGTCACGGGTTATGCTTGGATCCTCACTTCCATCTCGTCCCGAGCTTCCCACGAATCAATCTTTCATCTATGCACCATTGGAGGAAGGTTTCGAGTTGACTTGACATTCCCATTGGAGTGAACCTTTTGGATTAGCCAACATTTGTTTCCATTTCATATTCTATCACAAACACAAAACACCAAAACTCAATCTCAACAAAAGATTTTTACACTTTTCTCTTTTTCACAAAATCACCTTCACCAAACTTGAACTTTCCTTCCCTGAGGAGACGACCTTGGAATACTTTTCCAAGTAAAACACGACAAGCAAAAGTCTATCTGCGCTTGAGGAGCATTTTTGTTCACATTTCATGCATTTCACACCACATCATTCCATTTCCCACTTCTTGCATTTGAATCCGAGTGAGAGTGACACTCACCCAAACATATAAGCCATATACACATTGAGGGTTCATTGACGGAGCATTGGGAATACAATGGAAAACATCAAGCACGTACCAAGGGTTTGGTTCATTGAGCTAGGATCCTCGTGGGGAGATTAAGGGTTGAGTGACTAATTGCTAAAATCAATACACTAATCTTAATGGTTTCATGGGTCATTGTGCTTAAAAATGTGTTCTCACTATTAATCGGGAAATTCTTGGGAGAAGATGGAATTCAGGTTGTAATAGGTTTTAACTTGTGATTGATTAAGCGAAAAGTTTAAAAACCTATTCACCCCCTCTAGGTAGTGTCACACGTTCCACTTGTATAATCGTGAGGGAAGATCCACAACGTTTCTACCCTCCTGGAACAGCAAGTGGTATCAGCGCGTTGTTGCCATGAGTTGGAGGGTTGCGTTGTATCTATATTTTGTAATTTGCTTATGTACCTATTTTGTTTGCCTTCTAGACATCTATTGTTGGGTGAGGGATCACAACCAACAGCGAGACCTGGACAGGTTACGCCACAAAAATCTTACAAGGGTTAACCAAGGAATCCTTATGAAGCGACAAATGTATAAGATGACGCGTAATCATGATAGATAAGAAATTTCTGGTCTGTACAACTTTTGAATTAGTATTTCAATATTAGTATTCATAATTATGCATTGATCAAAATTTCTTTTAAGCTGGGTAAATTGTAACAACCGAGGTTTCCGGGATAGAGAGGAAACTAAAATTAACTTTGTATATGTAATGTAAATAGACTGCGTGCGGGGGAAAACTGCTCATGTGTTCATTCCTAATAGTGTCTAGTATATAGGAGTGTTGGTTTTGGGGGTGTTATCTACTATTAACTTGACATATAGTGTGACCTTAACTTTTTTTTTTCTTTTCGTATGTCAGTAACTCTAAAAGTGATTGGATTACTTGAATAACTTAATACTCAGTTACTTGTATCAGTAGATGTAAATGGTTGGCATTGTGTTGATTATTGAACTTGTTAGATCATATATTTCAATTGGCTAAGTTCGTGGAGTCTATTATAAATCTCTACCTATTCCACAGTCATGATTCTACAACAACGAAGAACCAAAAGCCTCATTAAAGGAGGGAGATCATGCATCAAATCTACATCAAAAGCAATCTGTTTGCACCAAATCGACATCAAAAGCAATCTGTTTTTCGCTTCAAGCTTTGGACAAGGAAAAGACATAGACACCAAATATGATTTCTTAGTTTAATAGACTTTGAAAGATTATAGTTAAATGGAATCGCGATTTATCCGTGTATACCTCCTGGGTGTTTTTCAAGGAAAAGATTTTCAAAAATTATTTTGTGTTTTCAAAAACATAGTTTAAGCCATTAGTGGACCCCTCTTGAGCACACCCATTAGGGCTCAAGAGGACGAGTTTTTCTTTGTTTTAGGCTGATAAAAAAAAAACATAAGGTTCCTCTCTATGCTCACTAACCTTCGCTATGGTGGTATCTTTATGACTTAACGAAGAATAATGGAAAAGGCCAACAGGAGGAGATCAGGGCTCACCCTCTTGGGTCACTGATTGATGAAAAACGTTGTTATTCCTAACCCCTAAACATCACCATTTGACATGTGTATATGTCTTATGTGTGAAAGGGAGTGTCACTCTCCCTCGGGGTGATGCAAGAGATTAGGCAACAACGGATTGGTGGAAAATGGAATGAACAAAATGTGAAATGAAATGTGGGTGTGTGAACAAAAGTGCTCCTCAATCGCAAAGAGTCTTTTGTGTGTCGGTGTTTTACTTGGAAAAGTATTCCAAGGTCGTCTCCTCAGGGAAGGAAAGTTCAAGTTGTGTGAAGGTGATTTTGTAAAAGGTAAAGAAAGTGAAAAATTTTTTGTTTGAGTTTTGTGGTTGTGTTTGTGAATGGAAATGCAAGAAAACAATTGTTGGCTAATCCAAAAAGGTCATTCCAATGGGAATACCAAATCAACTCAAGCCTTCCTCCAATAGAGCCTAGAAGTACGATTGATTCGTGGGAAGCTCGAGACTAAAATGGAGGTGAGGATTCAAGCATACCCCATGACAATGCCTACGGTGTATCAAGAACTCACAACCATGTCCTCACCCCAACCCAGTCAAACCGAGCCATCGTACTCTGAGATGAGGAATGAAAATGAGTTGAAGTGGCACACCCAAGAGGAATTCTCTCTTGGATTAACCAACTTAAAAGCTAGTTACTCATGCATAAAAGAAAGACAAGCATAATGTAAATGAAAGACATTGTAGAGAAAATGAAGATTTAAAGCATGAAACTTAACTTGAAGCAATAAATCTAAAGCTATGAAGGAAAATATGCAATACCCATTTTAAAGCAAGAAATGAAGAAAACTTAACATAACAATGGTGAAATGTAAAATGTAAGACTAAACTTGCAATGAACTTAAAGTAAATGACATTAAAGACTTTAAACAAAGTTCAGAATATCCTTACAAAAGATTACAAGACAATGTAATGAAGAAAATGCAAAAATATCAACTTCGAGCACTATTCATCTTCTTCTTCCTGGAACTACTCCTAAGCTTAGGTAGCCACACTTGAAGAACTTGTGTAATGCTGAATATATGGTGTGTAGCCTCTGCATTTTCGTCCATAGGGTCCTCTAGCATGAGTGAGCAAGCCTCCCATCAATAGGGGCTGAATGGATGGGTATGGCAGGCTAGCACAGGCTTAGCCTGCACTCCCCAGGCTTCACCCCTTCTCTCTCCTCTCATTCAATGTCAAGCCTCCAAAGTCTTTAACTATGGTGTAGGAGGCATGATTGTAGGGATAAAATGTCGGGCTAGGTGTGGGAGAACCAATGGTGGGACCCCCAAGCACGTGGAGAAGAGTTTGTAGGTGTTCTGGGCTGTTCTGGGAGCGTACCGGTACTGTGTACCGGTACTCTAAACCTTCTGGAGTTCGAAGTACCGGTACGCAGTACCGGAACGGTATAGTATCGGTACTGTGTACCGGTATTGTTTTCTGCTCCGTACCAGTCTTCGTAGAATTGGCATAACTGTTGATCTAACTGTCCGATTGAGCTGAAATTTTGACACAATACATAAGACATCCAGATCTACAACTTTTATGTTTTAAACTTTTTCAGATTCGAAGTGGATCATGGTCAAAATGGAGGAAAACCGAGGCTCTTCAACCCAGTGGTGTGGCTGCTGGCGCTTTTGTTCCCAAACACCAATACCTCCTTTATTTCTTCACTTTTAAGCCTCCAAATCTTCATGTAATGTGTACATGCCCTCACCACACATCCATCATAGTTGCAAGGTCCTAAAATACATGATTTAAGCTATAAAAACATGCAACATCGAGAATTCAACATTATTCATAAAATCGGCTAACTCTAAGTACTTAGATGCAAAAGTTGAGTTAAAATGCATGTAATGAGGCCTTGAAATATACAATATTTTGTGCTCATCAGTCACTCGAGTAGTTTGTTCTATTCGTTCATTTTGGTTGTTCGCTTATTTGAGTTTTCTTGTTGACCAAGATTCCTCTTATTCTTAAGGCATATAAGTATGGAATGTCTTTCCGAAACTAAGCATCACTTTAGTGAGCTAAATTGTTGCCTCTTATTCCTTTGAGATGGCACCACAACCCTAAATCCCTAACCCAAGGCTACAATCTAGAGATTCTACTCGACCTCACAACTTGGTGTTGAAGATCTTGAATGGTCGAAGACCAAACCCATTGGCGCGTGCATTCTGACAATCGTTGGTGCACCCAAGATTGCACGAAGGCCAGAAGATCCTCGAGGAGGTGAATCCTACTTACGTTGTCGAAAAACTCAAGGAGGCATGTGTGGGATACGCTTACTGAAGGTAGGAGCATCAAACCGTGGTATTGGTTGAGGATTAACACCCAATTAATAGTAAGTTGATTCTCGCATAGTGGATTTGACTTTTGTGAACCGAGAAGGCTCCCCTCGATTTTTACTGAGGAGGGATTTCCGCATCAACAAATAACATGTTTTATTTATTATTTTTGGATATACACTTGTGAATTGATGCACACACGCGCACAAGGTGTTTGATTGTACGGTTGATTGAATGTCTTCATCATCCATAGTTGCGTACCAAGGGTTTGGTTCATTGAGCTAGGATCCTCGTGGGGAGATTGAAGGTTGAGTGACTAATTGCTAAAATCAATACACTAATCTTAATGGTTTCATGGGTCGTTGTGGTTAAAAATGTGTTCTCACTATTAATCGGGAAATTCTTGAGAGAAGATGGAATTCAGGTGGTAATAGGTTTTAACTTGTGATTGATTAAGTGTAAAGTTTAAAAACCTATTCACCCCCTGTAGGTAGTGTCACATGCTCCACTTGTATAATCATGAGGGAAGATCCACAATGTTTCTACCCTCCTGGAATAGCAAGTGGTATCAGCGCGTTGTTGCCATGAGTTGCAGGGTTGCACTGTATGTATATTTTGTAATTTGCTTATGTACCTATTTTGTTTGCCTTCTAGACATCTATTGTTGGGTGAGGGATCACGACCACCAGCGAGACCTGGACAGCGTAAGCCGCAAAATCATACAAGGGGTTCATCAAAGAATCCTTAGGAAGCGACGAATTTATAAGATGACGCGTAATCATGATACATAAGAAAGTTCAGGTCTGTACAACTTTTGAATTAGTATTTCAATATTAGTATTCATAATTATGCATTGATTAAAAATTTCTTTTAAGCTGGGTAAATTGTAACGACCGAGGTTTCCGGGATAGAGAGGAAACTAAAATTAACTTTGTATATGTAATGTAAATAGACAGCGTACGGGGGGAAACTGCGCGTGTGTTCATTCCTAATAGTGTCTAGTATATAGGAGTGTTGGTTTTGAGGGTGTTATCTACTATTAACTTGACATATAGTGTGACCTTAACTTTTTTTTTTTCTTTTTGTATGTCAGTAACTCTAAAAGTGGTTGGATTACTTGAATAACTTAATACTCAATTACTTGTATTAGTAGATGTAAATGGTTGGCATTGTGTTGATTATCGAACTTGTTAGATCATATATTTCAATTGGCTAAGTTCGTGGGATCTATTATAAATCTCTAACTATTCCACAGTCATGATTCTACAACAACGAAGAACCAAAAGCCTCATTAAAGGAAGGAGATCATGCTTGAAATCTACATCAAAAGCAATCTGTTTGCACCAAATCGACATCAAAAGCAATCTGTTTGCCGCTTCAAGTTTTGGACAAGGAAAATACATAGACACCAAAGATGATCTCTTGGTTTAATAGACTTTGAAGGATTATAGTTAAATGGAATCGCGATTTATCTGTGTATACCTCCTGGGTGTTTTTCAAGGAAAAGATTTTCAAAAATTATTTTGTGTTTTCAAAAACATAGTTTAAGCCATTAGTGGACCCCTCTTGAGCACACCCTTTAGGGCTCAAGAGGACGAGTTTTTCTTTGTTTTAGGTTGATAAAAAAAACATACGGTTCCTCCCTATGTTCACTAACCTTCGCTATAGTGGTATCTTTATGACTTAAGAAAGAATAATGAAAAAGGCCAACAGGAGGAGATCTGGGCTCACCTTCTTGGGTCACTCTAGCAGTTTGTTCTCTTCGGTCGCTTTGGTTGTTCGCTTATTTGAGTTTTCTTGTTGACCAAGATTCCTCTTATTCTGAAGGCATATAAGTAGGGAATGTCTTTTCGAAACTAAGCATCACTTTTGTGAGCTAAATTGTTGCCTCTTATTCCTTTGAGATGGCACCACAACCCAAGATCCCTAACCCAGGGCTACAATCCAGAGATTCTACTCGAACTCACAACTTGGTGTTGAAGATCACGAATGGTCGTGGACCAAACCCATTGGCGATTGCAATCCGACAATCGTTGGTGCGCCTAAGATTGCACGAAGGCTAGAAGATCCTCGAGCAGGTGAATCCTACTTACGTTGTCCGAGATGTCTAGGAGGCCCGTGGCGGAGACACTTATTGAAGGAAGGAGCGTCAAACCTTGGTATTGGTTTAGGATTAAGACCCAATTACTTGTAAGCTAATTCTCGAAGAGTGGATTTGACTTTTGTGAACCGAGAAGGTTCCCCTCGATTTTTCTGATGCTCAGTTTCCGCGTCAACAAATAACTTGTGTCATTTATTATTTTTAAGTATACACTTGTGAATTGATGCACACACGCGCACAAGGTGTTTGATTGTATGATTGATTGAATGTCTTCGACATCCATAGTTGCATACCAAGGGTTTGGTTCATTGAGCTAGGATCCTCGTGGGGAGATTGGGGATTGAGTGACTAATTGCTAAAATCAATACACTAATCTTAATGGTTCCATGGGTCGTTGTGGTTAAAAAGGTGTTCTCCTATTAATCGGGAAATTCTTGGGAGAAGATGGAATTTAGGTTGTAATAGGTTTTAACTTGTGATTAATTTAGCGTAAAGTTCAAAAACCTATTCACCCCCTCTCGGTAGTGTCACATGCTCCACTTGTATAATCGTGAGGGAAGATCCACAATATTTCTACCCTCGTGGAACAACAAGTGGTATCAGCGCGTTGTTGCCATGAGTTGTAGGGTTGCACTGTATGTATATTTTGTAATTTGCTAATGTACCTATTTTGTTTGCTTCTAGACATCTATTGTTGGGTGAGGGATCACGACCACCAGCAAGACCTGGACTGGGTACGCCGCAAAATCATACAAGGGTTCATCAAGGAATCCTTAGGAAGCGACGAATGTATAAGATGATGCGTAATCATGATACACAAGAAAGTTCAGGTCTGTACAACTTTTGAATTAGTATTTCAAAATTAGTATTCATAATTATGCATTGATTACAAAGTTCTTTTAAGTTGGGTAAATTGTAACAACCGAGGTTTCCGGGATAGAGAGGAAACTAAAATTAACTTTGTATATGTAATGTAAATAGACTGTGTGCGGGGGAAAACTGCTCATGTGTTCATTCCTAATAGTGTCTACTATATAGGAGTGTTGGTTTTGGGGGTGTTATCTACTATTAACTTGACATATAGTGCGACCTTAACCTTTTTTTTTCTTTTCGTATGTATGTAACTCTAAAAGTGGTTGGATTACTTAAATAACTTAATACTTAATTACTTGTATTAGTAGATGAAAATGGTTGGCATCGTGTTGATTATCGAACTTGTTAGATCATATATTTCAATTGGCTAATTTCGTGGAGTCTATTATAAATCTCTACCTATTCCACGGTCATGATTCTACAACTACGAAGAACCAAAAGCGTCATTAAAGGAAGGAGATCATGTGTGAAATCTACATCAAAAGCAATCTGTTTGCACCAAATCTACATCAAAATCAATCTATCTACACCTTCAAGCTTAGCACAAGGAAACGACATAGACACCTAAGATGATCTCTTGGTTTTATATACATGGAAGTATTATAGTTAAATGGAATCGCAATTTATCCATGTATACCTCCTAGGTGTTTTTCAACGAAAAGATTTTCCAAAACTATTTTTTGTTTTCGAAAACATAGTTTAAGCCATTAGTGGACCCCTCTTGAGCACACCCTTTAGTGCTCAAGGGGACAAGTTTTTCTTTGTTTTAGGCTAAAAAAAAAAATAGGAGGTACCTCCCGATGCTCACAAACCTTTGCTAAAGTGGTCTCTTTATGTCTTAACGAAGAAAAAGGGAAAAGGCCAAGAGGAGGAGATCAGGGCTCACCCTCTTGGGTCGCTCGAGCAATCTGTTCTCCTAGGTCTATTTGGTGGTTCACTAATTTGAGTTTTCTTTTTGACCAAGATTCCTCTTATTCTGAAGGCATATAAATAGGGAATGTCTTCCCAAACTAAGTATCACTTTTATGAGCTAAGTTGTTGCCTCTTACTCTTTTGAGATGGCACCACAGCCCTAGATCCCTAACCCAAGGCTACAATCTAGAGATTCTACGTGACCTCACAACTTGGTTTCAAATATCTTCATTGCTTGTAGACCAAACATATTGGTGCGTGCATTCCAATGATCATTGGTGCACCCAAGATTGCACGAAGCCTAGAGGATCCTCGAGGAGGTGAATCCAACTTATGTTGTTCGAGATGTCAAGGAGGCCCGTGGCAGAGAAGCTTATTGATGGAAGGAGCATCAAACCTTGGTATTGGTTGAGGATTAAGACCCTAGTACTTGTAAGCTGATTCTCGGATAGTGGATTTGACTTTTGTGAATCGAGAAGGTTCCCCTCAATTTTGACCGAGGAGGGGTTTCCGTATCAACAAATCACTTGTGTCATTTATTATTTTTGGATATACACTTGTGAATTGATGCACACATGCGCACAAGGTGTTTGATTGTACGATTGATTTAATGTCTTCATCATCCATAGTTGTGTACCAAGGGTTTGGTTCATTGAGCTAGGATCCTTGTGGGTTGATTGAGGGTTGAGTGACTAATTGCTAAAATCAATACACTAATCTTAATGGTTTCGTGGGTCGTTGTGGTTAAAAAGGTGTTATCACTATTAATCAGGAAATTCTTTTGAGAAGATGGAATTCAGGTTGTAATAGGTTTTAACTTGTAATTGATTAAGCGTAAAGTTTAAAAACATGTTTAACCCTCTAGGTAGTGTCGCACGCTCCACGTGTGTAATCGTGAGGGAAGATCCACAACGTTTCTCCCCTCCTGGAACAACAAGTGGAATCAGAGCGTTGTTGCCATGAGTTGCAAAGTTGCACTGTAGGTATATTTTTTAATTTGCTTATATACCTATTTTGTTTGCCTTCTAGACATCTATTGTTGGGTGAGGGATCACGACCACCAGCAAGACAAAGACAAGATACACTGCAAAATCATACAAGGGTTCATCTAGGAATCCTTAGGAAGCCACAAATGTATATGATGACGGGTAATCATGATACATAAGAACATTCTGGTCAGTATAACTTTTGAATTAGTATTTCAATATTACTATTCATAATTATGCATTGATTACGATGTTCTTTTAAGCTGGGTAAATTGTAACAACCGGGGTTTCCAGGATAGAGAAGAAACTAAAATTAACTTTGTGTATGTAATGTAAATAGACTGTGTGTGGAGGGAAACCGCCCATGTGTTCATAATTCCTAATTGTGTCTAGTATATGGGATTGTTGGTTTTGGGGTGGTTTGTACTATTAACTTGACATATAGTGTGACCTTAACTTTTTTTGTTTTTCTTATGTCAGTAACTCTAATAGTGGTTGGATTTCTTGAATAACTTAATACTCAATTACTTGTATTAGTGGATGTAAATTGTTGGCATTATAGTGATTATCGAACTTGTTAGATCATATATTTGAAATTGGCTAATTTCCTATAGTCCATTATAAATCTCAACCTATTCTACGGCCATGATTCTACAACAAAGAAGATCCTGATACATCATTAAAGGAAGCAGATCATTCATGAAATCTACATAAAAAGCACTCGATTTGCCCCTTCAAGCTCATGACATGGTAATGACCTATACACCTAACATAATCCCTTGGTTTAATAGACTTTGGAGGATTAGAGTTAAATGGAATCGCGATTAATCCGTGTATGGCTCCTACATCTTTTTCAATGAAAATATTTTCTAAAACTATTTTACGTTTTTCAAAAACATAGTTTATGCCATTTGTGGACCTCTCTTGAGTAACACCTTTTAGTGCTCAAGAGGACAAGTTTTTGTTTTTTAGGCTGAAAAAAACCATAAGGTACTTCTCTATGCTCACAAGCCTTCGCTATAGCGGTCACTTTATGACTTAAGGAAGAAAAAGGGGAAAGGCCAAAAGGAGGAGATCAAGGCTCACCCTCAGGGGTCGCTCGAGTGGTCTGCTCTTCTAGGTCGATTTGGTTGTTCGCAAATTTGAGTTTTCTTTTTGACCAAGATGGGCCTTATTATGAGCGCCTACAAATAGGGAATGTCTTTCCCAAGCTAACGTATCTCTTTTGTGAGCTAAATTCTTGCCTCTTTCACCTTTGAGATCACACTGCAACCCTAGATCCCTAAACCCAAGGCAATAATTTAGAGATTCTACCCGACCTCACAACTTAGTTTTGAAGATCTTGATTGGTCAATGACCAAACCCATTGGTTCATGCATTCTAATGATCGTTGGTACGCCCGAGATTGCACAAGGCCTAGAGAATCCTGGCGGAGGTTAATCCAACTTACGTTGTCCAAGACATCAAGGTGGCCCATGGCGAAGAGGCTTATTGAAGGAAGGAGCATTTAACCATGGTATTGGTTGACGACTAAGACTCAAGTACTTGTTAGCTGATTCTCGGGTAGTGGATTTGACTTTTGTGAACCGAGAAGGTTCCCTGCGATTTTTACCAAGGAGGGATTTTCGAGTCAACAATTCACTTGTGTCATTTATTATTTTTACATATGCACTTCTAATTTGATGCACACACGCACAATCGATGTTTGATTATATGTTTGACCAAATGTCTTCATCGTCTATAGTTCCTTGCATAAGGTTTGGGTCATTAAGTTGGGATCCTTGTGGGGAGATTGAGGGTTGAGGGATTAATTTCTCAAATCAATATACTAATCTTCATGGGTTCAAGGGTCGTTGTGGCTAAAAAGGTGTTCTCACCATTAATTGGGAAATTCTTGTGAGAAGAGGAAGTTCAGGTTGTAATAGGTTTTTACCTATGATTGGCTAAGCGTAAATTTTAAACACCTATTCACTAGCTCGAGATAGTGTCATGCGCTCCACGTGTATAATCGTGAGGAAAGATCCATAATGTTTCTCCCCTCCTGGAACAACAAGTGGTATCAAAGCGTTGTTGCCCTGAGTTGCAGAGACACACTGTAGGTATATTTTTTAATTTGCTTATTACCTAGTTTGTTTGCCTACTAGAGGTGAGTAAGGAATCCTTAGGAAGCGACGAATGCATATGATGATTGGTAATTAGGATACATACAAACGTTGAGGAAAGTATTACTTTTGAAGTAGTATTTCAATATTAGTATTCATAATTATGCATTGAGTATGAAGTTCTTTTAAGCTGGGTAGATTGGAACGACCGAGGTTTCGAGGATAGAGAGGAATTTAAACTTAACTTTTTATATATAATGTAAATAGACTGTGTGCGGGGGAAAACCGCTCAAGTGTTTATTCCTAATATTGTCTAATATATAGGAATGTTGGTTTTGGGGTGGTATGTACTATTAACTTGACATATAGTCTGACCTTAACTTTATTTACTTTTCGTGTGTCAGTAACTCTAATAGTGGCTGGATTACTTGAATAACTTAGTACTCAATTACTTTTATTAGTGGATGTAAATGGTTGACAATATGTTGATTAACAAACTTGTTAGATCACATATTTGTAATTGGCTAATTTCGTGGAGTCCATTATAAATCTCAACCTATTCCACAATCATGATTCTACAACAAAGAAGATCTGAAAGCGTCATCAAAGGACGAAGATCAAGCATCAAATCTACATCAAAAGCAAACAGTTTGCACCTTCAAGCTTAGGATAAGGTAATTACGTAGACACCTAAGATGATCCCATGGTTTAATAGATTTTGGAGGATTAGCATTAAATGGAATTGCGATGAATTCGTATATGGCTCATAGGTTTTTTTCAACGAAAAGATTTTCTAGAAGGTACCTCCCTATGCTCAAGAGGACAAGTTTTTGTCTGTTTTAGGCTGAAAAAAACTAGAAGGTACCTCCCTATGCTCACTAGCCTTCGCTAGAGTGGTCTATTTATGACTTAGGGATGCAAAAGGGAAAAGGCCAAAAGAAGGAGATCAGGGCTCACCCTTTGGGGTCGCTCGAGCGGTCTGCTCTCCAAGGTTGGTTGGTTGTTTGTAAATTTGAGTTTTCTTGTTGATCAAGATTGCCCTTATTCTGAAGGCCTTTATATAGGGAATGTCTTTCCCAGACTAAGGTATCTCTTATGTGAGATAAATTCTTTCCTTTTTCACCTTTGAGATCACACTGCAACCCTAGATCCCTAAACCCAAAGGCTACAATCTAGAGATTCTAACCGACCTTAGAACTTGGTGTTGAAGATCTTGATTGGTCGAAGATCAAACCCATTGGTGCATGCATTCTGATGATCGTTGTGTGCCCGAGATTGCAGAGGTGTAGAGGATCCTCACGGAGGTGAATCTAACTTATGTTGTTCAAAACGTCAAGGAGGCCCGTGCTAAAGAGGCTTATTGAAGGAAGGGACATCTCACCATGGTATTGGTTGAGGAATAAGACCCAAGTACTTGTACGTTGATTCTCCGGTAGTAGATTTGAGTACTAAGTTGTTCAAGTTATCCAACGACTATTACAGTTAATGACATACGAAAAACAAATAAAGTTAAGCTCACACTATACACTTAATAAAGTTAAGCTAAATTCTTGCCTCTTGCACCTTCGTACTCAATGCATAATTATGAATGCTAATAGTGAAATACAAACTAAAAATTTATACTTACCTCAGCGTTCTTATGTATCATGATTACCCGTCATCATATACATTCGTCCATTCCTAAGGTTTCCTTGATCACCCCTTGTATGATTTTTCGGCATACGTTGTTGTCCTTGTCTCACTGGTGGTCGTGATCCCTCACCCAATAATAGATCTCTAGGTGGCAAACAAACTAGGTATATAAGCAAATCAAAAAAAATATACCTACAGTGCATCTCTGCTACTCAAGGCAACAACACTATGATACCACTTATTGTTCCAAGAGGGGAACGTTGTGGATCTTTCCTCGCGTTTATACACGTGGAGCGCGCGACACTACCTAGAGTGGGTGAATATGTTTTTAAACTTTACGCTTAGTCAATCACAAGTTCAAACCTATTCCAACCTGGATTCCCTTTTCTCAAAAGAATTGTTCGATTAATGGTGAGAACCCCTTTTTAACCACAATGACCCATGAACCCATGAAGATTAGCGTATTGATTTTAGCAATTAATTGATCTACCCTCAATCTCCCCATGAGGATCCCAACTCAATGAGCCAAACCCTTGGTATGCAACTATGGATGATGAATACATTCAATGAAATGTACAATCATCTAGTGCGCGTGTGTGCATCAAATCACAAGTGTATATGTAAAAACAATAAATGACACAATCATTTATTGACGCGGACACCCCTCCTCAGTAAAAATCACGGGGAACCTTCTCGGTTTACCAAAATTAGTTCCACTGCATGAGAATCAGCTTACAAGTACTTGAGTCTTCTTCCTCAACCTATTCCATAGTTACATGCTCCTTCCTTCAACAAGCCTCTCCACCACTGGCCTCCTTAACGTCTTGGAAATTGGATTCACCTCTGTGAGCATCCTTCAAGGCCTCGTGCAATCTTGGACGCACCAACGATCGTCGGAATGCACAAACCAATGGGTTTGTTCTTTGACCAATCAAGATCTTCAACACCAAATTGTGAGGTCAGGTGGAATCTCTAGATTGTTACCTTTAGCTTAGGGATCTAGGGTTGCGGTGTGATCTCAACGGTGTAAGAGGTGAAAATTTTGGTCACAAAAGAGATACCTTAGCTTGGGAAAGACATTCCCTTCATTATAAGGGCAATCTTGGTCCAGAAGAAAACTCAAATTTACGAACAACCAAATCGACCTAGGAGTGTAGCTTGCTCGAGCGACCCCTAAGGGGGAGCCCTGATCTCCTCCTTTTGGCCTTTTCCTTTTTTCTTCCTTAAGTCATAAAGAGACTGCTCTAATGAAGGTTAGTGAGCATAGGGAGTTAACTTCTCATTTTTTTTTTTCAAGCCTAAAACAAACAAAAACTTGTCCTCTTGAGCACTAAAGGGTGTGGCTCAAGAGGGGTCCACTAATGGCTTCAACTATGTTGTCGAAAACGTAAAATAGTTTTAGAAAATATTTTCGTTGAAAACCACCTAGGAGCCATACACGGATTAATCGCGATTCCATTTAACTTTAATTCTCCAAAGTTTTTTAAGCCTAGGGATCATCTTAGGTGTCTAGGTCATTATCTTGTCCTAAGCTTGAAGGTGAAACTAAGTACTTTTGATGTAGGTTTGATGCATGATCTCCTTCCTTTAATGACGCTTTCAGATCTTCTTTGCTGTACAATCATGACCGTGGAATGGGTTGAGATTCATAATGGACTCCATGAAATTAGCCAATTACAAATATATGATTTAACAAGTTCGCTAATCAACATAATGCCAACCATTTACATCCACTAATACAAGTATTGAGTACTAAGTAAGTCAAGTAATTGAACAACTATTAGAGTTACTGACATGTAAAAAAAAAATTAAAGTTAAGGTCACACTATATGTCAAGTTAATAGTACATACACCCCAAAACCAACATTCCTATATACTAGACAATATTAGGAATAAACACATGAACGGTTTTCCCCCGCACACAGTCTATTTACATTATATATACAACATTAAGTTTATATTCCTCTCTATCCTCGAAACATCGGTCTTTACAATCTACCCAGATTAAAAGTACTACGTCCTAAATGCCTAATTATGAATGCTAATATTGAAATACTAACTCAAAAATTATACTTACCTCAGCGTTCTTATGTATCCTGATAACTAATTAGTAGTTAAAATTAGCATCTTACTATGCCTTTTTAAGACTAATTATGCTTGGATAGAATTTCAATGATGACATTTCAGGAAAAAAATTGTACAAGGGCCTAACGTCAATAGATATCAAACTTTCGTGCAACACCCGCATGTTTTGGAAGAAAATTGGAGAAGGTTGAAACAAGGCATGAACGTTCGAATGCCAATCCACGTTCGAACGTCCTCTTGAATTATTGGAAGACCAGACTACTGAGATGATGATACATGGCGTGTTGCAGCTAAGAAGAAAAACAAAGAGGTACTTGAGTAACACGTTTGAACGCCAATCCACGTTCGAACGTTGGCTTGAATTAATCGAGGACCCCCTGGAAGAGTACTATTGCCTATGGCGTGTGGAAGTTGCTCTCACAGAAGAACAAAGGCCACTTAAGTAGGATGTTCAAACCCCATCCAGTGTTCGAACGCCCATCAAAGAAGACAGGAGACAACGTTCGAACGCCATCTAACGTTTGAACGTTGTTCCCAGACAGGCTGCAGAGTGGTTGATTTTCTATTAGGACCTTGGGGCTTTCACTTGGACTTTGAAGACTTTATACTGTTCCTTCACACTCCCTTGTCCCCTCCTCCTTGCCTATAAATACTCCCATTGTGGGAGCTTCAAAGAGCTAGACTTAGAGCTAGAGCTAGTTGTAGAGTTAGACTTAGATTTACATTACTTGCATAGAGGAACATAGATTATCTTTTGGTTGAGGTGAAAACCCTCCAAAAGTGACTAGTTTTCTTCTAGTTTCATTATTAGTTTCATTTGCTTCCATTGTTTAAGCTTCCTTCTTCCCTTAGAGGAGTGAAACTCTTCCACTTTTCTAGAGCTTTACCAAAGCCGTGAAGGGTGGAATGTGATTCACTCATTCTTCGTCGAAGATCGGCTCTTTGTGTAGTGTGTTTTACCTTGTAACTCCTCTAATTGGAGGAATGAGAATCACTCACTTTTCTAGCTTTACCAAAGCCATAAAGAGTGAGTAGTTTCTCATTCACTCTTTAGTAAGAGGTGATGAACATGTATAAATCATCCGAAAGTTATATTTGTGTATTTCGTTTATGCTTAATGCTTTATATTTCACTTGCTTATTGAATGATTGAATGCATCTAGCAAAGCTAACGTACTTTGTACAACCGTGAGTACTTTCTATGACACAGATGACTCTTGACATAGAAAGACTCATTGGTTCTAGGCAAGTACCCCGGCTAGATCTTCATGACTACATTTCAATCCTCACCATTATTGTGCTTCATTTAAAGAATGGAAAACTAATGCAATGGTTGGATGCCTTGTAGAAACACTTGCTTTTTTGTAGACGGGTTGAGTCTCAGCACAGACAATTCTTGTAAACATCTACAAAGACATCGAAATCATGCTCTTAATTCTCACAATCCATCTTTATCTTTCGATTAACTTCATGTTGACACAGTGGTTAATTGAGTTCCCAAGCACAAGTATAATAAACCGGATGGTTGACTACATGTCCAGATCCTCAAGCTAAAGGGTGAATTTTACATTTGAGATTATCTTATATTTTGTCTAGAAAATCCTCTTGGAAAGAATTCTATATTCGGCTCAAGAAAATCCCTAAACATCACAACTTTAAATCTCAAGGGTTCTAGTCATTTTGGTCTCTATCACTGCTTACTTCAAAACACCAACATTAGTTCCCTGTGGATTCGACTCCGGACTTAACCGGATTATTACTACAACTTGACCGCCTGCACTTGGGTGTACACATTTCAGATCAAGTCAAGTTTTTGGCGACGTTGCCGGGGAGCCAAAAAGACGTTTTAAGGTAAAAGGTAAAAAGACCTTCATTTTTGTATATATTTTTTACTGTGTATAATTTTATTTTATGTCAGAGGACGATCCTCACTTTCAAAATTTGGCGGCAGAATCTATTGGGTCTGTCAATCAATCTGAACCATCTTCACCCCGATCTATAGCAGACTCTTTTGACAATAGTATGGAAAATAATGAGAGACAAGGGGAAGTTCCTGAGAGAGAGGGAGAAGTCCCTAACAATCGAACTCTGCAGGATTACTTGCATCTCACAAGAAACTGTGTCCCTTCTTGTTTTGTGTTTCTTGCAAATGCGCCCCTCTTTACTGTAAAGGCGGGGACAGTGCAACTACTACCTCAATTTCATGGACTCGAAGCAGAAAACCCATATCTGCATACAAAAGATTTTGAGGAAGTATGTGGAACATTCCAAGACAATTCTGAACTGGCCAAGATGAAACTTTTTCCTTTCTCTTTAAAGGACAAAGTTAAACAATGGCTAAACTATTTGAAAGCTTATTCAATACCAACTTCGCATGCATTACATAATGATTTTTTCAGAAAAAAAATTCCCCTACTGTAAAACCCGGATAAATTTGAACTTTTGTGAAAAAGGGCAAAATGGTAATTTGCCACTACGGTGCAGGTTGCGAACCTGAATTTTTCTAGAGCTCGGATGACAAAACGGACCTTACCGTTGGATTCGTCTCACAAAATCTAGTTACCCTGTCAAATTTTGTTAAATTTCGAGTTAGTCGGATTTTTCACGTTTTACGAGGCGGTCAGGCCTTGGGAGACCCAAAAACGAATTTCTGAATAAAATTTTAAATTTTGGGAAATAAATGACGGCAAGTTAAAATAAAAATATTTTGAACTTGAACCGGAGCAAAATTTAATCGTTTTGGGGTTAAAACGGATCCGGGAAAGAAGGGTCGTGTGGCACATTGTGGACCAAGTATTTAAAGGATATAAATAGGGGAGAAAATCAGATTTCTCCCCATTTTGCTTCATCCATTCAACGTGAGATAGAAGAGAGGGAAAGAGCTAGGTTCTTCACACCTTCTCTCTACGATCTACGGAGATTAAGAGCTCAAATCAACTCGAGCCAAGAGGGAAAGTTGTTCTCCTCTCCAAGGGCTACAAAATCATACCAAGGAGGTCGGGTTTGGGCAAGATTCCAAGGACGGGATTTTGGGAGCTAGGGCTTTGGGCTTGAATCGGGTCTTGAAAGTTTCCTACGGTCGTTCCTTACACCTCAAGAGGTAGGGTTCCCTCCTACTTAGGTTTATTCCAAGCCTTGTATGTCTTGTGAAATGGGTAGGTTGATAGAATGTATATATCACTTGCCTATTGTTGTAAATTAGGTGAAATGGATATTGAAAGGAGTAAAGATAAATCCTAGTTTGGATTAGTAATTAGAAGTTGCTAAATGTGATTTCTAGAATTTGATATGTGAGATATACCCAATGTAATTCTTGTGTTATATGAGGTTGTGGGCATGTTATGTGTTTATATATATGTCTTGAGAATTTAAAGTGTTGATAGCATGATTATGTGATAACATGCTTGGAAAATTGTGTTATGGGAATTATATGCTATGATATAATTTCGCCATGGAATATGTGAAATGTGTTAAAATAGTTTATATGTCATTCATAGCATATTGAACTTTGTATCATGTTGCAATGAGGCATTACATTGCATTATGCACGAGAACATCACACATGTGGGTGTGGGTACATGGTTGTTGTCAACACCACATTTGGTGGATAACTGGTGGGCTCGAGGGAGCTTGGTTGAAAACCTAGCCGAGTCACATGGTTTGCATGGTTGATAGGGTTGGGGTAGCAAGAAGGGCTAGAAGATCCCTCGGGTTCAAGGCCCGGTGATTGGGATACGCACTCCCTTGGTTCGGCTCATGAAGTGTGTGGGTGTACGCGGAACCCTCGGTGGAAGTCCGTAAATTGCGTATGGGTTGGGTGACCCTTGGTGTGAGTCCATGAACATCCACCCCTATAAAGACCCTAGATTCATGTGTCATTTGATGTGCAACATAAATGACGGATTCATACACATTGGCACTTGCATGTGTTGAGGAGCTGGGAAGGGCTCGGGATGATGTGCGTGAGTGAGTCTCATCTCATTTCATGGCATGACATTATAGATTCCAACATGGAATGCATATTCTAAATTGGAATGTTGAGAATTGTTGGTTTGTTGGCATGTGAACATTTCATATGTATATAGGTTGGGGAGTAGCCTCTTTAGGAGATACTCTATTGAGCGTGGCTCACCCTTCGTGGGAAAAATATTTCAGGTGCAGAATACACGCCGGTGGATGGCTCCCAATTCGAGCCCCGTGGATGAAGGAAGCCGGAATGTGGCTTTGTTTGAGTTTTTGTAAAACATTTATGAAAACTTAGTTTTTGGCATGTAAAACTATGGAATTAAGTGTAATAGAGTTGCTTTTAATCTTGTATATTATGAAGACTTTCATTATGCATGGGTTGGATGAGTTTGGAATGGATTGGAAATGAAAAACAAAGGAAAAAAGCAAAAGTGGCAAAACCGTACTGGTACACTGTACCGGTACGTCGACAACCAGAAGGCAGAGCGTACCGGTACCGCGTACCAGTACGTCGATGTCCAGTGGGCATACCGTACTGGTACGCCGTACCGGTACGCCCTCCAAAATTTCTGAAATTTTAATATTGTTTTGCCAAGCTTTTGGGATATTGTTTCCTTGCTTTAAATGTTACAAATGGACAACAATGGACTACCAATGGTGGTACATTGGACCTCGGATGGGTCATCTGATTAAAAGTAAATATACTCCATTTTTCTTTTATAATACCGGTTAAGGGTATGTTATTGATGTGGTGTCGGGTTGTGCGACAATCACGGATACTTCCGCGGGTTGATGGGTTATCAACGATGAATAAAGGACCCCCAGAAATTTGGGTCGTCACAGCTTGGTATCAGAGCTTAGGTATGCGATTTACCTAGGGCTTGATGGGGCATGGGTCTAGACCATTGCATTCATTGTGCATTATATGTTATGTGCTTAAATTGCTACATGTTATGTGGTATGTGTAGTGTAAATCATATGCTTGGTAAAATGTGTATGGAAATGGACACATTAGGGTTCGAGAACTTAACCTTGGGAGTGGGAAAGTAAATGAACGGGAAAGTTCAAAGCGTAGATGTCTACTAGTGGTGGCGTATGCGCTACTAGTGAGGCAATGGGAAAATTTTATAACGTTTCAACTGGATCCCTATCTCGGGATACTAAGTTAGTGTGCCATTGCCACTTGACATGTGTGTAGATGGCAAGTGGAAGAAGGGGACGTCGAGGAGGTGGGCGGAACAATAATCAACCACCACCGGTCTTCGACCAACAAGCATTTACGGAAACCATGGGCATGATGGCAACTACTGTTCCACAAGCTAGTGCAAATGCCGGACATGGAGGCACGAGTAACCTCCAACAGTTTAAAGCATACAAACCTCCAGTTTTTATGGGAGGGGCGGATCCGATGGTGGCCAACCATTGGTTCCGGCAAGTCAATAAGATCTTAAGGGCAATGAAGGTCACCTCAGATGCCACTAAGATAAGACTAGTTGCATTCTAGCTAGAGGGAGAAGCCCAATTGTGCTGGGATTGGGTGACGGCCTCAAAGAACCTAGAGGCCATGACATGGGGAGAGTTTTGGGAGCTCTTCATGGGTAAATACTTCCCAACGGCCATTCGACATGCAAAGGCTCGGGAATTCCTAGATTTGAAACAAGGAGCAATGACGGTGATGGGGTATGTGGCTAAGTTCACCGAGTTAGCCCGTTTTTCCGATGATTACGTGGCCACAGACATGGCCAAGGTAAGAAGGTTTGAGGATGGTTTGAAACTATCCATGGGAGCAAAGATTGTGGGCCTCCTCCTGCAAGACTTGGATTCGATGGTCGAGACAGCTATGGCCATTGAGAGAGAGGTTGATGACGCACGAAGCATCCGGGAGGCGGGTGCTAAGGATAAGAAGAAGGAGGGTCAATCCTCTTCTTCTAGTTCGGGGAAGAAGCAGAGGACTTCTACTCCACAAGGACAACAGGGACATGGTCGTGGCTATCAAGGCCAAGGCCAAGGTCAATTTTCCCAGGGCGGGAGAAATTTCAGGACTACCTACCAGGCAGGCCAGAAGACTTGCCATTTTTGTCACCAGTCGGGACACGTGAGACAGGATTGTTCTCAGAGGCAGGGATCCCAGAGTTATGGGACATCTCAGTTCTAGTCATCAATGGGACAGCCACAGACACACTTTGTTCCTCCCTACCCCACCACGGGCCAGGGAAGTCAGTATCAATTCCAGGGCACTACTCAGGCCCCTACCACTTTCCGAGCGGGGACTCCGCAGTCAGGCCAGATGGGCCAGGGCATGGGTCGAGGTTGAGGACAGGGCATGGAGGCCGGGACTTCGGGGACCCAGGGACGTGTCTACGCCATCACACCTTAGACTGAGCCAGTGGATCAGTCAGTCATTCAGGGTACATTTCTACTCTCTCGTTTATGGACTAGGGTGTTATTTGACTCTGGTGCATCGCATTCATTCATTTCTACAACATGTGTGAGGGATTTGGGCTTAGAGGTTGATACCTTGGAAGAGACGTTGTATGTGAATTCGCCTCTAGGAGCTAGGGTGTGTGTTAACCAGATATGTCGGGGTTGTGAGTTAGAGATCTCGGGGGTTCTACTCACTGTGGACCTTAGGGTCATGGACATGTCGGAGTTCGATGTCATCCTAGGGATGGATTGGTTGGCGGCACACCGGGTCGTTATTGATTGTGATCGGAAGAAGGTCACTGCCTATACACCAGATGGTGTTTGTTTTAAATTTCAACGGGAAAAACACGATGTCTTGCCCCAAGCCGTGTACGACTCTAGATGGCATAGGCAGTTAATGGGTTGACTTGCGAGCCTTACCTTGGAGGACGAGGCGAGACAGGAGTTGGGTCTAACTCGGGTTGTCTGTGAATATGATGATGTTTTTTCGGATGAACTACCGGGACTACCTCCCTATACGGATGTGGACTTCAGCATTGAGTTGCATCCTGGTACCTCTCCTATTTCCATGACTCCGCACAGAATGGCACCTACTGAGTTGCAAGAACTCAAGGTCCAATTGCAAGAATTGTTGGACAAGGGCTTTATCAGACCGAGCACTTCACCTTGGGGCGCTCCGGTATTGTTTGCCAAGAAGAAGGACAAGACCCTTCGGTTGTGTATAGACTATCGGCAGTTAAATAGGGTCACCATCAAGAATAGGTACCCTTTGCCGAGAATTGACGATCTGTTCGATCAGCTGAGGGGAGCGCGGGTCTACTCCAAAATAGATCTCCGCAGGGCTACCATCAGTTGAGGATCAGGGAGGCTGATATCCCTAAGACGGCGTTCAGAATGCGGTACGGGCATTTTGAGTTCACAGTGATGCCATTTGGATTGACGAATGCCTCGGCGGCATTCATGGATCTCATGCATAGGGTGTTCCAACCCTATTTATATCAGTTCGTCGTGGTGTTTGTTGACGACATCCTGATCTACTCCAAATCTGAAGAGGAGCATAAGGGTCACTTAAGGATTGTTCTTCAGACCTTGAGGGACCACCAGTTGTACGCCAAGTTCAGCAAGTGTGAATTTTGGCTTACATAAGTGAAATTTTTGGGACACGTGGTGTCGGCTTCGGGTGTGTCAGTTGACCCGGAGAAGGTTGAGGCAGTTATGAATTGGGAGAGGCCGAAGTCAGTCTTCGAGATACGTAGTTTCTTGGGATTGGCAGGGTATTATAGAAGGTTCATTGAAGACTTCTCCCGATTAGCTGCTCCTATAACTAGATTGACCCGGAAGGAGGTCAAGTTTGATTGGAATGACTCGTGTGAGAAGGCATTCCAGGAGTTGAAAAGGAGGCTTACTTCAGCTCCTATTTTGATAGTCCCAGAAAGGGGACAGAGGTACACAGTGTATTGTGATGCCTCTAAGGACGGACTTGGATGCGTTTTGATGCAGTCCGGGAGGGTGGTGGCTTATGGTTCTCGACAATTAAAGAACCACGAACAGAATCACCCTACGCATGACATGGAGTTGGCGGCCATTGTCTTTGCCTTGAAGGCTTGGCGCCACTATTTATATGGTGAAAAATTTGAGGTGTTTTTGGACCACAAAAGTCTGAAGTACATCTTCACTCAGTTGGACCTCAACATGAGGCAACGTAGGTGGATGGAGTACCTAGATGACTATGACTTCACTTTGCATTACCACCCTGGTAGGGCAAATGTGGTGGCTGATGCACTTAGCCAGAAGTCACGGGGAGTCTTGGCTAGTGTGGCTTCCCGGGAGTGGCGGATGCTTGAGACCGTGGGACAATTTGGGCTACATTATCGGGGTCACACTCAGGGTGTTTTAGGCAGTTTGATGGCTACACCTTCCCTACTGAGCAGAGTGATTGAGTCCCAGGGGCAGGACCCAGAGTTATCATCCATTAGGGACCGAGTGCAGACGGGTGCCGGTGACGAGGGCTGGGCCATTCACTCAGATGGCAGTCTTCGGTTTAGGGGAAGGGTTGTGGTTCCCTAGTCGGCGGATCTGAGAGAGGAGATCCTCAGGGAGTTCCATTGCTCCTGTTTTGCTGTGCATCCAGGCGGCACGAAAATGTATCATGATCTTTGTCGCCAGTATTATTGGAGTGGGATGAAAAGGCAGATTGGCGACTTTGTCAATAGATGTCTCACGTGCCAACAGGTCAAGATTGAGCACCAGAGACCAGCAGGGTTGCTCCAGCCCTTGGAAGTAGCTGAGTGGAAGTGCGAGCATGTCATGATGGATTTTGTGACCCACTTGCCACGGACATCGCAGGGACATGACGCGGTGTGGGTGATAGTGGATCGGCTTACGAAGTCGGCACACTTTTTGGCAGTGCGGATGACCTTCACACTGGAGGAATTTTGCAGGTTGTATATACGAGAGATTGTCCGGTTACATGGGGTGCCTGTATCTATAGTATCAGATCGGGATCCCAGGTTTACGGCTCATTTTTGGGAGAGTTTCCAGCGAGCCATGGGGACACAGTTGACGATGAGCACTGTTTTTCATCCCCAGACGGACGGTCAGTTGGAGAGGACCATCCAAATATTAGAGGACATGCTACGGGCATGCGTTCTAGACTTCAAGGGTAGCTGGGAAGAACATTTACCCTTAGTGGAATTCGCCTACAACAACAGTTATCAAGCGAGCATACAGATGACACCCTATGAGGCACTTTATGGGAGGCCTTACCGTTCACCGGTTTGTTGGACGTAGGTTGGAGAAAGACCCTCTACGGGTCCAGACTTGATTAGAGACACCTCGGAGAAGGTGGATTTGATAAGGAAGCGTCTTCTCACGGCTCAGAGCCGGCAAAAGAGTTACGCCGATAGACAGCGGCGACCTCTGGAGTTTGAGGTGGGGGATCATGTCTTCTTAAAGGTGATGCCTAAGAGGGGAATGGTCAGGTTCGGCAAGCGGGGGAAGCTGTCGCCGAGGTATATTGGGCCCTTTGAGATACTTAAGAAGGTTGGAACTATGGTTACAGGTTGGCGTTACCGCCAAATTTGTCGGGTGTTCACGCGGTATTCCATGTTTCTATGCTCCGGAAGTATACTCTAGATCCGACGCATGTTGTGGATTGGGGTGAGCTTGTTGTTGATGCGGATGGGACCTTCGAGAAGGGACCAGTGCGTGTCATGGATAATCGGGATCATATTTTACGAGGCAAGACCGTGAGGCTTGTGAAGGTGTTGTGGCAACACCGGGGAATGGAGGAGGCAACATGGGAGCGTGAGGACACCATACGTGCCAAATATCCTTTCTTATTTGAGGATGGAAGTACATTCATATAGTCATTTGGTATTATATGAATGTTGCATATGCATGTGGTTGTATGTGCATGTGTGTGAATTTCGGGGACAAAATTCTTTTAAGGGGGGAAGAATGTAAAACCCGGGTAAATTTGAACTTTTGTGAAAAAGGGCAAAATGGTAATTTGCCACTACGGTGCAGGTTGCGAACCTGAATTTTTCTTGAGCTTGGATGAGAAAACGGACCTCACCGTTGGATTCGTCTCGCGAAATCTAGTTACCCTGTCAAATTTCTTAAATTCTGAGTTAGTCGGATTTTTCACGTTTTACGAGGCGGTCGGGCCTCGGGAGACCCAAAAACGAATTTCTGAATAAAATTTTAAATTTTGGGAAATAAATGACGGCAAGTTAAAATAAAAATATTTTGAACTTGAACCGGAGCGAAATTTAATCGTTTTGGGGCTAAAACGGATCTGGGAAAGAAGGGTCGTGTGGCGCATTATGGACCAAGTATTTAAAGGATATAAATAGGGGAGAAAATCAGATTTCTCCCCATTTTGCTTCAGCCATTCAACGTGAGAAAGAAGAAAGGGAAAAAGCTAGGTTCTTCACACCTTCTCTCTACGATCTACGGAGATTGAGAGCTCAAATCAACTCGAGCCAAGAGGAAAAATTGTTCTCCTCTCCAAGGGCTACAAAACCATACCAAGGAGGTCGGGTTTGGGCAAGATTCCAAGGACGGGATTTTGGGAGCTAGGGCTTTGGGCTTAAATCGGGTCTTGAAAGTTTCCTACGGTCATTCCTTACGCTTCAAGAGGTAGGGTTCCCTCCTACTTAGGTTTATTCCAAGCCTTGTATGTCTTGTGAAATGGGTAGGTTGATAGAATATATATATCACTTGCCTATTGTTGTAAATTAGGTGAAATGGGTATTGAAAGGAGTAAAGATAAATCCTAGTTTGGATTAGTAATTAGAAGTTGCTAAATGTGATTTCTAGAATTGGATATGTGAGATATACCCAATGTGATTCTTGTGTTATATGAGGTTGTGGGCATGTTATGTGTTTATATATATGCCTTGAGAATTTAAAGTGTTGATAGCATGATTATGTGATAACATGCTTAGAAAATTGTGTTATGGGAATTATATGCTATGATATAATTTCGCCATGGAATATGTGAAATGTATTAAAATAGTTTATATGTCATTCATAGCATATTGAACTTTGTATCATGTTGCAATGAGGCATTACATTGCATTATGCACGAGAACATCGCACATGTGGGTGTGGGTACATGGTTGTTGTCAACACCACATTCGGTGGATGACTGGTGGGCTCGAGGGAGCTTGGTTGAAAACCTAGCCGAGTCGCACGGTTTGCATGGTTGATAGGGTTGGGGTAGCAAGAAGGGCTAGAAGATCCCTCGGGTGCAAGGCCCGGTGATTGGAATACACACTCCCTTGGCTCGGCCCATGAAGTGTGTGGGTGTACGCGGAACCCTCAGTAGAAGTCCGTAAATTCCGTGTGGGTTGGGTGACCCTTGGTGTGAGTCCATGAACATCCACCCCTATAAAGACCCTAGATTGATGTGCAACATAAATGACAGATTCATACACATTGGCACTTGCATGTGTTGAGGAGCTGGGAAGGGCTCGAGATGATGTGCGTGAGTGAGTCTCATCTCATTTCATGGCATGGCATAGTAGATTCCAACATGGAATGCATATTCTAAATTGGAATGTTGAGAATTGTTGGTTTGTTGGCATGTGAACATTTCATATGCATATAGGTTGGGGAGTAGCCTCTTTAGAAGATACCCTATTGAGCGTGGTTCACCCTTCGTGGGAAAAACATTTCAGGTGCGGAATACATGCCGGTGGATGGCTCCCAATTCGAGCCCCGTGGATGAAGGAAGCCGGAATGTGGTTTTGTTTGAGTTTTTGTAAAACATTTATGAAAACTTAGTTTTTGGCATGTAAAATTATGGAATTAAGTGTAATAGAGGTGTTTTCAATCTTGTATATTATGAAGACTTTCATTATGCATGGGTTGGATGAGTTTGGAATGGATTTGAATGAATTGGAAATGAAAAACAAAGGAAAAAGGCAAAAGTGGCAAAACCTTACCAGTACCGCGACAACCAAAAGGCAGAGCGTACCGGTACGCCCTCCAAAATTTATGAAATTTTAGTATTGTTTTGCCAAGCTTTTGGGCTATTGTTTCCTTGCTTTAAATGTTACAAATGGACAACAATGGACTACCTATGGTGGTACGTTGGACCTCGGATGGGTCATCTGATTAAAAGTAAATATACTCCGTTTTTCTTTTATAATACCGGTTAAGGGTATGCTATTGATCTGATGTCGGGTTGTGCGACAATCACGGATACTTCTGCGGGTTGATGTGTTATCAACGATGAATAAAGGACCCCCGAAAATTTGGGTCGTCACACCTACATCGTACCAATGCACTCAAAAGGCAAATCATGAATTTTTCGGTCAAAGAGGGGGAAACATTTTACCAATGTTGGGAGAGATTCAAAGATCTTCTCCAATCCTGCCCACATCATGCTTTTGAAAATTGGATTTTGGTATGATTTTTCTATGACTCCTTGCCTACTAGACTACGTCAGTTTGTTGAAATGATGGCTCAGGGAGAGTTCATGGGAAAGAGTCTGGAGGAGGCATTCAATTTTTTTGACACCATATCTGATAGTTCTCAGATGTGGGACTCAGCCTCTCCAACCACTATTGAAACCAGACCATCTACTTCTCAAGGGGGTAAGTATGTCTTGAAAGAAGATGATGACCTAAGAGCGAAAATGTCCACCCTGTCTCGAAAGCTTAAAGCTCTAGAGAAGAAAAAGGTACATCAAGTTGATGTTGGTTGGCCCTCCCACAAAACAAGTGTGTGGGATTTGTGCGTTGACAGGACACCCTACTAGGGAGTGTCCTATCATTTCGGCATTCAAAGAAGTCTTGTTGGAACAAACAAATGCAATTTCCAACTTCAACAAGTCTTACCCCAACCCATATTCTGAAACATACAATCCATGGTGGCGGAATCACCCGAACTTCAGTTGGAGAAACACACAACCAACTCCCATGAATCCACAACAAGGTTCACAACCACCACCTCAAGAGCCTCCCGCATATCAACCATACCAACCACCACAAAAGAGGAGCCTTGAGGACACACTGAATCATTTTATGCAAAGCCAAATGAAATACATCAATAGTTCCACTCAGGCTTTTACGGGGGAAGGCTAAGGATGAATGTGCGAGGAAAAACATTCGAGATGACCCCTGCCACGATCGCCACTGTGATGGAGTATGAGAGGCCTCCCCTAACTACCCCGGTCTACCCACACAACGTGGACAAGGGTAGGACTCTCGCTGACAATGTGGCCCTAACCTATGAGGACCCGACCACGTTTAAAGGAACAACGTTGGTCGGGGGCCTCAAGCATGCTTACGGGGTTATGAATAAAGTACTTCATTACAATTTGATGCCCCGGGGTTCGAAGAAGAAGCCAAACATCGAGAAGCTGGCCTTGCTCCACGCTTTCATGACGGAAGTGGCAATTGATGTGGCGTATTTGATTTTTGAGGAGATGCGGGAGTTTGCCAAGGCCGCAAAGCCGAAGGCAAATTTCCCCTTTGACATCCTCGTCACCAGACTGTGCAATTATGCCAAGGTGAAGCATTACGCACACGACACTCTCCTTCCACCAGAGACTAGAGCCATTGGGAAGTCCAGCAGCAGCAACAGGGCTGCCAGGACTGGGGAAGAGAGACCCAGGACTTGGGGGCCAGAGCCATCTGCTATAGGGCCATCCACATCACCTGCTCCTGCTCCTCCCCCTGCCCCGGCCCGCACCATGTCACAACGCATGGACGCACTGGAGTCCACCATGCATGGGCTGTCGATCATGGTGACACGACTATTCCAGCACACATTCCCGGGTGAGCCCATCCCCGGAGGATCTCCACAGCCCCCAGCTGGTCCGTCAACTTCAGCTCCAGTGCCCTCCATGACTATTGAGGTGTACGACGACGACGATGAGGATGAGGAGTCTGAGTCCGGGGAGTCTAAGGCTGAGGACGAGGATTCTTTTGATGAGGAGGATGATTAGTAGGACTTTTGTACTTTGTTTCTTTTGATTTTTGGTTGTACATAGTAGGTTCCTTTTGTCGGCCAGTAGAAGTATCTTTAGGTTTTGGCCGTTTTGTTTTGGAACTTGAACCCATTGTAAAGAACTTTTGGAAATGATCAATGAAATACCACATTTGTCTTGTTTATCATTGTTCAAAGCCGTTTATTTAATTGCAATATGATTTATGCATTTTAAGTGTTTGGATGTTTACTTGTATGTATGTATGGATTTTGTTTTAATTTATAGCCAATGGTTTAAAGTAAATGTTTGCTAGGGACTAGCGAAGCTCAAGTTGGGGGGTGTGATTAGCACAAAAACATTACATATATTGTATGCCAATATCCCCTTTTATACTTGCTTTTGTCGTGAAATTGGGAAGAAATGCGTTTAATCTTCTCTTTGATGGAGTTTTGTGTAAATGCAGGTAAAAAGATGTAAATGGTTTGAGTTAGGCCCCCATTGAAGTGTTTGAAGTCAATGGAGATCAGAGAATGGCTTAAAGAAAGGTTTAGAGGGTGAAGAAACCAAGAAAAATACAGTTTGTATGAAAACCTTCCGGAAGGTTTGGCTAAAAGCACTCCGGAAGGTTTTGCCTTGGTCTGCCTATTCACTGCCAAAACCTTCCGGAAGGTTTTGTCTACTAGAATGAACCTTCTAGAAGGTTTTGCTTACTAGTTTTCCATTTTAACTGTTCCTGCACAAACCTTCCAGAAGGTTTGTGTTGACCTTCAGGAAGGTTTTGCCCAAATTGCCCAAACAGCCGGCAACTCAAGCTCTACCTTGGGGGTCCCACCTACACTTCTCCCACTTGTCCCTTGACATCCCTTACACATCTATAGGCCTCCCATCACCCATGCTTGGACTTTGAAGGCTTGGGCATTTATGAGGAGGAGAGAGAAGAGGAAGAGCTGGGAGATGCAGGCTAGGCTTGTCCTAGCCTGCCCAATGCCATCAAGTCAGCCCCCTTTTGATTGGAAGCCTGTCACATACCTATGGAGCTCTCTATGGATGAAAATGTATCATTCATTAGGTATCTTTCAGTTTGTATTGCATTGTAGAGAGAGGAGCTCTAGGTAGAAGACATAGTTAGAGAAAGAAAGCTTAGATTTTTACATTTCTTCCACCCAATTCACTTGTAATCTTTCTAAAGACTCTTGTAAGCTTCATTTAATGTCTTTAATGTCATTTAGTACAAGTAATTTGCAAGTTTAGTTCTACATTTTGGATTTCACCATTGTTGTAGGAAGTTTTCTTCATTTCAAGTTTTAAAATGGGTATTGAATGTTTTTATTCCTAGTTTAAGTTTCCTTGCATTTAACTAAGTTCCAATCTCCATTTCTTTACAATGTCTCCTTATTACATTTATGTTCTTTCTTTAATTATGAGTAGCTAAAATTTAAGTTAGCTAATCCAAGGGAGAACTCCTTTTGGGTATGCTATTTCAACTCATTTTCATTCCACCTCGTTGTGTACGTTGATTCGGTTTGACTGAGTTGAGTGTGGACGTGGTTGTGAGTCTTTGATATCTCGTAGACTTGTCACGGGTTATACTTGGATCCTCACCTTCATCCTAGTCTCTCGCTTCCCACGAATCAATCGAACATCTAGACACCATTGAGGGAAGGTCTTGAGTTGAGTTGGCATTCCCATTGGAATTGTGACACCCCTAAAACCGGGGGTCCTTCATCAACCGTTGATCACCCATCAACCCGCGGAAATACCCGTGATTATCGCACAACCCGACATCACGTTAATAGCCACCCCTTAACCGGGATCACAAAACCCAAAATTTGGACGGAGTCTCCCTTGTACCGGGAACTCCTAATGCATAACATGTGTACACAACATTCACGTGACCCATCCGAGGTCCAATATACAACAATTTATCCTCATTTAATGTCCATTTATATCATTTGAATAACAGAATACAAGGCCCGAAAGCATGGCAAAGCATTCTCAAAATTTCAGATTTTTGGAAAACCTACCGGTAGGTTTTGTCTACTGGAAAATTCCTACTAGAAACCTACCTGTAACCTACCGGTAGGTTTTGCTTGTTTTCCCACGACTCTTACCTTTTTCATTTCCAATTCATTCCAAAACCAACCCAAACTCATATAACATATATTTGTACATCAAACATAGTTAATACAAGTTCTATTACAATCATTTTCATATGATTACATGCCTAAAACATAAATTTCACAAATGTTTTACAAAATACGGTTTAAAAGCCACAAGTCAGCTTTTCTTCATCTTTGAAGCCCCGGATGAAAGCCGTCCACCAGTGTATACCCCGCACCTGAAATGTTGTCCCATAAAGGGTGAGTCACGCTCAATAGGGTATCTCCTAAAGAGGCTACTCCCCAACCTAGATGCATATGAAATGTTCACATGTAACAATTCAACAATCCTTCACATCCCAAGCAAGAATATGCATTCAATGTTGGAACTTACCATGTCATGCCATGAAATGAGATGAGATTCACTCACGCACATCAACCCGAGCCCTCACCAGCCCCATAGCACATGTTATGCCAATGTGTATGAATCCGTCATTTATGTGGCACATCAAATGACGTTTATAAATCCAGGGTCTTTCTTGGGGTGGGTATTCATGGACTTACACCAAGGGTAACAAAACCCACACGAAATTTATGGACTTCCATCGAGGGTTCTGCGTACACCCATACACTTTATGGACCGAACCAAGGGAGTGCGTACCCCAACCACCGAGTCTTGCACCCGAGGGATCTTCTAGCCATTCTTGCTAACCCTGACCCTATTTACCATGCAAATCGTGCAACTCAGCCAGGTCTTTGACCCAACTCTGCCAGGTCTTCGACCCAACTCTCCTAAGCCCACTTGTCATCCACCAAGTGTGGTGTTGACGACAACCATGCACACACACCCTCATGATGTGATATACCCGTGCATATGCAATGTGATGTACCATTGCAACAACAATATTATTGCCAATATGCTATGAATGCCATATAAACTATTTCAACACATTTCATGGTCAATTATATCCAAGCATATAATTTCCATAGTCCATCAATGCAAATATATCAGAAGTATGTATATATCAATATTTTCTACAACACAATTTCCAAGCATGTTATCAACGCACTAAATTCATTAAGACATCATGTAACACTTAACATGCCCAAACATCACATTTGTCCAATAAATTACATGCTTAGCAATTTCTAATTATCAATTTAAGCTAGAATTAATCCCTACTCATTTCCAACACCCATTTCATCACAATAATCACAATAGGCAAGTGTTAATAATTTCTAATGACCTACCCATTCCATATCTTCACCATAGGTTGGAAATAAACCTAATTAGGGAGAAAATCCTACCCTTGAAGCGTAAAAAGAGTTGTAGAACCTTCAAGAATACCACCCAATCTCAACCTTGAATTTTTCCCAAAATCCCGTCTTGGAAACTTAGGTGAAATTCACTCTTATTGGGACGTAGGCGTAGCTCTCGATGAGTAGAACAACTTTGATTCTTGGCTCGTGTTGATTCGAGCACCGTAGGGCCGTAAATCTTAGAGAGAAGGTGGAGAGTTTTCTCTTTTTCCCTCTCTTCCTCCCCAACGTGAGAACCATCAGACCAAATGGGGAAATATATGATATTTCTCCCCTTTTTATACTCCCTAAATACTTGGTCCTCATCGCGCCACATGGCCCCTTTTTCCTGGGTCCGTTTTTGCCCCGAAATGATTAAATTTCGCCCCGGTTCAAGTTCAAAATATTTTTATGTCAACTTTATTTAAATTATTTTCCAAAATTTTGAAATTTTATTAAAAATTTCGTTTTTGGGTCACCCGAGACCCGACCGTCTCGTAAAACGCGAAAAATCCAACTATCTCAGAATTCGACGAAAATTGACGAGGTAGCTAGATTTCGCGAGACGAATCCAACGGTGAGGTCCATTTCGTCATCCGAGTTTTATAAAATTTCAAGTTTTCAACCCGTACTATAGCGAAAAATTATCGTTTTGCCCCTTCTCGTAAAAAAAAGTTTAAATTTACCCGGGTTTTACATTCTTACGCCCTTAAAAGAATTTCGTCCCCGAAATTCACACACACACATGCACATTCAACCACATGCATATGATACGGTCATATAACATAAATGACTAGAAGAGTTGTACCTCCTTCTTCGAACAAGAACGGATAACTGGTACGTATGGTGTCCTCACGCTCCCATGTTGTCTCTTCCATGCCTCAATACTGCCACAACACCTTCACTAGCCTCACGGTCTTGCCTCGCAAAACTTACTCCCGACTATCCATGATGCGCACTGGTCCCTCTTCGAAGGTCATATCCGCATCAACAATCAGCTCACCCCAATCCACTACATGTGTCGAATCTGGAGTATACTTCTGGAGTATGGAGACATGGAACACTGTGTGAACACCAGATAGATTTGGCAGTAATGCCAACCGGTAAGCCACTGTACCCACCCTCTCGAGTACCTCGAAGGGCCCGATAAACCTCAACGACAACTTTCCCTGCTTTCCGAAACTGACCACTCCTCTCTTAGGCATCACCTTCAAGAAGACATGATCACCAACCTCAAACTCTAGAGGTCGTTTTCGTCTGTCAGCATAGCTCTTCTGTCGGCTCTAAGCCGTAAGAAGACGTTTCTGTATCAGGTCCACCTTCTCTGAGGTGTCTCTAATCAAATTCGGACCCGTAGAGGGTCTCTCTCCCACGTCCGTCCAACACACCAGAGAACGACAAGGCCTCCCATATAGTGCCTCATAGGATGCCATCTGAATGCTCGCCTAATAATTATTGTTATAGGCGAACTCCACTAAGGGTAAATGCTCTTCCCAGCTACCCTTGAGATTTAGGACGCATGCCCGAAGCATGTCCTCTAATGTCTGGATGGTCCTCTCCGTCTGACCGTCCGTCTGGGGATGAAAAACAGTGCTCATCATCAAATGTGTCCCCATGGCTTGCTGGAAACTCTCCCAAAAATGAGTTGCAAACCTGGGATCCCGATCCGATACTATAGATACGGGCACCCTATGCAACTGAACAATCTCTCGTATATACAATCTACAGAATTCCTCCAATGTGAATGTCATTCGCACCGCCAAAAAGTTTACCGACTTTGTTAGCTGGTCCACTATCACCCACACCGTGTCATGTCCCCGCGATGTCCGTGGCAAGTGGGTCACAAAATCCATCGTGACGTGCTCCCACCTCCACTCAACCACCTCCAAAGGCTGGAGCAACCCTGTCGGTCTCTAGTACTCAGCCTTGACCTACTGACACGTGAGACATCGACTAACGAAATCTCCGACGTGCCTTTTCATCCCACTCCAGTAGCACTAGAGGCGAAGATCATGGTACATCTTCGTGCCACCTGGATGCATAGCAAAACGAGAGCAATGGAACTCCCTAAGGATCTCCTCTCTCAGATCTGCAGACTGGGGAACCACAACCCTTCCCCTAAACCGAAGACTACCATCTGTGTGGATGGCCCAGCCCTCCTCACTTGTGTCTGCCCATACCCAGTCCCTAATGGACAACATCTCCGTGTCCCACCCTTGGGACTCAATCACTCTGCTCAGTAGGGAAGGCATAGCCACCAAACTCCCCAAAGTGCCCTAAGCCTGACTCATATAATGTAGCCCGAATTGTCCCACAGTCTCGAGCATCTGCCATTCTCGGGAAGCCACACTAGCCAAGACTCCCAGTGACTTCCGGCTGAGTGCATCAGCCACCATGTTTGCCTTACCGGGATGGTAATGCAAAGTAAAGTCATAATCCTGCAAGTACTCCATCCATATGCGTTGCCTCATGTTGAGGTCCCGCTGTGTAAAGATGTACTTCAGACTCTTGTGGTCTGAAAACACTTCGAACTACTCACCATACAAGTAGTGGCGCCAAGTCTTCAAGGCAAAGACAATGGCTGCCAACTCCAAATCGTGTGTAGGGTAATTTTGCTCGTGGTTCTTTAACTACCGAGAAAAATAAGCCACCACCATCTCAGACTGCATCAAAACGCACCCGAGTCCGTCCTTGGAGGCATCACAATACACCGTGTACCTCTGTCCTTTCTCCGGGACTATCAAAATAAGAGCTGAGGTAAGCCTCCTCTTCAACTCTTGGAATGCCTTCTCGCACGATTCATCCCACTGGAACTTGACCTCCTTCTGGGTCAACTTGGTCATAGGTGCGGCTAGTCAGGAGAAGTCCTCAATGAACCTCCGGTAGTACTTTGCCAATCCCAAGAAACTACATATCTCGAAGACTGACTTCGGCCTCTCCCAACTCATAACTGCCTCAACCTTCTCTGGGTCAACCGACACTCCTGAAGCCGACACCACGTGTCCCAAGAATTTCACCTTCGTGAGCCAAAATTCACACTTACTGAACTTAGCGTATAACTGATGGTCTCTCAAGGTCTGGAGAACAACCCTTAAGTGATCCTCATGCTCCTCCTCGGTCTTGGAGTAGATCAAGATGTCGTTAACAAAAACCATGACGAACTGATCTAGGTAGGGCTGGAACACCCTATGCATGAGTTCCATGAATGCCGTCGGGGCATTCGTTAATCTGAAGGGCATCACGGTGAACTCAAAATGCCCATACTGCATTCTGAACGCCGCTTTAGGGATATCTGTCTCCCTAATCCTCAACCGATGGTAGCCCGTGCGTAGATCTATCTTGGAGTAGACCCGTGGCCCTCTCAGTTGATCAAACAAGTCATCAATCCTGGGCAAAGGGTACCTATTCTTGATAGTAACCCGATTCAACTGCGGGTAATCTATACATAGTCGAAGAGTCTTATCTTTCTTTTTGGAAAACAATACCGGAAAGCCCCAAGGAGAGGTACTTGGTCTAATGAACCCCTTGTCCAACAATTCTTGCAATTGGACTTTGAGTTCTTGTAACTCAGCTGGCACCATTCTATGCGGAGTTATAGAAATAGGAGATGTACCAGGGTGCAACTCAATAGTGAAGTCTACATCCCTATGTAGAGGTAATCCCGGTAGTTCATCCAGAAAAAATATCCTCATACTCACAAACCACCCGAGGTAGACCCAACTCCTGTCTCGCCTCGTCCTCCAGGGTAAGGCTCGCAAGCTAGCCCATCAACTACCCATGCTAACGACAATCATACACTACCTAGGGTAAAACATCATGTTTCTCCCCCTGAAATTTAAAGCACACACCCTCTAGTGTGTAGGCAGTGACCCTCTTCCGATCACAATCGATGACCACGCGGTGTGCCATCAACCAGTCCATCCCAAGGATGACATCAAACTCCGACATGTTCATGACCCTAAGATCCACGGTAAGTAGAATCTCTGAGATCTCTAACTCACAACCCTGACATATCTAATCAACACTCACCCTAGCTCCTAGAGGAGAACTCACATGCAATGGCTCTTTCAAGGTCTCAAACTCTAAGCCCAAATCTCTCACACATGATGCAGGAAATAAATGAATGAGATGCACCAGAATCAAATAATATTCTTGCCCATAAGCGAGAGAGTAAAAATGTACCCTGAATAACTGATTGGTCCGCTGGCTCAGTCTGAGGTGTGATGGCATAGACACGCCCCTGGGTCCCCGAAGTCCTAGCCTGTGAGCCTTTTCCTCGGCCTCGACCCATGCCCTGGCCCATCTGGCCTGATTACGGAATCTTCGCTCGTGAAGTAGTAGGGGCTTGAGTGGCATCTTGGAACTGATACTGACTTCCCTGGCCCGTGGTAGGGTAGGGAGGAACCAAGTATGTCTGTGGCTGCCCCGCTAATGACTGGGACTAAGATGTCCCATAACTCTGGGATCCCTGCCTCTGAGGACAATCCCGTCTTATATGACCCGGCTGGTGGCATAAGTAGTAAGTCTTTTGACCTGCTTGGTAGGTGGTCCTGAAGTTTCCCTTGCCTTGGGAGGATCGACCTTGGGCTTGGCCTTGATAGTCGCAGCCCTGTCCTTGATGTCCCTGCGGAGTAGAAGTCCTTTGCTTCTTCCCCGAACTAGAAGAAGAGGATTGACCCTCCTTCTTCTTGTCCTTAGCAACCGACTCGCGGATGCTCCTTGCGTCGTCCACTTCCCTCTCAATGGCCATTGCTGTCTCAACCATCGAGTCCAAGTCTTGTAGGCGGTGGCCCACAATATTTCCCCGGATGGATAACTTCAACCCATCCTCAAACCTCCTCACTTTGGCCATGTCCATGGCTACGTAATCATCGGCGAAACGGGCTATCTCCGTGAACTTAGCCACGTATTCCATCACCGTCATTGTCCCTTACTTTAAATCCAATAACTCTCTGACCTTCACCTGTCGAATAGCCATTGGAAAGTACTTGCCCATGAAGAGCTTCCGGAACTCTCCCCATGTAATTGCCTCTAAGTTCTTCGAGGCCCTTGCCCAATTCCACCATAATTGGGCTTCTCCTTCTAGCTGGAATGCAGCTAGCCTTATCTTAGTGGTATCGGAGGTGATCTCCATAGCCTCTAAGATCTTGTTGACTTGTCGGAACCAATGGTCGGCCACCATCGGATCCGCCCCTCCCTTAAAAATCGGAGGCTTGTGTGCCTTGAAATTTTGGAGGTTACTCATGCCTCCTTGACCTGCATTGGCGCTAGTTTATGCAAAGGTAGTCGTCATCATGCCTATAGCCTCTGTGAAGCTTGTTGGTCAAAGGCCGGTAGTGGTTGGTTATTGTTCCGCCCACCGCCGCGGCATCCTCTCCCTCTCTTTGCCATCTACACACAAGTCAAATAGCAATAGAGCACTAACTTAGTATCCCCAAGTAAGGACTGAAGTTGAAACATTGAGATTTCTCTCCTTGTCTCACTAGTAGAGCATGTGCCACCACTAGTAGCCGTTTACACCCTGAACCGTCCCGTTCATTCTTTTTCCGACCAAAGATTATGTTTTCTAACCCTAGTGTGTCTTTTCCATATACATCTTACCATGCATATAAACCACATAACATATAGCACATAACATGCAGCATGTAAAACACATAACATGAAATGCACAATGAATGCAATGGTCTAAACCCATGCTCCTTCAAGCCTTAGGGAAATCGTATACCAGTGCTCTGATACCAAGCTGTGACGCCCCTAAAACCAGGGGTCCTTCATCAACCGTTGATCACCCATCAACCCGTAGAAATAACCATGATTATCGCACAACCCGACATCACGTTAATAGCCACCCCTTAACCGGGATCACAAAACCCAAAATTTGGATGGAGTCTCCCTTGTACGGGGAACTCCCAATGCATAACCTGTGTACACAACATTCACATGACCCATCCGAGGTCCAATATACAACAATTTATCCTCATTTAATGTCCATTTATATCATTTGAATAAGAGAACACAAGGCCCGAAAGCATGGCAAAGCATTCTCAAAATTTCAGATTTTTGGAAAACCTACCGGTAGGTTTTGTGTACTGGAAAATTCCTACTGGAAACCTACATGTAACCTACCGGTAGGTTTTGCTTGTTTTCCCACGAATCTTCACTTTTTCATTTCCAATTCATTCCAAAACCAACCCAAACTCATATAACATATATTTGTACATCAAACATAGTTAATATAAGTTCTATTACAATCATTTTCATATGATTACATGTCCAAAACATAAATTTCACAAGTGTTTTACAAAATACGGTTTAAAAGCCACAAATTGACTTTTATTCATCCTTGAGGCCCCGGATGAAAGCCATCTACCTGTGTATACCCTGCACCTGAAATGTTGTCCCATAAAGGGTGAGCCACGCTCAATAGGGTATCTCTTAAAGAGGCTACTCCCCAACCTAGATGCATATGAAATGTTCACATGTAAAAATTCAACAATCCTTCACATCCCAAGCAAGAATATGCATTCAATGTTAGAACTTACCATATCATGCCATGAAATGAGATGAGACTCACTCACGCACATTAACCCGACGTTTATAAATCGGCACATCACATGACGTTTATAAATCTAGGGTCTTTCTTGGGGTGTGTATTCATAGATTTACACCAAGGGTAAGCCATCCCACACGGAATTTATGGACTTCCACCGAGGGTTCCGCGTACACCCACACACTTTATGGACCGAACCAAGGGAGTGCGTACCCCAACCACCGGGTCTTGCACCCGAGGGATATTCTAGCCCTTCTTTCTAACCCCGACCCTATTTATCATGCAAATCGTGCAACTCAACCAAGTCTTCGACCCAACTCTCCTGAGCCCACCCGTCATCCACCAAGTGTGGTGTTGACGACAAACATGCACACACACCCTCATGATGCGATATCCCAGTGCATATGCAATGTGATGTATCATTGCAACAACAATATTATTTCCAATATGCTATAAATGCCATATGAACTATTTCAACACATTCCATGGTCAATTATATCCAAGCATATAATTTTCATAGTCCATCAATGCAAATATATCACAAGTATGTATATATCAACATTTTTTACAACACAATTTCCAAGCATGTTATCACATAATCATGCTATCAACACACTAAATTCATTAAGACATCATGTAACACTTAACATGCCCACACATCACATTTGTCCAAGAAATTACATGCTTAGCAATTTCTAATTATCAATTTAAGCTAGAATTGATCTCTACTCATTTCCAATACCCATTTCATCACAATAATCACAATAGGCAAGTGTTAATAATTTCTACCAACCTTCTCATTCCATATCTTTATCCTAAGTTGGAAATAAACCTAATTAGGGAGAAAACTCTATCTCTTGAAGCGTAAAACGAGTTGTAGAACCTTCAAGAACACCACCCAATATCAACCTTGAATTTTCCCCAAAATTCCGTCTCAAAAACTTTGGTGAAATTCGCTCTTTTTGGGACGTAGGCGTAGCCCTCGATGAGTAAAACAACTTTGATTCTTGGCTCGTGTTGATTCGAGCACCGTAGGGGCGTAGATCGTAGAGAGAAGGTGGAGAGCTTTTTCTTTTTCCCTGTCTTCCTCCCCAATGTGAGAACCAGCAGACCAAATGGGGAGAAATCTGATATTTCTCCCCTTTTTATACTCCCTAAATACTTGGTCCTCATCGCGCCACACGACCTCTTTTTCGTGGGTCCGTTTTTGCCCCGAAACTATTAAATTTTTGCCCTGGTTCAAGTTCAAAATATTTTTATTTCAAATTTTTTAAAATTATTTTCCAACTTTTGAAATTTTATTAAAAATTTTGTTTTTTAGTCATCCAAGACCAGATCGTCTCGTAAAACGTAAAAAATCCAACTATCTCGGAATTCGACAAAAATTGACTGGGTAGCTAGATTTCACGAGACGAATCCAACGGTGAGGTCCGTTTCGTCATCCAAGTTCTTGAAAATTTTGAGTTTTCAACCCATACTGTAGCGACGAATTACCATTTTGCCCCTTTTCATAAAAAAAGTTTAAATTTACCCGGGTTTTACAGGAATGACCCCTTCAGATTAGCCAACACTTGTTCCATTTCAATTTCATCAAGATACAATCACAAACCAAACTCAAACAACAAAAGATTTTTACACTTTTCTCTTTTTCACCAAAATCACATTCAACACGATTCATCTCCTTCCCTGAGGAGACGACCTTGGAATACGATTTCCAAGTAAAACACGACACTCGAAAGTCTCTCTGCGCTTGGGGAGCACTTTTGTTCACACACACACACATACACATTTCATTCCACACATCCGTTTTCCCATTTCTTGCATTGAACCTGAGTGAGAGTGACACTCACCCACACAGATAAGCCATACACACATTAAGGGTTCATGTTCGGAGATTAGGAACGCAACGGAAAAAACCAAGCAACCATTTCCCCCTTCCTTCGGCTATCTATATATTTTAGTAGCTATTGATTATGTGTCCAAATGGGTTGAAGCAATTTCATGCCGAAATAATGATTACCGAACAGTGTTTGGAATTCCTAAATCCATTATAAGTGATGGGGGTGCACATTTTTTTGCAATCGTCCTTTTTAGAATTTGATGAAAAAGTACTTGATTTCTCATAAAATTGTAATCCCTTATCACCCACAGACTAGTGGACAGGCTGAATTAGCTAATCGAGCGATTAAATTGATTTAAAAAAAAATGGTAAACCCAGACCGCAAAGATTGGTCATTACGACTAACTGATGCACTCTGGACATATCACAATACTTTTAAAACAATTTTGGGCATGTCTCCTTATTGATTAGTCTATGGCAAGCCCTATCACCTACCTGTGAAATTGGAACACAGAGCATACTGGGCCATTAAAACAATGAACTTTGACCTAGACAAGGTTGAACTCTCAAGAAAACTTCAGATTAATGAGTTAGAGGAATTGAGAAATGAGGCATATGACAATGTGAAAATTGCAAAGGAAAGAATGAAGGTTTTTCATGATAAAAACATATTGAGAAAAACCTTTACTCCTTCACAGAAAGTCCTCTTATTGAATTCAAGGCTCCGCCTATTTCCTTGTAAGTTAAGATCAAGATAGACTGGACCTTACATTGTCAAACAAGTGTTTGGACATGGAGCAGTGGAGGTCGAAAATCCATCAAATGGTAATATTTTTATTGTCAATGGTCAGCGTTTGAAACCATTTTTGGAAGATTTTATTAAAGAAGTGGAAACCATTCTTTTAATGGATCCAGAATATTCCTACGAGATTTGCGCCTGCCAACACAAAAAGGGGTCGGGTCAGAAAAAATCCAACCCAACCCGACCCGTTGGGACACCTTTATAAGGCCTCCAACCCTTTTTCCCTTTTTCCCCATCCGCTGTTGTTCATCTCCCCTCCTTTTCTTCTTCTTCTTCTTCGTTTCTCTGTTCTCTGTAAAATGACGCACCCCCTACCAATCCATGGCCTCACACCTCAAAGACACAGTCCTATGTTTCATGATTTGCATTTTATTGCTATATTTGTACATGGGTGTCCTGCTTCTGTTTACACTAACGCACATGGGTTTCCTGCTTCTGTTTACACTAACGCACATGGGTTTCCATCCTAACCGAAACTCAAATCTTCCTAAAGATGATTAATTTGTGTATTTTGCTTGTAGGAATCGGCAGATGAACAGATCTCTACTTTCAATCCTAACTCCACTTTGTGTATATTGGTAAATTCAAAACATTGGGGACAATGTTGAGTTTAGGTTGGGGGGTGAGAACTACAGTTCATATTTCAGTTCATATATTGTGCCTTTTAAAAAAAAATTCTTGATTGTATTGTGTATTTGGTCTTGTATTTCGTATTCTTACAGTCTTTATAATGATGATCATGTCTTTAAAGCAGCTTCAATTGTCTTTGTGACTAGCAGACGTTAAAGAACCATATAGAGTGTCTTAAAGCTTTGCAAGCATGGATGGTAAACTTTTTTGGTTCAGTTTAGGAATTTTACACACTTTTCCACCTGATATGCATTCTGTGATAATGAGAAAAGCAAGATTGGTAAGAAAAACTGAAATCCGAGAACAACAGGTGAGACCAATGTGTGGCAGAAGCACTTTTGCTAAACATCGTCGTGCCAAAAGACTTGGTGCCTGTAAACAATGTGGCAAGATCTTTCACATGAAATAATATAATCAGTGTTCTAAACCAATTTCCGGTCGCGCACTCGATCGATTAGACTAGATAGTGAATGAGCAGAGTAAAGATTATCCTGAGACGTCATGCTATTCCAGTACTTTGCCTACCCGTTTTGTGCGACAGAAAATTAGAAGAGTCATTGATTGTTCAGATGGCACGGAGACTGATGAAGACTCGGATTAGATTGCTTTTTGACAAAATTGTGGAAAACTATGTTTTTGGATGAAAGCCAAAGGTCCGAATTTTTGTAAAAAGTGTAAATATCTTTTTATTAGATGTACAAAATCCATTTTAGTTGAAATAAAATATGGGCCGAGTAAGGAATGTCCTAGAATACAAAATTTAAGCGTGGGTAGGGACTTATCCTGAGACGCCATGATTTTTTTTCAAGTTCAATTTGTGTCTATAGCCTTCTTTTAATGTGTATATAAATGTGCACAAAAAAATTGATTTTTCATCTAGCGTTCGTATGCCAGGTGACGTTCGAACATTGGCTGCTTACAGTACTTTGGCCTCTGCAGGGAATGAAAAGTACTGGGAGCACCAAATGTTCGAACGCCTTGAGAACGTTTGAACTAAAATCCCACGTTTGAACGCAAACCCACGTTCGAACGTCAGGAGCTTACAGTACTATGGTCTCTAACAGAACTCAAAAGTACTGGGAGCTCTCCACGTTCGAACGCTAGAGTAACGTTCGAACCATCATTTTAAAATCCTTTTACACACGGTCGAACGTCAGTCATGTTCTAACATTGTCATCCTGCCTATAAATACCTGATTCATCTTCTTTATTTCAAATTCACCCAAAACACCCCAAAGCCGTCGGTGACCCTTCACTTCCCAGCCCTTAAAACCTCATCCATTCTCAATTTTTACCAAAGATCAACCATCCCAAACACATTCCCACCTCATTCATCATTTTTTCACCAAGAAATCCAAACTTTTCAAGCCCTAAAACCCCCAAAATCGAGAATCATGCCTCCAAGGATGAAAATGCCAGCAAGGTGGAAGACGATCAACCAAGAGCCCAATATGGTGGAGTAAGTGATCAAGGAGTGAGAGGGGAGGCCACTTATAGTCCGGAGATACGATAGAACCCGCTTCCCCAATGTTGTCAAGGCGGATAGGTATGAAAACTTCTACCAAACTCAAGCTATTGTTTGTGAAAGATAGATTGAGTTGATGGATTTTGTGGAGTTGGGGCTTTATGCCAACATGGAGGAGAGGGGTTGGAGCATGTATATGAGAAATGGTGGGGAAGCGGTGAGAGAATTGGTGCGGGAGTTTTACTCCAACGCCGAGATCATCAATGGGTCGATCAAGACTTATGTAAGGGGGACCCACATCAATGTTGATGTGGATTATATTGTGGAGATGCGGGCCGTGCCATAGGTACAAATGCCGCACTATCCCCCGAGGAAGAGTGTTGGGATAGATGTTGTGGGGGTGGAGTTGACGAGCTTGAACACATTTTCTTAGGCGGGTCGAAGATTTTTTTGGCAAGATGAGTTGACGGACAAATACAAGATGTTAAATTTGATTGACGTCTCCAACCACACCCCCATCAGACGTAAAAATGAAATCCTCCCAAAGATGGCCTGATTGCTATATGCAATAGGAAGGGGCCACTGCATAGACCTCCCGACATTGATCTTGATAGAGATAATGAAGGGGTGTGACGTGAAGAGAAAGTCACTCCCCTTCGACACCCTTGTGACGGAGATGTGCTTGGACCATGGAGTCCAAGTCAGGCCACAGATGGGAGTGCAGAAGTCGATGGGACCACTGAAAAAGGATTCCTTCCGACGGAGCCAAGGTCACAGTGGCGGCCCGGCGATGAGACAGGACAAGCCATCGGGCCGAGGCACCGATGAGGTGCAGGATGTTTTGGATGAGGAGGAGGAGAGCGAGGCTGAGAGAGCCCATGAGCAGACCCATACTGAGGCAGGTCCCAACACTAGCATCCAGCGATCACTACGAGAGATTATGCTTGGCATCGAGGCCAAGCAGGATGAGATTCTCTGACAGCAGGAAGAGATTCTCAGCTATTTGAGGGGTGGAGCTGGAGGAGCTGGAGAGATGAGAGAGTGAGAGAGAGATTTCTGTACTTGAGAGTTTTGTGGATTGTTTTTTTGGATGTTTGAATCTTTTGTGCTAAACTATAATATTTTGTGAAATGAATGGATCAGTTTTTTTTCTTTTTATCACATTTATCTTTTTAAATGCATTTGTTAAAATTTAGCATTACATTGTTAATTGTTAAGAACATATGATAATATTGAGATTGATTGCTAAAAGTGACTAAAGAACATGATCGGTTTGACACCTCACCTAACAATTCAAACTTAAAAACCACATGTTTTTGAAAAATTGCATTTTCTCTATACTTAAATGTCAAATGTACATTGGTGTTTGTTATTCTTAAGGTACAGGATGGCCAGACTCGAAAACAGAATTGATATATAACCGACATTCTTTGAAAAAATTGACATGACCAGCGGAGATAACGAAAAATACCATGGTAAGTTTCGAGCCTTGCGATGCTTTTGAGAGACAATCAACATTTACTCAACTATTCTTGAATAATCTCATTAAAAGTGTTATTGATTGACGCAACTGGAGTAATCTATTGATGTATCCCACCAAAAATCTGTTCATACGACACATACATATGCACATGCTTGAGAAAGGATCTTAGGTCATCTTTGATTTAATTTTGAGTCTTAGCCATTTCTTTTACAAAATTATATCTCTAGTTAGCCGGGATTGAGCCTTTAAAAGTGTGAATTCTTTTTCATATAACCCATATGGTAACCGAGCCACAGGAAAAATATATTTGACATACCTTTGCTATCTAATTTTCTTACACCCTCTGATAAATCAATATGATACAGAAAATCAAGAGAAATAGAAAAGAAGATGGTGGCTACTGTTCAAAGAAAGAAAATTCTGTGGAAACAACTGAAAAGAAAGAGACAGAAAAACAGAAAATGGCCAAGAAAGTGAAAAATGAGAAAAAGAATGAAAGAAATATCATATAGGTGAAGTTTCGAAAAGCTAGAAAGAGGTGTGCTACACTAAGGATAGTTTTTGAATACCATAGACGTCGTTTCGTTAGCCACTGACCTCTGGCCACATTACAACCTATAAAAAGCCCTAATTGATCTCAAGTCTGATGCATATGTAAGTCGTCGTCCAAAAGTCTGGGGTATATTAATAGTATTACTTTATTTGTATCAATATTCTTCCATGAGATTATGTCAAACATGATTAGTTTGTTTCCTTAGAGATTTCACTCCCGTACTAATTGTGCATATGAATTTTCAATTAACCTTCTTCTGATAACATGCACCTTGAGAGAAAAGTCACTATAATTGGAGGGAATTTTTGCTGAGAGCACTCTAAAGAGGTTTGTGAAATCAAAGCTATCCATGAAGGGTTGTAAAGAGGAGTGTTTGTTATATAACAATTCTTGTCGCTAGAATGATTATTCTGACTACATAGGGAATTTAAAATACCAATGTGACAAATGCTTATTTTTGCATAGAATAAATACCTATGAAAGAGAAGTATGCGGGAGATAAGTCGAAATTGAGGGTTGGGTGGCTCAACGACCATAATGCTAACCCACTTTGACCAGCAATCTCACATACACATCTGTTCAACTAAATTTTGTGGGTAGCTTCACTGAAAACCCTCACGAGACAACACTCGTCCGCTAGGGGAAACCAAGTGGTTTAACGGCTTGTTGCATATGCTAAATGCAACCGGATGACCTACGAAAAAGGCATTGTAAATAATTTCTCATTTAATTGTTATTGTATTACTAGAGACTAGCAATATTTAGGTTGGGGGTTGTGATTAATAGTTAAAATTAACATCTTACTATGCCTTTTTAAGACAAATTACGTTTTGATAGAATTTCAATGATGACATTTCCAGACAAAAATTGTACAAGGGCCTAATGTCAATAGATATCAAACTTTCGTGCAACACCCGCATGTTCTGGAAGAAATTGGAGAAGGTTGAAACAAGGCATGAATGTTCGAACGCCAATCCATGTTCGAACGTCCCCTTGAATTATTGGAAGACTAGACTGTTGAGAGGATGATACATGGTGTGTTGCAGCTAAGAAGAAAAACAAAGAGGTACTTGAGTATCACATTCGAACGCTAATCCATGTTCGAACGTTGGCTTGAATTAATCGAGGACCCCCTGGAAGAGTGCTATTGCCTATGGCGTGTGGAAGTTGCTCTCACATAAGAGCAAAGGCCACTTGAGTAGGAAGTTCAAACCCCATCTAGCATTCGAACGCCCATCAAAGAAGATAGGAGACAACGTTCGAACTCCATCTAATGTTCGAACGTTGTTCCCAGACAGGTTGCAGAGTGGTTGATTTTCTATCCGGACCTTGGGGCTTTCACTTGGACTTTGAAGACCTTGTACTATTCCTTCACACTCCCTTGTCCCCTCCTCCTTGCCTATAAATACTTCCATTGTGGGAGCTTCAAAGGGCTAGACTTAGAGCTAGAGCTAGTTGTAGAGTTAGACTTAGATTTACATTTACTTGCATAGAGAAAGATAGATCATCTTTTGGTTGAGGTGGAAACCCTCCAAAAGTGACTAGCTTTCTTCTACTTTCATTATTAGTTTCATTTCCTTCCATTGTTTAAGCTTCCTTCTTCCCTTAGAGGAGTGAAACTATTCCACTTTTCTAGAGCTTTACCAAAGGCAAACTCAACCCTACAGTGTGTGTCTAGGAAACGTTGTGGATCTAGGTAAACAAACTAGGTATATAAGCAAATTAAAAAAATATACCTACAGTGCGTGTCTGCAACTCAGGGCAACAATGCTCTGATACCACTTGTTGTTCTAGGAGGGGAGAAGCGTTGTGGATCTTCCCTCACGCTTATACACGTGGAGCGCGCAACACTACCTAGGGAAGGTGAATAGGTTTGTTAAACTTTACGCTTAATCAATCACAAGTTAAAATCTATTACAACCTAGATTCCCTCTTCTCACAAGAATTTCCTAGTTAATGGTGAGAACCCCTTTTTAATCACAACGACCCATATGAACCCATGAAGATTAGTGTATTGATTTTAGCAATTAATTGATCAACCCTCAATCTCCCCACGAGGATCCCAACTCAATGATCCAAACCCTTGGTACACAACTATGGAAGATGAATACATTCAATCAAACGTGCAATCAAACACCTAGTGCACGTGTGTGCATTAAATTACAAGTGTTTATGTAAAAACAATAAATGACACAAATGATTTATTGACGCGGAAACCCTTCCTTTGTAAAAATCACAGGGAAGCTTCTCGGTTTACCAAGAATTCACTTACAAGTACTTGAGTCTTCTTCCTCAACCAACACCAAGGTTACATGCTCCTTCCTTCAAAAAGCCTCTCCGCAATGGGCCTCCTTGATATCCTGGAAGTTGGATTCACCTCCGCGAGGATACTCTAGGCCTCATGCAATCTCGGGCGCATCAACGATCAGCAGAATGCACGCCCAATCAAGATCTTCAACACTAAGTGGTAAGGTCGGGTCGAATCTCTAGATTGTTGCCTTGGGTTTAGGGATATAGGGTTGCGTTGTGATCTCAACGGTGTAAGAGGCAAAAATTTAGCGCACAAAAGAGATACCTGAGCTTGGGAAAGGCATTCCTTATTTATAGGCCTTCAAAATAAGAGCAATCTTGGTCAACAAGAAAACTAAAATTTGTGAACAACCAAATCGACCTAGGAGTGCAGACCGCTCAAGCAACCCTAGAGAATGAGCCTTGATCTCCTCCTTTTGGAATTTTCCCTTTTTCTACCTTAAGTCATAAAGAGACTGCTCTAGCGAAGGCTAGTGATCATAGGGAGGTGCCTTCTCGGTTTTTTTCAGCCTAAAACAGACAAAAACTTATCCACTTGAGCACTAAAGAGTGTTGCTCAAGAGGGGTCCACTAATGGCTTAAACTATGTTTTCGAAAATGTAAAATAGTTTTAGAAAATCTTTTCATTGAGAAACACCTAGGAGCCATACACGGATTAATCGCGATTCCATTTAACTCTAATCCTCCAAAGTCTATTAAGCCAAGGGATCATCTTAGATGTGTAGGCCATTATCTTGTCCTAAGCTTGAAGGGGACAACATAGTGCTTTTGATGTAGATTTGACCCTTGTTCTCCTTCCTTTAATGACGCGTTCGGATCTTCTTTGTTGTAGAATCATGATCGTGGAATAAGTTGAGATTTATAATGGATTCCAAGAAATTAGCCAATTACAAATATATGATCAAACAAGATCGCTAATCAACATAATACCAACTATTTACATCCACTAATAAAAGTAATTGAGTAGTAAGTTATTCAAGTAATCCAATCACTATTAGAGTTATTGACATACGAAAAGCAAATAAAGTTAAGGTCACACCATTTGTCAAGTTAATAGTACATACCACCCCAAAACTAACACTATATACCAGACAGTAATAGGAATAAACACATGAGCGGTTTCCCCACGCACAAAGTAAATTTACATTATATATAAAAACTTAAGTTTAGATTCCTGTTTATCATCCAAACCTCGGTCGTTACAATTCACCTAGCTTAAAGGAACTTCGTACTCAACTCATAATTGTGAATACTAATATTGAAATACTTATTCAAAATCTCGGATTGCAAGCCATAGAATCATAGCATGACGCGAAATAACCTTAAATGTATACTTACCACAAAAATCCTTATGTGTCCTGATTACCTATCATCATATATATTTGTCCCTTCTTAAGGATTCCTTAGTCACCCCTAATATGATTTTATAGCGTGCCTTGTCGTTGTATCACTGGTGGTTGTGATCCCTTACCCAACAATAGATCGCTAGAAGGCAAACAAATTAGGTATATAACCAAATTAAAAAGTATACCTACGATTATTTGTTAATTTACATTATATATACAAAGTTAAGTTTAGTCTCTGCAACTAAGGGCAACAATGCTCTTATACGACTTGTTGTTCCAGGAGGGGAGAAACGTTGTGGATCTTCCCTCACGATTATACACGTGGAGTGTGTGACACTACATACAGTGGGTGAATAGGTTTTTAAACTTTACACTTAATCAATTACAAGTTAAAATCTATTACAACCTGAATTTCCTCTTCTCACAAAAATTCCCCGATTAATGGTGAGAAACCCTTTTTAACCACAATGACCCATGAAGATTAGCATATTGATTTTAGCAATTAAGTGCTCTACCCTCAATCTCTCCACAAGGATCCCAACTCAATGACCCAAACCCATGGTACACAATTATGGATGATGAAGAAATTCAATCAACCATACAATCAAGTACCTAGTGCGCTTGTGTGCATCAAATCCCAAGTGTATATGTAAAAACAACAAATGACACAAGTGATTTGTTGACGCAGAAATACCCTGGGTAAATATCATAGGGAACCTTCTCGGTTCACGAAAATCAATTCCACTACTCGTGAATCAGCTTGCAAGTACTTTAGTCTTATTCCTCACCCAATACCTTTGTTAGATGCTCCTTCCTTCAATAAGCCTCTATGCCATGGTCCTCCTTGACATCTTGGACGACATAAGTTGGATTCACCTGCTTGAGGATCCTCTAGGCCTCATGCAATCTCGGGCGCACCAACGATCATCGGAATGCGGGCACCAATGGGTTTGGCCTTCGACCAATAAAGATCTTGAACACCAAGTTATGAGGTCGAGTAGAATCTCTAGATTGTAGCCTTGTGTTTAGGGATCTTTGGTTGCGGTGTGATCTCAAAGGTGTAAGAGGCAAGAATTTAGCTCACAAAAGAGATACCTTAGCTTGGGAAAGACATTCCTTATTTATAGGCTTTCAGAATAAGGGCAATCTTGGTCAACAAGAAAACTCAAATATGCGAACAACCAAATCAACCTATGAGTGTAGACCACTCGAGTGACCCCAGACGGTGAGCTCTTATCTCCTCCTTTTGGCCTTTTCCCTTTTTCTTTCTTAAGTCATAAAGAGACTGTTGTAGCGATGGCTAGTGAGCATAGGGAGGTACCTTCTGGTTTTTTCAGCCTAAAACAAACAAAAACTTATCCTCTTGAGCATTAAAGGGTGTTGCACAAGAGGGGTCCACTAATGGCTTAAACTATGTTTTCGAAAACGTAAAATAGTTTTAGAAAATCTTTTCGTTGAAAAACACCTAGGAGCCATACATAGATTAATCGCGATTCCATTTAACTTTAATCCTCCAAAGTCTATTAAGTCAAGGGATCGTCTTATGTGTCTAGGTCATTATCTTGTCCTAAGCTTGAAGGTGCAAACAGAGTGCTTTTGATGTAGATTTGACGCATTATCTGATTTAAATCATAACACCCATGTATAAGTGGTCAAATTGTAGTATTACTCAGTTAAGTCCGAGGTCAAACCCACAAGGAGCTATCTGTTAGAATTTAAAATAGAAAAGGGTAAGGCTGTCGTGCATGTAGTGTGCTTTACAATATCATATGGTGGAAACTTAGAACTGATCAAATAAATACTTAAACTCAATTTTTGATTATAGTAATTAAAAAGCTACTCTTTAGTTCGGGGATCCAACATGATCTTGGAATTGCTACCTTACAACAATTAAGTTTCATATTACTGGAAAGTTATCCGGTAGGTTTGATGTATAAACTGAACCATATCACAGCAACTGATTATGTTAGCCGGAAGGTCTATGTACCGTACAACAATCAAATAAACCTAAGTAAACACGAAGGTGAACATTCAAAAATTTTACTTTAGCTATTCGATCGGCAGGTCCATGATTCAATGAAGAAGGAGTTTTGATTTATGCATTGAATCAAAAGCATTAGCTATGGCGAGATTTAACCCGTTTATAACCAATCTCCTGACTATTACATAAAACCCAACTACATGCATCATTGTATCATGCATGAGGTACGTAACAACATAAAGAAAAAAATCAGCATTGAGCCACCGTCCGGACGGTGGTAATCCACTGTTTTTTTGCTCATTAGCCCCCTTTCTGATTTCCAGTGTCTTGCCATCATCCGGATGGTGCCTCAATGCTGATTTTTTTCTTTATCTTTTCTCCTTACTTCTTCTTTGCACTTTAGCCCTCCAATTCCTCCTTATAACATATGAAACCCTACAAAACATATATTTCAAACATTAGACATAATATAATCTAAATTAAAAACTTTGAAATAATTAAAACACATAAATTTAAGGTCACACTATTTTTCAAGTTAATAGTACACACCACCCCAAAACCAACAATTTGATATACTAGACACTACTAGGTCATTACCTTGCCCAAAGCCTGAAGGTGCAAACATAGTGCTTTCGATGTAGCTTTGACGCAAGATCTCCTTCCTTTGATGATGCTTTTGGATCTACTTTTTTGTAGAATCATGAGCATGGAATAGGTTGAGATTTATAATGGACTCCACGAAATTAGCGAATTAAAAATATATGATCTAACAAGTTCGCTAATCAATATAATTGCAACAATTTACATCCACTGATACAAGTAATTGAGTACTAAGTTATTCAAGTAATCCAACCACTATTTGAGTTACTGACATACGAAAAACAAATAAAGTTAAGGTCACACTATGTGCCATGTTAATAGTATATACCACCCAAAAACCAACACTCCTATATACTCGACACTATTAGGAATAAACACATGCGCAGTTTCCCCCCACACATAGTCTATTTACGTTATATATACAAAGTTAAGTTTAGAATCCTCTCCATCCTCGAAACCTCGATCGTTACAATCTACCCAGTTTAAAAGAACTTTGTACTCAATGCATCATTATGAATACTAATATTGAAAGATTAATTCAAAAGTTATACTTACCTTAACGTTCTTATGTATCCTGATTACCCATCTTCATATAAATTCTTCCCTTCCTAAGGATTCCTTGATCACCCCTTGTGTGGTTTTGTGGCGTACCCAGTTGTTGTCCAGCTGGTGGTCGTGATCCCTCACCCAACGATAGATCTCTAGAAGGCATACAAACTAGGTATATAAGCCACTTAAAAAACATACCTATAGTGCTTCTCTACAGCTCGAGTCAACAACGCTCTAATACCACTTGATGTTCCAAGAGTGGAGAAAGGTTGTGGATCTTAACTCACGATTATACATGTGTTACGTGCGACACTACCTAAAGTTGGTGAATAGGTTTTAAACTTTACACTTAATCAACCACAAATTAAAACCTATTACAACTTGAATTCTCTCTTCTCACAAGAATTTCACGATTAATGGTGAGAACCCCTTTTTAACCACAACAACCATGAAGATTAGTGCATTGATTTTAGCAATTAACCACTCAACCCTTAATCTCTCCACGGGGATTCCAATTCAGTGACCCAAACCCTTGGTACGCAACTATGGAAAATGATGACATTGAATCAAATGTACAATCAAACACCTAGTGCATGTGTGCATCAAATCACAGATGTATATATAAAAAAAATAAATGACACGAGCGATTTGTTGATGCGAAAACCCCTCCTCGGTAAAAATCTCAGGAAACCTTCTCAATTCACCAAAATCAAATCCATTACCTAAGAATCAGCTTACAAGTACTTGAGGCTTATTCCTCAACCAATACCATGGTTAGATGCTCCTCCCTTAAATAAGCTACTCCGACACAGACCTCCTTGACATGTTGGATAACGTAAGTTGGATTCACCTCCTTGAGGATCCTCTAGGCCTCGTGCAATCTCGGGCGCACCAACGATCAACGTAATGCACACACCATTCGGTTTGGTCTTTGACCAATCAAGATCTTCATCACCAAGTTGTGAGGTCGGGTAGAATCTCTAGATTATAGCCTTTGGTTTAGGGATCTAGGGTGGCGGTGTGATCTCTAAGGCGTAAGAGGCAAGAATTTAGCTCACAAAAGAGACACCTTGGCTTGGGAAACATATTCCCTATTTATAGGCCTTTAGAATAAGGGCAATTTTGGTCAACAAGAAAACTCAAATTTATGAAAAACCAAATCAACCTAGTAGACCACTAATGCCTCAAACTATGTTTTCGACTAGTAAAATAATTTTAGAAGTTCTTTTCTTTGAAAAACACCAATGAGCTTTACACGGATTAATCGCGATTCCATTTAAATTTAATCCTCCAAAGTCTATTAAACCAAGGGATCATCTTAGGTCTCCAAGTCAATCAAGTACTTGAGTCTTATTCCTCAACCAATACCATGGTTAGATGATCCTTCCTTCAATAAGCCTCTCCGCCATAAGCCTCCTTGACATGTTGGACAACATAAGTTCGATTCACCTTCGCAAGGATCCTCTAGGCCTCCTGCAATCTCGCCCGCACCAACGATAATGGGTTTTGTCTTCGACCATTCAAGATCTTCAACATCAAGTTGTGAGGTTGGGGAGAATCTCTAGATTGTAGCCCTGTGTTAAGGGATCTAGGGTTGCAGTATGATCTCTAAGGCTTAAGAGGCATGAATATAGCATACAAGAAAGATACCTTAGCTTGGTATAGACATTCCCAATTTATTGGGCTTTAGAATAAGGGCAATCTTGGTCAACAAGAAAACTCAAATTTACGAACAACCAAATCGACCTAGGAGAATAGACCGCTTGAACGACCCGAGAGGGTGAGCCTATATCTGCTCCCTTTAACCTTTTCCCTTTTTCTTCCTCAAGTCATAAGGAGACCGCTCTACCGAAGGCTAGTGAGCATAGGGCAGTCCCTTTTTTTTTTAAGCGTAAAACCAAACAAAAACTAGTGCCCATGCTCAAGAGGGGTCCACTAGTGGCTTAAACTATGTTTTTCGAAAATGTAAAATATTTTTAAAAACTCTTTTCGTTGAAAAACACCTAGGTACACAGGTTAATTGTGATTCCATTTAACTCTAATCCTCCAGTGTCTATTAAACCAATGGATCATCTCAGGCCTTTAGGTCATTACCTTGTCCTAAGCCTGAAGGTGCAAACAGAGTGCTTTCGATGTAGCTTTGACGCTAGATCTCCTTCCTTTGATGACATTTTCGGATCTTCTTTGTTGTAGAATCATGACCGTGGAATAAGTTGGGATTTATAATGGATTCCATGAAATTAGCCAATTAAAAATATATGATCTAACAAGTTCGCTAATCAATATAATGCCAACAATTTACATCCGCTAATACAAGTAATTGAGTACTAAGTTATTCAAGTAATCCAACCACTATTTGAGTTACTGACATACGAAAAGCAAATAAAGTTAAGATCACACTGTGTCTTGTTAATACTATATACCACCCAAAAACCAACACTCCTATATACTAGACACTATTAGGAAAAAACACAGGCGCAGTTTTCCCTAGCACAAAGTATATTCACGTTATATATACAGTTAAGTTTAGAATCCTCTGCATCCTCAAAACCTCGATTGTTACAATCTACCCAGTTTAAAAGCACTTTGTACTCAAAGCATCATTATGAATACTAATATTGAAATATTAATTCAAAAGTTATACTTACCTTAACGTTCTTATGTTTATGTATCCTGATTACCCATCATCTTATACATTTTTCCATTCCTAAGGATTCCTTTATCACCCCTAGTGTGATTTTGCGGCGTACCCTGTCGTTGTCTAGCTGGTGGTCGTGATCCCTCACCCAAAGATAGATCTCTAGAAGGAAAATAAACTAGGTATATAAGCCACTTAGAAAATATACCTACAATGCGTCTCTACAACTCAGGTCAACAACGCTCTGTTACCACCTGCTGTTCCAGGATTGTAGAAAGGTTGTGGATCTTCACTCACGATTATACACATGTTGCGTGCGACACTACCTACAGTTGGCCAATAGGTTTTTAAATTTTACACTTAATTAATCACAAATTAAAAGCTATTACAACTTGAATTCTCTCTTCTCACGAGAATTTCATGATTAATGGTGATAACACTTTTTAACCACAATGGCCCATGAAGATTAGTGCATTCATTTTAGCAATTAATCACTCAACCCTTAATCTCCCCATGGGGATTCCAACTTAGTGACCCAATCCCTTGGTACGTAACTATGGAAAATGATGACATTGAATCAAATGTACAATCAAAGACATAGTGCGTGTGTGTGCATCAAATCATAACTGTACATGTAAAAACAATAAATGACATGAGTGATTTGTTGACACGGAAACCCCTCCTCAGTAAAAATCTCAAGAAACCTTCTCAGTTGACCAAAATCAAATGCCCTACCCGAGAATCAGCTTACAGGTACTTGAGGCTTATTTCTCAACCAATACCATGGTTAGATGCTCCTCTCTTCAATAAGCCTCTCCGACACAGACATCCTTGACGTCTTGGATAATGTAAGTTGGATTCACGTCTGCGAGGATCCTTTAGGCCTCATGCAATCTCGGGCGCACCAACGATCATCGGAATGCACGCACCAATGGGTTTGGTCTTCGACCTATCAAGATCTTCAACACCAAGTTGTGAGGTCGGGTAGAATATCTAGATTATAGCCTTTGGTTTAGGGATCTAGGGTGGCGGTGTGATCTCTAAGGCGTAAGAGGCAAGAATTTAGCTCATAAAAGAGACACCTTAGCTTGGGAAACACATTCCCTATTTATAGGCCTTCAGAATATGGGTAATTTTGGTCAACAATAAAATTGAATTTTGTGAACAACCAAATCGACCTAGGAGAGCAGACCGCTTGAGCGACCCCCAAAGGGTGAGCCCTTATCTCCTCCATCAGGCATTTTCCCTTATTCTTCCTTAAGTCATAAAAAGACCGCTCTAGCGAAGGCTAATGAGCATAGAGCGGTCCCTACTTGTTTTTTTTAAGCGTAACACCAAACAAAAAATTGTCCACTTTAGCACAAAAGGGTGTTGCTCAGAAGGGGTTCACTAATGCCTTAAACTATGTTTTCAAAAATGTAAAATAATTTTAGAAGATCTTTTCGTGGAAAAACACCAATAAGCCTTGCACGGATTAATCACGATTCCATTTAAATTTAATCCTCCAAAGTCTATTAAACCAAGGGATCATCTTAGGTCTCCAGTTCAATCAAGTACTTGAGTCTTATTCCTCAACCAATACCATGGTCAGACGATCCTTCCTTCAAGAAGCCTCTCTGCCATGAGTCTCCTTCACGTCTTGGACAACGTAAGTTGGATTCACCTTCACAAGGATCCTCTAGGCCTCCTATAATCTCGCCCGCACCAACGATAATGGGTTTTGTCTTCGACCATTCAAGATCTTCAACACTAAGTTTTGAGGTCGGGGAGAATCTCTAGATTGTAGCCTTGGGTTTAGGGATCTAGGGTTGCGGTATGATCTCTAAGGCTTAAGAGGCAAGAATTTAGCATACAAAAAAGATACCTTAGCTTGGGAAAGACATTCCCAATTTATTGGGCTTTAGAATAAAGGCAATGTTGGTCAACAAGAAAACTCAAATTTACGAACAACCAAATCAACCTAGGAGGGCAGACCTGTAATGCCCCAAAATCCCCCTTGGACGGCATTACTATCTAAAACCATTCACATCATGAGAGCAACTAAATGAACTTCATAACTAAAGAGAATTTCATTCATGATCCACAATATATACAACATCATCCAAGAGAATATGCCCAACTATGGCAATTATATCCCAAAAATCAACTATTATCTTGCAGCGGAATAACAAAATATTAGACTTCACATTGTCTCAAAATGAATTTCCTAGTCTAAAACATAAGAGAATTTAGCTCTAAACGTCCACCTCGGGATCCACGTTTCCATCTATTGGAGCTTCCCAATGTACCGACTCATCAACTCCGAGCTCCTCCTCTAGACCATAATCTGAAATATATATTGTTTGTAAGGGGTAAGCACTAAGCTCTGTAGGAAAATCCTCCCAAACTTGAATAAGGTTTCGAAAGCATATAAAACAGTAGGTCTTATTTTATAAATATCATATATAGCTTTTGAAGGAAAACAGAGACATTTCAGTGGATCTCAAGTTTGCACAATAACAATAATTAAATGAAAAAAAGTAACCAATTCCCAAAAATAACCATTCCAACAAGTTACCATTTCCACAATAACCATTCTCACAATAAACTCCTTTCCACAATAAACCATAACCAACCTTTGCACAATAAACAACAGTCCACAATGTATCTCAAACCACAACTTGTATCTGTATCTCAGGTATGATGTATGACATCGCATGAATAAACACATCGCGAATATCCTGGCCCACACACACACACCCAATCCTAGCAAGGATATACAACTTTAGGAAGGGTGTATACCGACGCATCGGCAGTGACGAATCCAACCCAGGAATAGTATACTAACCCTTAGCCTCGGTATCACGTGAGCAAATAGTGGTTTGGTCCTCACAAGGCACCAACCCCACTACGAGTGGTAGGAAAAATTCAAACACGCACGGAGTAAGAAACGCATCTACCCACTCTACGATACCCGATCAACGGCCACCCATGTTCATCCAAACATCCACACAAGAGATACAATACCAACTAATTTCTCAAATCACAAGTAAATCAAAAACCCTCAATTCCATAGGTATTTTTCCAACGGAGCAATTCAAGAAAAATATGCAAGAGATCCTCAAACATATATTTTTATTGTTCAAACAAAGCACTAGAGTTTTGAAATCAAGAACAAAGGAATATCAAGAAGAAAATCCATATTTCTCAAAAACTAGAGTTTTGGTATCAAGAACAAGAATTTTATGGCTATCAAACCATAACTTCATTCAAAACATGGTAAGGTTTGCAAGAACATCAAGAAACAAGGATTCCATAACATATATCTAAGATTTATAGTCAAAACACACACACACACATAGAGATATATATATATAAGCCCTAACCTCAATGAACAAGAGTGAGAACAAACCCCTACCTTGCTCCTTAGTTTTTGTGTGAAGAATTAGAAGATTTGATCTTTCCCAACTTGAATCTATACCTTAATCTCTTGTTTTTCCCTTCCTTCTTATTCTCCAAGGCTCTCTAGTGATTAGCATTGATGAAATGGGGTGAAAATGGGAGAAAACACCCAAAACAAGTATGGGATGTGAAGCCCCCGGTTTGGTGCATCTGGACGCTTGTTTCTTTGTGTCCGGACGCGTGTTTCTTCGCCCAACTTTCTGCGACACGTGTCCGGACGCATGTCTATTCCCGTCCGGATGCTGGTGACAGTATACCCTCAACTTTCAGATCGATTTTGACCTATTTAGAAGTCGATTCAGACATTTTTTGTGAAATACACTTTTGTAGCCCTTGAAGTCTAGTTTCTACTATCCAATAATCAGATCAATCGGAGTTAGGAGTATAGATTTATAGATAAATACTAAGGTAGTGTCAAATTTCTTCCCATCCGAATTCTTTCTAAAATATGTGTTAAATCCGGAATACTTCATAACATCTAATACACCCCATATTACCTCTCCCAAGGTTTCTTAATCTTCCAGATTCAATGGAAATTTTATTTTGATCTAAAAATATTTAGAAACTTACCTAATAACCTTTCCCAAGTTTAAACGCCTTCGAAACTTAAACTTCACAATCAATTTGCCTCCCTAGTATTTATTCCTACTGTTACAATCTATATGGTTAATTCTTAGGTCATTACATATATAAGAATTACCAAACAATTACATTACTATATTAATATAAACATGTGGGGGTTTACAAGACCGCTCAAGCAACCTGAGAGGGTGAGCCTAGATCTCCTCCGTTTGGCCTTTTCCCTTTTTCTTCCTCAAGTCATAAGGAGACCGCTCTAGCGAAGGCTAGTGAGCATAGGGCGGTCCTTGTAACACCCCCCTCCCCTTGGTAGATATTGTCCGCTCTGGCCCCACCGGCCGCTGGCCCACCGGGCCGCACGGATTTGTTCCTCCCAGTTGACCCTGGGAAAACGCGTCTACCAAATTTAGGCGAGAGCTTACTTATAAAGCCCAGCAACTCCCTCTCCCTCACCGATGTGGGAACCAGGATCTCACAATCCACCCCCCTTAAGGCTGCACGTCCCCGTGCAAGGCCCCATCCTCGGCTAACCGGGGAGAGTCGGCTCTGATACCAAACTTGTAACACCCCCTCCCCTTGGTAGATATTGTCCGCTCTGGCCCCACCGGCCGCTGGCCCACCGAGCCGCACAGATTTGTTCCTCCCAGTTGACCCTGGGAAAACGCGTCTACCAAATTTAGGCGAGAGCTTACTTATAAAGCCCAGCAACTCCCTCTCCTTCACCGATGTGGGAACCAGGATCTCACAGTCCTTTTTGGTTTTTTTAAGCGTAAAACCAAACAAAAACTAGTCCGCTTGGGTACTAAAGGGTGTCACCCAAGAGGGGTCCACTAGTAGCTTAAACTATGTTTTCGAAAATGTAAAATAGTTTTAGAAAATATTTTTGTTGAAAAACACATAGAAGCCATACACAGATTAATCGCGATTCCATTTAACTCTAATCCTCCAATGTCTATTTGATGAGTATAGAATATCGCACATCATGTATCTCTTGGCACCCATTTTATAATTGCTTTTGTGGAGAAAATGGTGAAAATTGCGTTTAATCTAACAGTTAATGGAGTTTTGTGTGATTGTAGGTAAAGAGCACCTAAGGACATGTTTTAAGTCTCCCATCGAGTGCTTAAAGACAATGAAGAAGAAGGAGTGGCTTAACGGATGGCTCGGGATTTCAAGAAATCAAGAAAAAGCCAAAACATGTGAAAACATATCGGTAGATGTTTGTCAAAACCTATCGGTAGGTTTAATGTACTGGATTCCTTCTATCGCTGCCCCTGCCAAAACCTACCGGTAGATTTTGCTTACTGGAAAAAATCTATCGGTAGGTTTTATGACGTTTTACCAGTAGGTTTTGTCCTAAAATGCCAGAAGCCTACAAAAATGTAGGGCCTGTGGTTAGGGGAAGCATGGAAGAGGAAATGTAGGCCCTGTGGTTGCTTGTACAATACTCATAACCCTTCCACTCATAGCAATTCAGGTCTCACACTCCAAGATAGGGTTATGGACGAATTTTGACTAAGTCCTACATGATTATTCAATTACACACAAGCTTTTAGAGAGAGAAGCTCAAGGAAGAAGATGAAGTTTTAGAGAGAGAAAGTTAGGTTTTTGCATTTCCTCCTCCATTTCAGTTGTAGTAAGCTTCAAATCACTTGTAATCTTTACTTCTTGCACTTTAATCTCCTTTATTTCAAGTGTATTCAAGTCTAGCTACATGTTCTTGTATTTTTCATGTTTACATTTGGGCTTTTACTTTCCAAGCTTTCTATTTGGGTATGAAATGAACTTGTCTTTGTAGTTTAACTTCCTGTTGCATTAATACAAGTTTTAATCTTTATCTCATCACCATGTCTCTTTACATCATGTATGTGTTTTTTTTTACTATGGGTAGCTAAGCTTTTAGTTGGCTAATCCAAGGGAGACTTCCCCTTGGGTATTCTAAATCAACTCTCCTCAATTCTTCCTCGTAGTGTAAAGTGTTTGGTTTGACTAGGTTGAGTGCAGACATGGTTGTGAGCTCTTGATACACCGTAGACTTGTCACCGTGTATGCTTGAGCCTTCACCTCCATATTAATCCCTCACTTCCTAAGAATTAACCAAGCACCGAGACACCATTGGTAGAATGAATTGAGTTGATTTGGCATTCCCTTTGGAATGACCTCTTTGGATTAACCAACCTTGTTTTCTTGCATTTTTATCAAAATCTCCACTCACCAAAACACAAACTCACAAGATTTTACACTTTTCATTTCTTACAAAATCACCTTCACCACAATTCGACCTTCATTCCCTGAGGAGACAACCTTGGAATACACAATTTCAAGTAAAACACGACATTGCAAGTATCTCTATGTTTGGGGAGCACTTTTACACACACACACATTTTCATTCGCACACACGATTTGTGTAACACCCCGAATTTTCTGTTATATATTTATAGAGATATATATATATAGTAAATAATATTTGTAAAGATGTAGATATATGTAGTGACATAAGAATAAACCGTAGGAATAAATGCTATGGAGACAATTTGATTGGGAAGTTACGTGTCGAAGATGTTTAAACTTGGAAAGGGTGATTAGACAAGTTTCTAAAAGTTTGTAGGTCAAAATAATGATTCCATTGAATCCGGAAGGTCGAAAAATATTGGGAGTGGTAATATGGATGTATTGGAAGTTAGGAAGTGTCTCGGATTTAAAAATACACTTGAGCGAGAATTTGGGTAAAAATGGGTATTGAACACTACTTAGTGTTTTGGCCATAACTTTTTATCCTTAAGTCCAATTGATCTGAAATTTTTACAGTAGATACTAGACATCTAGGGCTACAAAAGTATGTCTCATGAAAATTTTCCAATTCGACCTCTAAATGGGTCAAAACTGCATTGGAAGTTGAAATAAAAATCTGGCAGTCAAACCGTACCGGTACGCCGAACTCCAGAAGCTAAACCGTACCGGTACGCGTACCGGTACGCTGAACTCCAGTAGCTACACCGTACCGGTACGCGTACCGGTACGCCCGATAAAGCCAGCCGATCCGACTGCGGGTCTTCCTCCATTTCTTCCACTATAAATACTTAAGGCCGACTATTTGAGCCCCATTTCAGCCTTCTAAACCCTAGGCACCTTTAGAGAGAAAGAGAGGGAGAGAAGAACATCCAAGATAAGGAGAGATACACCATTTTAGAAGATTAAAACCCTAGATTTCTAAGATTTCACTTCTCTACTCATTCTCTTTTCTTCCATTCTTCACCCACTCTCACCCAAATCTTTTGAAACCCTAGGGAGGGGGAATTAAAAAGGAAAAGAAAGGAAAGCAAGAAGGTCTTGAAGCTTGGGTATTTGGATAAAACTCAAGAACATTAAGGTAGGGGTTTTCTCCTTTTCTCTTACATTGAGGTTAGGGTTTATATTTATGTATGTTTTGCTTCCAAATCTTATATGTATGTTATGGAATCTCTATTTCTTGTTGCTCTTGTAATCCCTTACCATATCATGAACGAAATTAGGGCTTGATAGCCATAAATCCCTTGTATGCCTTTGAAACCCCAAATTTTCAAGGAGATTGTGTTTTCTGTTGATTTCTCCTTTTCTCTTGATTCCTAACCTTAAATATTACATGTTCTAAACTATGTTGTGCTTGGGTAATCGCTACATCTCTTGGTGTGCCTTCGAAACTCTAATTGCAAGGAAATTGGGTTCCTCTTGATTTCCCCCTTGTTCATGAGGTCTAATCTTAATGTTTGTTGTTATAAATGACACAACTTGATTGTTCCTTCACTTTTGGATTCCCAAGCTTGATATTTGTTGCTATGGATGTCAAGGCTTGATTGTTCTTTTGTCATTGGTGACCCACCTTGTTATTCCTTTATTCTTAATTTCAAGACCTTGTGTTTAATTGTTCTTGATTTCAAGTTTTATATCCATTGGCCCTTGGTATCCTGACCCAACATTCACATGTCCTCACTTCAAAACTCTATTTCTTCATGAAGTGTGGATTCTCCTTGGATATTCTTTTGTCTTGTTTTAAAAAGAAATTTAGTGTTTTGTGTTGAGTAATAAAATGATATTTCGATGATCTCATGTGTTTTTCTTAAATTGTTTTATTGAAATGTTACATGTGAAGTGGGATGGAAAAATTGGGGATTTTGGAATTGTTGGTTAATTGTGGAATGAAACCTTGAGGGTGAGAGGTTCCTTGTAAGGATGCTCATTCCGAAAAGGTAAAATTGGAGAAAATGGTGATGAAATGGTTGAATATTTTTTAAAAGGGGGGGTATTTTATTTCTTGCGTGGTTGTACGATACGAACATGGATTACTATTGACCGGGTATCATGTAGTGGGTATACGTCTTTGTATGCCACACGGGTATGAACTTTTCCTACCACATGGAGTGGGTAGACGTCTTTGTACGCCGTGTGGGTACGAACTTTTCCTATCACTAATGATCACGGATTAGTAACGTGGGTTGTGTCGGACATACAGTGTGGGTTATTGTCCATTGTACCAGAAATGGTTTCGACAAGAGTTTCCGGAAGTATGGGATTCCGCGAGAACTTGTTGGAAACGGTTTATGGTAGAATGGATTATCTATTGTATATTGGTTATTGTTCACTTTACCATAGAAGGTTTCTACAAGAGTCTTGGGAAGTATGGGATTCTGCGAGAACTTGTGGAAACAGTGTATGGTGGATTGGATTATATTTGGATATGGTTTGTTAACTGTATATTGGTTTCACTTATTCATTCAATTACTGTTGTTCCCTAAACTTGAGATCTATTAAATGTCATTGTTTTACTTCAAAAGTTATATATGATATTTTTGAAATGAGACCGACTTGTTTTACATGTTTTCTAAACCTTGTTTGAGTTTGGGAGGATTTTCCTACAGAGCTTAGTGCTCACCCCCTACAAACCAACACATTTTTCAGGTGATGCTGTAAAAGAGGACTAGTTAGAAGACGAGGAGGGAGATCCGGAGGGGGATATCTCGACGGTCCTTCTTTGTATTAGATTGAAGGGTTATTTTGGGATCATGTAAAATATCATCTTTTGTTATTCCGCTGCTAAGTTATGTTTAATGCTTTTGGGATGTAATTGCCATGAATTGGCTTATTCTTTTGGGATAATGTTATGGATACGAAATATGATGAATGAAATTCCCTTATTGATGGAATGTATTTAGTCGCTCTCATGTGGTGAATGGTCTTAGATACTAATGTCGTCCAGGGTGTGTTTTGGGGTGTTACAATTTGCCCCATTTCTAGCATCGAACCCGAGGGACACAATTCGGGTTCGTGTTTGGAGATTAGGGTGAATTGGTTCAAGCATAAAGTTGAAAAACCTATTCACCCCATCTAGGTAGTGTCGTACGCTCCACGTGTATAATCGTGAGGGAAGATCCACAGCGTTTCTTCCCTCCCAGAACAACAATTGGTATCAGAGCGTTGTTGCCCTGAGTTGCATAGACACACCGTAAGCATATTTTCAAATTTGCTTATAAAACTAGCTTGTTTGACTTCTAGAGATATATTGTTAGGTGATGGATCACGACCACCGGCAACACAAGGACAGGGTACGCCACGGAATCATACTGGGGTGATCAAGGAAACCTTAAGAAAGGATGAATGTTTATGATGATGGGTGATCAAGATACATAAGAACGTTGAGGTAAGTATAACTTTTGAATTAGTGTTTCAATATTAGTATACATAATTACGCATTGAGTACGATGTTCTTTTTAAGTTGAGTAGATTGTGACGACCGAGGTTTCAAGGATAGAGAGTAATCTAAACTTTTGTTTACTTTGTATATATAATGTAAATACATTTGGGGGGGGGGGGGGAAGCAGTTAGAGACACTCATGTCGTTATTACTAATAGTGTCTAGCATATCAGAGTGTTAGTTTTGGGTAGGTATGTACTATTAACTCGACATATCATGTGATCTTAACTTTATTTGTTTTTCGTATGTCAGTAACTCTAACAGTGATTGGTCTACTTGAATAACTTAGTACTCAATTAGTTGTATTAGTGGATGTAAATGGTTGGCATTATGTTGATTAATGAACTTCTTAGATCATATATTTGTAATTGGAAAAATTTGTGGATTCCATTGTAATTCTCAACCTATTCCAATGTCATGATGCTACATCATAGAAGATCTGAAAAGCGTCGTTAATGGAAGGTGATCATGTGTAAAAGCTACGTCGAAAGCATTATGTTTGCACCTTCAAGCTTAGGACAAGGTAATGACCTAGAGACCTTAGATGAACCCTTGGTTTAACAGACTTTTGGGGATTAGAGTTAAATGGAAATCGGGATTAATTCGAGTATGCATCGTAGGTGTTTTTCAAGGAAAATAGATTCTAAAAAATGTTTTACATTTTTGAAAGCATAGTTTAAGCCATTTGTGGATCCCCCTTGAACAACACTTTTTAGTGCTCAAAAGGACAAGTTTTTTGTCTGGTTTTAGGCTTAAAGTGTGACACCCCATTTTCCGGGGGTCCTGTATTAACCGTTGACAACTCGTCAACCCGCGGAAATACCCGTGGATGTCGCTTAACCCGATACCGCGGCACCACATTCCCTTTACCGGGATAAAAAAAATACAAGTCCAATTTCTTTCGGTTGGTTGACCTATCCGAGATCCAATATACCACCATTGGTATCCCCTTATTATCCATTTGTAACATTAGAAGGGAGGAAAACATAGCCCAAAGACTTGGCAAAAGAATAATAAAATAAAATAAAAAAATTCTGAATTTTGGAGAGCGTACTGGTACGCGTACCGGTACGCTACGCCCTCTGGACCTACGCGTACCGGTACGCCTGGCCCAGAATTGCCCTTTTTACCTATTTTTCATTTCCAAGCCATTCAAAACCCTTCCCAATTCATCAAATACATGTTTGATAAGGAATTCCATATAATACACAACTTATACAAGTTCCATTACAATTAATTCCATAATTTACACATCAAAATGGAATTTATACAAAAGTTTTACAAAAACTCGAACTAAGGCCACAAGCCGGCCCCCTTCATGCTTGATGCTCTCCAAGTGAGCCATCCGCCGGTGCAAACCCCACACCTGAAATGTTTCCCGTATAGGGTGAGCCAACGCCCAGTAAAGTAAACCCTACAAGGGCTACTCTCCCCTTAGATGCTCATGCTCATGCAACATTCATTTGTAAACAATCATTTCTCACAAGGACATGCATCCTAAGTTGGAATTCAATACTACCATGCCATGAAATGAGATGTCACTCCCTCATGCATTTCAACCCAAGTCCTCACCGACTCCTACAACACGATGCAATGCCAAAGTGTTTCATTTCATCATTTATGTTTCATCAAATGACATTTTCAAAGCTAGGGTCTTTCTTGGGATCGGACTTTTTCATGGACTTATACCAATGGTCTTCCACACCCGTACACTTTATGGGCTCTTATACCAATGGAGTGCACCCCCCAAATCACCGGGTCTTTCACCCGAGAGGTCGTCATGCCTCTTCTTGCTCATCCCGACCCAATTTATCATGCAATCATGGGCTTAGCTAGGTCTTCGACCCAACTTTTCCCAAGCCATTTCGTCAATCACCAAGAGTGGCGTTGACATCAACCATGCACACACCCATGTAATGAGATGCTTCCGTGCACATGCAATGCTATGTCCCATTGCATACCACATGATGTTCAATATGTCAAGAACAACCCATGCACAATTTCAACACATCCATGGTAAATTTATATCCTAAGCATATAATTACCATATTCATTTCAATGTTACTATATCAACATATGCATATATCAACAAGCACATTTAATTACAAATCATATCATAGGCATATGATTCCACAAGTTAAACTTAAGCATGTTATTTCAATTCAATTAAAACAACTACTTCCATTCAAACAAGGCATTTAATCAAACACCTTCTAGGCACAATTTATAAATCTCATAATCATTCCTCAAATTTCCCCAAGTTACATAACAATTCACATGTAACTTCATACACCAAAGTTAAGCTAGAAATTAGATTTAAACCATCTCTATGCTCACTTTTCCATTTCTATGACCATAAACCTATATATGAAGGTCTATCCTAGGCATAGCATATCAAAACTTTAGACTACTAACATCTAAGGAAAGATTGCACCAAAGTAGGGAGAACCCTACCTCTTGAAGCGTAATCACCCGAAGGAAGCTTCAAGAACTCATTCCTAGCCCAAGACTAGATTTCCCCCCAAATCTCCTTCTTTGGATCTTCGGTGAAATCCCTCGTTCTTGGGGTGGTTGCGTAGCCCTCGTCGAGAGGATCGACTTTAGCTCTTGGCTCGACGGAATCCGAGCGACGGAACTCCGGGAATCGACGGAGAAAGCTTGAAGAAAATTCTATTTTCTCTCTTTTCTCTCTTTTCTCTCCTCTCTCTCTTGGCCGGCCAAACAAGAACACAAGGGAAAGAAAAATCTGATTTTCTAGATATTTACCCCTATTTATAGTTTTAAATACTCGGCCCACGTCGCGCCACGTGTCCCTCGCTTAATCGGGTCCGATTTAGTCCCGAAACGATTTACTTGATCCCGGTTTAAGTTCAAAATAATTTTATTTGATCTTTAATTCAATTTTACGGAAATTTTGTAAAATTTATTCATGGGGTCGTTCATGAGATTATTCGCCACGCAGTCGCCTCGAACGACGTGCAAAAATCCGACTATATCAGAATTTGACGAAATTTGACAAGGAGACTTGTTTCCGCGATACGAATCCAACGGCGAACTCCGTTTACTCATCCGAGGTCTAGAACATGAGTATTTTAAATACGCATTATAGTGGCAAATTACTATTTTGCCTTTTTTGGAAAAAGTTCAAATTTCCCGGGTTTTACATTCTTCCCCCCTTAAAAGAATTTCGTCCCCGAAATTCACACACACATATATGCAGTCTCATGCACATGCTACAGTCATGTAATAGTAAATGACTATAAAAACGTACCTCTATCCTCAAACAGGAAAGGATAATTGGCACGTACGGTGTCCTCGCGCTCCCATGTTGCCTCTTCCACTCCGCGGTGCTGCCACAGCACCTTCACTAGCCTCACGGTCTTGCCTCGCAAAACCTGATCCCGGCTATCCATGATACGCACCGGTCCCTCCTCTAAGGTCCCATCCGCATCAACAACAAGCTCGCCCCAATCCACCACATGAGTCGGATCTGGGGTGTATTTCCGGAGCATAGAGACATGGAACACCGCGTGAACGCTCGATAAATCTGGCGGTAACGCCAACCGGTAAGCAACTGTACCCACCCTCTCAAGTACCTCAAAGGGCCCGATGTATCTCGGCGACAGTTTTCCCCGCTTACCAAACCGGACCACTCCTCTTTTAGGCATAACCTTCAAGAAGACATGATCTCCCACCTCAAATTCTAGAGGTCGTCGTCGTCTATCAGCATAACTCTTCTGTCGACTCTGAGCTGTGAGAAGACGCTTCCGTATCAAGCCCACCTTCTCTGAGGTGTCTCTAACCAAATCCAGACCCGTAGCAGGTCTCTCCCCAACCTCTGTCCAACAAACTGGAGATCGACATGGCCTCCCATATAGTGCCTCATAGGGTGCCATCTGTATGCTCGCCTGATAACTATTGTTATAGGCGAACTCCACCAAGGGTAAGTGATCTTCCCAGCTACCCTTGAGATCTAGGACACATGCCCGCAGCATGTCCTCTAAGGTCTGGATGGTCTTCTCCGACTGACCATCCGTCTGGGGATGAAAAGCAGTGCTCATCATCAGCTGTGTCCCCATGGCTCGTTGGAAACTCTCCCAAAAATGAGCCGTAAACCTGGAATCCCGATCGGATACGATAGATACGGGTACCCCATGCAACCGGACAATCTCCCGTATATATAACCTGCAGAATTCCTCCAGTGTGAAAGTCATCCGCACAGCCAAAAAGTGTGCCGACTTCGTAAGCCGGTCCACAACCACCCATACCGCGTCATGTTCCCTCGATGTCCGTGGCAAGTGAGTCACAAAATCCATCGTGATATGTTCCCACTTCCACTCAGCTACCTCCAATGGCTGGAGTAACCCTGCTGGTCTCTGGTGTTCAACCTTTACTTGCTGACACGTGAGACATCTACTAACAAATTCGCCAACCTGTCGCTTCATCCCATTCCAATAATACTGGCGACGAAGATCATGATACATCTTCGTGCCCCCTGGATGAACCGCAAAACGAGAGCAATGAAACTCCCTAAGGATCTCCTCTCTCAGATCCGACAACTGAGGAACCACAACCCTTCCTCGATACCGAAGACTACCATCCGAGTGAATGGCCCAGCCCTCGTCACCTGTACCTGCCTGTACACGGTCCCGGATGGACAATAGCTCTATGTCATGACTCTGGGACTCAACAACCCTGCTCAGTAGGGAAGGCGTAGCTACCAAACTTCCCAAAGTACCCTGAGTCTGTCCCGTGTAACATAGTCCAAACTGTCCCACAGTCTCGAGCATCAGCCACTCTCGGGAAGCCACACTAGCCAAGACTCCCCGTGACTTCCGGCTGAGTGCGTCAGCTACCACATTTGCCTTACCGGGATGGTAATGCAAGGTGAAGTCATAGTCCTCCAAAAACTCCATCCACCTGCGTTGCCTCATATTGAGGTCCCGCTGTGTAAAGATGTACTTCAGACTTTTATGGTCTGAAAACACCTCGAACTGCTCACCGTTTAAGTAGTGGCGCCAAGCCTTCAAGGCAAAGACAATGGCTGCCAACTCCATGTCATGTGTAGGGTAATTCTGCTCGTGGTTCTTTAACTGCCGAGAACCATAAGCTACCACTCTCCCGGACTGCATCAAGACGCATCCAAGTCCGTCCTTAGAGGCATCACAATACACTGTGTACCTCTGTCCCCTTTCTGGGACTATCAGTATAGGAGCTGAAGTAAGCCTCCTCTTCAACTCTTGGAATGCCTTCTCGCAAGAATCATTCCACTCAAACCTAACCTCTTTCCGGGTCAACCTAGTCATAGGTGAAGCTAGTCGGGAGAAGTCCTCAATGAACCTCCTGTAATACCCCGCCAATCCCAAGAAACTACGTATCTCGAAGACTAACTTCGGCCTCTCCCAATTCATGACTGACTCAACCTTCTCCGGGTCTACGGATACACCCGAAGCCGACACCACATGTCCCAAAAATTTCACCTCAGTAAGCCAAAATTCACACTTGCTGAACTTGGCATACAATTGGTGGTCTCTCAAGATCTGAAGAACGAACCTCAAGTGACCCTCATGCTCCTCCTCAGACTTGGAGTAGATCAAGATGTCGTCAACAAAGACTACAACAAATTGATCAAGGTAGGGTTGAAACACCCTATGCATGAGATCCATGAATGCCGCTGGAGCGTTCGTCAATCCGAATGGCATCACTGTGAACTCGAAATGCCCATATCGCGTCCGAAACGCCATCTTAGGGATATCTGTCTCCCTAACTCTCAACTGATGGTAACCAGTGCGGAGATCTATCTTGGAGTAGACCCGCGCCCCTCTCAGCTGATCAAACAAGTCATCAATCCTCGGCAAAGGGTACCTATTCTTGATAGTAACCCTATTCAACTGCCGGTAGTCTATACATAGTCGAAGGGTTTTGTCCTTCTTCTTTGCAAATAACACCGGAGCGCCCCAAGGTGAGGTACTCGGTATAATGAAACCCCGGTCCAACAATTCCTGCAATTGGACCTTGAGTTTTTGCAACTCAGCAGGCGCCATCCTATGTGGAGTCATAGAAATGGGCGATGTACCAGGATGCAACTCTATAGTGAAATCTACATCCCTATGTGGAGGTAATCCCGGTAGTTCATCCGAAAAAACATCCTCATAATCACACACAACCCGAGGTAGACCGAACTCCTGTCTCGCCTCGTCCTCCAAGGTAAGGCTTGCTAGCCAACCCATCAACTGTCCGTGCCATCTAGAATCGTACACGGCTTGAGGAAAAGCATCGTGCTTATCCCCCTGAAACATGAAACAAACCCCATCCGGTGTGTAAGCAGTGACCCGCTTCCGATCACAATCAATGACAACTCGGTGTGCCGCCAACCAATCCATTCTCAGGATTACATCGAACTCCGACATGTCCATGACCCGAAGGTCCACAGTGAGTAGAATCCCTGAGATTTCCAGCTCACAACCCCGACATATCTGATCAACTCTCACCCTAGCTCCCAGAGGAGAACTCACATGCAATGGTTCTTCTAAGGTCTCAACCTCTAAACCCAAATCTTTCACACAAGATGCAGAAATAAAAGAATGAGATGCACCAGAATCAAACAGCACTCTTGCCCATAACCGAGAGAGTAGAAATGTACCCTGTATCACCGACTGATCTGCCGGCTCAGTCTGTGGCATAATGGCGTAGACACGCCCCTGGGTCCCTGAAGTCCCGGCCTGTGAACCCTGGCCTCGTCCTCTACCCATGCCCTGGCCCATCTGGCCTGCTTGCGGAGTTCCCGCTCGAAAAGTAGTAGGCGCTGGTGCAGCACCCTGTGACTGGTACTGGCTCCTTTGACCCATGGTGGGGTAAGGAGGAACAAACTGTGTCTGCGGCTGTCCCACAGAAGACTGGGATTGGGATGTCCCATAGCTCTGGGATCCCTGCCGTTGAGGACACTCCTTCTTTATGTGACCCGGCTAGTGGCAAAAATAGCAAGTCTTCTGGCCCGTCTGGAAGGCGGTCCTGAAGTTTCCCCCGTCTTGGGAGAATCTACCCTGGCCTTGGCCTTGATAGCTGCGGCTCTGCCCTTGAGATCCTTGCGGAACTGAAGTCCTTTGCTTCTTTCCCGCACCAGAAGAAAAGGATTGACCCTCCTTCTTTTTGTCCTTAACGCCCGCTTCCCGGATGTTACGCGCGTCCTCCACCTCTCTCTCGATAGCCATTGCAGTCTTGACCATCGAATCAAGGTCTTGCAGGAGAAGTCCCACAATCTTGCCTCGAATGGACAACTTCAGTCCATCCTCGAACTTACGTACCTTGGCCACGTCTGAGGCCACATAATCATCAGCAAAACGAGCCAACTCCGCGAATTTGGCCACGTATTCTAGCACATTCATATTTCCCTGCTTCAAGTCTAGGAACTCCTTGGCCTTAGCATGTCGAGCAGTCGCTGGGAAATACTTTCCCATATAGAGCTCTCGGAACTCTGCCCAAGTCATGGTCTCCAAATTTCTGGAGTCCTTCACCCAATCCCACCATAGCTGGGACTCTCCCTCCAGCTGAAAAGTTGCCAGAGTTATCTTGGTGGCATCGGAAGTGATTTCCATAGCCCTCAAGATCTTCTCCACTTGCCGAATCCAACGATCGGCTACCATTGGATCCGCACCTCCCAGAAAAATCGGAGGATGATGGGCTTTGAACTTCTGGAGGTTACTCGAGCCTCCTTGTCCCATATTTGCACCTGTTTGTGCAATGGTAGCGGCTGTAGCACTAGCCTGTGCAATAGTCGCCGCCGCCTCACCAATAGCCTCTGCAAAGGCTTGGTGATCAAAGGCCGGAGGTGGTTGGTTATTCCACCTACCGCCTCGGCGTCCTCGCCCTCTATATGCCATCTACATAAGTCAAATAGCAATATAGTTTTACAAGGCATCCCAAAGTAGGAATCAACATTCAAACATAAAGAGTTTCCTAATAGTCTCACTAGGGGGGAAACATACGCCTCTCCTTAGTAGACATTTATACCATGAACCCTCCCGTTCATTTGTTTTCCCACTTCCAAGGTCATGTTTCCTAACCCTAGTGTGTTCATTTCCATATACATTCTACAATGCATATTATCCACATAGCACATAGCACATAACATGTAGCATTTAAACACATAAGATGAAATGCACAATGCATGCAATGGTCTAGACCCAATGCCCATCAAGCCCTAAGTAATTCGTATACCTAGGCTCTGATACCAAGCTGTGACGCCCCATTTTCCGGGGGTCCTGTATTAACCGTTGACAACCCGTCAACCCGCGGAAATACCCGTGGATGTCGCTTAACCCGATACCGCGGCACCACATTCCCTTTACCGGGATAAAAAAAATACAAGTCCAATTTCTTTCGGTTGGTTGACCTATCCGAGATCCAATATACCACCATTGGTATCCCCTTATTATCCATTTGTAACATTAGAAGGGAGGAAAACATAGCCCAAAGACTTGGCAAAAGAATAATAAAATAAAAAAAAAATTCTGAATTTTGGAGAGCGTACCGGTACGCGTACGCCCTCTGGACCTAACCGTACCGGTACGCGTACCGGTACGCCTGGCCCAGAATTGCCCTTTTTACCTATTTTTCATTTCCAAGCCATTCAAAACCCTTCCCAATTCATCAAATACATGTTTGACAAGGAATTCCATATAATACACAACTTATACAAGTTCCATTACAATTAATTCCATAATTTACACATCAAAATGGAATTTATACAAAAGTTTTACAAAAACTCGAACTAAGGCCACAAGCCGGCCCCCTTCATGCTTGATGCTCTCCAAGTGAGCCATCCGCCGGTGCAAACCCCACACCTGAAATGTTTCCCGTATAGGGTGAGCCAACGCCTAGTAAAGTAAACCCTACAAGGGCTACTCTCCCCCTAGATGCTCATGCTCATGCAACATTCATTTGCAAACAATCATTTCTCACAAGGACATGCATCCTAAGTTGGAATGCAATACTACCATGCCATGAAATGAGATGTCACTCCCTCATGCATTTCAACCCGAGTCCTCACCGACTCCTACAACACGATGCAATGCCAAAGTGTTTCATTTCATCATTTATGTTTCATCAAATGACATTTTCAAAGCTAGGGTCTTTCTTGGGATCGGACTTTTTCATGGACTTATACCAATGGTCTTCCACACCCGTACACTTTATGGGCTCTTATACCAATGGAGTGCACCCCCCAAATCACCGGGTCTTTCACCCGAGAGGTCGTCATGCCTCTTCTTGCTCATCCCGACCCAATTTATCATGCAATCATGGGCTTAGCTAGGTCTTCGACCCAACTTTTCCCAAGCCATTTCGTCAATCACCAAGAGTGGCGTTGACATCAACCATGCACACACCCATGTAATGAGATGCTTCCGTGCACATGCAATGCTATGTCCCATTGCATACCACATGATGTTCAATATGTCAAGAACAACCCATGCACAATTTCAACACATCCATGGTAAATTTATATCCTAAGCATATAATTACCATATTCATTTCAATGTTACTATATCAACATATGCATATATCAACAAACACATTTAATTACAAATCATATCATATGCATATGATTCCACAAGTTAAACTTAAGCATGTTATTTCAATTCAATTAAAACAACTACTTCCATTCAAACAAGGCATTTAATCAAACACCTTCTAGGCACAATTTATAAATCTCATAATCATGCCTCAAATTTCCCCAAGTTACATAACAATTCACATGTAACTTCATACACCAAAGTTAAGCTAGAAATTAGATTTAAACCATCTCTATGCTCACTTTTCCATTTCTATGACCATAAACCTATATATGAAGGTCTATCCTAGGCATAGCATATCAAAACTTTAGACTACTAACATCTAAGGAAAGATTACACCAAAGTAGGGAGAACCCTACCTCTTGAAGCGTAATCACCCGAAGGAAGCTTCAAGAACTCTTTCCTAGCCCAAGACTAGATTTCCCCCCAAATCTCCTTCTTTGGATCTTCGGTGAAATCCCTCGTTCTTGGGGTGGTTGCGTAGCCCTCGTCGAGAGGATCGAATTTAGCTCTTGGCTCGACGGAATCCGAGCGACGGAACTCCGCGAATCGACGGAGAAAGCTTGAAGAAAATTCTATTTTCTCTCTTTTCTCTCTTTTCTCTCTTGGCCGGCCAAACAAGAACACAAGGGAAAGAAAAATCTGATTTTCTAGATATTTACCCCTATTTATAGTTTTAAATACTCGGCCCACGTCGCGCCACGTGTCCCTCGCTTAATCGGGTCCGATTTAGTCCCGAAACGATTTACTTGGTCCCGGTTTAAGTTCAAAATAATTTTATTTGATCTTTAATTCAATTTTACGGAAATTTTGTAAAATTTATTCATGGGGACGTTCGTGAGATTATTCGCCACGCAGTCGCCTCGAACGACGTGCAAAAATCCGACAATCTCGGAATTCGACGAAATTTGACAAGGTGACTCGTTTCCGCGATACGAATCCAACGGCGAACTCCGTTTACTCATCCGAGGTCTAGAACATGAGTATTTTAAATACGCATTATAGTGGCAAATTACTATTTTGCCCTTTTTGGAAAAAGTTCAAATTTCCCGGGTTTTACATAAAGAAATCAAAAGGGACCGCCCTTTGCTCACTAGCCTTCGCTAGAGCGGTCACTTTATGACTTAAGGAAGAAAAATGGAAAAGGCCAAAAGGAGGAGATCAGGGCTCACCCGCTGGGACCGCTCGAGCGGTCTTCTCCCCAAGGTCTATTTGGTTTTTCGTGAATTTGAGTTTTCCTGTTCACCAAGATTTCCCTAATTCTATATGCCTATAAATAGGGAACGTCTTTCCCAAGCTAAGGTATCTCTTTTGTGAGTTAAATTCTTTCCTCTTACACCTTAGAGATCACACCGCAACCCTAGATCCCTAAACGCAACCCTACAATCTACAGATTCTACCAAACCTCAAAACTTGGTGCTGAAGATCTTGATTGGTTGAAGACCAAAGCCATTGGTGTGTGCATTCTGATGATTGTTTGTGAGTCCAAGATTGTCCGAGATTGCTCAAGACGTTATGGAGGCCCGTGGCAAAGAGGCTTATTGAAGGAAGGAGCATCTAACCATGTTATTGGTTGAGTCATAAGACTCAAGTACTTGTAAGATGATTTAGGGACAGTGTATTTTGTTTTGTTGAACCGAGAAGGTTCCCCACGATTTTTACTAGGAGGGGTGTTCGCATCAACAAATCACTGGTGTTATTTATTGTTTTTACATATGCACTTGTGATTTGATGCACACACGCACACTGGGTTTTTGATTTTACATTTGATTGAATGTCTTCATCATCTATAGTTGCGTATCAATGGTTAGGGTGATTAATTGCTAAAATCAATACACAAATCGACCTGAGTTCATGGGTCGTTGTGGTTAAAAAGGTGTTCTCACCATTAATCGTGAAATTCTAGTGACAAGAGGTAATTCAGGTAGTAATAGGTGTTAACTTGTGATTGATTATGCGTAAAGTGGAAAAACTTATTCACCCCCTCTAGGTATTTTCGTGCGCTCCACGTGTATAATCGTGAGGGAAGATCCACAATGTTTCTCCCCTCCTGGAACAACAATTGGTATCAGAGCGTTGTTGCCCTGAGTTGCATAGACACACTGAAAGCATATTTTGATTTTCTTCTACACCTAGCTTGTTTGACTTCTAGAGATCTATTGTTGGGTGATGGATCACGACCACCAGCGACATAAGGACAAGGTACGCCGCGAAATCATATAGGGGGAGATCAAGGAAACCTTAAGAAAAGGATGAATGTTTATGATGACGGGTGATCAGGAAAAATAAGAACGTTGAGGTAAGTATAACTTTTAAATTAGTGTTTCAATATTAGTATACAAAAATTATGCATTGAGTATGAAGTTCTTTTTAAGTTGGGTAGATTGTGAAGACCGAGATTTCGAGGATAGAGAGGAATCTAAAATTTAGTTTACTTTGTATATATAATGTAAATAGACTATATGTGTGTGTGGGGGGGGTGGGGGAGCTGTTAGAGACACTTATGTCGTTATTCCTAATAGTATCTAGTATATCGGAGTGTTGGTTTTGGGTAGGTATGTACTATTAACTCGACATATCGTGTGACTTTAACATTATTTGCTTTTCGTATGTCAGTAACTCTAATAGTGGCTGGATTACTTGAATAAATTAGTACTCAATTATTTGTATTAGAGGATGTAAATGGTTGGCATTATGTTGATTAACGAACTTGTTAGGTCATATATTTGTAATTGGCTAAATTCGTAGAATCCATTGTAATTTTCAACCTATTTCATGGTCATGATGCTAAAACGTAGAAGATCTGAAAAGCGTTGTTAAAGGAAGGTTATCTTGTGTGAAAGCTCCATCGAAAGCATTATGTTTGCACCTTCAAGCTTAGCACAAGGTAATGACATAGAGACCTTATATGAACCCTTAGTTTAGTAGACTTTGGGGGATTAGAGTTAAAGGGAAATCAGGATTAATCTGTGTAAGGATCCTAGGTGTTTTTCAAGGACAATAGAGAGTAAAATTTTTTATGTTTTCGAAAGCATAGTTTAAGCCATTTGTGGAGCCCTCTTGAGTAACACTTTTTAGTGCTCAAGAGGAAAAAAAAATTCTCTGGTTTTTGGCATAAAAAAAAATCAGTAGAGACCACCCTTTGCTCACTAGCCTTCGCTACAGTGGTCACTTTATGACTTAGGGAAGAAAAAGGGAAAACGCCAAAAGAAGGAGATCAGGGCTCCCCCGTTAGGGCTGCTCGAGCGGTCTTCTCCCTAAGGTCGGTTTTGTTGTTCGTGAATTTGAGTTTTCTTGTTGAGCAAGATTGCCTTAATTTTGAAGGTCTATCAATAGGGAACCTCTTTCCCAAGTTAAGGTATCTCTTTTGTGAGCTAAATTCTTTCCTCTTACACCTTAGAGATCACACCGCAACCCTAGATCCCTAAACGCAACGCAACAATCTACAGATTCTACCAAATCTCACTACTTGGTGTTGACGATCTTGATTGGTTGAAGACCAAAGCCATTGGTGTGTGCATTCTGATGATCATTGGTGCGCCCTAGATTGCTCGAGGCTTAAAGGATCCTCGCAGAGGTCAATCCAAGTGACGTTGTCCAAGACGTCAATGAGGCCCATGGCGGAGAGGCTTATTGATGGAAGGAGAATCTAACCATGTTATTGGTAGAGGCATAAGACTCAAGTACTTGTAAGATAATTTGGGGACAATGGATTTGGTTTTGGTGAACCGAGCAGGTTGCCTGTGATTTTTCAGAGGAGGGGTTTCCGCGTCAGCAAATCACTAGCCTTATTTATTGTTTTTACACATACACCTGTGATATGATGCACACACGCGCACAAGGTTTTTGATTGAATGTCTTCATCATCCATAATTGCGTACCAAGGGTTAGGGTGCTTAATTGCTCATAACAATGCACAAATCTTCATGAGTTCATGGGTCATTGTGGTTAAAAAGGGGTTCTCACCATTAATCGTGAAATTCTTGTGACAAGAGGTAATTCAAGTCGTAATAGGTGTTATCTTGTGATTGAGTAGGCGTGAAGTTTAAAAACATATTCACCCCCACTATTAGTGTCGTGCGCTCCAATGATATAATCGTGAGGGAAGATCCACAATGTTTCTCCCCCCCCCCCCCCCAGAATCTACAATTGGTATCAGAGCGTTGTTGCCCTAAGTTGCATAGACACACTATAAGCATATTTTTTAATTTTCTTATGCACCTATCTTGTTTGACTTCTAGAGATCTATTGTTGGGTGAAGGATCACAACCACCAACGACACAAGGACAGGGTACGTCGCGAAATCATATAGGGGTGATCAAGGAAACCTTAAGAAAGGACGAATGTTTATGATGATGGGTGATCACGATAAATAAGAACGTTGAGGTAAGTATAACTTTTAAATTAGTGTTTCAATATTAGTATTCATAAATTATGCACTGAGTACGAAGTTCTTTTTAAGTTGGGTAGATTGTGACGACCGAGGTTTCGAGGATAGAGAGGAATCCAAACTTTAGTTTACTTAGTATAGATAATGTAAATATACTATGTGTGTGTGGGGGTGGGGGGGAAGTATTTAGAGACACTTACATCATTAATCCTAATAGTGTTTAGCATATCGGAGTGTTGGTTTTGGGTAGGTATGTACTATTAACTCGACATATCGTGTGACCTTAACTTTATATGCTTTTCGTATGTCAGTAACTCTAATAGTGGTTGGATTACTTGAATAACTTATTACTCAGTTATTTGTATTAGAGGATGTAAATGGTTGGCATTATGTTGATTAACGAACTTGTTAGGTCATATATTTGTAATTGGCTAAATTCATAGAGTCCATTGTAATTCTCCACCTATTCCATGGTGATGATGCTACAACGTAGAAAATCTAAAAAGCGTCGTTAAAGGAAGGTGATCTTGCGTGAAAGCTACGTTGAAAGCATTATGTTTGCACCTTCAAGCTTAGGACAAGGTAATGACCTAGGGACCTTATATGAACCCTTGGTTTAATAGACTTTGGGGGATTACAGTTAAATGGAAATCGGGATTAATCTGTGTATGGATCCTAAGTGTTTTTCAAGGAAAATAGATTGTAAAATTGTTTTACGTTTTCGAAAGCATAGTTTAAGCTATTTGTGGACCCCTCTTGAGCAACACTTTTTAGTGCTCAAGAGGACAAGTTTTTTGTATGGTTTTTGGCTTTAAAAAAAATCAGCAGGGACAACCTTTTTCTCACTAGCCTTCGCTAGAGTGGTCACTTTTTGACTTAGGGAAGAAAAATGGAAAACGCCAAAAGGAGGAGTTCAGGGCTCACCCATTAGGGCCGCTCGAGCGGTCTTCTCCCCAAGGTCGGTTTGGTTGTTCGTGAATTTGAGTTTTCTTGTTGACCAAGATTGCCCTAATTCTGAAGGTCTATAAATAGGGGTCGTTTTTCCCAAGTTAAGGTATCTCTTTTGTGAGCTAAATTCTTTCCTCTTACACTTTAGAGATCACACCGCAACCCTAGATCCCTAAATGGAACGCAACAATCTACAAATTCTACCAAATCTCACTACTTGGTGTTGACGATTTTGATTGGTTAAAGACCAAAGCCATTGGTGTGTGCATTCTGATGATCGTTGGTGCGCCCTAGATTGCTCGAGGTTGCTCACTAGCCTTTGCTAGAGCGGTCATTTTATGACTGAAGGAAAAAAAAGGAAAAACACCAAAAGGAGGAGATCAGGGCTCACCCTTTGGGGCCGTTCGAGCGGTCTTCTCCCCAAGGTTGGTTTGGTTGTTCGTGAATTTGTGTTTTCTTGTTGACCAATATTTCCCTAATTCTGAAGGTCTATCAATAGGGAACGTCTTTCCCAAGTTAAGGTATCTCTTTTGTGAGCTAAATTCTTTCCTCTTACACCTTAGAGATCACTCCGCAACCCTAGATCCCTAAACGCAACGCAACAATCTATAGATTCTACTAAATCTCACTACTTGGTGTTGACGACCTTGATTGGTTGAAGACCAAAGCCATTGGTGTGTGCCTTCTGACGATCGCTGGTGCGCCCTAGATTACTTGAGGCTTAAAGGATCCTCGCAGAGGTCAATCCAAGTGACCCACACTCATATATGCTAGACACTATTACGAAAAACCACATGAGCATCTCTAACCGCTTTTCCCCCCGCACACCGTCTATTTACAATATTTATACAAAGTATACTAAATTTTAGATTCCTCTTTATCCTCGAAACCTCGTTCGTTACAATCTACCCAACTTAAAAAGAACTTCGTACTCAGTGCAAAATTATGTATACTAATATCGAAACACTAGTTCGAAAGTTATACTTACCTCAACGTTCTTATGTATCTTGATCACCCGTCATCATAAACATTCGTCCTTTCTTAACATTTCCTTAATCACCCCCTATATGATTTTGTGGTATACCCTGTCCTTGTGTTGTTGGTGGTCGTGATCCATCCCCCAAAAATAGATCTCTAGAAGTCAAACAAGCTAGGTGTATAAGCAAATTAAAAAATATGCTTACAGTGTGTCTATGCAACTCTGGGCAACAACTCTCTGATACCAATTGTTGTTCCAGGAGGGGATAAACATTTTGGATCTTCCCTCACGATTATACACGTGGAGCGCATGACACTACTTAGAGGGAGTGAATAGGTTTTTAAACTTGACGCCTAATCAATCACAAGTAAACACCTTGTAAAACCAGAGAAAATTTGAACTTTTGCGAAAAAGGGCAAAAAGGTAATTTGCCACTATGGTACAGGTTGTAAACCTGAATTTTTCTAGAGCTCGGATGACGAAACGAACATCACCGTTGGATTCATCTCGCGAAATCTAGTTAGCCTGTTAAATTTCATTTAATTACGAGTTAATCGGATTTTTCACGTTTTACGAGGCGGTCAGACCTCGGGAGAACCAAAAACGAAATTCTGAATAAAATTTTAAATTTTGGGAAATATATGACGGCAAGTTAAAATAAAAATATTTTGAACTTGAACCGGAGCGAAATTTAATCGTTTCGGGGTTAAAACGGACCCGAAATTAAGTAGGACGTGTGGCCAATTGTGGGCCAAGTATTCTAAAATATAAATAGGGGGAAAAATTAGATTTTCCCCATTGTTCAGCCGATAGAGAGAAAGAGGGAGAAAAGAGAGAAAACTCACATTCTCTCTACGATCTACGGTGCTACGGACCTCGAATCCACGCAAGCCAAGAATTAAAGTCGCTCTACTCATCGAGGGCTACGCGGCTATACCAAAAAGCGCAAATTTTACCGAAGATCAAGGTACGGGATTTTCGAGAAGTGAGGGTTTTTGCTTGAATCAGGTCTTGGAACTTCCCTCAGTAGTTCCTCACGCTTCAAGAGGTAGGGTTTCCTCCTACTAAGGTTTATTCCAAACCTAGAATGTTTTAATGAAATGGGTAGGATGATAGGTTGTGTATCTCTTGCCCCTTTTGTTTGATTTGGGTAAAATGGGTATGGAATTGGGTAAAGATCAATTCTAATTGGATCGGTAATTAGAAGTTTCTACAAGAGATTTCTAGAATTGGGTATATGAAATTGTTCCAATGTGATTCTTGGATTATGTGAATTGTGGGCATGCTATGTGCTTATATTATGCCATGAGACTTGAAGTGTGTTATTACTTGATTTTGTGATGACATGTTTGGGTGTTGTCCAAGATAAAATGTTGATATATATATACATGTTTGTAATATATTGACATTGTAGGGAATGATGGGAAATATATGCTTATGATATAATTTGCCATGAAATATGTGAAATATGATTAGAATGTTCAAGTGTTACTCATAGCATATTGAACATGATAATATTGTTGAAATGAGACATCACATTTCATATGCACGGGAGCATTGCACTTAGTGGGTGTGTGTGCATGGTGGTTGTCTTCACCACGCTTGGTGGATGACGAGTGGGCTCGGGTAAGACGGGTCGATGACCTAGTCGAGTCGCACGGTTTGCATGGTTATTAGGGTTGAGGTAGCAAGAAGGGCTAGACTATCCCTCGGGTGAGAGACCCGGTGATTGGATACGCACTCCGTTGGTATAAGAGTCCATAAAGTGTGTCGGTGTACGCGGAACCGTTGGTGGAAGTCCATGAATTCCGTGTCGGTTGGGTGCCGTTGGTGTAAGTCCATAAATATCCACCCCAAGAAAGACCCTAGAATGAAATGTCATTTGATGTGAAACATAAATGACGGATTCGTACACATTGGCACTTGCGTGTGTAGAGGAGCCGGGAAGGGCTCGGTTGATGTGCATGAGAGAGTCTCACCTCATTTCATAGCATGGCATTACATGTTTCAACATGAAATATATTTTTGTTGTGGATTGTTGATTGATAGCATGTGAACATTTCATATGCATTTAGGTTGGGGAGTAGCCTCTTTAGGAGATACCCTATTGAGCGTGGCTCATCCTTTGTAGGAAAAATATTTCAGGTGCTGGGTTCACACCGGCGGACGGCTCCCATTTCGAGCCCCAAGGTTGAAGAAAGCCGGAATGTGGCTTTATTTTGAGTTTTTGTAAAATTATTATAAAAACTTGGTTTTGGTATGTAAATTCATATAAATGTTTGTAATAGAATTTATATGCATCATGTTTTATGGGAAAAACTTCATTAAATATGTGTTGGATGGAAAAGGATGTGTGTTGAATGGATTGGAAGTGAAAAACAAAGGAAAAAGGCAAAAGTGGCAGAATCGTACCGATACGCGTACCGGTACGCAGAGGGCCAGAAGGTAGAGCGTACCGGTACGCGTACCGGTACGCAGAGGTCCAGTGGGCATAGCGTACCGGTACGCCCTCCAAATTTTCTGAAGTTTTATTTTTTTCTCTTTTTCTTGCCAAACCCTTGAGCTATGCCTTCCTCCCTTCTAATGTTATAAATGGACTATAATGGAGTACAAATCATGGTATATTGAATATTGGTTGAACCCAATGTATAATCGAATCCGATTAACAATTGTGAGTTAAGATCCCGGTTAAGGGGATACTACTATCGTGGTGTTAGGTTGAGTGACATCCACGGGTATTTTCGCGGGTTGACGGGTGGTCAACGGTTAATAAAGGACCCCCGGAAATTGGGGCGTCACAGCTTGGTATCAGAGCATTGGTATGCGATTTACCTAGGGCTTGATGGGGCATGGGTCTAGACCATTGCATTCATTGTACATTACATGTTATTTGCTTAAATTGCTACATGTTATGTGATATGTGTATTATATGCATGGTAAAATGTGTATGGAAATGGACACACTAGGGTTAGAGAACTTAACCTTGGGAGTGGGAAAGCAAATGAACGGGAAAGTTCAAAGCGTAAGGGTCCACTATTGGAGGCATACGCTCTACTAGTGAGACAATGAGAAAGATTTAAATGTTTTAACTTTGGTCCCTACCTCGGGATACTAAGTTAGTGTGCCATTGCCATTTGACGTGTGTGTAGATGGCAAGTGGAAGAAGAGGACGTCGAGGCGGTGGGCGGAACAATAACCAACCACCACCGGTCTTCGATCAACAAGTGTTTACGGAAACCATGGGCATGATGGCGGCTACAGTTGCACAAGCTAGTGCAAATGCCGGACATGGAGGCGCGAGTAACCTCCAACAGTTTAAAGCACACAAACCTCCAGTCTTCATGGGAGGGGCGGACCCGATGGTGGCCGACCATTGGTTCCGGCAAGTCAACAAGATCTTAGGGGCGATGGAGGTCACCTCGACGCTACTAAGATAAGGCTAGCTGCATTCCAGCTAGAAGGAGAAGCCCAATTGTGGTGGGATTAGGTGACGGCCTCGAAGAACATAGAAGTCATGACATGGGGAGAGTTCAAGGAGCTCTTCATGGGTAAATATTTCCCAACGGCCGTTCGACATGCAAAGGCCCGAGAGTTTCTAGATTTGAAGCAAGGGTCAATGACGGTGATGGAGTATGTGGCTAAGTTCACCGAATTAGCCCGATTTGCTGATGACTACGTGGCCACGGATATGGCCAAGGTAAGAAGGTTTGAGGATGGGTTGAAGCTATCCATCCGGGGAAAGATTGTGGGCCTCCGCCTGCAAGACTTGGACTCTATGGTCGAGACAGCTATGGCCATTGAGAGGGAGGTTGACGATGCTCGAAGCATCCGTGAGGCGGGTGCTAAGGATAAGAAGAAGGAGGGCCAATCCTCTTCTTCTAGTTCGGGGAAGAAGCAGCGGACTTCTACTCCACAAGGATAGCAAGGACAGGGCCGTGGCTATCAAGGCCAAGGCCAAGGTCAATTTTTCCAAGGCGGGAGAAACTTCAGGACTACCCACCAGGCAGGCCAGAAGACATGTTTCCATTGCCACCAACCGGGGCATATGAAGCGGGATTGTCCGCAGAGGCAAGGATCCCAGAGCTATGGGACACCTCAGTCCCAGTCATCAGTGGGACAGTCACAGACACACCTTGTTCCTCCCTACCCCGCCATGGGCCAGGGAAGCCAGTATCAGTTCCAGGGCAATACTCAGGTCCCTACCACTTTTCGAGCGGGGACTCCGCAGTCAGGCCAGATGGGCCAAGGCATGGGTCGAGGCCGAGGACAGGGCATGCAGGCCGGGACTTCGGGGACCCAGGGGCGTGTTTACGCCATTACACCTCAGGCTGAGCCAATGGACCAGTCGGTCATTCAGGGTACATTTCTACTTTCTCGCTTATGGGCTAAAGTGTTATTTGACTCTGGTGCATCGCATTCATTCATTTCTGCATCGTGTGTGAGGGATTTGGGCTTAGAGGTTGATACCTTGGAGGAGCCGTTATATGTGAATTCACCCCTAGGAGCTAGGGTGTGTGTGAATCAGATATGTCGGGGTTGTGAGCTAGAGATCTCGGGGATTCTACTCACCGTGGACCTAAGGGTTATGGACATGTCGGAATTCGATGTCATCCTTGGGATGGACTGGTTGGCGGCGCATCGGGTCGTTATTGATTGTGACAGGAAGAGGGTCACTACCTATACACCAGACGGTGTTTGTTTCAAGTTTCAGGGGGAAAAGCATGATGATTTGCCTCAAGTCGTGTATGATTCACGATGGCATGGGCAATTGATGGGTTGGCTTGCGAGCCTTACCCTGGAGGACGAGGCAAGAGAAGAATTGGGTCTACCTCGGGTGGTATGCGAGTATGAGGACGTTTTTCCGAACGAGTTACCGGGATTACCTCCCCATAGGGATGTGGACTTTAGCGTTGAGTTGCATCCGGGTACTTCGCCCATTTCTATGACTCCACATAGGATGGCGCCAGCTGAGTTGCAAGAACTCAAGGTCCAATTACAAGAATTATTGGACAAGGGCTTTATTAGACCGAGTACCTCACCTTGGGGCGCTCCGGTGCTGTTTGCCAAGAAGAAGGATAAGACCCTTCGATTGTGTATAGACTATCGGCAGTTGAACCGGGTCACCATCAAGAATAGGTACCCTTTGCCGAGGATCGATGATCTGTTTGATCAGCTGAGGGGAGCGCGGGTCTATTCAAAAATAGATCTCCGCACGGGCTACCATCAGTTGAGGATTAGGGAGTCAGATATCCCTAAGACGGCGTTCAGAACGCGGTACGGGCATTTCGAGTTCACGTGATGCCATTTGGGTTGACGAATGCCCCGGCGGCATTCATGGATCTCATGCATAGGGTGTTCCAGCCCTATTTGGATCAGTTTGTCGTAGTGTTTGTTGATGACATCCTGATCTACTCCAAGACAGAGGAGGAGCATGAGGGTCACTTAAGGATTGTTCTCCAGACCTTGAGGGACCACCAGTTGTACGCCAAGTTCAGCAAATGTGAATTTTGGCTTACGGAGGTGAAATTTTTGGGACACGTGGTGTCGGCTTCGGGGGTATCAGTTGATCCGGAGAAAGTCGAGGCAGTTATGAGCTGGGAGAGGCCAAAGTCAGTCTTCGAGATACGTAGTTTCTTGGGATTGGCAGGGTATTACCGGAGGTTCATCGAGGAATTCTCCCGACTAGCCGCACCTATGACTAGATTGACCCGGAAGGAGGTCAAGTTCGAGTGGAATGATTCGTGTGAGAAGGCATTCCATGAACTAAAGAGGAGGCTCAATTCAGCTCCTATCTTGATTGTTCCAGAGAGGGGGCAAAACTACATGGTGTATTGCGATGCCTCCAAGGACGGACTGGGTTGTGTCTTGATGCAGTCCGGGAGAGTGGTGACTTATGGTTCTCGACAGCTGAAGAATCACGAGCAGAATTACCCTACGCATGATATGGAGTTGGCGGCCGTTGTCTTTGCCTTAAAGGCTTGGCGCCACTATTTATATGGTGAACAATTTGAGGTGTTTTCGGACCATAAAAGTCTGAAGTACATCTTCACTCAGCGGGACCTCAACATGAGGCAGCGTAGGTGGATGGAGTACCTAGAAGACTATGACTTCACTTTGCATTACCACCCTGGTAAGGCAAATGTGGTGGAAGTCACGGGGTGTTTTAGCTAGTGTAGCTTCCCGGGAATGGCGGATGCTTGAGACCGTAGGCCAATTTAGGCTGCATTATCGGGGGCGGACTCAGGGCGTTTTAGGGAGCTTGGTGGCTACGCCTTCCCTACTGAGCAGAGTGATTGAGTCCCAGAGACAGGACTCAGAGTTATCATCCATCAGAGACCGAGTGCAGGCGGGTACTGGTGACGAGGGCTGGGCCATTCACTCGGATGACAGTCTTCGGTTTAGGGGAAGGGTTGTGGTTCCCCAGTCGACGGAGCTGAGAGAGGAGATCCTCAGGGAGTTCCATTGCTCTCGTTTTGCGGTGCATCCAGGCGGCACGAAGATGTATCATGATCTTCGTCGCCAGTATTATTGGAGCGGGATGAAGAGGCAGATTGGCGACTTTGTCAGTAGATGCCTCACATGTCAGCAGATTAAGGCTGAACACCAAAGGCCAGCTGGTATGCTTCAGCCGTTGGAGGTGGCTGAATGGAAGTGGGAGCACGTCACGATGGATTTTGTGACCCACTTGCCACGAACATCGCGGGGACATGATGCGGTGTGGGTGATAGTGGACCGGCTTACGAAGTCGGCACACTTTTTGGCGGTGCGGATGACCTTCACTCTGGAGGAATTCTGCAGGTTGTACATAAGGGAGATAGTCCGGTTGCATGGGGTACCCGTATCTATAGTATCAGATCGGGATCCCAGGTTTACGGCTCATTTTTGGGAGAGTTTCCAGCGAGCCATGGGGACTCAGTTGAGGATGAGCACAGACTTCCATCCCCAAACGGACGGTCAGTCGGAACGGACCATCCAGACATTAGAGGACATGCTACGGGCATGCGTCCTAGACCTCAAGGGTAGCTGGGAAGAACATTTACCCTTAGTGGAATTTGCCTATAACAACAGTTATCAGGCTAGCATACGGATGGCACCCTATGAGACACTTTATGGGAGGCCTTGTCGTTCTCCAGTCTGTTGGACTGAGGTTGGAGAAAGACCCTCTACGGGTCCAGAATTGATAAGAGACGCCTCGGAGAAGGTGGATCTGATAAGGAAGCGTCTTCTCACAGCTCAAAGTCGGCAGAAGAGCTACGCCGATAGGCGGCGGCGGCCTCTGGAATTTGAGGTGGGGGATCATGTCTTCTTGAAGGTGATGCCTAAGAGAGGAGTGGTCAGATTCGGCAAGCGGGGAAAGCTGTCGCCGAGGTATATTGGACCCTTCGAGATACATGAGAGAGTGGGCACTGTGGCCTACAGATTGGCGTTACCGCCAACTTTATCGGGTGTTCACGCGGTATTCCATGTCTCCATGCTCCGGAAGTATACTCCAGATCCGACGCATGTTGTGGATTGGGGCGAGCTTGTCGTTGATACGGATGGAACCTTTGAGGAGGGGCCAGTACGTGTCATGGATAACCGGGATCAGGTTTTGCGAGGCAAGACCGTGAGGCTTGTGAAGGTGTTGTGGCAGCACCGAGGAGTGGAAGAGGCAACATGGGAGCGTGAGGACACCATACGTGCCAATTACCCCTTCTTATTCGAGGATGGAGGTACATTCTTATAGTCATTTAATGATATATGACTGTTGCATATGCATGTGGTTGTATGTGCATGATTGTGTGAATTTCGGGGACGAAATTCTTTTAAGGGGGGAAGAATGTAAAACCCGAGAAAATTTAAACTTTTGCGAAAAAGGGCAAAAAGGTAATTTGCCACTATGGTACAGGTTGTAAACCTGAATTTTTCTAGAGCTCGGATGACGAAACGGACATCACCGTTGGATTCGTCTGGCAAAATCTAGTTAGCCTGTTAAATTTCATTTAATTACGAGTTAATCGGATTTTTCGCGTTTTACGAGGCGGTCGGACCTCGGGAGACCCAAAAACGAAATTCTGAATAAAATTTTAAATTTTGGGAAATATATGACGGCAAGTTAAAATAAAAATATTTTGAACTTGAACCGGAGCGAAATTTAATCGTTTCGGGGTTAAAACGGACCCGAAATTAAGTAGGACGTGTGGCCAATTGTGGGCCAAGTATTCTAAAATATAAATAGGGGGAAAAATTAGATTTTCCCCATTGTTCAGCCGATAGAGAGAAAGAGGGAGAAAAGAGAGAAAACTCACATTCTCTCTACGATCTACGGTGCTACGGACCTCGAATCCACGCAAGCCAAGAATTAAAGTCGCTCTACTCATCGAGGGCTACGCGGCTATACCAAAAAGCGCAAATTTTACCGAAGATCAAGGTACGGGATTTTCGAGAAGTGAGGGTTTTTGCTTGAATCGGGTCTTGGAACTTCCCTCAGTCGTTCCTCACGCTTCAAGAGGTAGGGTTTCCTCCTACTAAGGTTTATTCCAAACCTAGAATGTTTTAATGAAATGGGTAGGATGATAGGTTGTGTATCTCTTGCCCCTTTTGTTTGATTTGGGTAAAATGGGTATGGAATTGGGTAAAGATCAATTCTAATTGGATCGGTAATTAGAAGTTTCTACAAGAGATTTCTAGAATTGGGTATATGAAATTGTTCCAATGTGATTCTTGGATTATGTGAATTGTGGGCATGCTATGTGCTTATATTATGCCATGAGACTTGAAGTGTGTTATTACTTGATTTTGTGATGACATGTTTGGGTGTTGTCCAAGATAAAATGTTGATATATATATACATGTTTGTAATATATTGACATTGTAGGGAATGATGGGAAATATATGCTTATGATATAATTTGCCATGAAATATGTGAAATATGATTAGAATGTTCAAGTGTTACTCATAGCATATTGAACATGATAATATTGTTGAAATGAGACATCACATTTCATATGCACGGGAGCATTGCACTTAGTGGGTGTGTGTGCATGGTGGTTGTCTTCACCACGCTTGGTGGATGACGAGTGGGCTCGGGTAAGACGGGTCGATGACCTAGTCGAGTCGCACGGTTTGCATGGTTGTTAGGGTTGGGGTAGCAAGAAGGGCTAGACTATCCCTCGGGTGAGAGACCCGGTGATTGGATACGCACTCCGTTGGTATAAGAGTCCATAAAGTGTGTCGGTGTACGCGGAACCGTTGGTGGAAGTCCATGAATTCCGTGTCGGTTGGGTGCCGTTGGTGTAAGTCCATAAATATCCACCCCAAGAAAGACCCTAGAATGAAATGTCATTTGATGTGAAACATAAATGACGGATTCGTACACATTGGCACTTGCGTGTGTTGAGGAGCCGGGAAGGGCTCGGTTGATGTGCATGAGTGAGTCTCACCTCATTTCATAGCATGGCATTACATGTTTCAACATGGAATATATTTTTGTTGTGGATTGTTGATTGATAGCATGTGAACATTTCATATGCATTTAGGTTGGGGAGTAGCCTCTTTAGGAGATACCCTATTGAGCGTGGCTCACCCTTTGTGGGAAAAATATTTCAGGTGCTGGGTTCACACCGGCGGACGGCTCCCATTTCGAGCCCCAAGGTTGAAGAAAGCCGGAATGTGGCTTTATTTTGAGTTTTTGTAAAATTATTATAAAAACTTGGTTTTGGTATGTAAATTCATATAAATGTTTGTAATAGAATTTATATGCATCATGTTTTATGGGAAAAACTTCATTAAATATGTGTTGGATGGAAAAGGATGTGTGTTGAATGGATTGGAAGTGAAAAACAAAGGAAAAAGGCAAAAGTGGCAGAATTGTACCGGTATGCAGAGGGCCAGAAGGTAGAGCGTACCAGTACGCGTACCGGTACGCAGAGGTCCAGTGGGCATAGCGTACCGGTACGCCCTCCAAATTTTCTGAAATTTTATTTTTTTCTCTTTTTCTTGCCAAACCCTTGGGCTATGCCTTCCTCCCTTCTAATGTTATAAATGGACTATAATGGAGTATAAATCATGGTATATTGAATATTGGTTGAACCCAATGTATAATCGAATCCGGTTAACAATTGTGAGTTAAGATCCCGGTTAAGGGGATACTACTATCGTGGTGTTAGGTTGAGTGACATCCACGGGTATTTCCGCGGGTTGACGGGTGGTCAACGGTTAATAAAGGACCCCCGGAAATTGGGGCGTCACACACCTATTACTACCTGAATTACCTCTTGTCACAAGAATTTCACAATGAATTGTGAGAACCACTTTTTAACCACATCGGCCCATGAACTCATGAACATTAGTCTATTGATTTTATCAATTCATCGCCCTATCCCTTGGTAGGCAACTATGGATGATGGAGACATTCAACAAATGTACAATTAAAAAATTAGTGCGCGTGTGTGCATCAAATCATAGGTCCATATGTAAAATCAATAAATGACACCAGTGAATTGTTGACAAGGAAACCCTTCCTCAAGAAAATCGCGGGGAACCTTCGCGATTCACCAAAACTAAATCCACTACCCCCAAATCATCTGATAAGTACTTGGGTCTTGTACCTCAACCAATACCATGGTTAGGTACTCCTTCCTTCAATAAGACTCTCCGCCATGGGCCTCCTTGACGTCTTGAACAATGTCACTTGGATTAACCCTCTTTGAGGATCCTCTAGGCCTTGACCAATATCGGGTCCACCAATGATCATCAGAATGCACACACCAATGCCTTTGGTCTTCAACCAATCAAGATCGTCAACACCAAGTTGTGAGGGTTGGTTGAATCTGTAGATTGTAGCTCACAAAAAAGAGGCAAGAATTAGCTCACAAAAAAGATACCGTAGCTTGGGAAAGACGTTCCCTATTTATAGGCCTTTAGAATTATGGCAGTCTTGGTCAACAAAAAAACTCAAATTCATGAACAACCAAACAAAAATAAAGGAGAAGACCGCTCGAGCGACCCCAGGGGGTGAGCCCTGATCTCCTCCTTTTGGCCTTTTCACTTTTTTTTTTCTAAGTCATAAAGAGACCACTCTAGCAATGGCTAGTGAGCAAAGGGCAGTCCCTTTTGGTTTTTCTAAACTAAAAATCAGACAAAAAAAAAATATGCTTACAGTGTGTCTAAGCAACTCGGGGCAACAACGCTCTGATACCAACTGTTGTTCCGGGAGGGGATAAACTCTCCTCACGATTATACACATGGAGCGCTGATGAGCATAGAATATTACACATTATTTATCTCTTTACACCCATTTTGTACTTGCTGTTGTGGAGAAAATGGGGAAAATTGCATTTAGTCTAACAATTAATGGAGTCTTGTGTGATTGTAGGTAAAGAGTAGGAAATGGCGTGTATTAAGACCTCCATCAAGTGCCTAAAGGCAATGGAGATGAAGGGGAGGCTTAACGGGTGGCTCGGGATATCAAGAAATCAAGAAAAAGGTAAAACAAGTGAAAACCTACCGGTAGATGTTCATCAAAACCTACTGGTAGATTTTGCCTACTGGAAAAAAAAACCTACCGGTAGGTTTTATCATCATTCTATCGGTAGGTTTTGCCCAAAAATGCCAGAAACCTGCAATCTCAACTCCAACTGCTTCGTGGGCCCACCTCTACTTCTCCCACACATGTCTTGACACATTCTACATACAATGATACTCTCTTACACCAAAAACCTGACTTTGGAAGAAAAAACATGGAAGAGGAAGAGAGAGAAAGAGAGTGGTTGGGGGGGAGCATGGAAGAGGAATGCAAGGCATGTGGTTGCTTTTAGTAGTCCCCAAAGACCTTTCAATGATAGGAAGTCAGCTCTCACAGACCATGGAGGGGGTATGGATGAATTTTGACCAAGTTATTCTCCATTATTCAGTTTTTTACACAAGTATAGAGAGAGAAGCTCAATGAAGCTTTAAATTACTTGTAATCTTTACATCTTGCACCTTAATCTCATTTATTTCAAGTGTAATCAAGTCTAGCTTCATGTTCTTGCAATTCCATGTCTACATTGGGGTTCTTTTCTTTCCAAGCTTTATATTTTGGTTATGAAATGAATTTGCTTTTGTAGTTTCACCTCTTCTTGCATCAATACAAGTTTAAAGCTTTATTTCATTACCATGTCTCTTTACATTGTGTATGTTCTTGCTTTGACTATGAGTAGCTAGATTTTTAGTTGGCTAATCCAAGGGAAATTTTCTCTTGGGTATGTGAAATTGACTCTCAATCATTCTTCCTCGTAGTGTAAAGTGGTTTGGTTCGACTAGGTTGAGTGCGGACGTGGTTGTGGGCTCTTGATACACCGTAGACTTATCACAGGGTATGCTTGAGCCTACACCTCCACATTAGTCCCTCACTTCCTTCGAATCAATCAAACACCGAGACGCCATTGGTAGAATGAATTGAGTTGATTTGGCATTCCTATTAGAATGACCTCTTTGGATTAGCCAACCTTGTTTTCTTGCAATTTTATCAAAATCTCCACTCACCAAAACACAAACTCACAAGATTTTCCAATTTTCATTTCTTGCAAAATCACCTTCACCAAAATTCGACCTTCTTTCCCACAGGAGACGACCTTGGAATACTCAATTCCAAGTAAAACACGACATTGCAAGTCTCTCTACACTTGGAGAGCACTTTTGCACACACACACACACACATTTTCATTCATACACACGATTTTCCCCATTTCTTGCATGAAACCCGAGGGAGAGTGACACTCACCAACTTCTATAAGCCATACACATATATTCCGTGTTCATGTTTGGAGATTATGGTGATTCACAATCAAGAAGGCCCACAACATTACCTAGAGGAGGTGAATAGGTTTTTAAACTTTACTCCTAATCAATCACAAGTAAACACCAATTACTACCTGAATTACCTGTTGTCACTAGAATTTCATGATTAATTATGAGAACCCCTATTTAACCACAACGGCCCATGAAGTCATGAAGATTATTATATTGATTTATACAATTATTCACTCAACACTCAATCTTGCCACAGGGATCCAAACTCAATGACCCAAACCCTTGGTATGTAACTATGGATGAGGAAGACATTCAATCAAATGTACAATAAAAAACCTAGTGCGGGTGTGTGCATCAAATCACGGGTGCATATGTAAAAACAATAAATAACACCAATGATTTGTTGATGTGCAAACCCCTTCTCGGGTTCACCTCTGCGAGGATCCTCTAGGCCTCGAGCAATCTCGGGCGCACCAACGATCATCAGAATGAACACACCAATGGCTTTGGTCTTCAACCAATCAAGATCGTCAACACCAAGTTGTGAGGTTTAGTAGAATCTGTAGATTGTAGCGTTGCATTTACGAATCTAGGGATGCCGTGTGACATCTAAGGTGTAAGAGGCAAGAATTTAGCTCACAAAAGAGATACCTTAGCTTGAGGAAGACGTTCCCTATTTGTAGGCCTTAAAAATTAGGGCAATCTTGGTCAACAAGAAAACGCAAATTCATGAACAACCAAACCGACCTAGGGGAGAAGACCGCTCGAGGGACCCAGTGGGTGAGCCCTGATATTCTCCTTTTGGCCTTTTCACTTTTTCAACCCTGAGTCATAAAGAGACCGCTCTAGCGAAGGCCAGTGAGCAAAGGGTGGTCCCATCTAGGTTTTTTAAGCCTAAAGCCAGACAAAAAACTTGTCCTCTTGAGCACAAAAAAGTGTTGTACAAGAAGGGTCCACGAATGGCTTAAACTATGTTTCCAAAAATGTAAAACAGTTTTAGAAAATCTTTCCCTTGAAAAACACCTAGGATCCACAAACGGATTAATCCCGATTTCCATTTAACTATAATCCTCCAAAGTCTATTAAACCAAGGGTTCATCTTAGGTCTCTAGGTCATTACCTTGTCCTAAGCTTGAAGGTGCGAACATAATGCTTTTGATGTAGTTTTGACACATGATCCCCTTCCATTAACGACGCTTTTCGGATCTTCTTCATTGTAGCATCATCACCCTGGAAAGGGTTGAGATTTACAATGGACTCCACGAATTTAGCCAATTACAAATATATGATCTAACAAGTTCGCTAATCAACAAAATGTCAACCATTTACATCCAATAATACAACTAAATGGGTACTAAGTTATTCAAGCAATCCAACCACTATTAAAGTTACTTACATACGAAAAGCAAATAAAGGTATGGTCACATGCTATGTCCAGTTAATAGTACATACCTCCCCAAAACAAACACTCCTATATGCTAGACACTATTAGGAATAAACACATGAGCGTCTCTAACTGATTTTCCCCCGCACAGTCTATTTTCATTATATATACAAAGCTAAGTAAAATTTAGATTCCTCTCTATCCTCGAAACCTAGGTCATTACAATCTACCCAACTTAAAAAAAAACTTTGCACTCAATGCATAATTATTTATACTAATATTGAAACACTAATTCAAAAGTTATACTTTCCTCAACGTTCTTATGTATACTGATCACCCATCATCATATACATTTGTCCTTTCTGAAGGTTTCCTTGATCACCCCTTGTATGATTTTGCGGCGTACCCAGTCCGTGTGTCGCTGGTGGTCATGATCCCTCACTCAACAATAGATCTCTTGAAGTCAAACAAACTAGTTGTATAAGCAAATTAAGAAATGTGCCTAGAGTGTGTCTATGCAACTCAGGGAAACAAAGCTCTAATACCAATTGTAGTCCTGAGAGGAGAGAAAAGTTGTGGATCTTCCCTGACGATTATACACGTGGAGCGCACTACACTTCTTAAAGGGGGTGAATAGGTTTCTAAACCTTACGCCAAATCAATCACAAGGTAACACCAATTACTACCTAAATTACCTGTTGTCACTAGAATTTCACGATTAATGATGCGAAGCCCTTTTTAACCACAACGACCCATGAAGTGATGAAGATTAGAGTATTAATTTTAGCAATTAGTCATTCAACACTCAATCTCACCACGGGGATCCAAACCCGAATGACCCAAACCCTTGGTACCCAACGATGGATGATGGAGACATTCAATCAAATGTACAATAAAAAACCTAGTGCGAGTGTGTGCATCAAATCGAAGGTGCGTATGTAAAATCAGTAAATGACACCATTGATTTGTTGACATGGAAACCCCTCATCGGGAATATCGCAGGAAACCTTCTCGGTTCACCAAAACCAAATCCACTACCACCAAATCATCTTACAAGTACTTGGGTCTTATACCTCAGCCAATACCATGGTTAATGCTCCTTCATTCAATAAGCCTCTCCACCATAGGCCTCATTGCCGTCTTGGACAACGTCACTTGGATTCATCTCCGCGAGGATCCTCTAGGCCTCGAGCAATCTCAGGAGCACCGACGATCATCAGAATGCTCACACCAATGGCTTTGGTCTTCAACCAATCAAGATCATCAACACCAAGTTGTAATGTTCGGAAGAAGCTGTAGATTGTAGCATTACGTTTAGGGATCTAGGGTTGTTGTGTGATATCTGAGGTGTAAGAGGCCAGAATTTAGCTCACATAAGAGATACCTTAGCTTCGGGAAGACGTTCCTTATTTATAGGCCCTCAGAATTAGGGCAATCTTGGTCAATAAGAAAACTCAAATTCATGAACAATCAAACCGACCTAAGAGAGAATACCGCTCGAGCGACTACAGTGGGTGAGCCCTGATCTTCTCCTTTTGGCCTTTTCCCTTTTTCTCCTGTAAGTCATGAAGAGACCACTCTAGCGAAGGCCAATGAGCAAAGGGCAGTCCCTTTTGGTTTTTTTAAACCTAAAGCCAGACAAAAAACTATTCCTCTTGAGCACTAAAAAGTGCTGCCCAATAAGGGTCCACGAATGGCTTAAACTATGTTTCCGAAAACGTGAAACAGTTTTAGAAAATATTTCCCTTGAAAAAGCACCTAGGTTCCACACATGGATTAATCCCAATTTCCATTTAACTATAACCCTCCAAAGTTTACTAAACCAAGGGTTTATCTTAGGTATCTAGGGCATTACCTTGTCCTAAGCTTGAAGGTGCAAACATAATGCTTTCAATATAGCATTGAAGCATGATCTACTTCCTTTAACGACGTTTTTTGGATCTTCTTCGTTGTAGCATCACGACCATGGAATGGGTTGAGATTTACAATGGACTCCACGAATTTAGCCAATTACAAATATATGATCTAACAAGTTCGCTAATCAACAAAAATGGCAACCATTTACATCCACTAATACAACTAATTGGGAACAAAGTTATTCAAGTAATCCAACCACTATTAAAGTTACTTACATACAAAAAGCAAATAAAGTTATGGTCACACGATATGTCTAGTTAATAGTACATACCTCCCCAAAACCAACACTCCTATATGCTAGACACTATTATGAATAAACACATGAGCATCTCTAACCGCTTTTCTGAAAGGAATCATATAATAAACGCAACGGAATTTAAAAAAAAAAATTTGATTCCTCATACCAAGATCTATTCATGTTTAATACAAACCGAGAAACCTTAGATCTATAGAGAAGATTAAGGGTTACCTCTTGAAGCGTGCCTTTAGCAATCTTCAAGCATTCTCAAAAACTTTAAATCTTCAAATCTGAATTTGATCTTTACCCCAAGCCTCGCAAACGTTTGGCCTCTATCGGTATCCACACGAATTGACAAACTTGAAGGATCTATTTTAGCCATTAATAAAACTAGTAGAGAGAGAGAATGAGGTGTGGTTCTTCTTGTGCTAGCAAGAGAGTTGTTGTATATCATATATCATATATATCCACCTCCTACATAAAAGTATTTATAGAGCTTTAAAGGCTCTAATCCTAATTTGGGTTAAGTTGCAATTATCTCATAATTACATATAACCCCTTTATTAACATTAATTGTAATAAAGTCCCTAATTAACTCTTAATTAGGTTTTCACCCCAATTAACTCTTAATTGGTTGTCTCTCTTTTATCCTTTAGTTTCCAATCAATTCTATTGTGTGTGACCCTATAGGTTCAAGCATACCCGGTTGTAGGCATTCGATATTAACTACAAGTAGCATCTCAAATTAGAACTCTTTCTAATTTAGCTTGAATTAGAACTCTTCTAATTCTCCCTTTATGAAGAACAATTAATATATTTATATTAATTTCATTCTTTGAGCTTCTACTAATCATGAGTGACACCTAGCAGCATATCATGATCAACATCCGGATAGCACGAAGTAGGTAAAGAACCCATTCAGTCTATAGTTACCATGTAATTCAATCCTTCTATCACACAATGCCCCAATTGAATTACTAGGGTATGGAATTACTGTCAAACCCCTAATTCAATCTTATGTGTTCGATCTCAGGACTATAACTCTTAATGATCAATTAGAAACTCTTTTCTAATTGTCATTCTGCCTTGGCCAAGGACTCTTTGAGTCATATCCCAGAAGATCACATAGGACATTCTCCCTTTAATTACTAAGGATGATAGATTCTATTTTGTACACTCATAAGTCTTCATGCATGCCTAACTATGTCCAACAATACATATCCAAGTTACATGGTTAGTAGATGAATATGTTGTATAGTTAAAGCATAGAAGTACATGCACAAGACAACCATGGTGTCTTAAGTCTAAGGATCAGTTGCATAACTATAACTTTAGGATTTAATATTGACAGGCATGTAAAACTCCATATGAAAAATTTTACGTTAGTCAATGGTCACGTTCAGTGTACTTGTTCTCTAACAAGCACCCACACACCTGCTTTAGTGTCCCAACACTAGTGACTTGGACGAGTCACCTCATATCAAATATGAGTAAACATAGTGTGTGCTAGTCTATCCGGATTACGTAATGCCCAAATAATAATCCTATGACGAGGAACATTTTAAGAGTTAAGTACTAAGAAGTATAGGTCTCCTCTTCTCAACACCTTGAGAAACTATCTTCTTAACTTATACTCTATGGACTATATCATGTATTTTAAAATGAAATAAAGTAGAAACATGATAAATAAACTTGCCCTTTTATTTAATTAAGTAATGAATATTGCTAGTACAACTCTAAAACATCATCTATATGATTGGTCTTAGAGCATACTACTAACAATCTCTCACTTGTACTAATACCAATCGACCATGTATCTAATATACATCTTCTCAAGATGTCAGTCTAGTTGTTGTTTATCTTAGTGCTTTCGTAAGTGGGTCCACTATATTATCTATTGATGCAATCCTTTAGATACACACATCACCTCTTCCAATGATCTCTCAGATCATGTTGAATGCCACTATAAGCTTTTGGATTTCTGATGAGACTTTGGTTCCTTGGCTTGAGCTATTGCCCCATTGTTGTCACTATACAGTAGTTTATGTGACTCAATGGTAGGAACTAATATAAGTTCATTATTGAACTTCTTAATCCAAACAACTTCTTTGGCATCTTTTAAGGCGGCAACATACTCAACCTTAGTAGTTGATTTCACTGTAATATCTTATTTACAGCTTGTACAACTCATTACTCCATCATTTAAGATAGATACAAATCCAGAAGTAGATTTTTCTTTTATCTACATTAGACTAAAAGTTTAAATCTATATATCTATCCACACGTAGCTCTCATTCTCCATAGACAAGAAATGCATCATTAGTTCTTCTCAAGTACTTAAGAATGTCTTGACTACATTCCAATGTTCTAAACATGAAATTTGACTGATATCTGCTAGTAACACTTATAGCATATCTGATATCAAGTTTTTGTACATAGCATAACATACATGTGTCTACCTATTGCTAAGCATAAGGAATATTGCTCATGTTATTTCTTTCTTTTGATGTTGTAGGACTCATGTCCTAAGAGAGATGAATTCCTCCTTTGAAAGGTAAAAATCCTTTCTTGGAATTCTGCATGTTAAATCTCATTAACATCGTGTCTATGTACAAGGATTGGAGTACCCGAAGCAGCCTTCTAAATCTATCTCCATAGACCTTTATACCTAGTATATCGGATGCTTCTCCCAAACCTTCAATGTAGAAATTATGTGACAGCTATAGTTTGACCGATAAGAGCATCCCAACATTATTCACAATGAATAGGATGTCGTCTATATATAAAATACCAAAAATGTGGTAGAACTCCCACTAACCCTTTTGTACATACATGATTTAGAGGAAACCAAATGATTTGATTAGCTCATCAAATTGGATGTTCCAACTTCGAGATGCTTGCTTTTAATCCATAAATGGATCTCTATAACTTACACACATTATGGCCTTCGCCACTAGATACAAAACCTTATGGTTGCACCATAGAAATATCTTCCTCAATGTTTCTATTAAGAAAGATGGATTTGACATCCATTTGTCATATCTCATAGTCACAGTGTGCAATTATGACAAGCATAATCATGATGGATTTTAGCATGACTACTAGCTAGAAGGTTTCTTCATAGTCAACAACTTGTCTTTGTTTGAAACCTTTAGCTCATAGCCTAACTTTATAGATCTCTACCTTTCCATTTAAGCTTGTCTTCCTTTTGAAAACCCATTTGCATCCTGTAGGTACAATACCTTAAGGTGGGTATACAAAAGTCTAGGCTTGGTTGGAGTATTTAGAATCCATCTATGATTTCATAACACTTTGTCATTTTTCCGAGTTGAAGTCTGACATCGTCTCTGTGTAATTTATAAGATCACTTTAAAGATCATTATAACCAATAAAGAGTTCCTTATCACCTTGATGGAGATACCAATATCTTTAAGGTGGTGTGGTATCTTATAAGATTTACACAAAGCTTGTGCAGTACTAGGTTTTATATCAATAGGGTATTTAGGCTGATCAGTTTCTGTTTGTGTTTTTGAAGACATTTCCTCAAGTTATATCCTTCTTGTTATGCATTCATCTTGAATAAACTCTTTTTCAAGAAAGTAGCAAACTAGCTAACAAACAATTTTGTTCGCTATGAAGATAGAAATAATATCCTAAAGATTCTTCTTTAAGATTTTCTCCAAACCTACATCTTTCAGTCATAGCTTCCAAATTGTTCATATCATGTTTCTTAGCATGTGATGGACAACCCCAAATCTTAACATGTTTAAGACTTGGCTTCTTCCCATATCATATCTCATATGGTATCTTAGGGACAGATTTGGAAGGTACCCTATTTAAGAGGTATGCGGCAGTCTCTAGGGAAAATCCCCAAAAGGAGATAATTAAGTCAGTGTAACTCATCATTGATCGAACGATATCTAATAGTGTTCGATTTCTCTTTTTAGAAACACCATTAAATTGTGATGTTGGAGAAGGAGTCCACTGTAATAGAATGTCATTTTGTGAGATAATAAAAATTCAGCATTTAAGTATTCTTCTCTTCGATCTGATCAAAGAGTTTTAATACTTTTGCTTGTTTGTTTTTCTACTTCATATCTGAATTCATTGAACTTTTCAAATATTTCAGATTTGCACTTCATCAAGTGCACTTACTCTAACCATGAATGGTCATCGGTGAAGGCTATGAAGTATGAATAACAACTTATGTCTACTAAACTTAGTTGTCTGGATACATCACTATGTATTAATCTTAATATATGCTGCACTTTCACTTTGTCCTACAAATATTATTTTAGTCATCTTACCCATGAGACAAGATTCAAATGTTGGATGGGCTTCATAAGCCCATGGACCTAATTGTCCATTATTAACCAACATGCAAATCTCATCCTCACTAATATGAACTAATCTGATATGCTGCATATAATTAGGATTCTTATCATCTCTAGGTCTTTTATAAGCGATGACATTCGTATTATTATGTTCAATATTATTTATATTGTCATTCTTGTTTAAGAAATAGAGACCGTTGAAGAATATGCCAAAACCAATCAAATTGGAATTAAAAGTAAATGAACAAAATGTTTTTCTTTAAAAAACGTATCTATAACCACCCTTATACAGTGATGAAATAGCTATATGTTCCTTACCATATTAGGCATAAATAAACGGTTCCTAAAATCTAAACAATTAAGATGGCAATTGCAAATAGCAGATCCCCACAGTTAATGCAACAACACTTGTTCCATTTCCCACTCGAAGGAACACTTCTCCTCTACTTACCTTTCTGATTTCCTTTAGTTCATACAATCAAATATATATGTAAGAACTAGATGCGGTATCTAATACCTAAATTAAATCAGAACCAACTGACAAACCAGTTTCAATAAAGAACATATCGAACATACCTTTTGAAGGCATGTCCTTAATGGAAATGAGATATTCACAATTGTTTCTCTACAATACCCATCTTTGCCGCATGGAAACATTTTCCATTGGTATTTTCATTCTTTTCAAAAATGAGAACAATTCTCAATTTTTGTTTCCAATCTAGGAAGTTAAAGTCGGTCAAACGGTGGAAAATAGTAATTCTGGATAAAAGGTTAAGACTTGCCATTGTGATCAAATAAAACATCTAGAATTAGCGATTTCATTTTAACCATTAGATTGGGTCTTTAAATCACAATGGTACCTCCCACTATTTCTCAAATCCCATACACCCTCCTATGGAATTAGGGAATTTTTATTCCTAGTGGGGATTGGGGTCCCACCTTAAATTAATATAACCTCACATAATAGCATCTTGATTATAATAATCCTTAATGAGTAGGTAACTCTTACCTAATGCATCTTATGCAATTTCCAATCATCCTTTGGTCTCTAGCATAAATGAACCTCACATAATAGCATCTTGGCCCATTTACCCTAGTTAAGTCACACCCACCATTTATACAAGTATAGGCGTTTATGACCAATAAGCTCCTCACATAATAGTATCTTGAAACTTACAGGCATCCTACCTCATAGCATCATATGCTTGAATAAGTTATTAAGGATTCCCAAAAATGAATAGTCCCCACATATCTGTAGCCGACTAATCACGCTAAAAAATCCTTAATATACTTACAACAGCAGAAGACCACGATAAGACATTCATAATGTCTCTTCGTTGCAACTTAATATCTTGTGGATGGGTTTTTGGAGGTCTAATTGTCCCATCATACATACATGCATCTCATACACATCAAAAATTAATTCTTGTCATTTATCGTTATTAGTCCAATTAATATATTATACTCCCACTAACCCATTTAAAAATAATTTTAATGTTTAAAATTAGGGTTGTGAGAATATCAATATATTAAATTGAATCATCACGAAATATGATTCAATATATCAATTTAAAATATAAAATATGGACATATAACTATCTATGGCAATTTGGGCCTTTTGCCCTATGAATGATCATGGACTTTCAGTTTGATTCAATTCGAGCCATTGAATTGAATCTAGGTCTGTGTGGGTGATGATAAAATTTGAAAACGTATCATCTCATGACACTGATCTTCTGGGTGTGTCATTTCAATGGACCTCCATGAACATTACATCTGGGCTCCACCATGCTTTCATCTTTATCTTCAATCCTACTGAACTATTCTATTATAATTCATTATATTAATGAAAAGAAACCTTGATTAAGATCAAGGGGATGTACAATAGGAGGTGAGAGAAGAAATTACATATAGAAAGGAGAAAGGAGGCATGCAAGCCTTTTTTCAAAAATTACATACCTAAAGAACAAAAGACAATCACATTGCATTCAAACCAATCACATAGCTCAATTATTTGGTCTAAGTCCATGATCATTCCCACATCCATTCAATCACATTGCATGAATAAAAGAAAACATGTGATTATTCTAATTATAGCATAAATATCTAGGGATTGCAATTTCCTTAACCATTAAGGATTACTTTAATTTTAATCAAATTAAAATTAGTAATTTTAAAACAAATCTATTATAGAGTCCTAATCCTATTAGGATTCTATAAACAAATTCCTAGTCAAACTAGAAGTCTATTTCGGTTGATCTTTTTATTGGGATCAAATTCCTAATTTGATTCCAAATAAGAGTCATAATCCTATTAGGATCATTTGATTAGAATCCTAGTCAAACTAGGATTTTAGTTTGGGTAGAATACTATTAAGAATCAAATTCTCAATTTTGGTCTAGATAGAAGTCCTAATCTCATTAGGAGTCTTTAGTCCAAAACCTAATCAAAATAGGGTTCTAGTCTGGGTGGTGTATAGTTGAAAATCAAATTCCTAATTTTTAGTCTAATTAGGAGTCCTAATCTCATTAGGATTCTTTGATCATAATCCTAGTTAAAATAGGATCTTCGTTTAGGTGGTGTTTTATTAAGAATCAAATTCTTATTTTATTAGAATACAATATCCTAATTTAATTAGAAGACAATTTCCAATTTAATTTAAAAACAATGTAATTTGACTAGAAATATTCTCCTAGTTTATTTAGTAGACAATCTACTAATTTAGTTAGAAGACAATCTTCTAATTTAATTAAATGATAATATATTAGTTTGATTAGGAGACAATCTCCTATTTAATTAGAAGACAATATTCTAATTCAGTGAGAAAACAATATTTTAAAATACAATCTCCTAGTCAATTAGGAGACAATCTCCTAGTTCAGTTAGAAGACAATCTTCTAATCTAAGTAAATGACAATCACTTAATTTGATTAAGAGACAATCTCCTAATTTAGTTAGAAGACAATCTTCTAATCTAAGTAAAGGACAATCACTTAATTTGATTAGGAGACAATCTCCTAGTTTAATTAGTAGACAATCTCCTAATTTAGTTAGAAGACAATCTTCTAATTCAAGTAAAGGACAATCACTTAATTTGATTAGGAGACAATCTCCTAGTTTAATTAGAAGACAATCTCCTAATTTAGTTAGAAAATAATCTTTTAATTTAATTAAAAGACAATCTCTTAATATAATTAGAATACTATCTCCATAAGTAATTAGAAGACAATCTCCTAATTTATAGGGAAATAGATAAAAATTAAATAGGAGACCAAAGTGTATCCAACTTGAACAAGCCAAGAGTCCTTTCCATAATTAAGTCTTGAGACTTTTCAAATCTAATTTTTGTCCAATTCAAGTTTGTAAAATTATTAAAATTAATTTTAATATTTCATAAACAAAATTAAAACCAATGTTGAACAAAAATTTAGATCAAATCAAAGTAAGATTTGTAGAACTTACAAGAACATTATGAACTAGTCACTAGTGTTTTAAGTTATACTTCAAGACCACCATTATCATTCACCATAGATGAAAAAATTTTCTTCTAGCCACCCTTGGACCAAAAATCTAACTTGTCCACCCTTGGTTCATTCTCAAACCCGAAACTTGTTTTAAGGAAAACTAGTTGCTACTTTTTGCAACTACGTTTCTTCAATTTTAAAATCGAATTTTAAAAAAATTTCAAATATATGGATCCATTAATATATCATATTAAACATGTAAAAAAAATCAGAATTTATTTTGTAGAACACTCATACAAAATAATATGATTCATGTGAATTATGCAATCCCTAATATTTCTCGGTCAATCCCATTAACATGCTATAACAATAATCACATCAAGTTTGTATTAAATCATGAATAATGGCTCTGATACCACTGAAAGGAATCATATAATAAACGCAGCGGAATTTAAAAAAAATAATTTGATTCCTCATACCAAGATCTATTCATGTTTAATACAAACCGAGAAACCTTAGATCTATAGAGAAGATTAAGGGTTACCTCTTGAAGCGTGTCTTTAGCAATCTTCAAGCATTCTCAAAAACTTTAAATCTTCAAATCTGAATTTGATCTTTACCCCAAGCCTCGCAAACGTTTGACCTCTATCGGTATCCACACGAATTGACAAACTTGAAGGATCTACTTTAGCCATTAATAAAACTAGTAGAGAGAGAGAATGAGGTGTGGTTCTTCTTGTGCTAGCAAGAGAGTTGTTGTATATCATATATCATATATATCCACCTCCTACATAAAAGTATTTATAGAGCTTTAAAGGCTCTAATCCTAATTTGGGTTAAGTTGCAATTATCTCATAATTACATATAACCCCTTTATTAACATTAATTGTAATAAAGTCCCTAATTAACTCTTAATTAGGTTTTCACCCCAATTAACTCTTAATTAGGTTTTCACCCCAATTAACTCTTAATTGGTTGTCTCTCTTTTATCCTTTAGTTTCCAATCAATTCTATTGTGTGTGACCCTATAGGTTCAAGCATACCCGGTTGTAGGCATTCGATATTAACTACAAGTAGCATCTCAAATTAGAACTCTTTCTAATTTAGCTTGAATTAGAACTCTTCTAATTCTCCCTTTATGAAGAACAATTAATATATTTATATTAATTTCATTCTTTGAGCTTCAACTAATCATGAGTGACACCTAGCAGCATATCATGATCAACATCCGGATAGCACGAAGTAGGTAAAGAACCCATTCAGTCTATAGTTACCATGTAATTCAATCCTTCTATCACACAATGCCCCAATTGAATTACTAGGGTATGGAATTACTGTCAAACTCCTAATTCAATCTTATGTGTTCGATCTTAGGACTATAACTCTTAATGATCAATTAGAAACTCTTTTCTAATTGTCATTCTGCCTTGGCCAAGGACTCTTTGAGTCATATCCCAGAAGATCACATAGGACATTCTCCCTTTAATTACTAAGGATGATAGATTCTATTTTGTACACTCATAAGTCTTCATGCATGCCTAACTATGTCCAATAATACATATCCAAGTTACATGGTTAGTATATGAATATGTTGTATAGTTAAAGCATAGAAGTCTATGCACAAGACAACCATGGTGTCTCAAGTCTAAGGATCAGTTGCATAACTATAACTTTAGGATTTAATATTTACAGACATGTAAAACTCCATATGAAAAATCCTACGTTAGTCAATGGTCACGTTCAGTGTACTTGTTCTCTAACAAGCACCCACACACCTGCTTTAGTGTCCCAACACTAGTGACTTGGACGTGTGAAACCCCGAAAAATTTAAACTTTGACGAACAAGGGCAATAGGTGAATTGCCACTTCGGTACTAGTTGAAAAACTGAATTTTTCTAGATCTCGGATGACGAAACGGATTCCACCGTTGGATTCGTCTCGCAAAATCTAGTTACCACGTCAAATTTTGTTGAATTCCGAGATAGTCGGATTTTTCGCGTTTTACGAGACGAACGGGCCTCGGGTAACCCCGTGAACGAAATTTTTATAAAATTTTAAAGTTTGGGGAAATATTAGAGGCAAGTTGAAATAAAAATAATTCGAACTTCAACCGGAGCGAAATTTAGTCGTTTCGGGATTAAAACGGACCCGAAATTAAATAGGACATGTGGCCAATTGTGGGCCAAGTATCCTAAAAATATAAATAGGGGCCTAAAGTCTGAAAAATCAGACTTCTCCTTCACCATTTCAGCCGGTTTCAGCCGAGAGAAAAGAAGAGAGGGAAAATGAGAGAAAACTCCATCTTCTCTCTACGATCTACTCCGTTCTAGCGCTCAAATCGACTCGGGCCAAGAACAAGATTTGCTCTACGCGTTGAGGGCTACGCGTGGGTACCAAAAACGACGGTTTTCACCGAACGTTGGAGGGCCAAAAATTTGGAAGTGAAGGATTCAAGCTTGCTTTGAGTTCTAGGAGCTTCCCACGGCGATTCTACACGCTACAAGAGGTAGGGTTTTCTTCCTACTTAGGTTTATTTCCAACCTAGGAAGGTTATATGGAATGGGTAGGTGTATATATATATGTATCACTTGCCTATTGTGGTTATTTGGGTGAAATGGGTATTGAGAATGGGTAGCAAGATTTAAATCACATTCTCTAGTTTAATGTACCACTAATGCATTTCATGTGTGGGAAATGAGTACCAAATGTGCTAAGCAAGGTTGGTATGAAATGGGTATATAAATTTACTTGTTGGGTAAATTTCATAAAGAAACTTGAAGTGTAGAAAATTGATATGGGAAATTGGGTAAAGTGAATTCCTAAATGAAATGGACAATTAGGAATGGTTGTTGATAATTTCCTGAGAAATTATGACATATGAGGTTATGTTATGGGTAGAATGAATTCTATCTTGGTATAATTGTGTAGAAATCAATTAATATGATTTCTTGAGCTTTATGATGAATTTGAGTATATTATGTGATTACATGATCTTGGATGCTTTGAAGGTGTTGAGTAAATGCTTTGATGAAAATGTGAAGTATGTTTTGCATGAACTATGTATAACATGCTTAGATATTGTGATTAAGGAAAATGTTGATATACACATTCTTACGAGATGTTGACAAAGTGTTGAATTATGGTATTTATATGCATAGGCTTATGATATGAAGTATCATGGATATGTGGGTTTATTGTTGAGTTGTTCATATGGCATTCATACATATTGAACATGTGGAGAAGATGCAAGGGTACATTACATTGCATTCTCATGGGTACATCACATTCATAGTTATAAGACATGAGTGTGTGTGGGTGAGTTGACATCGCATTCATGGGTCATGGGCATGAGTGTGGGTGTGTGCATATGTTGTGGATCAAACACCAAATCTTGGTGGTTGGTATGTGAACTCGGGAAAGTCGGGATCGAAGATCCGACTGAGTTGCACGGTTGCATTGCATAAGGAAAACTTGTGTCGGGTAGAGCAAGTAGGGCTAGACATTCCCTCGGGTGAAAAACCAGGAACCACTTGGTTCACTCATTTGACCAGCGGTGAAATACCAGAAAAGTGGCATGGCCCACGGAGCCAGTGGTGCGACTCCAAAATCCGTTGCCCAAAAAGACACAAGATTTTGTTGTATAAAAACACCCATTCAATGGGTAGCCTCTAACAATGATTTGATTTTTTATAAAGACATAACTTTTATCTCAAACGATCATTGGGAGGGTTTCTCCGTCAATAGACGGGTTCATACACGTTGGCTTTTGCATTGTGTTGTGTGAGTCGGGGAAGACTCGGGATAAGGTGCGTGAGTGAGTTCCATCTCATATCATGGCATGACATAGCATAGCATGGTAGCTTTCTAACATTGAAGTATATACTCTTGTTGGATTGGTTGATGCTTGTTGATTGTTGCATGTGCGCATTTCATATGCACTTAGGTTGGGGAGTAGCCTCTGTAGGAGGATATCCTATTGAGCGTGGCTCACCCTTCGTGGGACGACATTTCAGGTGCGGGGTTCACGCCGGCGGACGGCTCCCAATTCGAGCCCCAAAGTTGAAGAAAGCCGACTTGTGGCTTTTATGGTTATTTAGTAAAGTTTTTGTAAGAATTCCATTTTGAGATGTAAATATATGGAATCAATTGTGATAGAGCTTGTGTGAGTTGTGTATTATATGGAAAATCTCATTAAACATGTGTTGGATGAGTTTGGAGTGTATGGGGTAGCTTTAAGGATGGTTTGGAGGGGAAAGAAATCCATTCTTTTGCTCACAGTTTGAAAACCTACCGGAAGGTGTATGTCGGCCTTCCGGAAGGTTTTGTTAAAAACCCTGGATGCCTTGTTCACAGCTAATACCTTCCGGAAGGTTTTGCCCACTGGAATGAACCTTCCGGAAGATTTTAGCTACTGGAGTAAAACCTCCCGGAAGAACTTGTCTACTGGAATGGACCTTCCGGAAGGTTTTGCCTTGGGTTTCTTTTTGACTGCCAAAATCTTCCGGAAGGTTTTGTTTTCTGGAATGAACCTTCCGGAAGGTTTTGGCTACTGGAATGAACCTTCCAGAAGGTTTTTGCTACTGATGTCGACCTTCCGGAAGTTCTTGCATTTGATTCTTTTCATTTAACTGTTCTTTCAGCGACCTTCCGGTAGGTGTATGTCGACCTTCCGGAAGGTTTTCCAAAAAAATTGAAATTTTCAAAATGCTTAGCCATGCTTTTGGGCTTTGTTTTCTTTGGTTCCTATGACATAAATGGACATAAATTGAGGTATAATTGACCTTGTGGATGGTAAATCCGGTTAAAAGCATGTGAATGACGTGGTGTCGGGTTATACGACTATCACGAGTATTTCCGCGGGTTGACGGATGGTCAACGGTTAATAAAGGACCCCCGGAAATTGGGGCGTCACAGCTTGGTATCAGAGCATAGGTTATAGATCTTATGTGGTCTTGTGGGAAATGATTCTATCATCTTCCATTGCAAGAATGAAAGAGGTTTAGAGCTTAGGTTTACGATTCACCTAAGGTTTGATGGGCATGGGTTTTAGACCATTGCATTCCATGTGCATCTCACGTTATGTGCTATATTTGCTACATGTTATGTGCTCTACTTGGTACATGTTATGTGTTACTTGTTGTGTGACTTGTATGCATGATGAATGTGCATAGTGAAAAGTATTCTAACCCTAGTGTTTAGAGAACTTAACCTTGGGAGTGGGAAAACAAATGAACGGGAAAGTTCAAAGCGTAAGGGTCCACTATTGGAGGCATACGCCCTACTAGTGAGACAGTGAGAAAGATTTGAACGTTTTAACTTTGGTCCCTATCTAGGGATACTAAGCCGTTGTACCATTGCTATTTGACATGTGTGTAGATGTCATATAGAGGAAGGGGATGTCTAGGCGGTGGACGGAACAACCAACCACTACCGGCTTTGGACCAACAAGCCTATATGGAGGCTATGAGTACGATGGCTGCTAACCTAGCACAGGCAAGCGCCAATTTGAGCCAAGGGGCTCAAGCCATCCAAAGGAGTTTAAGTTCCATGGGCCATCAACGGCCATGGAAAAAGCAAAAGACATAGAGCCCACAAGAATCATCGGGGCAGGGCCGCGGCTATCAAGGCCAAGGCCAAGGGCAAACCTCCCAAAGTAGTGGGCACTTTAGGGTTCCCAGCCAAGCGGGGCAGGGGCCATGTTATCATTGTCGCCAAGTGGGGCATAAGAGGAGGGATTGTCCTCAGAGGCAGGGATCATAGGAGGGGGTTCAAGCCCAAAATCTTTTGTCCCAAGGAGGGAAGAAATTCAAGGGAACGTTTCAAGGAGGCCAGAAGACATGTTTCTATTGTCGACAACCGGGCCATAGGAGGAAGGATTGCCCCCTGAGGCAAACCTCACAGAGTTCCGAGACTTCTCAATCTCAGTCGTCGGTGGGACTCACACAGGCACGTGTTGTTCTTCCCTATTCCACTAAGGACCAGAGAAATCAGTCCCAACTACAGGGCGTTGTACAAGTCCCTAGTACGCCACGTGCGGAGACTCCGCAATCAGACCGGATGAGCCAAGGTATGGGCCAAGGCCAGGAACAAGACTCTGAAGCGACAACATTGGAGACCCAGGAGACAGTCTTTGACGTTGCACCATAGAGTGAGTCGGGGGATCAGGCAGCGACCCACGGTACATCACTTATTCCTTATTTATGGGTACACGTGTTATTTGACTTGAGCGTGTCAAATACCGTTATTTTTCATGTTTTGTGCATGGTACAGTTTTAAATATTATAACCCTAGAAGAGTCCTCAGGGGTGAATTCCACCTTAGGGACTAGGGCCTGCATTGATCAGATATGACGGTTGTGAGTTAGAGATCTCGGGGACTCTACTCACTATGGACCTTAGGGTCGTGGACATGTCGGGTTTGATGTCATCCTGAGAATGGGTTGATTGACGGCACACCGCGTCGTCGTTGATTGTGATCGTAAGAGGATCATTACTTACACACCGAATGGTGTTTGTTTCAAATTCCAGGGGGAAAAGCACGACTCTTTATCCCAAATCGTGTATGATTTCCGTTGGCACGAATGGTAGATGGTTTGGCTTGCGAGCCTTATCTTGGAGGACGAGGTGAGACAAGAGTTGGGTCTACCTCGGGTTGTCTGTGAGTATGGGGATATTTTTCGGATGAACTACCGGGATTACCTACACATAGGAATGTAGAATTTACCATTGAGTTGCATCCCGGTACATCGCCCATTTATGACTCTGCATAGAATGGAACCAGTAGAGTTGTGAAAATTCTAGGTCCGAATACAAGAATTGTTGAACAAGGACTTCGTTAGACCAAATACTTCACCTTGGGGCGCTTTGGTACTAATGACCAAATTTATGGAGGAAGCTTACTTCACCTCTTATTCTAGTAGTTCTGGAGAGGGGACAGAAGTACACAGTGAACTGTGATGCTTCTAAGGACGGACATGGATGGGTATTAATGTAGTTCGCGAGAACGGTGGCTTATGGTTCTGGACAACTAAAGAACCACAAGCAAAATTATCTTATACGTGACATGGAGTTGGCGGCCATTATCTTGCCTTGAAAGCTTGGCGCCACTACGTATATGGTGAGAAGTTTGAGGCATTATCAGACCACAAAAGTCTGAGATATATCTTTACACAACGGGACCTCAACATGAGGCAACGCAGGTGGATGAAATATTTGGAGGGTTACGACTTCACTTTGCATTATCATCCTGGTAAGGCAAATGTGGTAACTAATGCACTTAGCCGGAAGTTACAGGAACTTGTAGCTAGTATGGCTCACCGAGAGTGGCGGATGCTTGAGAGTGTGGGACAGTATGGGCTGTATTATCGGGGTCAGACTCAGGGTATTTTAGGGAGCTTGGTGACTATGCCTTCTCTACTGAGCAGAGTGATCGATTCCCACGAATAGGACCCAGATTTGTTATCTATCAGGGACCGGGTACGTCTAGGTGGCACGAAGATGTACCATAATCTTCATCACCAGTGTTACTGGAGTAGAATAAAGAGACACGTTGAAAACCTTGTCAGTAGATGTCTCACATGTCGACAGGTGAAGGCTGGGCACTAGAGACTAACAGAGCTGCTCTAGCCCTTGGAGGTGGCTGAGTGGAAGTGGGGGCATGTCACAATGGGTTTTGTGACCCACTTGCCACGGACATCGCGGGGACATGATGCGGTGTGAGTGAGGGTGGACCGGCTTACTAAGTCGGCACGCCTTTTGACAGTGCGGATGACCCTCACACAGGAGGAATTCTGCAGGTTGTATGCACGGGATATGTGGTGCCTTTACGGACGGACTTGGTTGCGTCTAGAACCTAGTCCGGGAGTGAGACGGATACATGTGGGACAATTTAGACAGTATTGTTGTAACTTATGCATATAGTCGAATGTGCATGAGGGTGTGAATTTCGGGGACGAAATTCTTTTAAGGGGGGAAGAATGTGAAACCCCGGAAAATTTAAACTTTGACGAACAAGGGCAATAGGTGAATTGCCACTTCGGTACTAGTTGAAAAACTGAATTTTTCTAGATCTCGGATGACGAAACGGATTCCACCGTTGGATTCGTCTCGCAAAATCTAGTTACCACGTCAAATTTCGTTGAATTCCGAGATAGTCGGATTTTTCGCGTTTTACGAGACGAACGGGCCTCGGGTGACCCCGTGCACGAAATTTTTATAAAATTTTAAAGTTTGGGGAAATATTAGAGGCAAGTTGAAATAAAAATAATTCGAACTTGAACCGGATCGAAATTTAGTCGTTTCGGGATTAAAACGGACCCGAAATTAAATAGGACATGTGGCCAATTGTGGGCCAAGTATCCTAAAAATATAAATAGGGGCCTAAAGTCTGAAAAATCAGACTTCTCCTTCACCATTTCAGCCGGTTTCAGCCGAGAGAAAAGAAGAGAGGGAAAATGAGAGAAAACTCCATCTTCTCTCTACGATCTACTCCGTTCTAGCGCTCAAATCGACTCGGGCCAAGAACAAGAGTTGCTCTACGCGTCGAGGGCTACGCGTGGGTACCAAAAACGACGGTTTTCACCGAACGTTGGAGGGCCAAAAATTTGGAAGTGAAGGATTCAAGCTTGCTTTGAGTTCTAGGAGCTTCCCACGGCGATTCTACACGCTACAAGAGGTAGGGTTTTCTTCCTACTTAGGTTTATTTCCAACCTAGGAAGGTTATATGGAATGGGTAGGTGTATATATATATGTATCACTTGCCTATTGTGGTTATTTGGGTGAAATGGGTATTGAGAATGGGTAGCAAGATTTAAATCACATTCTCTAGTTTAATGTACCACTAATGCATTTCATGTGTGGGAAATGAGTACCAAATGTGCTAAGCAAGGTTGGTATGAAATGGGTATATAAATTTACTTGTTGGGTAAATTTCATAAAGAAACTTGAAGTGTAGAAAATTGATATGGGAAATTGGGTAAAGTGAATTCCTAAATGAAATGGACAATTAGGAATGGTTGTTGATAATTTCCTGAGAAATTATGACATATGAGGTTATGTTATGGGTAGAATGAATTCTATCTTGGTATAATTGTGTAGAAATCAATTAATATGATTTCTTGAGCTTTATGATGAATTTGAGTATATTATGTGATTACATGATCTTGGATGCTTTGAAGGTGTTGAGTAAATGCTTTGATGAAAATGTGAAGTATGTTTTGCATGAACTATGTATAACATGCTTAGATATTGTGATTAAGGAAAATGTTGATATACACATTCTTACGAGATGTTGACAAAGTGTTGAATTATGGTATTTATATGCATAGGCTTATGATATGAAGTACCATGGATATGTGGGTTTATTGTTGAGTTGTTCATATGGCATTCATACATATTGAACATGTGGAGAAGATGCAAGGGTACATTACATTGCATTCTCATGGGTACATCACATTCATAGTTATTGATTCGCACTTTTTAGTGTGTCTGAATTATATTATTATATTACACCCAAGTATAAGTGATCAAATTGTAGTTTTCTCGGTTTTAAGTCCAAGTATCGATCCCACAGAGAGTTTTAGTAATTAGAGGTTAATATAAAATAAAAACAATAAAATAAAAATAAAGCTATAAAGAGGTTGTTTGGAGTAGTTTGATGTTTGAGAGCTTGTGGTGTGAGCTTAGTCTGTTCGAGTAACTTACTTTAAGTAAAAGATGGCATTAAATTGCAATAATAATGAAATGCGTCAGTAAAGCAGATTAATGACAGAAATATAAAAGATATCCTTCAGTTCAAGGATCCCACATGCGTTAGATTAGTCGTATTATGGAATTGCTACCATACATCAATTAACTTCCATTTTAATGGAAAGCTAACCGGCAGGTCTGATGTATATAAACCATAACACAGCTGCTTCTCAAGCTACACTGGTGGTAATATTTTGTAACACAGCTGCTTCTCAAGCCACACTGGTTATATCCACGTCAACTGATTAACTCAAGCAAACCAGAAGGTCAAGCCATTCATGAGGAATACTTGAGTTATTCACTTGATCTCATGATTGCAAATGCGTATATAATAAACCATAACACAGCTGCTTCTTAAGCTACACTGGTGGTAATCTATAGCACAGCTGCTTCTTAGGCTACACTGGGCATAGATGTCCAATTGAGTAATCCAAGTAAAATCCGCAGGGGGTACAGACTATCTTCCGGTGACTTGTCAGGTCACCGGTAGTAGTTAATCATAACACAGCCGCTTCTTAGGCTAACTGTATTTAGATACATCACCCAGAAAGTGAAGTCACTCAAACGGCATACTTGAATTATTCAATAGGTTATCTTGTAATATATATATATATATATATATATATATATATAGATATATATATTGACAGTAGAATTTCCTCAGCATTCCGGTGGAGGACTAGCCATACCGATAGGATCATCGGGGTCATTCTAGCAGGCAATATTATTATATATAGTAATACCAGGCGTCAGTGGAACTTCCTCAGCATTCCGGTGGAGGATTAACCATACCGGTAGGAACGCCGGGGTCATTCTAGCTGGCCCGTCTCATATATATAATAAATGTATAAATAAAACATCAGCAATTCCATAAACAGACCAATATTATACATGTGTTCCTCTCGAACCGGAGGATATACGGAACTACTCACGCTCCATTGCTATAGACAAGCAAGGAGAGCTAGCAGTTGTCATTATAACAGAAAGTAAAGTGCGGAATTTAAATGTTTTTCGCAGGGAACGATTGAAACACAACCACTCTTATGCTCGATTAAGATAAAAAAGTGGCAGCAGTTCAACTATCCGAATGGAAAGATACAATGAAAATAGAACAGTACAGGACGTAGGACTGAAATATAACACGGACCGGAACGTGCTTTCTCTTTTCTTTCTCTCTTTTTCTCTCTTCTGACTTGCTTGGACAAGCTTCAGAACTCTCAGACTCCTCTCGTATCTCTCTCAGTTCCTTTCTTAATTTCTCCTTCTGGTCCGGCATTCTGAAGCTGAAGTGGAGAAGCCTATTTATAGGCGTGGGAAGGCAAGTGGGCAAGGAGATCAACTTGTGTCTGACAAGGGTGACCGTCCGGACGGCAGTCCCACCGTCTGGACGATGGTGCTTTGCTGGAAAATCCACTTGCATGCATGCTGACTCTTCACGTATGGTTATTTACACTTTGGCCTCCAATGTTCCATTCTCTTGACATTGCTCCTGCATCTTGTGTTTATTCAGCATTTTTCCTGCAACTTTTAAATAAAATGTTACAACTAGTATCATTCCCGCACAAACCCTAATTCACTCTAAGTACTTATTTTTAGTGCGTTCATTATATTAATTCGAGTTTTTTGATTTTTTTAATTTACATACTAATTAGGTTAATCAATTGGAATTTTCACTGATCGGTCTGCTAATTGTAATTTAATATTGGAAGGTTTTAATTCACTTAGTCCTAGTTGTGTATAGACTGAATATGGCATCAAATTACAACTGGATCCAAGATCTAACAGAGCTTGTTCAATTTGAAAATTTCCAATAAGACATGAAACTGTAGGACTACCCGGATCTTTGTACTTAAGAAGTGTATCATGTTGTATTATTGTACTAACTTGCTCAGTTGCAAATGCTTTCTTTGGTACATTAGTTCTTCTTTTTATTGTGCAAAGATCTTTTAGGAATTTAGCATAAACTGGAACTCTTTTTATTGCATCTAATAATGGAATATTGATCTTTACCTGTTTAAATAGCTCGAGAATATCAGATTGATCTTTTTCAGTTTGAAGTTGCTTGACTCTTTGAGGGAAAGGTAAAGGGATAGGACATGGCGGATCTTTTTCATTTTGTACTCCTGGTTGCTTTTTGATTAAAGGTTCAGATTCAAGTGGTTCGTTTACAGGAATTGACTCACGTATTTTCTTTGAAATCTTAGGTTTGATGGTTTTATCAATTACCTTACCACTTCTTAGTGTTGTAATTGCCTGTACTTGATTTGACGAAGATTCAGAGGATGCAGAATTAACATGACTCTGACTTTGTGGAGGCTTAGGTTGAGAAGGAAACTTTCCTTTCTCTGACGTACTCAAGGACTGGGTCAACTTAACAAGATGACTCTTAATATCTTCAATACTTTGGGAAGTTTGAGCTTTAAAATCATTAAAAACTTGAGTTGTTTGGTTATTAAAACTCATTTGACTTTGAATAAATTGATTCATAGTGTCTTCCAGAGTTCTTCTTTGAGGAGGTTGATAAGGTTGGTACTGTTGTTGTTGATTTTGTGCCTGTGGTGGTCCTTGTGTTTGATTTGTGGGTTGCGTGTTTCTCCAACTAAAATTTGGATGATTCCTCCATCCTGGATTGTAAGTTTCAGAATATGGATTTGAATATGGTTTATTATAAGTTGGAACAGCATTAGATTGTTCTATCAGAACTTCTTTGAATGCAGGTATAGTTGGACATTCTGCTGCAGGATGTCCTGACAACGCACAAATTTCACATATTTGTTCAGTAGTTGTTACAACAGACACTTGTTTTAGTTTTTTCATTTCTAGAGCTTCTAGTTTTCGAGATAAACTAGCAATTTTAGCTCTTAGATCATCATCTTCTTTTAATACATATTTTCCTCTTTCAGATGTAGATGGCTTATTTTCTATTATGTTAGGTGAAGTCGAGTCCCACATTTGGGAACTTTCCGAAATAGTATCGAAGAATTGGAATGCTTCTTCGGGTCTTTTATTCATGAACTCCCCCTGTGCCATCATTTCAACAAACTGTCGCATTGCGGATGGAAGAGCATCATAGAAAAATCCGACTAAAGTCCAGTTTTCAAAAGCATGATGTGGACAAGCTTGGAGAAGATCTTTAAATCTTTCCCAACATTGATAAAAAGTTTCACCTTCTTTCACAGAAAAATTCATTATTTTACGTCTTAATGCATTAGTACGATGCACAGGAAAAAACTTTTTAAAAAACTCAGTTTGTAAAGCTTGCCAATTTGTGATAGAATTTGCTCTTAAAGAGTTAAGCCATAGTTTAGCTTTGTCTTTTAACGAAAAAGAAAAAAGTTTTAATTTAATCATTTCAGAACTATCTTGCAAAGTTCCACAGACTTCTTCAAATTCTTTCATATGAACATAAGGATTTTCATCTTCCAAACCATGGAACTGTGGTAGTAGTTGTATTGTTCCTGGCTTGATATTAATATTTGGAGCGTCTGTTGGAAAAGCAAAACAGGATGGGACATTTGTTCGCGTAGGATGTAGATATTCTCTTAAAGGTCGGATGTTTTGGATGACTTCTTGTTCTCTAGGAGGTTCTTCCCTAGGTACATTTTGAGCCATACTTAATTCAAACGATTCTTGTGTGGATGCAGAAGATGAAGATGAGGGTTGAGCTGACTGGTTTACTGAACCTACTGATGACCGTACATACATAAACTATAAAACAAATAAACAGAAACAAATTATAAACAGACAATTACTTTATTTTTTTATTTTTCTTTTTATTTTTATTTTTTATTATTTTTTTTTTAATTACCGTAACTCCCCGGCAACGGCGCCAAAAACTTGATTCGCACTTTTTATTGTGTCTGAATTATATTATTATATTACACCCAAGTATAAGTGATCAAATTGTAGTTTTCTCGGTTTTAAGTCCAAGTATCGATCCCACAGAGAGTTTTAGTAATTAGAGGTTAAATATAAAATAAAAACAATAAAATAAAAATAAAGCTATAAAGAGGTTGTTTGGAGTAGTTTGATGTTTGAGAGCTTGTGGTGTGAGCTTAGTCTGTTCGAGTAACTTACTTTAAGTAAAAGATGGCATTAAATTGCAATAATAATGAAATGCGTCAGTAAAGCAGATTAATGACAGAAATATAAAAGATATCCTTCAGTTCAAGGATCCCACATGCGTTAGATTAGTCGTATTATGGAATTGCTACCTTACATCAATTAACTTCCATTTTAATGGAAAGCTAACCGGCAGGTCTGATGTATATAAACCATAACACAGCTGCTTCTCAAGCTACACTGGTGGTAATATTTTGTAACACAGCTGCTTCTCAAGCCACACTGGTTATATCCACGTCAACTGATTAACTCAAGCAAACCAGAAGGTCAAGCCATTCATGAGGAATACTTGAGTTATTCACTTGATCTCATGATTGCAAATGCGTATATAATAAACCATAACACAGCTGCTTCTTAAGCTACACTGGTGGTAATCTATAGCACAGCTGCTTCTTAGGCTACACTGGGCATAGATGTCAAATTGAGTAATCCAAGTAAAATCCACAGGGGGTACAGACTATCTTCCGGTGACTTGTCAGGTCACCGGTAGTAGTTAATCATAACACAGCCGCTTCTTAGGCTAACTGTATTTAGATACATCACCCAGAAAGTGAAGTCACTCAAACGACATACTTGAATTATTCAATAGGTTATCTTGTAATATATATATATATATATATATATATATATATATATATATATATATATATATATATATATATATATATATATATATATATATATATATATATATAGATAGATATATATATTGACAGTAGAATTTCCTCAGCATTCCGGTGGAGGACTAGCCATACCGATAGGATCATCGGGGTCATTCTAGCAGGCAATATTATTATATATAGTAATACCAGGCGTCAGTGGAACTTCCTCAGCATTCCGGTGGAGGATTAACCATACCGGTAGGAACGCCGGGGTCATTCTAGCTGGCCCGTCTCATATATATAATAAATGTATAAATAAAACATCAGCAATTCCATAAACAGACCAATATTATACATGTGTTCCCCTCGAACCGGAGGATATACGGAACTACTCACGCTCCATTGCTATAGACAAGCAAGGAGAGCTAGCAGTTGTCATTATAACAGAAAGTAAAGTGCGGAATTTAAATGTCTTTCGCAGGGAACGATTGAAACACAACCACTCTTATGCTCGATTAAGATAAAAAAGTGGCAGCAGTTCAACTATCTGAATGGAAAGATACAATGAAAATAGAACAGTACAGGACGTAGGACTGAAATATAACACGGACCGGAACGTGCTTTCTCTTTTCTTTCTCTCTTTTTCTCTCTTCTGACTTGCTTGGACAAGCTTCAGAACTCTCAGACTCCTCTCGTATCTCTCTCAGTTCCTTTCTTAATTTCTCCTTCTGGTCCGGCATTCTGAAGCTGAAGTGGAGAAGCCTATTTATAGGCGTGGGAAGGCAAGTGGGCAAGGAAATCAACTTGTGTCTGACAAGGGTGACCGTCCGGACGGCAGTCCCACCGTCTGGACGATGGTGCTTTGCTGGAAAATCCACTTGCATGCATGCTGACTCTTCACGTATGGTTATTTACACTTTGGCCTCCAATGTTCCATTCTCTTGACATTGCTCCTGCATCTTGTGTTTATTCAGCATTTGTCCTGCAACTTTTAAATAAAATGTTACAACTAGTATCATTCCCGCACAAACCCTAATTCACTCTAAGTACTTATTTTTAGTGCGTTCATTATATTAATTCGAGTTTTTTGATTTTTTTAATTTACATACTAATTAGGTTAATCAGTTATAAGACATGAGTGTGTGTGGGTGAGTTGACATCGCATTCATGGGTCATGGGCATGAGTGTGGATTCATTTCTCAATTCCTCCAATTCATTTATCTGAAGTTTCCTTGTTAGCCCAGCCTTGTCCAAGTCAAAATTCATTGCTTTAATGGCCCAGTATGCCCTATGTTCCAATTCCACAGGCAATTGACATGGCTTTCCATAGACTAATCGATAAGGAGAGATGCCTAAAATTATTTTAAAAGCAGTACGGTATGCCCATAGCGCATCAGTTAGTCTTAACGACCAATCTTTGCGATCTAGATTCACCGTTTTTTCCAAATTTAATTTGATCTCCCAATTAGCTAACTCAGCTTGTACACTGGTCTGTGGGTGATAAGGGGTTGCAATTTTGTGAAAAATCAAGTATTTTTTCATTAAATTCCAGAAGGGACGATTGCAAAAATGAGCACCCCCATCGCTTATGATTGATTTCGGAATTCCAAACCGGGACAAAATATTTTCTTTCAAAAATTTGATCACTGTTTTGTGATCATTGTTTCGGCATGGAATTGCTTCAACCCATTTGGATACATAGTCTACAGCCACTAAAATGTACAGATAGCCAAAGGAAGGGGGGAATGGTCCCATAAAATCGATGCCCCAACAGTCAAAAATTTCAATTACCAGAATGGGATTTAAGGGCATCATATTTCTTTTAGAAATGTTTCCCAACCTTTGACACCTATCACAAGTTAAACAAAAGGCATGGACATCTTTGAAAAGTGTGGGCCAGTAAAATCCACACTGCAATATTTTTGCAGCTGTTTTTCTTGATGAAAAGTGGCCACCGCATGCTTCAGAATGACAAAATGTTATTACCTGGCTACTTTCATGAGCAGGGATGCAACGTCTTATGATTTGATCTTTACATTACTTGAATACGTAAGGCTCCTCCCAAAAGAAGTTACGAACCTCCCTCAGAAATTTCTTTTTGTCCAACATGGTAAAGGATGGAGGGAGTGTACCAGTAGCAAGAAAGTTAGCAATGTCTGCATACCATGGTGTCCTATCAATCATGAACAGTTGTTCATCGGGGAATTTCTCATTGATTGGCAATCCATCCTCATGAAATTCATAGGTTAGTTTGGACAGATGATCTGCCACCACATTCTCAACACCTTTCTTGTCCTTGATGACAAGATCAAACTCTTGGAGCAAAAGTATCCATCTTAAGAGTCTTGGTGTGGCGTCCTTCTTTGTGAGCAAAAATTTTAGGGCTGCATGGTCAGTGAATACAGTAACAGAAGAACCAACAAGATAAGAACGGAATTTTTTCAGTGCAAAAACTACAGCAAGCAATTCTTTCTCAGTTGTCGAATAATTCATTTGAGCATCATTCAAAATTTTGCTTGCATAGTAAATCACATGGGGTTTCTTATCTTTTCTTTGTCCCAATACAACACCTACAACAAAATCACTTGTATCACACATTAGTTCAAAGGGAAGATTCCAGTCAAGGGGTTGCATTATTGGTGCATAAATTAACATGCTTTTAGCTTGTCAAAGGCTTTTTGGCATGCTTCATTCCAATCAAATATTACATCCTGACTTAGGAGGTGACACATTGGTTTTGCTATGGTACTGAAATCTTTTATGAATCTCCTGTAGAACCCTGCATGTCCTAGGAATGATCGAACATCTTTTGCAGTCTTAGGAGCAGGCAAATTTCCAATCAAATCTATTTTTGCCTTGTCAACTTTCATGCCTTCAGACGACACAATGTGACCAAGAAAAATGCCCTGTGTTACCATAAAATGGCATTTTTCCCAATTGAGCACTAGGTTGGCTTCCTTACATCTGATCAGTACTTTCTCCAGATTGGTTAAACACAAATCGAAGGAATCACCATAGACAGAGAAGTCATCCATAAATACTTCCAAATTTTTTTCAACCATATCACTGAACAAGCTTAGCATACATCTTTGGAATGTTGCAGGAGCGTTACAAAGTCCAAATGACATCCTTTTGAATGCAAAGGTGCCAAAGGGGCATGTGAAGGTTGTTTTCTCCTGATCATCTAGGGCTATCTCAATTTGGTTATACCCTGAATACCCATCTAAGAAACAGTAAAATGCATGGCCTGCAATTCTCTCCAGGACTTGGTCAAGAAATGGGAGAGGAAAATGATCTTTTCTAGTAACCAAATTGAGTTTTCGATAATCAATACACATTCGCCATCCTGTGACGACTTGAGTTGGTACTAGTTCATTTGCATCATTTTTGACCACTGTGACCCCATATTTTTTTGGCACAACTTGGGTTGGACTGACCCATTTACTATCTAAGATAGGGAAGATTATCCCTGCATCTAAGAGTTTGAGTACCTCGATTCTCACAACTTCCTTCATGTGAGGGTTCAGTCGTCGCTGCATTTGACGAGAGGGTTTCGAATCCTCTTCAAGGTATATGGCATGATTGCAAATTAACGGGCTTATACCTTTCAAGTCAGCGATGGTCCATCCAATGGTACTTTTATGACTTCGAAGAACTTCAAGCAATTTAGACTCTTGCAAGTCTGTGAGTTTAGATGAAATTACCACTGGATATGACTCATTTTCTCCCAAAAATGCATATTTGAGGTTAGATGGAAGAGGTTTCAATTCAGGCTTTGGTGGGCTAACACTTGATGAGACTGGTTTTGTGCCACTTGGTGAAATTTCTTCGAATTTGGGTGCCCATGTCTCAACAGTATGAGTAGGGTCACATGGTGAATTTGGGTCATCATCTGTTATTTCTGATGAGATGAGTTCTAACAGAGATGATTCAGTAGGATCCTCATAGAATGTATCATCCAGATGTTCCTGTATCAAGGATTCTATGGAGTTTACTTCTCTTTCTTCCTTTTCTTCTTCTGGATGTTTAGCAATATTGAAAATGTTCAGTTCAAGAGTCATATTCCCAAAAGTTAATTTCATGACTCCATTCCTGCAATTGATTAAAGCATTGGAAATTGCTAGGAATGGTCGACCAAGAATGACGGGAATTTGGTTCTCCGAATTTACTGCTGGTTGAGTATCCAGAACAATGAAGTCAATAGGGAAGACAAAACTATCTACTTGGACAAGCACATCTTCAACAATCCCTATGGGGGTTTTGACAGATCTGTCGGCCAACTGGAGTGTGACAGAAGTGGGTTTAAGTTCACCCAAACCCAACTGCTGATAGACAGAGTAGGGTAGTAGATTAACGCTGGCTCCAAGGTCTAACAAAGCTTGTTCAATCCTAAAGTTTCCAATGATACATGAGACAGTCGGACACCCTGGGTCTTTGTATTTTGGAAGGGTTTTATGTTGGAGAAGAGCACTAGCTTGTTCCGTTAGGAAAGCTCTCTTTTGGACATTCTGGCTTCTCTTGACTGTGCACAAGTCTTTTAGAAACTTGGCATAAGACGGGACTTGTTTGATTGCATCCAGAAGTGGGATGTTGATATTTACTTGCTTAAAAAGCTCATAAATTTCAGGCTGATCTTTCACTTTCTGTTTGGTTTTGAGTCGATGAGGAAACAGAGCCAGAATGGGATACGAAGGTTCCTTTTTCTCAGAGGGTTCTGGCTCTTGTTCAATCACAGGCTCAGGATCTTTCTCAAGTTCAGTCTCAATTGGTTCAGGTTCAGATGATGGATTGGCTGGGCTTGACTCAGGTCTTGGCTTGGGAATGAGTATGTCTCTGATTGTTTTGTCAATCACTTTGCCACTTCTTAGTGTCGTGACAGCTTGGGCTTGGTCTTGAGTGTTTCCTGTTGTTGAAGGGTTCCCTACATGGAATTGGCCTTGTGGTTGCTTTGGTTGGGCAAAAAACTTGCCCTTTTCATGTATGACCATGGATTGAGTCAACTTTTGGATGTGGCTTTTAAGATCCTCAAAAGATTGAGTGGTATGGGTTTTGAAATCAGTGAAAGCCTGTGTGGAATTATTGTTATAATTCATTTGGCTTTGCATGAACTGATTTAGTGTGTCCTCAAGGTTCCTCTTTTGTGGTGGCTGGTATGGTTGATATGCAGGAGGTCCTTGAGGTGGTGGGTATGGCCCTTGTTTTTGGTTCATGGGTATTGGTTGTGTGTTCTTCCAACTGAAGTTAGGGTGGTTTCGCCACCCTAGATTGTATGTTTCAGAATATGGGTTGGAGTAGGGCTTGTTAAAGTTGGAAACTGCATGTGTTTGTTCCAACAAGACTTCTTTGAATGCTGGGATGGTGGGACACTCCCCAGTAGGGTGTCCTGTTAGAGCACAGATTCCACACACTTGCTCGGTGGAAGGGCTAACATCAACTTGATGGACTTTCTTCATCTCTAAAGCTTCAAGCTTTCGAGACAATGTGGACATTTTTGCTCTCAAGTCATCATCCTCTCTCAAGACATATTTTCCTCATTGGGAATTAGATGGTCTGACTTCTACAGTGGTAGGGGAGGCTGAGTCCCACATCTGAGAACTGTCAGATATGGTGTCGAAAAAATTGAATGCCTCCTCCGGACTTTTTCCCATGAATTCTCCTTGGGCCATCATTTCGACAAACTGACGTAGTCTAGAGGGTAAAAGAGTCATAGAAAAATCCTACCAAAGTCCAATTTTCAAAAGCATGATGTGGGCAGGATTGGAGCAGATCTTTGAATCTCTCCCAACTTTGATAAAAAGTTTCTCCTTCTTTGACCACAAAATTCATGATTTGCCTTTTTAGTGCATTTGTGCGGTGTAGAGGAAAAAACTTTCTAAAAAATTCATTTTGTAATGCTTGTCAATTGGGTATTGAAAAAGCCTTTAAAGAATTTAACCATTGTTTGGCTCTATCCCTCAAGGAAAAAGAAACAGTTTCATCTTGGCCAATTCAGAATTGTCTTGAAATGTTCCATACACTTCCTCAAAATCTTTTATATGCAGATATGGATTTTCTGCATCCAATCCATGAAACACGGGTAATAACTGCACTGTCCCCGGCTTTACAGTAAAGAGGGGAGCATTTTCAGGAAAAATAAAACAAGAGGGGACACTGTTTCTTGTGGGATTTAAGTAATCCCGCAAAGTTCGGATGTTAGGGACCTCCTCCTCTCTCATAGGGACTTCTCCATTTCTCTCATTATTTGCCATACTACCATCACAAGAGTCTGCTATTGATCTAGGTGAATTAGGTTCAGGCTGATTCACGGACTCACACGATTCTGTCGGCAAATTTTGGAAGTGAGGAGTGCCCTCAGTCATAAAGAAAATAAAACAAAGTTATTTACAGTAAACCAAAAAAAAAATATACACAACGTTGAAGGTCTTTTTACCTTTTACCTTAAAACACCTTTCAAAAGTTCCCCGGCAACGGCGCCAAAAACTTGTTCTTGATCCGAAATGTGTACACCCAAGTGCAGGCGGTCAAGCTGTAGTAATAATCTGGTTTGAGTCCGGAGTCGAATCCACACGGAACTTTTGTTGATATTTCTAAGGCAAGCAGTGATAGAGACCTATTGATTGTAACCCTTGAGATTTGCTGTGAGATATGAGTTTTCCTGGACAGAGTATAAGATTCTTTCCAAGAGGATTTTCTTAAAAAAATAGGAGATAAGTGCTAATTAAAAAGAGTCACTCTTTAGTGCAAGGATCTGGACATGTAGTTAGTTATCCGGTTTGTCATAATTGTGCTTGATAACTCAATTAACTCCCGTGTCAACAGCAAGTTAATCGGAAGATAAAGATGGATTGTGAGCATTAAGAACATGATTCCGATGTCTTTCTAGAAGTTTACAAGAATTGCCTGTGCCGAGACTTAACCCGTCTACAAACAAGCAAGTGTTTCTACAAGACATCCAATCATGATATTAATATTCCATTCTTTAAATGAAGTACAATAAGGGGGAGGATTGAAGGGTAGTCATGAGGATCTAGCCGGGGTACTTGCCTTGAACTGATGAGTCTTTCTATGCAAGAGTCATCCGTGTCATAGAAAGAGCTCACAGTTATACAAAGTACCTTAACTTTGCTAGATGCAATCAATCATCCAATAACAAGAAGAAATAAACGTTAAGCATAAAAACATTGCACAAATATGATTCCCGGATAACTTATACATGCCCTTCTCCTCTTACTAAAGAGTGAATGAGAAACTACTCACTCTTCATGGCTTGGGTAAAGCTAGAAAAGTGAGTGATACTCATCCCTCCAAGTAGAGAACTTAAAAGATAAAGTAACAACAAACACGGAGCCAATCTTTAACAAAGAATGGGTGAATCACGTTCCACCCTTCACGGCTTTAGTAAAGCTCTAGAAAAGTGGAAGAGTTTCACTCTTCTAAGAAAGAAAGAAGCTCAAGCAATGGAAGTGAAATGCATGAACAATAAAAGTAGAAGAAAGCTAGTCACATTTAGAGGGTGGCTTCCTCAACCAAGAATTGGAGGGTTGCTTCCTCAACCAAAAGGTGAGCTATCTCTCTATGCATGTAAAATGAAAGCATAAACATAAGCATAGGCATAAAACTACTTTTATAACAAGCAAGAGATGTTGGACTAAAGCCAAACTAATCTCTAAAATAAAGACTTCATACAAGGAGAATAAGCTAAATCTACAATGAGAGTGGGAGTCTAAGCCTCCATCAACTTTCCTACTTCCTACTTGGCTCCTAAAGCTCTCCAACAAGGGGAGTATTTATAGGCAAGAGGAGGAGACAAAAGGAGGTGAAGGAATAGTGTTTGCCGCCCAAGTCCAAGTGAACAGTCAACAACTCTGCTTCCAGTCTGTGGAGAACGTTCGAACGTGAGTTGGCATTCGAACGTTGTTTCTATTTTTGCACTAAGGGCGTTCAAACGTTGACTGCCGTTCGAACGTTTCTTCTGTTTTTGCACTAAGGGCGTTCGAACGCTAGATTTGGTCTGACCCTTTCACTCGAGTGGTCTGTTGGTCTTCTGTGAAGTTCAGTTCCAACTCTTTGCAGTAGTCTGGTCTTCCATCAACTCAAGTGCACGTTCGAACGTGAGTTGGCGTTCGAACGTGACACTCAAGTGCTTCAGAGCTTCAGTCTTCTTTCCTAACTGCAACACGCCTTCTCTCAGCAGTTGAGTCTGCTACAGTGTAATGTGGACGTTCGAACGTGAGTTGGCGTTCGAACGTCCTGGCTGTGCTCCAAGCTGCTCCAATTTTGGCTCTAATGTGGTGGTGTTGCATCCAAGTGTGGTACTTGTTGTTCTTGGGTCCTTGTTCAGTTTAGGGCTTGAAATGACATCACTTAAACTCCATTAAAGTACAGTTAGTCTTAAAATGTCATAATAATATGTCAACTTTAAGTACTAATCAATCATCAACACCAAGTTGTGAGATTCGGTAGAATCTGTAGAATGTAGCGTTGCGTTTAGGGGTAGGTTGTCGTGTGATATCTAAGGTGTAAGAGGCAAGAATTTAGCCCACAAAAGAGATACCTTAGCTTGGGGAAGACGTTCCCTATTTATAGGCCTTCAGAATTTGGGCAATCTTGGTCAACAAGAAAACTCAAATTCATGAACAACCAAACCGACCTATAGGAGAAGACCGCTCGAGCAACCCCAGTGGGTGAGCCCTGATCTCCTCTTTTTGGCCTTTTCCCTTTTTCTACCCTAAGTCATTAAGAGACCGCTCTTGCGAAGTCCAGCGAGCAACGGGCGGTCCCTTCTATTTTTTTTAAGCCAAAAGCTAGGCAAAAAACTTGTCCTCTTGAGCACTAAAAAGTGTTGCTCAAGAGGGGTCTATGAATGGCTTAAACTATGGCTCCGAAAACGTAAAACAGTTTTAGAAAATATTTCCCTTGAAAAACACCTAGGATCCACACACAGATTAGTCCCAATTTCTGTTTAACTATAATTCGCCAAAGTCTATTAAACCAAGGGTTCGTCTTAGATGTCTAGGGCATTACCTTGTCCTATGCTTGAAGGTGCAAACACAATGCTTTTGATGTAGCTGTGACGCATGATCTCCTTCCTTTAACGACGCTTTTCGGATCTTCTCTGTTGTAGCATCATGAGCATGGAATTGGATGAGATTTACAATGGACTCCACGAATTTAGCCAATTACAAATATATGATCTAACAAGTTCGCTAATCAACAAAAATGGCAACCATTTACATCCACTAATAAAACTAATTGGGAACTAAGTTATTCATGTAATCCAACCACTATTAAAGTTACTTACATCCGAAAAGCAAATAAAGTTATGGTCACACGATATGTCTAGTTAATAGTACATACCTCCCCAAAACCAACACTCCTATATGCTACACACTATTATGAATAAGCACATGAGCATCTCTAACCGTTTTTTCCCCTGCACAGTCTATTTGCATTATATATACAAAGTTAAGTAAACTTTAGATTCCTCTCTATCCTCGAAACCTCGGTCGTTACAATCTACCCAACTTAAAAAGAACTTCGCACTCAATGCATAATTATGTATACTAATATTGAAACACTAATTCAAAAGTTATACGTACCTCAACGTTCTTAAGTATCTTGATCACCCTTCATCGTATACATTCGTCCCTTTTGAAGGTTTCATTGATCACCCCCTGTATTATTTTGCGGCGTACCCTATCCGTCTGTCGCTGGTGGTCATGATCCCTCACTCAACAATAGATCTCTAGAAGTCAAACTAACTAGTTGTTTAAGCAAATTTAGAAATATGCCTACAATGTGTCTATGCTACTCAGGGCAACAACGCTCTGATATCAATTGTTGTTCCAAGAGGAGAGAAACGCTATGGATATTCCCTCACAATTATATACATGGAGCACACGACACTGTCAAGAAGGGGTGAATAGGTTTTTAAACTTTATACCAAATCAATCACAAGGTAACACCAATTACTTTCTAAATTACTTGTTGTCACTAGAAATTCACGATTAATGGTGACAAGCCCTTTTTAACCACAACGGCCCATGAAGTGTTGAAGATTAGAGTATTGATTTTAGCAATTAATCACTCAACACTCAATCTCGCCACGAGGATCCCAACTCAATGACCCAAACCTTTGGTACGTAACTATGGATGATGAAGACATTCAATCAAATGTACAATAAAAAATCTAGTGCGCGTGTGTGCATCAAATCACAGGTGTGTATGTAAAATCAATAAATGACACCAATGATTTGTTAACACGGAAACCCCTCCTCGGGAAAATTACGGGGAACCTTCTCGGTTCACCAAAACCAAATCCACTGCCCCCAAATCATCTCACAAGTACTTGCGTCTTATGCCTTAACCAATAGCATGGTTAGATGTTCCTTCCTTCAATAAGCCTCTCCACCATGGGCCTCATTTACGTCTTGGACAACGTCATTTGGATTCACCTCCGCGAGCATCCTCTAGGCCTCAAGCAATCTCGAGTGCACCAACGATTATTAGAATGCACACACCAATGGCTTTGGTCTTCAACCAATCAAGATCGTCAACACCAAGTTGTGAGGTTAGGTAGAATCTGTAGGTTGTAGCATTGCGTTTAGGAATCTAGGGTGGCCGTGTGATATCTAAGGTGTAAGAGGCAAGAATTTAGCTCACAAAAGAGATACCTTAGCTTGGGAAAGACGTTCCCTATTTATAGGCTTTCAGAATTAGGGAAATCTTGGTCAACAAGAAAACTCAAATTCTTGAACAACCAAACCGACCTAGTGAAGAAGACTACTCGAGTGACCCCAGTAGGTGAGCCCTGATCTCCTCCTTTTGGTCATTTACCTTTTTCTTCCCTAAGTCATAAAGAGACCACTCTAGTGATGGCTAGTGAGCAAAGGGTGGTCCCTTCTTGTTTTTTTAATCCTAAAATAAGACAAAAAACTTGTCCTCTTGAGCACTAAAAAGTGTTGCTCAAGAGGGATCCACGAATGGCTCAAACTATGTTTTCGAAAACGTAAAACAGTTTTACAAAATCTTTTCCTTGAAAAACACCTAGGATCAATACACAGATTAATCCCGATTTCCATTTAACTATAATCCTCCAAAGTCTATAAAACCAAGAGTTCATCATAGGTCTCAGGTCTTTACCTTGTCCTAAGGTTGAAGGTGCAAACATAATGCTTTTAATGTAGCTTTGACGCATGATCTCTTTCCTTTAACGACGATTTTTAGACCTTCTTCTTTGTAGCATCATGACCATGGAATGGGTTGAGATTTACAATGGACTCCACGAATTTAGCCAATTACAAATATATGATCTAACAAGTTCGCTAATCAACATAATGTCAACCATTTACATCCACTACTACAACTAATTTAGTAATAAGTTATTCAAGTAATCCAACCATTATTAGAGTTACTTACATACGAAAATCAAATAAAGTTAAGGTCACATGATATGTCTAGTAAATACTTCATAACTCCCCAAAACCAACACTCCTAAGGTTTCCTTGATCACCTCCCCTGTATGATTTTTCCGCGTATGATGACGAGTGTGGAATATTTCATATTATTCATCTTCATTGAATCCAATTAACTTGTTTTTGTAGTGGAAAATTGGGGAAATGGATTGAAAATTATAATTAATGGAGACTTGTTTGATTGTAGGTGAGGTTGTAAAGGGCATACCTAAGGCACCCCATCAAGCAATCAAGGTCAGGGGGAAAGAAAGGACCTCACGATGGATGGCTCGGGAGCTCAAGGAGCTAAGAATTCCAAGTCAAGGACAAGACCTACAGGTAGAAGATTCAAGACCTACCGGTAGAAGAGCTTTGGAAAACAGCTTCAAGTGCCTCCCTGCAAGACCTACCGCTAGAAGTCTTACGAGTTACCTGTAGCTGACCCTACTGGAAGAGACCTACCGGTAGAAGCCTTACGAGATACCGGTAGCTGACCTGACTGGAAGTGATCTATCGGTAGAATCCCTACGACCTACCAGTAGGAGTTGCCCAGAAATCTTAGACACTCCTCCACATGACTTTAACAACTACGGGGGCACACCTTTTATCCTCTAGACCATACTTTGACATTTTTAACACCCCGTGATGATCTCCTAACCCCTACACTCAGATTACAAGCATGAGGGAGTGGGGAGCCAAGGGAGAGAAAGGGAGTGGCTGGAAAGGCATGGGAGGTCCATGCCTTGACTGATTTTGCTTCTTTGAGTGGACAACCTCTCTCCAATCATTCCAAGTCAGTCACTCATGCTAAGGAGAGAGGGTATGGACGAAAATAGAGGATCCTTCACACAATTTCATATTACAAGACTTTTACAGAGAGAAGCTCCAAGGTAGAAGATGAAGTTTTAGAGAGAGAAGTTGAATTTTTACATTTTTCTTCTCCATTTTCATTGTAGTAAGCTCCATTTAACTTGTAATCTTTCCCTTTTGCACTCTAATCTCTTTTATTCAAGTTGTAATCAAGTTTAGCTAAGTGTCCTTGTATTTCATGTTTACATTTGGGTATTTCTCTTCAAGCTTTGCATTTTAAGTATGAATTTCATTTCATTTGTAGTCTAAACTTCTCTTCACATTAATATAAGCCTATGTTTGATTTCATCACAATGTCTTTCTTTTTCATGTTTGTTCTTGCTTTTATCATGCATAGCTAAACTTTTAGTTGGCTTTTCCAAGAGTATTTCCTCTTGGGTATGTGAAATCGACTCTCTTTCATTCTTCCTCGTAGTGTAAAGTGTTTGGTTTGACTAGGTTGAGTGCGGACGTAGTTGTAAGCTTTTGATACACCGTAGACTTGTCACAGAGTATGTTTTTGCCCAAAACAACTACATTAGTCCCTCAATTCCTACTAATCAATCAAACACTGAGATACCATTGGTTGAGTGAAATGAGTCGATTTGGCATTCCCATTGGAATGACCTCTATGGATTGGTCAACCTTGCTTTCTTGCATATTTCTTAAATCACAAACCACCAAACTTCAAATCACAAAGATTTTCCAATTTTCACTTTGCACAAATCACCATTCAAAACATCGACCTTTCCATCACTAAGGAGACGACATTAGAATACCCATTCCAAGTAAAACATGACATTACAAGACTCTCTCTACGCTTGGGGAACAATTTTGCACACATACACGTTTTTGTTCATCCACATACAATTTCTCCACTTCTTGCATTGAACTCGAGGGAGAGTGATACTCACCAATCTCTATAAGTCATATACACACAATTGGGTTTGAGTTGGAGGTCAAGGAAAACCATCAAGCAGTGTACCCAATCCATTTGTCGCTGGTGGTCATGATCCTTCACTCAACAATAGATCTCTAGAATTCAAACAAACTAGTTGTACAAGAAAATTAAGAAATAAGCCTACAGTGTGTCTATGCAACTCAGGGCAACAACGTTCTAATACCAATTGTTGTTATGGGAGGAGAGAAACATTGTGGATCTTCCCACACGATTATACACATGGACCGCACGACACTACCTAGAGGGGGTGAATAATTTTTTAAACTTTACGCCTAATCAATCACAACTAAACGCCAATTACTAACTGAATTACCTGTTGCCACTAGAATTTCACGATTAATGGTGAGAAGCCATTTTTAACCACAATGGCCCATGAAGTGATGAAGATTAGAGTATTCATTTTAGCAATTAATCACTCAACACTCAATCTCGCCACAGAATCCCAACTCAATGACCCAAACCCTTGGTACGCAACTATGGATGATGAAGACATTCAATCAAAAGTACAATAAAAAACCTAGTGTGTTTGTGTGCATCAAATCATAGGTGCATATGTAAAATCAATAAATGACACCAATGAATTGTTGACACAGAATCCCCATCTCGGGAAAATCGCGGGGAACTTTTTCGATTTACCAAAACCAAATCCACTCCCCCAAATCATCTTACAAGTACATGGGTCTTATGCCTCAACCAATATCATGGTTAGATGCTCATTCCTTCAATAAGCCTCTCCGCAATGGGCCTCCTTGACATCTTGGACAACATCACTTGGATTCACCTCCTCAAGGATCCTATTGGCCTCGAGCAATCTCGGGCGCACCAACGATCATCAAAATGCACACAACAATGGCTTTGGTCTTCAACCAATCAAGACCTACAACACCAAGTTGTGAGGTTTGATAGAATCTGTAGATTGTAGCATTGCGTTTAGGGATCTAGGGTTGTCGTGTGATATCTAAGTTGTAAGAGGCAAGAATTTAGCTCACAAAAGAGATACCTTAGCTTGGGAAAGATGTTCCCTATTTATAGGCCATCAGAAATAGGGTAATCTTGGTCAATAAGAAAACTCAAATTCATGAACAACCAAATCGACCTAGGGGAGAAGATTGCTCGAGCGACCCCAGTGGGTGAGCCCTGATCTCCTCCTTTTGGCCTTTTCCCTTTTTCTCCCCTAAGTCATAAAGAGACAGCTCATCGAAGGCTAGTGAGCAAAGGGCGGTCCCTTCTGATTTTTTTAATCCTAAAACCAGACAAAAAACTTGTCCTCTTGAGCACTAAAAAGTGTTGCTCAAGAGGGGTCCACGAATGGCTTAAACTATGTTTTCGAAAACGTAAAACAATTTTGGAAATTCTTTTCCTTGAAAAACACCTAGGATCCATACACGGATTAATCCCGATTTCTATTGTACTATAATCATCCAAAGTCAATTAAACCAAGGGTTCATCTTAGGCCTATAGGTCATTACCTTGTCCTAAGCTTGACGGTGCAAGCATAATGCTTTTGATGTAGCTTTGACGCATGACCTCCTTCCTTTAATGAAGCTTTTCAGATATTTTTCTTTACAGTGTCATGACCATGGAATGGGTTGAGATTTATAATGGACTCCACAAAGTTAGCCAATTGAAAATATATGATCTAACAAGTTCACAAATCAACATAATGGCATCCATTTACATCCGCTAATACAACTAATTGAGTAATAAGTTATTCAAGTAATCCAACCACTATTAGAGTTACATACATACGAAAAGAAAATAAAGTTAAGGTCACACAATATGTCTAGTTAACAGTACATACCTCCCTAAAACCAACACTTCTATATGCTACACACTATTAGGAATAAACACATGAGCGTCTCTAACTGCTTTTCCCTTGCACACAGTCTATTTGCATTATATATACAAAGTTAAGTAAAATTTAGATTCCTCTCTATCCTCGAAACCTCGGTCGTTACAATCTCCACAACTTAAAAATAACTTCGTACTCAATGCATTATCATGGATACTCATATTGAAACAATAATTCAAAAGTTATACTTACCTCAACGTTCTTATGTATCCTGATCACCCATAATCATATACATTCATTCCTTTTTAAGCTTTCCTTGATCACCCCCTATATGATTTTGTGGCGTACCCAGTCCGTGTGTCGTTGGTGGTCGTGATCCCTCACTCAAGAATAGCTCTTTGGAAGTCAAACAAACTAGTTGTATAAGCAAATTAAAAAATATGCTTACAGTGTGTCCATGGAACTCAAGGCAACAACAATCTAATACCAATTGTTGTTCCGGGAGGAGAGAAACATTGTGGATCATCCCACATGATTATACACGTGGAGTACATGACACTACCCAGAAGGGGTGAATAGTTTTTTAAACTTTACGCCTTATCAATCACAATTTAACAACTATTACTACTTGATTAACCTATTGTCACAAGAATTTCACAATTAATTGTGAGAACCCCTTTTTAACCACAACGGCCCATGAAGTGATGAAGATTGGAGTGTTGATTTTAGCAATTAATCACTCAACACTCAATCTCGCCACGGGGATCCCAATTCAATGACCCAAACCCTTGGTACGCAACTATGGATGATGATGACATTCAATCAAACGTACAATAAAAAACCTAGTGCGCGTGTGTGCATCAAATCACATGTGCATATGTAAAATCAATAAATGACACAAGTGATTTGTTGGCAAGCAAACCCCACCTTGGGAAAATCGAGTGGAACCTTCTCAGTTCACCAATGCCAAATTCACTGCCCCTAAATCATCTTACAAGTACTTGGGTCTTAGGCCTCTACCAATACCATGGTTAGATACTCCTTCCTTCAATAAGCCTCTCTGGCATGGGCCTCCTTGACTTGTTCGACAACATCACTTAGATTCATCTTCGTGTGGATCCTCTAGGCCTCGAGCAATCTCGGGCACACCAATGATCATTAGAATGCACACACCAATGGATTTGGTCTAGAACCAATGAAGATTGTCAACACCAAGTTGTGAGGTTTGGTAGAATCTATAGATTGTAGCATGTGATCTCAAAGGTGTCAGAGACAATAATTTAGCTTACAAAAGAGATACCTTAGTTTAGGAAAGACATTCCCTATTTATTGGCCTTCAAAATAAGGGCAATCTTGGTCAACAAGAAAACAAAAATTTGTGAACAACCAAATCGACCTAAGAGTGCAGACCGCTCGAGCGACACCATAGGGTGAGCCCTGACCTCCTCCTTTCGGCCTTTCCCCTTTCTCATCCTTAAGTCATAAAGAGGCCGCTCTAGCGAAGGTTAGTGAGCCTAGGGAGGTACCCTATGGTTTTTTTGGCCTAAAACAAACTAAAAATTTTCCTCTTGAGCACTAAAGGGTGTTGCTCAAGAGGGGTCCACTAATGGATTGAACTATGTTTCCGAAAACGTAAAATAGTTTTAGAAAATATTTTTGTTGAAAAATACACAGATTAATCGCGAATCCATTTAACTTTAATCCTCCAAAGTATATTAAATAAGGGATCATCTTAGGTGTCTCGATCATTAACTTGTCCAAAGCTTGAATGTGCAAACAGAGTGCTTTTGATGAAGATTTGACACAATTATCTCCTTCCTTTAATTACGCTATCAGATCATTGTTGTTGTAGAATCATGACCGTGGAATAGGTTGAGATTTATAATGAACTCCACGAAATTAGCCAATTACAAATATATGATCAAACAAGTTCGCTAATCAACATAATGCCAACCATTTACATCCACTAATACAAGTAATTGAGTAGTAAGTTATTCAAGTAATCCAACCACTATTAGAGTTACCGACATATGAAAACCAAATAAAGTTAAGGTCACACTATATGTCGAGTTAATAGTACATACCACCCCAAAACCAACACTCCTATATACTAGACACTATTAGGAATAAACACATAAGTGGTTTTTCTCCGCGCACAGTCTATTTACATTTTATATACAAAGTTAAGTTTAGATTCCTCTCAATCCTCAATACCTCGGCCGTTACAATCTACCCAGCTTAAAAGAAATTCGTACTCAATGCATAATTATGAATATTAATATTGAAATACTTATTCAAAAGTTATAAGTGCTTCAACGTACTTATGTACCCTGACCACCCGTCATCATATACATTCGTCCCTTCCTAAGGATTCCTTGATCACCCCTTGTATGATTTTGCGGCGTACCCTGTCCTTGCTTCATTGTTGGTCATGATCCCTCACCCAACAATAGATATCTCGAAGGCAAACAAACTAGGTATATAGGCAAATTAAAAAAATATTCCTACAGTGCGTCTCAGTGCTTGATCAAAACCATTGTTGTTCCTAACCTCCTAAAATCATCACAAGAAAAAAGGCAAAGGCTCAAAGAAATAAAAAATGGCCTAAAATCATCTCTAGATAAGCATAGGAGAGCATTGTATATATCAAGACAAAGTCAATTAACTACCCAAATGCACCTAACCAAAACAAGCATAATGAGATTATTGAACAAATTTGGAGTTTGAAAAATTGTTCCTTGAGTAAATGTAAGTTCCCTCCAAACAAGGATTGGCATTAAAGCTCACATGGGTTCTTACTCATCTCCACTATTCATGTCAAGCACTAAATGTGAACTCAATCCGTAAATTGCCAAAATTACAAGTTCATGGTGCACTTATGGTTGAATTCAAAAGCAAACAAGTATGTGATATTCTTAGCAATAGGATAAACTTCTATAATGTGCTCATGTATTCAAAGTTCAAAATGAAGATCAAGTAATCACAAATCTCATAACCATTAGGATAGGGGAATATAGTTCAATATTGGAACCAAAATTTTTCAAAATTTTCACATTTTCCATTATTCTATACAAAAAGTGGTGGAAAATGTAAATGGTGCACCTCACCCCCCAACTTGAACCATGCATTGTCCTCAGTGCACAAGGAATTATGCAATGAGAAAAATGAAAGTATCATGGGAAATGAGATACCCCCCCCCCCCTTTTTTTCTCTTTTTCTTTTTATTTTTTTTATTTTTAGTATACACCTTAAAGGGAAAACAAAAAAGTTTGTTTACACCCCCCAACTTAAACTCGCATATGATATTGAATGAGTTTGTCTATGATGATGCTCAAAATGAAATGAGTCCGAATTAGGGAGAGGTAAACAACTTCTACTCTACAACAACATGAAAATAAAAATATAACAATAAAAGAAATCTACTACTATGTATATGAAAACAAAACAAAAAGAGCTCATGTCAATCCGACTTCAATTCGGATATGAGCTTGCGCCCATTGATTTTTTTTTATTTTAAAATTTTTTTGTTGTATAAATGCCCTTTCTATCCAATCTATCCAACAATACAAAGGATAATAATTCAAAAATCTCAACCAAATAGAGGTATAGGCAAGTTTATGCAATACCAACAATGGAGCATACAATTTTTCTTTAAAAGTTTCTACACTTAACTCCATTGCAATGCCCTTCCCAAGTTGAAAAGTGTGAATCTCAACACCACTCATAGATGGAAAAATGACCTTGGGCTCATTAGCCTCATGTGAGATAACATCATCATTAATTTTTTCACAATCAAGAGTGGTGGGAGATTCAACATCAATTTGCATTCCATTGAGATGATCATCCTCAATACATTGACTATGCTCAAGATGTTGTTCTTCATGCATAGTACTTATAACATTAGTCAATGCAATAACGTCATCTCTAATTTCATAAAATTGTTGGGCTACTTGGGCATTGACTTCCATTTGATATTGCATAAACTCGTAAAGAATATTTTTCAATTTTTGTTCAGTTGAGTCCTCATATATTGGATAGTGGTAAAATTCATTTGGTGGTGTGAGATTGGATGAAAAATTATAGGGTTCATTCTCCCAACCATAACTCGAATAACTCGTTGCAACATAATGGTTGGGGTAAAAATTTAAGTAGTCCAAAACTGGATTTGAACCTTCGCATGCAAAGTCTGGAACTGGATAATTTATTGGGCACTCACTAGTGATGTGCCCATACTCTTCACAAATCTCACACACATTTTCATAATATGGGGCATTTAATACATTATCATAAAAATTATAAGACATTACATAAAACAAAAGCTATTTACAAAAGAAACGACATACCTTGGCCCGTGATGAAAATCACGAGACTTACCTATGCCGTCCAAAATCACCTTTGAACTCGACACTTAACCTTCCCTGGGAACGGCGCCAAAAATGCTTGATCAAAACCGTTGTTGTTCCTAACCTCCTAAAATCATCCCTTAATGTGTATATGATTTATAGTGTGTAGGGGAGTGTCACTCTCCCTCGGAATGATGTGGGAAATAGGGCAACGGAATGGTGGTGGAAATGAAATGTATGAAATGCGAAATGAACAAAAGTGCTCCCCAAGCGCAAGGAGTCTTTTGCTTGTCGTGTTTTACTTGGAAAAGCATTCCAAGGTCGTCTCCTCAGGGAAGGAAAGTTCAAGTGTGTGAAGGTGATTTTGTCAAAAAGAGAAAGTGTAAAATCTTTTGAGTTTTGGTTTGGGGAGTGAAGTTTGTAAATGAAAATGAAATGAAAACAAGTGTTGGCTAATCCGAATGGTTCATTCCAATGGGAATCCCAAATCAACTCGAAGTCTTCCTCGAATAGAGCTTAGATGAACGATTGATTCGTGGGAAGCTAGGGACGAAATGGAGGTGAGGATCCAAGCATAACCCGTGACCAGGCCTACGGGATATCAAAGACTCACAACCGCATCCACTCTCAACCCAGTCAAACCGAACCATCGTACTCTGAGAGGAGGAAAGAAAATGAGTTGAAATGGCACACCCAAGAGGAGGTCTCCCTTGGATTAGCCAACTTAAAAGTCTAGCTACTCATGAAAGCAAGAAAAAAATGTATAATGTAAAGAGACATAATTGAAATGGAGCATGAAACTTAAATGAATGAAAGAAATCTTAAACTAAGAAGAAAAATATTCAATACCCATTTTAAGCTTGAAAGTGAAGAACTCAAAACAACAATGGTAGAATCTAGAATGCATAACTAAACTTGCAAAGCATTAGAAATAAATGACATTAAAGACAATAAATGAAGCTTACAAGATCCTTACAAAAGATTACAAGTGAAATGATGGAAGAAAATGCAAAAACATAAGCTTTTTATCTACTATTCATCATATTCTTCCTTGGACTTTCTAAGCTTAGGTATCCACCCCTTGAATGCTTGTGGAATGCTGAATATATGGAGTGTGAGAGCCTTGCAATTTCGTCCATGGTGGTCCCTAGCATGTGTGTGTGCAGGCCTCCCATCAATGGGAGGTGATTTGAAGTCTTGGACAGGCTAGGAGAAGCTTAGCCTGCAACTCCCCTGGCAGCCCCCTTCTCTCCCATCCTCATTAATGCAATGGCCTCCAAAGTCTTCAACTAGGGTGTGGGAGGCATGTAAATATGTAAGGGATGTCAGGGGACAAGTGGGAGAAGTGTAGGTGGGACCCCCAAGCAACTGGGAGAAGATTTGCAGGCATTCTGGGCATTTTGGGTTGTTTCAGAATAGCGTACCAGTACGGCGTACCGGTACGTCGAACTCTAGTAGGCAAATCGTACCGGTACGGCGTACCGGTACTCTTCTACTCCGAACCAATTTTTGAATAATTGTCATAACTTTTGATCCAACAGTCCTATTGGGCTGAAATTTTGACACAATATAGAAGACATCCAGATCTACAACTTTCATGTTTTGTACTTTTTCAGATTCGAAGTGGATCATGGTAAAAAATGAGGAAAACCGAGGTACTGCAACCAAATGGTGTGGGTGCTGGTGCCTTTGTTACCAAGCACCAATACCTCCTTGATTTCTTTCACTTTTAAGCCTCCAAATCCTCAAGTAATGTGTCCATGCCTTCACCACACATCCACACTTAGTTGTAAGGTTCTAAAATCCATCATTTAAGCTATAATTACTGCAACATCAAAAATTCAAGATTATTCATAATTTCGGCTAACTCTAAGTAATTAATTACATAGTTGAGTTTAAAATGTATGTAATGAGGCCATCAAATATACAATTTTTGTGCTCATCACTCAGCAACCCAGGGCAACAGCACTCTGATACCACTTGTTTTTCTAGGAGGGGAGAAATATTGTGGATCTTCCCTTACGATTATGCACCTGGAGCGTGCGACACTACCCAGAGCGGGTGAATAGGTTCTTAAAAATTACGCTCATTCAATCACAAGTTGAAACCTATTACAACCTGAATTCCCTCTTCTCATAGGAATTTCCCGATTAAAGGTGAAACCCCTTTTTAACCACAATGACCCATGAACCCATGAAGATTAGTGTTTGGATTTTTGAAATTAATCACTCAACCCTTAATCCCCCCACGAGGATCCCAACTAAATGACCCAAACCCTTGGTACGCAACTAGGGATGATGAAGACACTCAATCAAACGTACAATCAAATACCTAGTGCGCGTGTGTGAATCAAATCTCTAGTGTATATGTAAAAACAATAAATGATACAAGTGATTTGTTGACGTAGAAACCACCCTCAATAAAAATCGCGGGGTACCTTCTCGGTTAACCAAAATCAATTCCACTACCCGAGAATCAGCTTACAAGTACTTGAGTCTTATTTTCTCAACCAATACCATGGTTAGATTCTCCTTCCTTCAATAAACCTCTCCACCACAAGCCTCGTTGACGTCTTGGACAATGGAAGATGGATTTACCTCCGCGAGGATCCTCTAGGCCTCGTGCAATGTCGGGCGCACCAACGATCATCGGAATACAAGCACCAATGGGTTTGGTCTTTGTCCAATCAATTTCTTCAACACCAAGTTTTGAGGTCGGGTAAAATCTTTTGATTATAGCCTTGGGTTTAGGGATCTAGGGTTTTGGTGTGATCTCAAAAGTGTAAGAGGCAATAATTAAGCTCACAAAAGAGATACCTTAGCTTGGGAAAGACATTCCATATTTATAGGCCTTCAGAATAAGGGCAATCTTGGTCTACAAGAAAACTCAAATTTGTGAACAACCAAATCGACCTAGGAGCGCAGACCACTTGAGCGACCCCGGAGGGTGAGCCCTAATCTCCTCCATTCGGCCTTTTGCCTTTTTCTTCCTTAAGTAATAAAAGAGACCACTGTAGCAAAGGCTAGGGAGCATAGGGAGGTACCTTCTAGTTTTTTTCTGCCTAAAACAAACAAAAACATTTCATCTTGAGCACTAATGGTGTTGCTCACAAAAACGTAAAATAGTTTTAAAAAATCTTTTTGTTGAAAAACACCTAGGAGCCATACATGGATTAATCGCAATTCCATTTAACTCTAGTCCTCCAAAGTCTATTAAACCAAAGGATCATCTTAGGTTTCTAGTTCATTACCTTGTCCAAAGCTTGAAGGTGCAAACAAAGTGCTTTTGATGTAGATTTGACGCATGGTCTCCTTTAATAACATTTTCGGATCTTCTTTGTTATACAATCATAACCGTGGAGTAGGTTGAGATTTATAATGCACTCCACGAAATTAGCCAATTACCAATATATGATCAAACAAGTTCACTAATCAACATAATGCCAACTATTTACATCCACTAATACAAGTAATTGAGTACTAAGTTATTCAAGTAATCCAACCATTATTAGAGTTATCGACACACGAAAAGCAAATAAAGCTAAGGTCACACTATATGTCAAGTTAATAGCACATACCACCCCAAAACCAACACTCCTATATACTAGACACTATTAGGAATAAACACATGAGTGGTTTCCCCCGCACACAGTCTATTTACATTATATGTATAAAGTTAAGTTTAGATTCCTCTCTATCCTCGAAACCTAGCTCGTTATAATCTACCCAGGTTAAAAGAACTTTATACTCAATGCGTGATCTGTGTTTCCCTAATCTCCGAACATGCACCCGGACTATTTGTATATGGCTTATATGAGTAGGTGAGTGTCACTTTCCCTCGGGTTCGATGCTAGAAATGGGGAAAACGTGTGTGTGAATGAAAATGTGTGTGTGTGTGTGTGTGCAAAAGTTCTCCCCAAGCATAGAGAGACTTGCAATGTCGTGTTTTACTTGGAATTGAGTATTCCAAGGTCGTCTCCTTAGGGAAGGATGGTTGAATTGTGGTGAATGTGATTTTGTAAAGAAATGAAAAGTGTAAAATCTTGTGAGTTTGTGTTTTGGTGAGTGGAGTTTTTGATAAAAATATAATGAAAATAAGGTTGGCTAATCCAAAGAGGTCATTCCAATGGGAATGCCAAATCAACTCAATTTATTCTACCAATGGTGTCTCGGTGCTTGATTGATTCGTAGGAAGTGAGAGACTAATGTGGAGATGTAAACTCAAGCAAACCCATGACAAGTCTACGGTGTATCAAGAGCTCACAACCATGTCCGCACTCAATCTAGTCAAACGAAGCACTTTTCAGTACGAGGAAGAATAGAGGAGATTTGATTTAGCATACCCAAGAGGAAATATCCTTTGGATTAGCCAACTAAAAGCTTAGCTACTCATAATAAATGCAAGAACATACACAATGTAAAGAGACATGGTGAAGAAATAAAGATTAAAACTTGTATTAATGCAAAGAGAAGTTAAACTACAAAGCCAAGTTCATTTCATACCCAAAAGTAAAGCTTGGAAGTAAAAACCCAAATGTAGACATGGTAAATACAAGAATATGTAGCTAAACTTGAATACACTTGAAATAAAGGAGATTAAAGTGCAAGAAGTAAATATTACAAGTGATTTAAAGCTTACTACAATTGAAATGGAGAAGGAAATGCAAAAACCTAACTTTCTTTCTCTAGAACTTCATCTTCTTCCTTGAGCTTCTCTCTCTAAAAGTAAGTGTGTAGCTGAATAATGTTGTAAGAATGTCTTCATTTTCGTCCATCCCCCCTCCATAGTCTGTGAGAGCTGACTTGCCATCATTTGGAAAGGATTGGACACTTGTACAATCAAGGACAAGCCATGCCTTGCCTTTTCCATGCTTCCCCAACCACTCTTTTTCTGTCTCTTCCTCTTCCATGATTTTCTTCCAAAGTCAGACCTTAGGTGTAAGAGAGCATGCTTGTATGTAGAATATATCAAGGTATGGGTGGCAGAAGCAGAGGTGGGCCCACGAAGCAGTTGGAGTTGAGATTGCAGCTTTCTGGCGTTTCTGGGCAAAACCTACCAGTACAACGATGACAAAACCTACCAGTAGGTTTTTTCCAGTAGGCAAAACCTACTGGTAGGTTTTGGCAGGGGGAGCAATAGAAGAATTCCAGTGCGCTAAACCTACCGGTAGGTTTTGATGAACATCTACCGGTAGGTTTTCACCTATTTTGACTTTTTCTTGATATCCTAAGCCACCCGTTAAGCCTCCCCTTCTTCTCAATTGCCTTTAAGCACTTAATGGAAGCTTCACACATGCCATTTCCTACTCTTTACCTACAATCACACAAAAACTTCATTAATTGTTAGATTAAACACAATTTCCCCCATTTTCTCCACAAAAGCAAGTATAAGATGGGTGGAAAAGAGATAAATGATGTGCAATATTCTATGCTCATCACCCCCCAACTTGAGATTTGCTAGTCCCTAACAAATTTTATTTCCAGGCCGTAAGGCATAAAACTAAAACAATCCACTCATGCAAGGTAATTCTCCAAACAATCAAAATGCAAAAATCACAATGCAATTAAATAAATGAACTTGGACAAGATGAAACAAAGCAATTGTGGTTCTTTCATTCATTTCTCCAAAAATTTAGATACAATGAGTAGAAGTCAAAAGCAAAATGGCCTAAAATCCTAGAGATTCTTCTACTAGGCCAACAATTCTAATCCTATCTGTGCAACAACTGAAAGCAAAAAGAACAAAACAAATCACCCTACTCATCATCTTCATCTCCAGTCCATTACTCATCACTATCATACTCACTGCCCTCCTCATCGCTGGAGTCATCATCATCGGAACCCTCTACCTCAACAACAGTAGAAGCCATGGGGGCAGAGGTAGAGGGTCCAACAGAAGGAGGCGGAGGTCCACCTGGGATCGGCTCTCCTGGGAAGGTGTGCTAAAAAATCCTCGTAACCATCATAGAGAGCCGATGCATAGTCCCCTCCAAGACATCTAAGCACTGAGCAACTGTGCGGGGCGGGGCAGTGGTGGATGGCCCGGCAGTAGACGGCCCAACAGTGGATGACTCAGGTCTGTGTGCTCTAGCTCTCTCACCCCCACTCATCGCTATCCTCTTGCTGCTACTGGACTTCCTGATAGCTCCAAAATCCGAGGGTAGCAACACATCGGAGACATAGGCCTTGACCTTAGAGTGATTGCACAACCTCGTGACCAAATTGGCGAATGGGAGATTCGCCTTCGGCTTGCTAGCCTTGGAAAACTCTTTCATGAAGTCCCATATCATCAAGGCCACATCCATCTGCTTCCCCGTCATAAATGCATGGAGGAGGGTGAGCTTCTCTTCATTTGGGGTCTTCTCCGCACCCCGGGGAATCAAATTATAGAGCAAAACCTTGTTCATGACCCCGTATGAGTGCTTGAAGTCCCTGACTTGAATTTTCCCTTTGAATTGGGTCGGGTCCTCATATGTCAACTACACATACTCCAAGAGTGATTTTCTCCCTTGGACATTGTGTGGATAAACTGGGGTATTGGGGGGAGGCCTCTAGTACTTCATCAAAACCGCTATCAAGTCCGGGGTAACCTCAAAGACCTTCCCTCTCACATTGGTCTTGAGTATACAAAGGTCCTCGTCCACTACATTCAACCTCTTGTAAAACTCCCTACACATCGAGAGGTTGTACCCCGCAACTGGCTCAAACCATATCCGAATCCCATGCCCCTCTATCACCCTCAAAACCTTATCATTCGGCCCGAGGGTGGGCATGTCCACATGACGCTCGCACATCACATTCTTCTCGTCAATGTTCTTCGCGCGAGCATTATTTTTTTTTTCATTTTTCCTCCTCTCCCCACTCTCTCCACTGGGGCCCGCCTCCGTCCTCTTGAGGGAACTCGTGCGCACGGGTTGTGGAGAACTTGGCCCCGTTCGTTTCATACGGGCCATGAATATGAGAAATGCCCCAAGGGCCACGAATGACAAAAACCAAGTCCAAAGTTACTCCAAGAGGTCAAGAGGGACATGAGAGAGCTTACCTATATGCGCCATTGCAATGGATTCCAAGCTTTTGAGGAACATCAAACATAAATGGATTTAGGGGAAAATATGGGAAAACTAGGGTTTTTGTGAGAAATCCAACAAATTGCAGTGAAAATCAAGCAAGAATTCAACCCTAAGACTATTAATTGGAAGATTTGATGGATGGCTGAGAGATCTTTGAAGGCAAGGGACATTTTGAGGGAGAGGTGAAGGTTTTTAAGATTGAGAGAAGTGGAGAAGGTGAAGGGTTTTCCGAAAAAATATACTTAAAACCCTCTTTTCCAGGTTTTCTGGGCAAAACCTACAGGTAGAACGATCAAAACCTACCAGTAGGTTTTAGCTTTTTTCCAAAAATTCCCTGTGCTCCCATTTTCCTTTCCACTCCAATTCTATTCAACCTCTAAACATTCTAACAACCTATTTACGACCTCTACTCCACCAAAAACCTAAACTACAATTGTGAACCACAATTGAGTGATCATGCCCAAAGTCATTTACGAAATTGCAATATGATTTAAAATTTTGATGCTTTCAAAAACACAAGACATGAATTTCAAAATCTAACTACCAAAATTAATACCCAAAATGTAAAGCACATATTTAAATGGTAAAGGCATTCATAATTCTTCATAATATCTAAAGTTTGAGCAATATTCCCCAATCCCGCAAGCTTAGGGCTACATGACAACACTATTTAAATACCCGAACAAAGTACACATAAGCATCACCATGGCTTTAAATGCTATTCTAGAGTATGCACCTACACATTCATTTTCAAACTCGTGTGTGTGTGAAGTGGACATGTAATTTAAGCATTTACCCAATGGAATTCACATTCACTTGGCTATCCCAATTCAGCTTCGATGCAAAAATCGCCAAGAGTTTCTCTCATCAATGAATCACACTATGATTATCTTGGCATGCTCTCCATGTATATATGTGAGATAGAATCTTATGCACAAACTGAAGTATGCTCACATATAATCCAAAAATGAAGTACATGCATAAAAATGAAACAACCTTGGCATAATCTCATGAAAGGAATGTTAGGGCACTAGATAGCGAAATCAACTTTTCTTTTTCTTTAAAGGTGTGCTTTCCCCCATGCTTTCTCTAAATCATTTAGGACTTTCAAGGGTTGTAATGAGGCCTTGGGGTGATATTGAGGGTAATGAAATGAAGGAAAGAGGACAACAAAGAGGGTTATTCTGAGGCATGACCTTTATTGTCAACAATTTCCCTTTTTGTGGAATTTTCAGCTTATCACCTTCACATCACTCTTTGTTTCTTTTTCCTTTCTTTTCCTTAACATTTTCCTTTTTTTTTGCTCTTTCTTTTTCTTTTTCCACCCTTTTTTTCTCCTTTTCTTGAAACTTTTTTGTCTTTTCCATTCAACATTTTGAATTCAACATCATTTATCCCTCTTTGGGTTTCCTCTCCACATTTCCTTCCCTTTATGATCAATCACAGTCAGTTCTCGGAACAACCAAGGCGTGGTAATTTTTTGTCGTTTTGCACTGGCTTGGTCAATTGTGTGGAATGGAAACGAATTTTAAACAAGGCTCAATCACAGCACTAGGGATAATTTTTCCAAGAAAAGGGCTAAGGCTCAAAGCAATTCAAAGATAGTCTAAGATCATTTCTAGATAAACATGGAGAGGCATATTGGCGTTTCAAGACAAAGTTAATTTACTATCCACATGCACTCTAACCAAAGCAAGCATAATGAGATTATTCAACATATTTTGAATTGAACAATTGTTCTTTAGAGTAATTGTAAGTTCCCTCCAACAAGGATTGGTACTAAAGCTCACCTGGGTACTTATTCCATCTCCACTATGCATGTCAAGTACTAAAATGTGAATCCAATCCGTAAATTACCAAAATTACCAAAATTACACGTTCATGGTGCACTTATGGTTGAGTTCAAAAGCAAACACATATGTGATACTCAAGCATAGGATAAACTTCTATAATGTGCTAATGTATTCAAAATTCAAAGCAACGATCAAAATATCCATAAACCCATGACACTCTGAATAGGGGAATATAGGTCAACATTCATATATTTTTCACAAAATTTTTTTAAAATTTTTCACATATTTCTCAACTATTCTAAACAAAAACTCTGTAGAGCATGTGAATGGTGAATTTCACCACAAAATTTCCACAAAATTTTGGTGTATCCTACAAAAGGTGCACCTCACCCCCCAACTTAATTCGTGCATTGTCCTCAATGCAACAAAAATATATAGAATGCAATCAAGGACTTAAAAAGATAATTAAGGTTAGAGAACACCTCGCACTGAGCTTTGACAAAAACACCGTAATATGCACATTTGAAGAAAGAAAACTACCCAAAAATGAAAGTAAGTAAATAAATTAACTTGGAAAGTAAATGATAAAAGAAAGTGAATGTACACTAAGATCTACTTGGATAGTTATTCCTCAACAAGGTTCGAGTAAATCGGCTCCACTAACTCCTCTTCGACCATTTGAACCTCAAAACCCTCGAAGAATGGCTTAAGTCTTTGGCCATTGACCTTGAATATTTTGCCATCTTCGAGGTTTGTAATTTCCACGACTCTGTTGGGGTAGGCCACCTTGACAATATAGGGGTCATCCCAACGAGATCGGAGTTTTCCTCTGAAAATGGAGTCGAGAATTATACAAGAGCACTTTTTGTCCGGGCTCAAATATTTTTCTCACAATGGATTTATCATGAAAGATTTTTGCCCTCTCTTTGGAAATTTTTTAGCTCTCATATCTCTCCAGATTTCCTCTAATTCATTCAACTCCAACTTCATATTCTCTCCTGCCATTCTCAAATTGAAGTTCAAGGTTTTGATGGCCCAATAAGCCTTGTGCTCCATCTCTACCAAAAAATGACAAGCCTTTCCATAGACTAGCCTATAAGGAGACATACCTAGAATGGTTTTGTACGCGTTGCGGTAAGCCCACAAGACATCGATCAACCTAAGTGACCAATCCTTTCGATTCGGACTCACCGTTTTCTCTAGTATATTTTTAATCTCCCTATTTTCCAACTCGCCTTGGCCATTAGTCACTGGGTGATAAGTGGTGGACACCTTGTGCATTACGCCATATTTATGCATTAAAGATGTAAGTGGCCTATTGCAAAAATGAGACCCACCATCACTTATCATTGCACGAGGTACCCCAAACCTTGAAAATATGTTTTCCTTTAAAAACTTGACCACAACTCGATGGTCATTGGTCTTGGTTGGGATGGCCTCTACCCACTTGAACACGTAGTCCACTGCCAGTAGGATATAGAGGTAACCAAAGGACATAGGTAATGGACCCATGAAGTCGATGCCCCAACAATCGAATATCTCAATGACTAGCACGGGGGAGAGGGGCATCATATTCCTACGGGTCACACTACCCAACCTTTGGCACCTATCACACTCTTTACAAAATAAACACAATCTTTAATTAAAGAGGACCAATAAAAACCAGATTGCAAAACCTTAGCCGAAGTTTTCTTTGAAGAGAAGTGGCCACCGCATGCCTTAAAATGGCAGAATGAAAGGACATCACGTTGTTCATTTTCAGGTACGCAGCTCCTCATTACTTGATCTGGGCAATACTTGAACAAATACGGGTTGTCGAAGTAAAAACACTTCACATCCGCCATGAATCTTCTTTTGTCCTCTGAGCTCCAATGCAGTGGTATTTTTCATGTGGCAAGATAATTACAGATGTCAGCGTACCAAGGACAAATAGAATGAATAGAAAACAAATGCTCATCGAAAAAAGAGTCGGGGATAGAAATATGCTATTCGGCATCTTGGACAACAAGACAGGACAAATGGTCCGCTACCACATTCTCCACTCCTTTCTTGTCTTTAATGGTCAAGTTGAATTCTTGTAGGAGGAGGATCCACCTAATGAGTCTCGATTTTGCGTCCTGCTTAGACAAAAGGTACTTCAATGTAGAGTGATCAATGTAGACGAACCAATGATGTAAGACCTAAACTTGTCCAATGCAAATACCACAGTTGGTGATGAGTGGGTTTTATACCTACGAATTGAGTACTTTCGGTTTGATGAAATTGCAAGTTTTCAAATATTTTATATTCCTTTTTATTTGTTTTGTATGTTTTGATGTTATTTTGTAGGGAAGATCATTTGAAAGGAAACATGATCATTTGGAATGAAACAAGGTCAATTTGGAGCCTAAGTGTTGAATTTTTGAAGACTAAGCAACAAAGGCAATGTTAGGCTTGAAAGGGGACCAGCGCCCTTGCGCCAAAACCAGCACCCCTGCGCTGGAAAGGCAGTAACGCAGCGCCCCCTGCGCTGATTTTCAACGCCACTGTGCTTGTGTTGGCTCGGGACGCGAATTTTGACTTGTTTTTTACCCGAAATTGGACTCTAATGCGACATATATGTTAGGGTTTGAGTTGGAAATGGATAGACTGATTTTGGGGGCTGAAAACATAAGAAGAAGACCAAGGATTGATAGAAAATTGAAGGCAATAATCGAAGGAAGCGACGCGAAGAAAATCGGACTTGAAGGCTAGAGAGGAGTTGGAGATTGCAACTAAGTTTTCATTCTTTTCTCTTACGTTTACTTCTTGATTTTCTGAGATGTTATTTAATTTGAGAAGGATGTTTTTCAATTACATTATGAACTAAATTTTTATTAAGATTGCAACGGAACCTAATGTCTAGTTAAATTGATCTACTCTCGATTCTAGTTCTATTGATCATACATGAGTTGTTTGTCATATTTTGTGCTTAATATATGATTGTGTGGCCAACAATTAATTTTATAACCTATATAAAATTGGAAGATGAATTTTAGGTTTAGATATGAATATGATGACATGAGTCTGGTTAATTCTTCTTAGGATTGAGTAGCTGGGTTTGTGTATAGGATAGGAATATACCTATATGCTGTGTGTAACTTTTATGAGAGTTTGAACTTAATGAATCTTTTCCAACTTATTTTGCATAGGAATATAGTAATTTAATTGGGAGAGATATTTTTATCTAACTATTGGAAGAGGTTTGATAAATAGTTTTGAGTTCTAAGTTAACAACTTATTTTGATCAATTAGCTGGAAAGAGAGTGGAGAGATTTATACGAAGCATTAGGGGAAATTGTAATCTTAAATTCTTTTATCCGGTAAATTCAACCCTTGATTGTTAAGATTAGATTTAGTTTTAATTTAGTCATTCCATAGTTAATTCCAATTGTTTAAATAAAATTGAATTGATATAAAGTTAGTATTTGGAATTTATTAGTAATAATTCTCCGTGGGAATGATACTCTACTTATCACTTTATTACTTGTTGATCGTGTATACTTACACGTAAATTGTCAATACCAAATTTGGACAAGTTTTTGGCGCCGTTGCCGATGACTTATTCTAGTAATTATTTCAATATCAATTTCAATCAATTTGATCTTAGTTTAAACTTATTTAATTTTTTGTTTTAATTATTTTCACAAGTACTCTTAAATTTTGTATGCAAACACGATGTACAAGTCAGGAGCTACTACCGTACGAAGATGAAATCGAAAGAAGGTTCCGAAACTTGCGAAAACAGAGTCAAGAAGTAAACAACCAAGAAACTATAGCTGAAGATGAACAGAAATCGTTAAGGGATTATGCTATGCCGCTTGTGACAAAAATATAATCGAGCATTCAAAGGCCCGCAATTCAAGCAAACAATTTCGAGATCAAGCCGAGTACCATTCAAATGATTCAGAATTCAGTGCAGTTTGGGGGTTTGCCTAACGATGACCCAAACGATCATTTGGTGAGTTTTCTGGAGATATGCGACACATTCAGATACAATGGGGTTTCTGAAGATGCGATTAGACTCCGACTTTTTCCTCTCTCACTTCGTGATAAGGCGAAGAGTTGGTTGCATTCATTGCCACCGGATTCTATTACTACGTGGTTAGATTTAGCTCAAAAATTCTTAGCTAAATTCTTTCCACCAACTAAAACTGCACGGATGAGGAACGACATCACTTCATTCGCATAGCTTGATTTTGAGACTCTCTATGAAGCTTGGGAGCGATTCAAAGACTTACTCCGAAAATGCCCTCACCATGGTATTCCTAATTGGTTGCAAGTTCAAATGTTCTACAACGGGTTGTTTAGTGCTACCCGAACTAGTATCGATGCAGTTGCAGGAGGGGCATTGATGGGGAATAATTTCGATGAAGCCTACGAGTTATTGGAGACGATGGCTGCCAACAATTATCAGTGGCCTTCTACAAGGATCAATCAACCACAGGTAGTAGGGATTTATGAAGTTGATGCAGTTACTGCATTGGCTGCACAGGTTGCTACGTTATCAAAGAAAATTGATGCTCTAGGGTGCAGCCTATTCAGAGTGTCGCAGTTGTCTGTGAATTGTGTGCAGGGAACCATCCGAGTGATCAATGTGCAATTAATCAAGAGTCGATACAATACATTGGTAACCACAACAGGCAGCAATATAACAATAATTTCAACAATTATAACCCTTGTTGGAGGAATCATCCGGGCTTTTCATGGAATAATAATCAAGCCCAAACCTCTGTTCCAAGACAATCATACCCACCAGGTTTTTAGAATCAAGCTCCACCACAACAGGAAAAGAAGTCGAATTTGGAGGAGTTGTTTTCCATATATATAGCACAGAATGAGACCAGGATGAACAGTCAGGAAGTATCAATTCAAAACCTGGAAAATCAAATGGGTCAGCTTGCTAATGCCATTAACAACCGACCTCAAGGCACTTTACCTAGTGATACGGAGATCAATCCTAAGAGAGAAGGAAAGGAGCACTGCAAGGCTATTACATTACGAAGTGGAAAAGAGCTATCTGAAGTTGTTGGTGGAACTCCAAAACAATCACTTGGAGATGATAGTGAGGATGAAGATAGAGATAGCAAGAATGTGGAACATGAAAAGAAGGAAGAAGATCCAGTGGTAAATTCTGATGAAGGCAAGCAGAGTCCTATTGTGCCTCATGTGCCGTTTCCACAACGTTTGCAGAAAAAGAAGTTGGATAAGCAGTTCTCAAAATTTTTAGAAGTATTCAAGAAGCTCCAAATTAATATCCCTTTCGCCGATGCATTGGAGCAGATGCCTAGCTATATGAAATTTATGAAGGAAATTTTGTCAAGGAAGAGAAAACTAGGTGATTTTGAGATAGTGGCACTTACAGAGGAGTGCAGTGCTATCCTTCAAAAGAAGCTACCCCCAAAGCTCAAAGATCCAGGTAATTTTACAATTCCATGCACAATAGGCATCCAGTTTTTTAGGAAAGCATTGTGTGACTTGGGAGCTAGTATTAACTTAATGCTGCTCTCAATTTATCAGCAATTGGGTTTGAATAAAGCAAAGCCTACCAATGTTACATTGCAACTAGCAGATAGATCATTCACTTATCCAAGGGGCATAGTTGAGGATGTTCTAGTTAAAGTGGATAAGTTTATTTTTTCAGCTAATTTCATAGTCTTAGATTGTGAGGAAGATAGGGAAATACCTATTATTTTTGGGCGACCAATCTTAACAACGGGAAGAACACTTATCGATGTACATAAAGGTGAGCTAACTATGCGAGTCCAAGATCAAGAGGTGACATTTAATGTATTTTCAACTATGAAATTTCCTAAAGAAGCGGAAGAATGTTTTCGGGTTGATTTGGTGGAAGATGCAATAATTGAGATATTCGTAGGAAGCTGTATTTCAGATCCCCTTGAGACATCATTGGTTAGTCATACTGCTTCGGACTACCCGACTCCTCTAGAGTATGTATAGTGGTTGAATGCTTCTCCATGGGTTGTCAAGTTTAAGCAACAGTTTGAGACTTTGGATCATTCGGGGAGCTCTACTCGTACAAAGCCATCTTTGGAAGAACCACCTTTATTAGAGCTTAAACCTCTTCCAAATCATCTATGGTATGCGTATTTGGGTGACTCTTTTACTTTACCAGTGATTGTTTCTGCTTCACTTGATGAATTTCAGGAAAGTAAGCTACTACGAGTCCTTCGTGAGTACAAAACGGCTTTAGGATGGTCTATTGCAGATATTAAGGGTATTAGTCCCTCAATTTGTATGCACAAAATTCTGCTTAAAGATGATGCTAAGCCCGTGATTGAGCAACAAAGCCGATTGAATCCTTTCATGAAGGAGGTGGTCAAGAAAGAAATCATCAAGTGGTTGGATGCCGGAATCGTATACCCTATCTCAGATAGTTCATGGGTTAGTCCAGTTCAATGTGTTCCAAAGAAAGGAGGCATGACGGTAGTGTCCAATGAGAACAACGATTTAATCCCAACACGGACAGTGACTGGGTGGCGAGTATGTATGGATTATCGCAAACTCAATAAGGCAACTCTAAAAGATCACTTTCCTCTGCCATTCATTGATCAAATGCTTGACAGATTAGCTGAGCATGAATTCTATTGTCTATTGGATGGTTATTCTGGCTATAATCAGATCGCAATAGCACCCGAGGATCAGGAGAAGACTACGTTTACCTGCCCCTATGGAACCTTTGCATTCCGGAGGATGTCTTTTGCGTTATGCAACGTACCTGCAACGTTTCAATGATGCATGATGGCAATATTCTCCGACATGGTCGAGCAAAATCTTGACGTATTTATGGATGATTTTTCAGTATTTGGAGATAGCTTTGACCTATATTTAGAGAATCTAACTCTTGTGCTGAAAAGATGTGTGGAAACAAACTTGGTGTTAAACTGGGAAAAGTGTCACTTTATGGTTCAAGAAGGTATTATTTTGGGGCACAAATTTTCTGCTAATGGCATGGAGGTGGATAGGGCAAAAATAGAGACTATTGAGAAACTACCACCACCAACATCAGTCAAGGGAATTCGGAGTTTTTTGGGCCATGCAGGATTTTATAGGCGATTCATAAAGGACTTTTCCAAGATCACAAAGCCTCTGTGTAACCTTTTGGAGAAAGACGTACCCTTTAAGTTTGATAAGGCTTGCCTAGAGGCCTTCGAGGTGTTGAAAAATAAGCTCATAACTGCTCCCGTGATAGTTGCACCAAATTGGGATTTGCCGTTTGAGTTAATGTGCGATGCTAGCGACTTCGCGGTTGGCACAGTTTTAGGCCAACGTAAAGAAAAAATGTTTCATGCCATCTATTATGCTAGAAAAACATTATCGGACGCACAGCTCAACTACACAACCACTGAGAAAGAATTATTAGCAGTTGTTTTTGCTTTCGACAAATTCTGATCTTATCTCATTGGTACAAAGGTGAGAGTGTTCACAGATCATTCTAGCATTAAGTATTTAATTTTGAAAAAGGACGCCAAGCCACGCTTGATTCGATGGGTCCTTTTGCTTCAAGAGTTTGATCTAAAGATTCGGGATAGAAAGGGGACAGAGAACCAAGTGGTGGATCATCTCTCCAGACTTGAGAATACCGTACAACAAAAGGGTGGCGGAGTAATGATCAATGAATCCTTTCCGGATGAGCAACTCTTCTGTGTTGCAGGGGAAGCACCATGGTATGCAGATTATGTGAACTATATAGTGAGTCATGTGTTTCCCCCTGAATTGAGCAACCAACAAAGGAAGAAGTTTTTGCACGAGGTGAAGCATTACATCTGGGATGAGCCATTCCCATTCAAACAATGTGCGGATCAAATGTTAAGAAGATGTGTACCTAGGGAAGAGATCGAAGGAATCTTGCAGCATTGTCACTCATCAGATTATGGAGGACATTATGGGGGAGAGAGAACAGCGGAAAAAGTCCTTCAATCAGGTTCTATTGGCCAACTCTCTTTAAGGATGCCCATTTTTTTGCATTAAAGTGCGACAGATGTCAACAGACTGGAAATATTTCAAAGCGACATGACATGCCCTTAAACAGTATTTTGGAGGTTGAGATCTTTGACGTCTGGGGTATAGACTTTATGGGCCCGTTTCCATCATCTTACAATAATCTCTACATATTAGTTGCAGTGGATTACGCCTCGAAGTGGGTTGAAGCAGCTGCTTTGCCTACTAATGATGCAAATGTGGTGTTGAATTTCCTCCGGAAAAACATCTTCACGAGGTTTGGTACACCGAGAGCGATCATTAGCGATGAAGGTACACATTTCTGTAATAAATATTTTGCAGCCCTTCTCGCTAAATATAGAGTCACCCATAAGATTGCCACAGCTTATCACCCCCAGACTAGTGGCCAAGCCGAAGTTTCGAATAGAGAGGTGAAGCGGATTCTAGAGAAAATTGTAAATCCCAACCGAAAAGACTGGTCGAAGAAACTAGATGATGCCTTGTGGGCCTATCGAATAGCGTATAAAACACCAATTGGGATGTCTCCATATAGGCTTGTGTATGGCAAAGCTTGTCATCTGCCGGTGGAATTAGAGCATAGTGCATATTAGGCTATTCAGAAACTTAACTTTGACTTGCATGCAGTGGGTGAGAAGCGCCTCTTGCAGTTGAATGAGATGGATGAGTTCCGTCTCCAAGCATATGAGAACGCCAAGCTTTATAAAGAGAAGATAAAAAGGTGGCATGATAAGAAGATCATTGAGCGAAAGTTTGAACCGGGACAAGCTGTACTCCTGTTCAATTCGCGGTTAAAACTCTTCCCGGGAAAACTCAAATCAAGGTGGTCAGGGCCATTTATGGTTACTAAAGTATTCCCACATGCAGTAGTTGAAGTCGACGAACCCAAATCGAAGAGAACGTTTAAGGTGAACGGGCAAAGATTGAAGCACTATTGGGGTGGCAACGTTGATCGTCAAAAGACCTCAATAACCCTCACCGATCCGGAATGACAACAAGGAGTAGTCAGGCTGATGACTTTAAACCAAGCGTTATTTGGGAGGCAACCCAAAGTTTAGCTTTTAATTGTCATTTTTTGTTTATGTCAATTTAATTATTCGATTATTAGTACACGTTAATTAGTGTGCTAATTGCTTATAGGTATCGAGGATCGAAAAGAAACATCAAATAAAATAAAAGAGTGATAGAAAAAAAAAAGATGAAGTTTGAACAAGCAAAAGGAGGATGCAAGACCAGAAAGTTAGTGCCAGGATCAGCGCCTAGGCGCTAGGATCAGCGCCCCAGCGCTGGAATTCTGCCCCTAAACCAGTAAGTCAGCGCCTAGGCGCCAGGATCAGCGCCCCAGCGCTGGAATTCTGCCCCCAAACCAGTAAGTCAGCGCATAGGCGCCAGATCCAGCGCTCCAGCCAACGCCCAAGCGCGCCCAGGCAGTCCTCCTGCTGACACAAAACAGCTCCCATCTCAGATTTTCAGCATTCTAAACATCCAAGCCAGCACCAAACTCAAATTTTAAGCAATATCAAATACCCATCAGCTCTACATACATCAATCCAAATCAACTCCTACCACTACCACAAAATTCCAAACCTCTAAAAATACATACACACCAACTCTTATTCATCTAAAATTTCACTCCATCATCTTGAATATCTCAAACTCATTTCCACAACATTCTCACCTCTCAAGTGGCATCAATAAGCATCAACTAGCAACAAGGGTTATTCCATTCTCCATGGGTAAAGAACAAACTTTGCAATTTAAGGTACCATTCTCGTTCATTTTCCATTGGTAATGTTTAAGTCTATTTAAATGCTTGTGAGAGATTGTTGGGTGTCTTCTTTGGTGGTGCTCATAATATTTGGGATGGCTTATCATTGACAAATTGAGCATTGCACACAAGGTGTTTGTTAAATTACCCAAGAGGGAACAAAGATTAGTTAGCTACTTTGTGACCTAATTTTAGTTGTTGTGAGGGTTTATCATTGCATACTCAACATGTCTTCAAAACGCTAAAGAGGGGAAAGCTCTAAATCTTCCAAGTCATACGACAAAAAGAGATTTGTTAGCGAAGCGGCATCGGAGAGATTTCATACGTGGTTGGTGAAAAAGGTATTGATTCCCGAACGCGGTCTTCGCCCAGATGAGACGTATGATGGGTGTGTACATGACATGATTATGGAGCGTGGTTGGTTCGATTTCACAGAACAGCCGGAGGCCGCCGTAATCCCCATTGTAAAAGAATTTTATGCCAATGCCAAGGAGGCGACAACCATGTGGTCCATGTCCGGGGTAAAGCAGTTTCGTTTGACAAGGAACGCATCAATGCTTATTACAACATAGAAAATATATCAGATGATGATGAGTATACAAAATATAGAACTGAAGAACTTGACTTGGATGAGGTGATTAAGTGTCTATGTAAGTCGGGTGCTAAGTGGACATTAAAGGGTTCAGAGAAGGTTCACTTTTCACACAGCGAGCTGAGCCGGTTTGGGAAGGCATGGTACTACTTTCTATGTGCTAAGCTAATGCCTACCACACATTTTACCGAATTACTCCGTGACAGGGCGGTATTTCTCTATTGCATAGTTACAGGAAAAACCATTAATGTGGGACAAGTTATTGCAGATTCAATCACAAAGGCTATTAAGAGCGGTTCAAATAGCAGGTTGCCTCACCCATCATTAATTTGCGGACTATGTAAGAAAGAAAAAGTCACATGGAGTGCTGATGAAGTAGTTCAACAACCGCAAGTGCCAATTAATCATCAAATCATTAGCCGCTTTAAAGTATGGAAGGGTGGTTTCTCTGATCATAGGGGTGTCAGGTATGTTATGGTGGATATGTCTCAGGATTCTAGGGAACCATCGGAGCCTCCTCAGCCTGCTGCTGCTTCATCCCAGTCACCTATGGAGAGTCTAATTGATGAGATGTGTGGATTGCGTCGAGAAACACAGGAGTTACACAGAGAGACACAAGAGTTACATAGGGAAGCTCGACGCAAATCTAGCCGCAATGATCAACTTGCACAGCGTTTGGACTCATTTATGGAGTACTCCATGGACCTCAATTCCGCACTAGTCCAGATGTTTACCAACTGTGGTTTCAACTCGGGCACATCTCCAGTACAGTTTCCTAGTCCACCTATGTTTCCCGAATACACTCCCGACTCAGCGGACCACGAGGACGCTGACGATGATGCCAACTAGCGACATCTCAAGGAAGTCTTCTATCTTAATTTTTCCTACTTTATACATTGAGGACAATGTTTAGTTTAAGTTTGGGGGTGTATTCTTGTTTGCATTATTAGGTATGCATTTAGATAGTATGTTTTGCACTTAGAAAGCATGTTTTAGTACAACTTGAGCAATGGGTTGAGTGAATTTGATCATGGCCAATGATGAAATGGATTAATTGTTAATACAAGGGAAATTGATGAACATGTTGATTTTGTAGTTTAACATACTAGTTGGTTTTACACTGGTTATGATATTTTCATGCATGAGCACATATCCATCTGTTTGGTTAGTTATCATCTAGAGAATTTATTTGGCTAAGTGCTTGTGGGAGATATCAGTGAAACTCTAGAAAACTTATTTAAGCATCATTCAAAGCAAGTTTAGGCATTCATATAAGTTTGGGAGAAATATTGGGTTAGCATAAATAAAATAAAATAAAAAAAGAGTTTTTGGAAAATTATTTTGATTTGATCCTTCATCAGTTAAAAAAAAATATAGGAAGACAAGAAACAAGAAAGGGGCATGTGGTGAGTAGAGATGGAGCGTAAAACGCACTCGTTCAAGAGAAGGCGAGATGGAGCGTAAAACGCACTCGCTCAATAGGAGGTGAGATGGAGTATAAAATGCACTCACCGAACGAATGAAAAGAAAAAAAAAAAGAGAGAGAAAAAAAAATAATATCTTTGTACCTTCTAGTTATATGTTTTACCTTAATTAGCAGAGGTTGATGTGAAACGTAAGTTTATAGAGTTGATATTGAGTATCTCCTACGGAGCGCTTAACTACATAAATGTATCTGGGTGATGGCTAGTTTAAACAGTTCGAATATGCACATGTATTTAAAGGGTCATGAGCGGAGGTAAAATTAAGGAGTATGTTGAATTGTTAGACTTTGCACCGTTTTGAAGTTTCCCGTGAATTATTATTTGTAGTAACTTTTGGGGCCATTATTCAAATTCATATTGATCCATTGTTTGAGTAGTTGGTTGTTAGGGTTAATTTTTATAGTTTTTGTTCTTAGTACTTTGCTTGAGGACAAGCAAAGATTTAAGTTTGGGGGTATTTGATAAGTGGGTTTTATACCTATGAATTGAGTACTTTCAGTTTGATGAAATTGCATGTTTTAAAATATTTTATATTCCTTTTTATTTGTTTTGTGTGTTTTGATGTTATTTTGTAGAGATGATCATTTGGAAGGAAACATGATCATTTGGAAGGAAACAAGGTCAATTTGGAGCCTAAGTGTTGAATTTTTTAAGACTAAGCAACAAGGGCAATGTTAGGTTTGAAAGGGGACCAGCGCCCCTGCGCTGATTTTCAGAGTTGCTGCGCTTGTGTTGGCTCGGGACGCGAATTTTGACTTGTTTTTGACCTGAAATTGGACTCTAATGCGACATATATGCTAGGGTTTGAGTTGGAAAGGGATAGACTGATTTTGGGGGCTGAAAACATAAGAAGAAGACCAAGGATTAATAGAAAATTGAAGGTAAGAATCGAAGGAAGCGACGCGAAGAAAATCGGATTTGAAGGCTTGAGAGGAGTTGGAGATTGCAACTAAGTTTTCATTCTTTTCTCTTACTTTTACTTCTTTATTTTCTGAGATGTTGTTTAATTTGAGAAGGATGTTTTTCAATTACATTATGAACTAAATTTTTATTAAGATTGCAACGGAACCTAATGTCTAATTAAATTGATCTACTCTCGATTCTAGTTCTATTGATCATACATGAGTTGTTTGTCATATTTTGTGCTTAATATATGATTGTGTGGCCAACAATTAATTTTATAACCTAGATGAAATTGGAAGATGAATTTTAGGTTTAGATATGAATATGATGACATGCGTCTGGTTCTTCTTAGGATTGAGTAGCTGAGTTTGTGTATAGGATAGGAATATACTTATATGTCGTGTGTAACTTTTATGAGAGTTTGAACTTAATGAATCTTTTCCAACTTATTTTGCATAGGAATATAGTAATTTAATTGGGAGAGATATTTTTATCTAACTATCGGAAGAGGTTTGATAAATAGTTTTGAGTTCTCAGTTAACAACTTATTTTGATCAATTAGCAAGAAAGAGAGATTTATACAAAGCATTAGGGGAAGTTGTAATCTTAACTTCTTTTATTCGGTAAATTCAACCCTTGATTGTTAAGATTAGATTTAGTTTTAATTTAGTCATTCCATAGTTAATTCTAATTGTTTAAATAAAATAGAATTGATATAAAGTTAGTATTTGGAATTTATTAGTAATAATTCTCTGTGGGAACGATACTCTACTTATCACTTTATTACTTGTTGATCGTGTATACTTGCACGTAAATTGTCAATACCAAATTTGGACAACAATTAGCAACTCTTTTTCGGTGGTAGTGTAATTCATTTGTACTTCATTTAGAGTCTTACTAGCGTAGTATATTACATATGGTCTTTTTTCTTCCCTTTGACCGACCACTACGTCTATCATGTAATCACTGGCGTCGCACATGAGTTCAAATAGAAGTTTCTATTTGGGTGGTCGCATGATTGGAGGTGAAGTGAGCATGCTTTTGAGTTTTTTAAAAGAAGCCTCACAATCATCCGACCACACAAAGGGAACATCCTTTACTAGCAAATTGGTCAAAGGCCTTGCCAATGCACTAATATTCTTTATAAATCTACCATAGAAACCGGCATGGCTAAGTAACGACTTGATATCCTTGATGACCTTTTTGAGTGTGGAGGTTGGAAATTGCTTCCACCTTGGATTTGTCTACTTCAATCCCCTTTTCCGATACAATGTGTCCGAGCACAATCCCTTGTCTCACCATGAAGTTGCACTTCTCCCAATTAAGCATCAAGTTCTTTTCCTCACATCATTCAAGCACTCTCTCCAAATTCTCCAAACACCCCTTAAATGAGTCCCCAAACACTGAGAAATCATCCATGAAAACCTCCACAATTTTCTCCACCATATCGCTAAAGATTCCCATCATACATCTCTAAAAATTTCTCGGGGCATTACACAACCCGAATGGCATTCGGCGATAAGCAAAGGTGCTGAAAGGGCACGTGAAGGTTGTCTTCTCTTGGTCCTCCAACGCAATCTCGATTTGGTTGTAACCGGAGTAGCCATCCGAGAAGCAATAATAGAGGTGTCCAGCTACTCTCTCCAACACTTGGTCAAGGAAGGGCAAGGGGAAATGATCTTTTCTTGTACATGATTTGAGTTTCCGATAGTCGATACAAACTATCCAACCGGTGACCACCCTTGCCGAAATCAACTCATTCTCCTCATTTGTAACCACGGTGACCCTTGACTTCTTTGGCACTACTTGAGTGGGACTAACCCATTTACTATCGGCGATTGGAAAAATAATGCCCACATCAAGTAGTTTGAGCACCTCATCATTCACCACATCCTTCATGATAGGATTTAGCCTTCTTTGTGGCTGTCGGGATGGTTTGGCGTCTTCCTCCATGTAGATTCAATGTGTGCAAATGAGGGGACTAATCCCCTTGATGCCGACAATTGTCCAACCAATTGCTCCCTTATGTCTTCTCAACATTTCCAATAATTTTTCTTCTTGCCTAGGCTCCAAGGACGAACTTATCACCACCGGGAATGTCTTGTGCTCCCCTAGAAATGCATATTTGAGTGTAGAAGATAGTGGCTTCAACTCCAAGTTTGGTGTTTGTACGATTGATGGGAAAATTTTCTTCTCTTGTTGTGGAAGTTTCTCAAATGTCGGGGCCCAATTTCCTACCCCTAGCACAGTTTTCGACTCCTTTTCATCAAAAAAATCTTTCTCCCCCAAATTTGAATGGCAAAGTAATTCCATATGGTCCCCCACCAAAGTGTCAATCCGGTTGACCTCATTCACTTCCTCATCATCACCCGGTTGTTTGCACAAGTTGAAAACGTTGAGGTCCATTGTCATGTTCCTAAAGGCAAGCTTCATTAGTCTGTTCCTTCAATTGATCACATCATTAGATGTAGTAGGAAAGGGCCTACCTAGAATGACAGGAATTTGAGAACTAGGATTAGCAACCGGATGAGTATCAAGTACAATAAAATCAACAGAAAAATAAAATTTGTCAACTTAAACTAGAACATCTTCAACTACTCCCCTTGGTGTTCTCACACTTCGATTCGCCAATTGAAGAGTGATTGGAATTGGCTTCAACTCTTCCAATTACAATTGTTGGTACACCGAGAAGGGTAGGAGGTTAACACTTGCTCCCAAGACTAGAAGTGCTTGCTCCACCCGGCAATTCCCTATGATTATGGAATTGGTAGGGCAACTGGGGTATTTGAACTTGGGTGGTGTGTTGGTTCTCAAAATGGAACTCACTTGCTCCGTGAGAAATGTCTCCTTATGCATCTTCATCTTCCTCTTCACGGTGCACAAGTCTTTCAAGATCTTTGCACATGAAGGTATTTTCTTGATGGCATCAAGGAGCAGAATATTTATCTTCACCTGCTTAAACATTTCAATGATATCTGAATAATTAACAATGTTAGCCGGTGGCTTCAAACATTGGAGAAAAGGGGCCGGAATAGGACAATCAAGCACATTCAAATCAACAACTTTTTCTTTTTCATGTGTCTTACCCCCCTCAAGGTTGCCCGTAGTCTCTTTCTATTTTGCCAATGTGGCATTGGGTGAGACTTTTAGAAAAATGGTTTTGTCAATTTGTTTGTCACTCCTTAGGGTGGTGAACGCCTTAAGTTGCTCACAACTCTCCTTGGTGGGCTCAAACGACTCAATCACGTGTTGACCCCTAGGGTTTTCTTGAGATTGAGCGGGAAATTTCCCTTTCTCTTGTTGGGACGACCCTATGGCATTGGTCAATTTTGTGATTTGAGTCTGAATATCATTGAAAGCGGTGGCTGTTTGGTTGTTGATTGTTGTTTGGCTTTGAATGAATTAGTGCACAACACCCTCCAAGTTTCTTTTGTGAGGAGGTTGGTAGGTGGGTGGGTTGGGTGGTCCTTATTGAACAAATCCTTGTTGAGGTGCTGGGTTTTGGCCTTGTTGATTGGACCGTGGGTATTGGGAGCTAGACGAGGGACCATGGCCATAGTAGGATTGATTTTGCTTGGGTGGAAAGGGAGGCGACAATGAGCTAGACCCATGAGGGGTACGGTTGTCATTCTTCCAACTAAAGTTCAGGTGATTGCTCCAACCCGGATTATATGTATTGGATTATGGAGAGAATGATTTCCTACTTTGGTTGAAAGCGTTCACTTGCTCATGATAAACCTCTTTGAGTGCCGGAATGTTTGGGCACTCCGAGATAGAATGCCCAACACTTTCACATATAGAGCAACACTCCTCGGCCTTAGCTATATTAGACACTTCATGCCTCCTATTCACCTCTAGACTCTCCACCTTTCGGGACAACTTTGTGATTTTGGCAAGTAAGTCTTCTTGGTCCCACAAATTATACCTCCCTCCCTCACTTGGTTGACTCCTCAGAGGGGACCATGGCACATCATTTGGATTCGTGATATGCCATGATTGAGCATTTTGTGCCAATGTATTGAAGTATTCAAGGGCCTCATCTGGATCTTTGTTTAGAAACTCGTTACACATCATGTCTATGAATTGTCGATGGGCCGGTGTAATTCCTTCATAGAAGAAATTAACCAATTGCCATGGTTCAAATCCATGATGTGGAATGGATTGTAGCAACTCTTTGTATCGATCCCAACATTGATAAAACTGCTCATTGGATTTCTCCGAAAAAATTTGAATTTGTTTCTTAAGAGTAGTGGTCTTGGGCACCAAAAAAAATTTGTTTAAAAATTCGGAAAGCATTTGTGCCCAAGAACTTATCGATCGAGGTTTCAATGAGTTTAACCAAGTTTTGGCTTTGTCTTTAAGGGAGAAGAGGAATAATTTCATGCGAACTATGTATTTCATGGCATGATTTGTGAGAAATGTTGCAATAATTTCCTCAAATTCCTTAATGTGAAAATAAGGATTTTCTCTTTCAATTCCATGGAATTGAGGAAGAAGTTGTAACATTCTCGGTTTAACAAGGAAGGCATGAGCTTGGATCAATAGAAGTATGCAAGAAGGGGTGGTGCTTCGGGTTGGTTGGAGATAATCCCTCATTGACCTCGCCGGAGGATCAATTGGGATATTGTTTCTCTCATTCCTAGGAGGGGGAAAATGCATTCGGGGATTTGGCATTCTAGGGTTTTGCATTCCCCCACCCCTTGGAACATTAGCACCATCATCGCCGAAGTTGTCATCGGCATCATCGGGTGGGTCTTGATCAAGATTCATGTTTGGGCCTATGGCGAGTCTCACAAGTCTATTTTGATCATCCCTTCCCCACATACATAAACACTATCTACAATTAAAATGGAAAGTAAACACAAGTATGTACAAAGGAGCAACGTACCTCGGCCCGTGATGAGATTCACGGGACTCACCTCTGTTGTCCGAAATCACCTTCTAATTTGACGTTAGCCTTTCCCGGCAACGGCACCAAAAATGCTTGATCTGCGTTTCCCTAATCTTCGAACATGCACCCAAACTATGTGTATACGGCTTATATGTGTAGGTGAGTGTTGATTAGCACTTAAAATTAGCATTTTACTATGTCATCTTAAGACTAATTGTACTTTGATGGAGTTTAAGTGATGTCATTTCAGGCTCTAAACTGAACAAGGACTCAAGAACAACAAGTATCACACTTGAATGTAACACCAGCACATTAGGGCACAAAATTGGAGAAGCTTGGAGCACAGCCAGAACGTTCGAACGCCAACTCACGTTCGAACGTCCACATTGAACTGTAGCAGACCTGACTGCTGAGAGAAGGCGTGTTGCAGCTAGGAAAGAAGACTCTGAAGCTCTGAGGCACTTAAGTGTCACGTTCGAACGCCAACTCACGTTCGAACGTGCACTCGAGTTGATTGAAGACCAGACTACTGCATAGAGTGAGAAAATGAACTTCATAGATGACCACAGGCCACTTGAGTGAGAAGGTCAGACCACATCTGGCGTTCGAACGCCCATAATGCAAAGACAGAAGAAACGTTCAAACGGCATACAACGTTCGAACGCCAACTCACGTTCGAACGTTCTCCACAGACTGGCAGCAGAGTAGTTGGTTTTTCACTTGGACTTGGGCGGCATACATTATTCCTTCACCCCCTCTTGTCTCCTCCTCTTGCCTATAAATACTCCCATTGTTGGAGAACATAGGAGACCAAGTAGGGAGGTTGATGGAGGCTTAGACTCCCACTCATATTGTAGATTTAGCTTACATTTCCTTGTATGAAGTAGTTATTTTAGAGATTAGTTTGGCTTTAGTCCAACATCTCTTAGCTTGTTATAAAAGTAGTTTTATACTTATGCTTTCACTTACATGCATAGAAGGGAGTTAGTTCATCTTTTGGTTGAGGAAGCCACCCTCCAAATGTGACTAGCTTTCTTCTACTTTTATTGTTTATGTACTTCACTTCCATTGCTTGAGCTTCTTTCTTTCTTAAAGGAGTGAAACTCTTCCACTTTTCTAGAGTTTTACCAAAGCCGTGAAGGGTGGAACGTGATTCACTCATTCTTTGTTAAAGATTGGCTCCTTGTTTATTGTTATTTCATTTTATAAGTCCTCTACTTGGAGGGATGAACATCACCCACTTTTCTAGCTTTACCAAAGCCATGAAGAGTGAGTAGTTTCTCATTCACTCTTTAGTAAGAGGAAAAGAGAATGTATAAATTATTCGGGAATTATATTTGTGCATTTTTCTTATGTTTAACATTTATTTCTCCTTGCTTATTGGATGATTGATTGAATCTAGCAAAGCTAAGGTACTTTGTATAACCGTGGGCTCTTTCTATGACACGGATGACTCTTGCATAGAAAGACTCATCGGTTCAAGGCAAGTACCCCGGCTAGATCTTCATGACTACCCTTCAATCCTCCCCATTATTGTGCTTCACTTAAAGAATGGAATATTAATGTCATGGTTGGATGTCTTGTAGAAACACTTGCTTGTTTGTAGACGGGTTAAGTCTCGGCACAGACAATTCTTGTAAACTTCTACAAATACATCGGAATCATGTTCTTAATTCTCACAGTCCATCTTTATCTTCCGATTAACTTGTTGTTGACACGGGAGTTAATTGAGTTACAAAGCACAAGTATAAACAAACCGGATAATTAACTACATGTCCAGATCCTTGAACTAAAGAGTGACTCTTTTTCATTAGAGCTTATCTCATATTTTGAAAATTCTCTTAGAAAGAATCTTATATTCTGTCCAGGAAATCTCACACCTCACAACAAATCTCAAGGGTTACAATCAATAGGTCTCCACCACTACTTATCTCAAAAATACCAACAAAAGTTCCCTATGGATTCGACTCCGAACTAAAACCGGATTATTACTACAGCTTGACCGCCTGCACTTGGGTGTACACATTTCGGATCAAGTCAAGTTTTTGGCGCCGTTGCCGGGGAACTGTGAAAGGTGTTTTAAGGTAAAAGGTAAAAAGACCTTCATCTTTGTATATATTCTTTGGTTTACTGTGAATAATTTTGTTTTATTTTCTTTATGATTGAGGGCACTCCTCACTATCAAAATTTGCCGGCAGAATCTTGTGAGTCTGTGAATCAGCCTGAACCAAATTCACCTAGATCAATAGCAGACTCTTGTGAGAGTAATATGGCAAATAATGAGAGAAACGGAAAAGTCCATATGAGAGAGGAGGAAGTGCCTAACATTCGAACTTTGCGGGATTACTTAAATCCCACAAGAAACAGTGTCCCCTCCTGTTTTATATTTCCTGAAAATGCTCCCCCCTTTACTGTAAAGCCGGGGACAATGCAGTTATTACCCGTGTTTCATGGATTAGATGCAGAAAATCCATATCTGCATATAAAAGATTTTGAGGAAGTGTGTGGAACATTTCAAGACAATTCTGAACTAGCCAAGATGAAACTTTCTTCTTTCTCTTTAAGTGATATAGCTAAACAATGGCTAAATTCTTTAAAAGCTTTTTCAATACCTAACTGGCAGGCATTACAAAATGAATTTTTTAGAAAGTTTTTTCCTCTACACCGCACAAATGCACTGAAAAGGCAAATCATGAATTTTGCAGTTAAAGAAGGAGAAACTTTTTTACCAAAGTTGGGAGAGATTCAAAGATCTAATCCAATCCTGCCCACATCACGCTTTTGAGAATTGGACTTTGGTAGGATTTTTCTATGACTCCTTACCCTCTAGATTGCGTCAGTTTGTCGAAATGATGGCCCAAGGAGAATTTATGGGAAAAAGTCCGGAGGAGGCATTCAATTTTTTTGACACCATATCTAACAGTTCTCAGATGTGGGACTCAGTCTCTCCTACCACTGGAGAAGCCAGACCATCTACTTCCCAATGAGGTAAGTATGTCTTCAGAGAGGCTGATCACTTGAGAGCAAAAATGTCTACGTTGTCTCGAAAGCTTGAAGTTTTAGAGATGAAGAAAGTCCATCAAGTTGATGTTAGCTCTTCCACAGAACAAGTGTGTGGAATCTGTGCGCTAACAGGACACCCTACTGGGGAGTGTCCTACCATCCCAGCATTCAAAGAGGTCTTGTTGGAACAGACACATGCAGTTTTCAACTTCAACAAGCCTTACTCCAACCCATACTCTGAAACATACAATCCAGGGTGGCGAAACCACCCTAACTTCAGTTGGAAGAACACACAACCAATGCCCATGAACCAACAACAAGTGTGTGGAATCTGTGCGCTAACAGGACACCCTACTGGGGAGTGTCCTACCATCCCAGCATTCAAAGAGGTCTTGTTGGAACAGACACATGCAGTTTTCAACTTCAATAAGCCTTACTCCAACCCATACTCTGAAACATACAATCCAGGGTGGCGAAACCACCCTAACTTCAGTTGGAAGAACACACAACCAATGCCCATGAACCAACAACAAGGTTCATACCCACCACCTCAAGGACCTCCCGCCTATCAACCATACCAACCACCACAAAAGAGGAGCCTTGAGGATACACTGAGTCAGTTCATGCAAAGCCAAATGAACTATAATAATAATTCCACACAGGCTTTCACTGATTTCAAAACCCAGACCACTCAATCTTTCGAGGATCTTAAAAGCCACATCCAAAAGTTGACCCAATCCATGGCCACACACGAAAAGGGCAAGTTTTCTGCCCAACCAAAGCAACCACAAGGCCAATTCCATGTAGGGAACCCTTCAACAACAGGAAACACACAAGACCAAGTCCAAGTTGTCACTACACTAAGAAGTGGCAAGGTGATTGACAAGACCATCAAAGACATACTCATTCCAAAGCCAAGACCTGAGTCAATCCCAGTCAACCCGTCATTTGAGTCTGAACCAATTGAGACTGAACTTGAGGAAGAACCTGAGCCTATGATTGAACAAGAGCCAGAACCTTCTGAGGAAAGAGAACCTTCATGCTCCATTCCTACTCTTTTTCCTCATAGACTCAAAACCAAACAGAAGTTGAAAAATCAGCCTGAAATTTATGAGCTTTTTAAGCAAGTAAATATCAACATCCCACTTCTGGACGCAATCAAACAAGTTCCGTCTTATGCCAAGTTTCTAAAAGACTTGTGCACAGTCAAAAGAAGCCAGAATGTCCAAAAAAAAGCCTTCCTAACAGAACAAGCCAGTGCCCTTCTTCAACACAAAACCCTTCCAAAATACAAAGACCCAGGGTGTCCGACTGTGTCATGTATCATTGGAAATTTCAGAATTGAACAAGCACTGTTAGACCTTGGAGCCAGTGTTAATTTGCTACCTTATTCTGTCTATCAACAGTTGGGTCTGGGTGAACTCAAACCCACTTGTGTCACACTCCAGTTGGCCGACAGATCTGTCAAAACCCTTAGAGGCATTGTTGAAGATGTGCTTATCCAAGTGGACAACTTTGTCTTCCCTGTTGACTTCATTGTTCTGGATACTCAGCCAACAATACATTCGGAGAACCAAATTCCTGTCATTCTTGGTCGACCTTTCCTAGCAACTTCCAATGCACTAATCAATTGCAAGAATAGAGTCATGAAATTAAATTTTGGGAATATGACTCTCGAACTGAACATTTTCAATATTGCTAAACATCCAGGAGAAGAAAAGGAAGAAAGGGAAATAAACTCCATTGAATCTTTGATACAGGAACATCTGAATGACACATTCTGTGAGGACCCTACTGAATCTTCTCTACTAGAGTTCATCTCATCCGAAACAACAGATAATGACCCAAATCCACCAAGTTGCCCTACTCATGCTGTTGAGACATGGGCCCCCAAATTCGAAGAGATTTCACCAAGTGGCACAAAGCCAATCTCATCAAGTGTTAGGCCACTAAAGCCTGAATTGAAACCTCTCCCATCTGACCTCAAATATGCATTCTTAGGAAAGGACGAGTCATACCCAGTGGTGATTTCATCTAAGCTCACAGACTTGCAAGAGTCTAAATTGATTGAAGTTCTTCAAAGCCATAAAAGCACCATTGGGTGGACCATCGCTAACTTGAAAGTTATAAGCCCGTTAATCTGCAATCATGCTATATACCTTGAAGGGGATTCAAAATCCTCTCGTCAAATGCAGCGACGACTAAACCCTCACATGAATGAAGTTGTAAGAACTGAGGTACTCAAGCTCTTAGATGCAGGGATAATCTTCCCCATCTCTAACAGCAAGTGGGTTAGTCCAACCCAAGTTGTGCCCAAAAAGTCTGGGGTCACAGTGGTCAAAAATGATGCAAATGAACTATTACTAACTCGAGTCATCACAGGATGGCGAATGTGCATTGATTATCGAAAACTCAATTTGGTCACTAGAAAATATCATTTTCCTCTTCCATTTCTTGACCAAGTCCTAGAGAGAATTGCAGGCCACGCATTCTACTGTTTCCTAGATGGGTATTCTGTATACAATCAAATTGAGATAGCACTAGATGATCAGGAGAAAACAACATTCACATGCCCCTTTGGCACCTTTGCATTCAAAAGAATGTCATTTGGACTTTGTAACGCTCCTGCAACATTCCAAAGATGTATGCTAAGCTTGTTCAGTGATATGGTTGAAAATTTTTTGGAAGTCTTCATGGATGAATTTTCTGTATATGGTGATTCCTTTAATTTGTGTCTGACCAATCTGGAGAAAGTGCTAATCAGATGTAAGGAAGTCAATCTAGTGCTCAATTGGGAAAAATATCATTTCATGGTAACACAAGGCATTGTCCTTGGTCACATTGTGTCATCTGAGGGCATGAAAGTTGACAAGGCAAAAATAGATCTGATTGGAAATTTGCCTGTCCCTAAGACTGTAAAGGATGTCCGATCATTCCTAGGGCATGCAGGTTTTTACAGGAGATTCATAAAATATTTTAATACCATAGCAAAACCCATGTGTCATCTTCTAAGTCAGGACATAATCTTTGATTGGAATGAAGCATGCCAGAAAGCCTTTGACAAGCTGAAAGGCATGTTAATTTCTGCTCCAATAATGCAACCCCCTGACTGGAATCTACCCTTTGAACTAATGTGTGATGCAAGTGATTATGTTGTAGGTGCTGTATTGGGACAAAGGAAAGATAAGAAACCCCATGTGATTTACTATGCAAGCAAAACTTTGAATGATGCTCAAATGAATTATTCAACAACTGAAAAAGAATTGCTTGCTGTAGTTTTTGCTCTGGAAAAATTTCGTTCTTATCTTGTTGGTTCTTCTGTTACTGTATTCACTGACCATGCAGCCCTAAAATTCTTGCTCACAAAGAAGGATGCCAAGCCAAGACTATTGAGATGGATACTCTTGCTCCAAGAGTTTAATCTTGTCATCAAGGACAAGAAAGGTGTCGAGAATATGGTGGCAGATCATCTGTCCAGACTAACATATGAATTTTGTGAGGATGGACTGCCAATCAATGAGAAATTCCCCGATTAACAACTGTTCATGATTGATAAGACACCATAGTACTCGGATATTGTTAACTTCCTTATTACTAGTACACTCCCTCCATCCTTTACCATAATGGACAAAAAGAAATTTCTGAGGGAGGTTCGTAACTTCTTTTGGTCGGATCCCTACGTATTCAAGTACTGTAAGGATCAAATCATAAGGCGTTGCATCCCCGCTCATGAAAGCAGCCAAGTAATAACATTTTGTCATTCTGAAGCATGCGGTAGCTATTTTTCATCAAGAAAAACCGCTGCAAAAATATTGCAGTGTGGATTTTACTGGCCCACACTTTTTAAAGATGTCCATGCCTTTTGTTTAACTTGCGATAGATGTCAAAGGTTAGGAAGCATTTCTAAAGGAAAAATGATGCCCTTAAACCCCATTCTGGTAATTGAAATTTTTGACTGTTGGGGCATCGACTTTATGGGACCGTTTCCCTCTTCCTTTGGCTATCTATACATTTTAGTGGTTGTAGACTATGTATCCAAATGGGTTGAAGCAATTCCATGCCGAAACAATAATCACCAAACAGTGATCAAGTTTTTGAAAGAAAATATTTTGTCCCGGTTTGGAATTCTGAAATCAATCATAAGTGATGGGGGTGCTCATTTTTGCAATCGTCCCTTTTGGAATTTGATGAAAAAATACTTGATTTTTCACAAAATTGCAACCCCTTATCACCCACAGACCAGTGAACAAGTTGAACTGGCTAATCGGGAGATCAAATTAATTTTGAAAAAAATAGTGAATCCAGACCGCAAAAATTGGTCGTTAAGACTAACTGATGCACTTTGGGTGTACCATACTGCTTTTAAAACAATTTTAGGCATGTCTCCTTATCGATTAGTCTATGAAAAGCCGTGTCACCTACCTGTGAAATTGGAACATAGGGCATACTGGGCTATTAAAGCAATGAATTTTAACTTGGACAAGGCTGGACTAGCAAGGAAACTTCAGATAAATGAATTGGAGGAATTGAGAAATGAAGCATATAAGAATGCTAAGATTGCTAAAACTAGGATGAAAATTTTTCATGACAAAAACATTGTGCGGAAATCTTTGGAGCTTTCTCAAAAAGTCATGTTATTTAATTCAAGACTCCGCCTCTTTCCTGGTAAGTTGAAGTCAAGATGGACTGGGCCTTACATTATCAAAAAGGTGTTGGAACATGGAGCAGTTGAAGTGGAAAATCCATCAAACGGTAATATCTTTACTGTTAATGTTCAGCGGTTGAAACCATTTTTGGAGGATTTTGTTAAAAATGTGGAAACCATTCTTTTAATGGAACCAAAATACTCCTCCGAAATTCGTGCCTGCCGACACTCAAGTGGATCGGGTCGGGAAAAATCTAACCCAACCCGACCCACTAGGGCTCCTTTATAAGGCACCCACTCTTTTTCTTCTTTTTTCTCCCAGCCACCGCTGTTGGCCCCCAACCCATTTCTTCTTCTTCTTCTTCTTCTTTTCTTCTTCTTCTTTCTTTTCTTCTTCGTTTTCTCTGTTATCTGATAAACAACCCATGACCACACACTCTACAAACACAATCTTTTACTTCATGTTTTGCATTTTAATCTTATATTTGCTCACGGGTGTCCTTCTCTTATTTGCACTCACACACAAGGATTTTCAGCCTACCCGAAACTCAGATCTGCGCACAGATGAGTAATTCATGTATTTTTATTTGTAGGTTTCAGCAGATGAACAGATCTCTACCATTCAACCTCATCTCAAAGATCCGTGAACTGGTAAATTCGAAACATTGGGGACAATGTTCAGTTTAGGTTGGGGGGTGAGAACTACAGTTCATATTTGCCTGTAAATTTTTAAAATTTTTGTTATTTTTACTGTTGTTGTTGTTATTCTGATCATTTTATGAACCTTGCCTTGTATAAATTGATGATTATGTTTGTGAGTCAACTTCAATCGTCTTTGTGACTGGCAAACGTTAAAGAACCAGATAGTGAGTCTTAAAACTTAGAAAGCATGGATGTTAAACTTTTTTGGTTTAGTCTAGGAGTTCTACGCACTTTTCCATCTGATGTGCATATTGTGATCATGAGAAAAACAAGACTGGTAAGTGATTGATTGGAAAACGTTGTTGTTTCCTAACCTCTAAACATCACCCTCACCCTCAATGTGTGTATGGCTTATAGGAATGGGTGAGTGTCACTCTCACTCGGAATGATGCAAAAGATTAGGCAACAATGGAATGGTGATGGAAATGAATGGAATGAACAAAATGTATGGAATGAAATGTGGAATGGAATGCGTGTGAACAAAAGTGCTCCCCAATCGCAAGGAGTCTTTCGTTGTCGGTGTTTTACTTGGAAGAGTATTCCAAGGTCGTCTCCTCAGGGAAGGAAAGGGAGTTTTGTGAAAGTGATTTTGCAAAAGTGAAAAGAAAATGTAAAATCTTTTGTTTGAGTTTTGTGTTTGGTTTGTAAATGAAAATGCAAATAAAGCAAGTGTTGGCTAATCCAAAGGGTTCATTCCAATGGGAATACCAAATCAACTCAAAGCCTTCCTCCGATTGAGCATGAATGAACGATTGATTCGGGGGAAGCTAGGGACGAGATTGGTGAGTATCTAAGCATAAACCGTGACTAGGCCTACGGAATATCAAAGGCTCACCAACTCATCCACTCTCAACCCCGTCAAACCGAACCATTTGACTCTAAAGGGAGGAATGAAGAATAGTTGAAAATGGTATTCCCAAGAGGAATTTTCCTTTAGATTAACCAACTTAAATCCTAGCTACTCATATTAACAATGCAAGACAAGCATAAAGGAAATGGACATGGAAGGGAAATGGAGCATGGAACTTAACTTACAACAAGAAATCTAAAGCTATGAAGGAAAAATATGCAATACCCAATATAAAAGCTTGAAATGAAGAAAACTTAAATAACAATGGTGAAATGAAGAACATGAAAGTAAACTTGCAATAAACTTGAAAGGAATGACATTAAAGACAATAAAGGAAGCTTACAAGGTTCTTACATTAAACTACAAGTGAAAGAGTGGAAGAAAAATGCAAAAATGTCACTTTGAGCACTATTCATCATCTTCCCCCTTGGAGCTTTCTATATCTAATCCTAAGCTTAGGTAGCCAACTCAATACAAGCTTGTAATGTTGAATATATGGAGTGTATGCCTCTCATTTTCGTGCATGGTGGTCCCCCCTAGCTGTGTGAACGAGCTCCCCTCAAGAGAGGGCTGAATGGATGGCTTTGACAGGCTAGGGAGAGCATAGCCTGGCAGCCCACTTCCCTCCCCCTTCCTTCAATGTTCAAGCCTCAAAAGTCTTCCCCAAGGTGTAAGAGAGACATGGTTGTGTAAGGAAATGTTGGGGGAAACGTGGGAGAATCAATGGTGGGACCCCCAAGCAAGTGGGGCTGAGTTGCAGGAGCATCGGGGCTGCTTCAGGGGAGCGTACCGGTACGCGTACCGGTACCCCGAACACCAGAAACTTCGGCGTACCGGTACGCGTACCGGTACCCTCTTTTATGCTCTGGACCACTTTTGGTAGAATCGGCATAACTTTTGATCCAACCGTTAGATTGGGCTGAAATTTTGACACAAAATAGAAGACACCCATATCTACAACTTTCATGTTTTTCACTTTTTCAAATTATGAGTATATCATGGTAAAAATGGAGGAACTCCGAGGCAGTACTTCCAAACGATGTGGCTGCTGATGCCCTTGTTCCCAAGCACCAATGCCTTCTTGATTTCTTCACTTTTAAGCCTCCAATTCTTCATGTATTGTGTCCATGCCTTCACCACACATCCATCAAGGTTGCAATGTCCTAAAATCAATCATTTAAGCTATAAAAGGTTGCAACATCAAAATATCAACATTATAGTTCAAAACGGCTAACTTCTAAGCACTTATATGCAAAAGTTGAATTGAAATGCTTGCAATGAGGCCATGAAATATGCAAAATTACGCACTCATCAGTAAGGAAGGCCAAAATCCAAGAAAAACAAGCGAAACCCCTCTGTGGCATAAGCACCTTTGCCAAACGCCGTCGTGCCAAAAGACTTGGTGCTTGTAAACAGTGTGGCAGAGTCTTTCACGAGAAAAGATACAACCAGTGTTCTGAACCAATCTCTGGTCACTCACTCGATCGATTAGACTAGATAGTGAATGGGCTGAGTAAGGATTACCCTGATACGCCATGATATTCCCGTACTTTGCTTAACCGGTTTGTGAGAGAGGAAATTGGGAGAGTCACTGGTTGTCCAAACTACACAGACACAGAGGGAGACTCGGATTAGATTATTTTCTGTAGGAAATTGTACTTTTTGTGGAATGAAAGCCAAATGTCCGAATTTTTTTGTAAAAAGTGTAAAAATCTTCTTGTACAAACTCTTTTGACTAAAATGAAAATATGGGCCGAGTAAGGAATGTCCCAGAATACCAACCTGAAGCGTGGGTAGGGACTTATCCTGAGACGCCATAGGTTTTTGATTTAAAATTGTGTTTAGCCCTCTCTGATTGTGTATAGTGTAGTGCAGAAATTTTTTATTTTTGATTCAACGTTCGAACGCCAGGTGACATTCGAACGTCAGCTGCTTACAGTACTCAACCTCTGATGAAGCTTCTGATGAAACTTAAAAGTACTGGGAGCTCAGTCCATTTGAACGCCAATAGAACGTTCGAACGAGATTAACGTTCGAACGCCAATAGACCGTTCGAACGAAGGGAACTTACAGTACTTTGGCCTCTGACAGAACTCAAAAGTACTGGGAGCTCACCACGTTCGAACGATCTGTTTAAAATCCTTCTAGGCACGTTCGAACGTTACCCACGTTCGAACGTCACGACTCAGGCTATAAAAGCCTAGTTCGTCTTCTTCATTTCAAAACCACCCAAAAACCGAAAAACCCTTGGTGACCCTTCACTACCCAGACCCCAAAACACCTACCATTCTCCATTTTTACCTAAAATCAACCCTCCCAAGATTATTCCCATATCAAAAATCTCCATTTTCACAAAGAAATCCAAGATTTCAAAGCCCTCAAACTCAAAAATCGAAACCACCATGCCAAGAGTCAAACTCCCTGCCAGGCGCAACCCAAACAACCAAGAATCCAACTTCGTCGAGGAGGTGGTTGAAGTAAGAGAGGGGAGGCCAACACTTACGCGAAGATACGACAAGACCCAGTTCCCCACAGCTTTAAAGCTGACAAGTACGATAACTTCTATCAAAAACATGTTATGGTCTGTGAGAAGGATGTTGTTTTAACTGATTTTGCTGGGTTAGGTTTGCTTGCGGAGATGGAGAAGAGGGGTTGGATTTTGTATTTGCAAAACGGCGGAAAGGCCGTAGTAGACTTGGTGAGGGAGTTTTACTCTAATGCCGAGATCGTCAATGGGGAGTTGAAAAGCTATGTAAGGGGAATCCACATTGACGTGGATGAGGATTACATAAGAGAAATTAGGCAAGAGATACCTCGGGTACAAAGGCCCGCCTATCCCCCGAGAAAGAACGTGGCAATGAACGAGGTGGGGAAGGAACTAACTGGAGTGCCTAATTTTTCTTGGACTGGGAAGAAATTTTTTAAACAAGGGGAACTCACTAACAAATACAAAATGTTAAACTTGATTGCAGTGTCAAACTTTCCTCCAATAGGAAGAAAAAATGAAATTCTCCCCGACATGGCCCGACTATTGTATGCAATAGGAAAAGGTTAAAGCATCGACCTCCCCTCCCTAGTTTTGACAGAGATGAAGAAAGGGTGTGATGTGAAGCGGAATTCAATTCCCTTCGGCACCCTAGTGACTAAAATATGCAAAGACCATGGGGTTAGGGTGAAGCTAGAGATGGAGATTCAAAAGCCAATGGGGCCACTTAACAAGGCATCCTTCCGGAGGAGCCAAGGTCATAGTGGCGGACCAGCGGCCAGACAGGAGATGCCCCCTACCCATGGAATGAACGAGGTGCAAGAAGAGCTTGATGCGGAGGAGGAAAGAAAGATGGAGGAAGAGAGAGAACAGCCATAGGAGGCAGGCCCCAGCACCAGCAGTCGAAGATCGCTGAGAGACATTATGATTGGCATCGAGGCCAACCAAGACAAGATTCTCCGACAGCAGGAGGAGATCCTTGGCCTTCTGAGAGGTGGAGCTAGTGGACATGGAGGAGAGTGAGAGAGAGGGATTCCTGTTCTTGATTATAGTTTTTGTGTGTTTATTACTTCTTTTTATGAGTTTCTTCTTTGGTAGTTGTTAAAGATATTGTAAGTTTTTGTGTGATTGTGGATGAATTGGATCATTGATGTTAAACGACAATATTTTGTGAAATGAATGGTTCAATTTATCACTTTTATTTGTTTTAAATGCATATGTAGATTTAGCTTAATATTGATATATGATGGAACGAATGTGGATGTTAAGAATGTTTGTTAAAGTAACTACGCACATGATCGGTTTGACACCTCAACCTATCAACCGAGACTTAAAACCACATTTCTTGAAAAATTGGTATTCTTTCTATGCTTAAATTGTCAAATGTGCATCGATATTTGTTATTTTCAAGGAACAGGATGATCGGACTCGAAAATGGAATCGGTATATAACCGACATTCCTTGGAAAACCCGACATAACCAGTGGAGATAACAAAGGATACCATGGTGAGTTTCGAGCCTTACGATGCTTTCGAGAGACAATCAATATTTACTCAAGTAAGGTCTTTCACTCTCAGTTTTTGAATAATCTCATTAACCTTGCTTTGATTGACGCACTTAAAAGTGATCTATTGACATATCCCACAGGGAACCTCCGCATACGACGCATACATGTGCACATGCTTGAGAAATGATCTTAGGCCATCTTTGATCTGATATTGAGTCTTAGCCATTTCTTTTACAAAATATATCCCTTGTTAGCCATGCTTGAGCCATCAATGTATGATTTCTTCTTCGATAAACCCATGATTACCAAGCCACAAGAAAACATACTTGACATACCTTTGCTATCTAATTTTCTTGCACCCTCTTTTAAATCAATATGATACAAACATACAAGAAAAAAAAAAGGGAAAAAGGCATTCAAGGCTACCATTCAAGAAGAATCGATGGGAACAATTGAAACAGAAAAGAAGCAAAAAGGCAAGAAATTGCCAAGAAAGTGAAAAATGAGAAAAATGAAAGAAATAAATATCATCTCTGGGCAAAATATCGAAAAGCTAGGAAGAGGTGTGCTACACTACATAAACAGAGGATAGCTCTTGAATACGTTTGACGTCATTTCGTTAGCCACTAACCTCTGGCCACGTTACAACCTATGAAAAGCCTAATTGATCTCAAGTCTATTGCATGCATACGTCGTCAATCAAAACTGGGTATGGTAAATGGTATTTCTTTAAATTGCGTCAATATTCTTTCATGAGATTATGTAACGCCCCAAATACCACCCTGGACGGCATTACCTTTTAAAACCATTTATACCATGAGAGCAACTAATCAAAATCCATAAATAACCGGGGGTCCTTAATTTAACCAAATTCGGGCAGAGTCTCCTTTGTTCGGGGAGTTCTACCCAAAACACAACTTGTGCAATTATACTACATCGACCACACCGGGTCCATTTATCTATAAAATATTTGCAACATTATCCCAAAAGATTTCTATTCACCGTATGTAATACCCACAATACATTCCAAAAGAATAAGCCAAGCCATGGCCACAATATCAAAAGAATAAGCCCAACAATGGCATTTACATTTCCCAAGGAAAACATTAATTATTATAGCGCAACGGAAATTACAGAAGAAATCTAGACTACACCGTGTTTCAAAATGAATATCCTAGTCTAGAACAAAAGTAAACGACATCTCTAGATGGCCCACTCGGGATCCAAGTATCCCTCTAGTGAAGCCTCTCCATGGCCCAGCTCGTTCGCACCGAGCTCATCCTCTGGCACAAAATCTGAAAAATGTTCAACTGTAGGGGGTGAGCACGAAGCTCTGTAGAAAAATTCTTCCAAACCCGAACAAGGTTTAGAAAACAGATAAAAATTGGTCGGTATCATTTCGTAAATAGCATATATCAATTTTGAAGGAAAAACGGGACATTTTTAAATAGATCTCAAGTTTAAGCCGTAACAATAATCAAGTGAAAGGTTAAGGTAAATTTCATAACAATATATCATTTCCAACTTTTAGCCATTTAGGAAGGGCGCCTTCCGATGCATTGTCCCATACCAGTGCACCGGCCAAGGCGGTCCAACCCATCATCCCATTTATATTGGTTCATCCCCGTACCATGTATGTTGATTGCTTCTCATGAATCTACCCAACGATTATATCTAGTCCACCAATCACAATCACAATCACAAACACTTTAGGAAAGGGCGTCTACCATCCCAATGGCAGTGACGAGTCCCTTCCCAGGAAAAGTATACCATCCCTTGTTCGAACTCCAGTGAACGATAGTGGTCGCATTACCAAATGACAACCCACCACAAGTGTTAGGAAACCATCTCACCCCCACTGGGATAGACTAACCTCTAACACTCTACGACATCTCTCGAAGGCAATCCAAGTCCATCACAACAACCATACCAATGAGGAAACCAAAATATTCTCAATTCACCAACAATTCCAAATAACTACAAAATCCACATTTTCTCATTTTACAAGCATATCTCAAAATCCCCAAATTAAGCATGTGACATTTTCAATAACCAACCAGGAAAATGCAAGAGATCACAACAATATCATTTTATTACTCAACACAAAACACTATGATTTTGAAATCAAGAATAAAGGAAGAGTTCAAGAGGAAAACCCATCACTCTTGAAAACTAGGGTTTTTCAAACAAAAGAGGGATTGCATGGGTATACAACCCTAACTTTGTGTAAAACATGTTAACAATTGCAAGAAAACCAAGAAACAATGAACCCATAGCAAATACATATGATTAGGAGTCAAAACATATATATATAATAACCCTAACATCAATGAACAAGAATGGAAGAAAACCCCTACCTTGGTATTCTTGAAAATCTAAGGTTTGATCTTGAATCACTCTTAAATCCTTTGTTTTTCCCTTTTGATCTTGTGTTTTCTCCTTCTTTATTCTTTTCTAAGACTTTCTCTAGGATTCCAAGAGGTGTGGGTAAGGGTGTAGTGAAAGTGTAGAAGAAGAGAGTAGAAGAATGGTGTTCTTGAGGAATTTCGGTTTTGATCTCTATAAGGGGTAACTCTCTCAAGATCTTTGTGTTTTTCTCTCATTTTCTCTTCTCTTAGGGCTCTAAGATGTTTGGGGTGAGAGTGGGATGGAAGAATGGGGCAAATGAGGGCTTGAGGTGGTGTTTTAAACCCAAAAATCTCGACTTTTTAACTGTTCAGCGAGTGTCAGAGAAAATTGTACCGGTACTCCAAAGCTACTGGAGTCGGGCGTACTGGTACGGTATCGTACCGGTACGGTTTGACAGATTTTTACTCCGACTTCCAGGGCAGTTTTGACCCATTTAGAGGTCGAATTAGAAAATTTTTATGAGATACACTTTTGTAGCCCTAGATGTTTAATATCTACTGTCCAACTTTCAGATTAATTGGATATAAGTATAAAAAGTTATGACCAAAATACTAAGCAGTGTCCAAGATCTCTTTTTACCCAAATTCTTTCTAAGTGTGTTTTCACTCCAGAATACTTCCTAGCTTCCAATACACCTCATATTACCTCTCCCAATGTTTTTTGACCTTCCAGATTCAATGGAGAACTTATTTTGACCTAAAAATATTTAAAAACTTCCATAATCCCTCTTCTCAAGTTTACACACCTTCGAAACTCAAACTTCCCAATCCATTTGTCTCCCTAGTATTTATTCCTACTATTACTACACATATCCACATTTTTTTACAACAATTATTTACTATATAACTATATACATATATAAAAGAAGATGCGGGGTGTTACAGATTATGCCAAACATGATTAGTTGTTTCCTTAAAATTTTACTCCCTTCCTAATTGTGCATGTGATTTTTCGATTGACCACCTTCTGATCACATGACCCGTGAGAAACAAGTCACTATAATCAGAGCGAACTTTTGCTGAGAGCATTCTACGAGAGGTTTATGAAATCGAAGCTATCCATGGAAGGTGGTAAAATGGAGTGTTTGTTATATAACGATTCTTGCTACTAGAATGATCATTCATACTACACAGGGAATTCCAAATACCAATGTAACAGATGCTAATTTTTGCATATAATAGATACCTATGAAAGAGGGACATACGGGATTTAAGTCGAAATTGAGAGTTGGGTGTCCCAACGACCATGATACTAATTTACTTTAATCAGCAATCTCACATACACATCTGTTCGACTGAAGTTTGTGGGTAGCTTCACTGAAAACCCTCACAAGACAACACTCGTCCGCTAGGGTAAACCTAGTGGTTCAACGGCTTGTTGCATAAGCTAAATGCAACCGGATGACCTACGAAAATGGCATTAGGAGTAGATTTTTTTTTATTACTAGAGACTAGCAATATTTAGGTTAGGGAGTGTGATTAGCACTTAAAATTAGCATTTTACTATCCGTTTTAAGACTAATTGTACTTTGATGGAGTTTAAGTGATGTCATTTCAGGCCCTAAACTGATCAAGAACTCAAGAACAACAAGTATCACACTTGAATGTAACACCAGCACATTAGGGCACAAAATTGGAGAAGCTTGGAGCACAGCTAGAACGTTCGAATGCCAACTCACGTTCGAACGTCCACATTGAACTGTAGCAGACCTGACTGCTGAGAGAAGGCGTGTTGCAGCTAGGAAAGAAGACTCTGAAACTCTGAGGCACTTAAGTGTCACGTTCGAACGCCAACTCACGTTCTAACGTGCACTCGAGTTGATTGAAGACCAGACTACTGCATAGAGTGAGGAAATGAACTTCACATATTACCACAGGCCACTTGAGTGAGAAGGTCAGACCACATCTGGCGTTCGAACACCCATAATGCAAAGACAGAAGAAACGTTCGAACGGCATACAACGTTCGAACGAACATAAAGCAAAAACAGAGACAACGTTCGAACCCCAACTCACTTTCGAACGTTCTGCACAGACTGGCAGCAGAGTAGTTGGTTTTTCACTTGGACTTGGGCGGCATACACTATTCCTTCACCCCCTCTTGTCTCCTCCTCTTGCCTATAAATACTCCCATTATTGGAGAACATAAGAGACCAAGTAGGGAGGTTGATGGAGACTTAGACTCCCACTCATATTGTAGATTTAGCTTACATTTCCTTGTATGAAGTAGTTATTTTAGAGATTAGTTTGGTTTTAGTCCAACATCTCTTAGCTTGTTATAAAAGTAGTTTTATGCTTATGCTTTCACTTACATGCATAGAAGGGAGTTAGTTCATCTTTTGGTTGAGGAAGCAACCCTCCATTCCTTGGTTGAGGAAGCCACCCTCCAAATGTGACTAGCTTTCTTCTACTTTTATTGTTTATGTACTTCACTTCCATTGCTTGAGCTTCTTTCTTTCTTAGAGGAGTGAAAATCTTCCACTTTTCTAGAGCTTTACCAAAGTCATAAAGGGTGGAACGTGATTCACTCATTCTTTGTTAAAGATTGGCTCCTTGTTTATTATTATTTCATTTTGTAAGTCCTCTACTTGGAGGGATGAGCATCACCCACTTTTCTAGCTTTACCAAAGCCATGAAGAGTGAGTAGTTTCTCATTCACTCTTTAGTAAGAGGAGAAGGGCATGTATAAATTATTCGGGAATTATATTTGTGCATTGTTCTTATGCTTAACATTTATTTCTCCTTACTTATTGGATGATTGATTGCATCTAGCAAAGCTAAGGTACTTTGTATAACCGTGGGCTCTTTCTATGACACGGATGACTCTTGCATAGAAAGACTCATCGGTTCAAGGCAAGTACCCCGGCTAGATCTTCATGACTACCCTTCAATCCTCCCCATTATTGTGCTTCACTTAAAGAACGGAATATTAATGTCATGGTTGGATGTCTTGTAGAAACACTTGCTTGTTTGTAGACGGGTTAAGTCTCGGCACAGACAATTCTTGTAAACTTCTAGAAAGACATCGGAATCATGTTCTTAATTCTCACAGTCCATCTTTATCTTCCGATTAACTTGTTGTTGACACGGGAGTTAATTGAGTTACAAAGCACAAGTATAACAAACCGGATAATTAACTATATGTCCAGATCCTTGAACTAAAGAGTGACTCTTTTTCATTAGAGCTTATCTCATATTTTGAAAATTCTCTTGGAAAGAATCTTATATTCTATCTAGGAAATCTCACACCTCACAACAAATCTCAAGGGTTATAATCAATAGGTCTCAACCACTGCTTATCTCAAAAATACCAACAAAAGTTCCCTGTGGATTCGACTCCGGACTCAAACCGGATTATTACTACAGCTTGACCGCCTGCACTTAGGTGTACACATTTCGGATCAAGTCAAGTATCACTCTCCCTCGGGTTCGATGCTATAAATAGGAAAAACGTGTGTGTGAATGAAAATGTGTGTGTGTGCAAAAGTGCTCCCCAAGCGTAGAGAGACTTGCAATGTCATGTTTTACTTGGAATTGAGTATTCTAAGGTCGTCTCCTCAAGGAAGAAATGTTGAATTGTGGTGAAGGTGATTTTGTAAAGAAATAAAAAGTGAAAAATCTTGTGAGTTTGTGTTTTGGTGAGTGAATTTTTATATAAAAATGTAATGAAAATAAGGTTGGCTAATCCGAAGAGGTCATTAGAATGGGAATTCCAAATCAACTCAATTTATTCTACCAATAGTGTCTCGGTGCTTGATTGATTCATAGGAAGTGAGGGACTAATGTGGAGATGTAAACTCAAGCATACCCCGTGACAAGTCTACGGTGTATCAAGAGCTCACAACCACGTCCGCACTTAACCTAGTCAAACCAAGCACTTTACACTACTAGGAAGAATAGAGGAGAGTTGATTTAGCATACCCAAGAGAAAATCTCCCTTGGATTAGCCAAATAAAAGCTTAGCTACTCATAATAGATGCAAGAACATACACAATGTAAAGAGACATGGTGAAGAAATGAATATTAAAACTTTTATTAATGCAAAGAGAAGTTAAACTACAAAGCCAAGTTCATTTCATACCCAAAAGTAAAGTTTGGAAGGAAAAACCCAAATGTAGACATGGTAAATACAAGAATATGTAACTAAACTTGAATACACTTTTAATAAAGGAGATTAAAGTGCAAGAAGTAAATATTACAAGTGATTTAAAGCTTACTACAACTGAAATGGAGAAGGAAATGCAAAAACCTAACTTTCTCTCTCTAGAACTTCATCTTCTTCCTTGAGCTTCTCTCTCTAAAAGTAAGTGTGTAGCTGAATAATGTTGTAAGAATGTCTTCATTTTCGTCCATCCCCCCTCCATAGTCTGTGAGAGCTGACTTGCCATCATTTGGAAAGGATTGGACACTTTCACAAGCAAGGACATACCATGCCTTGCCTTTTCCATGCTTCCCCAACCACCCTCTTTCTCTCTCTTCCTCTTCCATGATTTTTCTTCCAAAGTCAAACCTTAGTTGTAAGAGAGCATGCTTGTATGTAGAATATGTCAGGGTATGTGTGGGAGAAGCAGAGGTGGGCCAACGAAGCAGTTGGAGTTGAGATTACAGCTTTCTGGCATTTCTGGGCAAAAACTACTGGTAGAACGATGACAAAACCTACCAGTAGGTTTTTTCCAGTAGGAAAAACCTACCAATAGGTTTTGGCAGGGGCAACAGTAGAACAATTCCAGTGCACTAAACCTACCAGTAGGTTTTGATGAACATCTACTGGTCGGTTTTCACTTGTTTTGGCTTTTTCTTGATTTCTTGATATCCCGAGCCACCCGTTAAGCCTTCCCTTCTTCTCCATTGCCTTTAAGAACTTAATGGAAGCTTAACACATGCCATTTCCTACTCTTTACCTACAATCACACAAAAACTTCATTAATTGTTAGATTAAACGCAATTTCCCCCATTTTCTCCACAAAACCAAGTATAAGATGGGTGCAAAGAGATAAATGATGTGCAATATTCTATGCTCATCATTCAATGCATAGTTATGAATATTAATATTGAAATACTAATTCAAAAGTTATACGTACCTCAACGTTCTTATGTACCTTGATTACCCGTCATCGTATACATTTGTCCCTTCCTAAGGATTCCTTGATCACCCTTTGTATGATTTTGCGGCGCACCCTATCCTTGTCTCACTGGTGGTCGTGTTCCCTCACCCAACAATAGATCTCTAGAAGGAAAACAAACTAGGTATATAAGCACCAAAAATATACCTATAGTGTTTCTCTGCAACTCAGGGCAACAACTGTAACACCCCGCATTTTATTTTATATAGGTATATAGATATATAGTAAATAATTTTTGTAAAAATTTGGATATGTGTAGTGACGGTATGAATAAAAGCAAAAACTAGAGATACAAATGGATTGGGGAAGTTTGAGTTTCGAAGGTGTGTAAACTTGAGAAGAGGGATTATGGAAGTTTCTAAATACTTTTAGGTCAAAATAAGTTCTCCATTGAATCCGGAAGGTCGAATAACCTTGGGAGAGGTAATATGAGGTGTATTGGAAGTTAGGAAGTATTCCGGAGTGAAAACACACTTAGAGAAAATTTGGGTAAAAAGGAGTTGGGACACCTTCTAGAATTTTAGTCATAAATTTTTATTCTTATATCCAATTGATCTGAAATTTTGACAGTAGATAGTAGACATCTAGGGCTACAAAAGTGTGTCTCATGAAAATTTTCCAATTCGACCTCTAAATGGGTAAAAACTGCACTTGAAGTTGAAGCAGAAAATCTGGGCAGTGACTACCGGTAGTAAACCGGTAGTCAATGGTCCAGTGTGCCCGAGCTACCGGTAGTCAACAGGTAGTTGAGTGTCCAGTGTACCCGAGCTACCGGTAGTCAACAGGTAGTCGAGTGCCAATGTACCCGAGCTACCGGTAGTCGCTGTAAAAATCCGAAATTTTCAACTCGCGAACAGTCGATCCTAGCTCCACTATAAATACTTAATGTCAACTTTTTTAGCCTCATTTCACCCATCCAAACCCTAGGCACCCTTAGAGAGCAAAAGAGGGAGAGAAAAACACAAAAATTGGCAGAGATTTATAAGATCAAAGCCCTAGTTTTCAAGATTTTACTTCTCCATCCATTCCCTCTTCTATAATTTCACTTCACACTCACTCAAACCTCTTAGAACCAAAAGAGAAAGTAGCAAGGGAGCAAGAAAAAGGGGAAAAGGGAGTCTTTGAAGCTTGGGTTGCTAGAGATACTTGGTTGAGGTAAGGGTTTTCTTCCATTCTTTTACATTGAGGCTAGGTTTATTTATATGTATCTCTTCATTCTAAATGTTATATGTATGCTATCAAATCCTTAATTCTTGCTATTCTTGCAATTGATGCCATGTGGAAAATATTGTGATTGTTGGGTAACCCTTGAATCTCCTTATTTCCTACCAAACCCTAGTCTTCAAGGGAGATGTGTTTTTCTCTTGACTTCTCCCTTGTTATTGATTTCAATACATGATTGTTCCTTTGTTTTGAATTCTAAGCTTGATATTCAATACTTGATATTCTTTATTCTTGGTTCCAAGACTTGAGTGTTCTTTTGGTCTTGATTCTAAGCTTCATAATCATTTGTTCTTGATTTCACACTTTGATAGTCGTTTATTATTTATTTCCATATATGATTGTTCCGTTAAATCTTAATTTCTCCTTTGTCCATGATTTTCAAGCTTGGTGCGCCTTTATTCTTTATACTTCAAGCTTAATATTCATTTGTAATGATTCCAAAGTTTGATTACTCATAGGTGCTTGATTTCAAAACTTTAGTGTTTCATATTGAACAACAAAATGGTATTTATGATTATCTCTTGTACATTTTCTTATATTGCTCTTTGTACAACTACTTGAGAAAATTGGGGGTTTTTGAGAATATTTTGGTTTCCTCATTTGTATGGTTGTTGTGATGGACTTGGATTGCCTTCGAGAGATGTCGTAGAGTGTTAGAGGTTAGTCTATCCCAGTGGGGGTGATGGTTTCCTAACACTTGTAGTGGGTTGTCATGTGGTAATGCGACCATTATCGTTCACTGGAGTTCGAACAAGGGATGGTATACTTTTCCTGGGAAGGGACTCGTCACTGCCAGTGAGATGGTAGATGTCCTTTCCTAAAGTGCTTGTGATTGTGATTATAATTGGTGGACTAGGTATAATCATTGGGTAGATTCATGAGAAGCAATCAACATACATGGTACGGGGATGAACCAATATACATGGGATGATGGGTTGGATCGTCTTGGCCGATGTATTGGTATGGGACAATGCATCGGAAGGCGCCCTTCCTAAATGGCTTAAAGTTGGAAATGGTTATTGTTCATTTTACCATAGACGGTTTCTACAAGAGTCTTGGGGAAGTATGGGATTCCGCGAGAACTTGTGGAAATAGTGTATGGTGGATTGGATTATATTTGGATATGGTTTGTTAACTGTATAGTGGTTTCACTTATTCATTCAATTACTGTTGTTCCATAAACTTGAGATCTATTAAATGTCCTGGTTTTACTTCAAAAGTTATATATGATATTTGTGAAATGAGACCGACTTGTTTTACATGTTTTCTAAACCTTGTTTGAGTTTGGGAGAATTTTCCTACAGAGCTTAGTGCTCACCCCCTACAAACCAACACATTTTTCAGGTGATGTTGTAAAAGAGGATCAGTTAGAAGACGAGTAGGGGAATCCGGAGGGGGATATCTCGACTTTCCTCCTTTGTATTAGATTGAAGGTTATTTTGGAATCATGTAAAATATAATCTTTTGTTATTCCGCTGCTAAGTGACGTTTAATTCTTTTGGGATGTAATTGCCATGATTTGGCTTATTCTTTTGGGATAATGCTATGGACATGATCTATGATGAATGAAATTTCTTTATTTATGGAAATTATATTAGTGCTCTCATGATATGAATGTGTTAGAATGTAATGTCGTCCAGGGTGTGTTTTGGGGTGTTACAACAACACTCTGATACCACTTATTTTTCCTAGAAGAGAGAAACGTTGTGGATCTTCCCTCATGATTTTACACATGGAACGCGCGACACTACATAGAGCGGGTGAATAGGTTTTTAAACTTTATGCTTAATCGATCACAAGTTAAAACCTATTACAACTTGAATTCCCTCTTCTCACAAGAATTTCCCGATTAATGGTGACAACCCTTTTTCAACCACAACAACCCATGAACCCATGAAGATTAGTGCATTGATTTTAGCAATTAATCATTCAACCCTGAATCTCCCCACGAGCATCCCAACTCAAGGACCTGAACCCTTGGTACGCAACTATGGATGATGAACACATTCAATCAAACGTACAATCAAACATCTAGTGCGTGTGCGTGACGCCCCAAAACCCGGGGGTCCCGTTGATAACCCATCAACCCGCGGAAACATCTGTGGATATCGCTCAACCGGACACCACATCAAGAATATCTTTAAGCCGGGATTATAACACATAATGAAAATTCGGTTTAACATTCATTTGATTCAATTAAAGTCCCATACACCGTGGTTTGTACCCCATTAGGGTCCACTTTGATCATTTAAAGGAAGGAAATTCAAAGCCCAAAGATTTGGCAAAACATTTAAAAATTTCAGATTTTTGGAATGGCTACCGGTAGCTGTTTATCGACTACCGGTAGCCGAAACATTCTGGAAATCAACTACCTGTTGTCTACCGGTAGCTGTTTCCTTCTGGAAAACAACTAGGCTACCGGTAGCTGTTTCCTACTGGAAAACAACTACCTGTCGGCTACCGGTAGCCGAAACATTCTGGAGCTACGACTACCTGTTAGCTACCGGTAGCTAAAGGCAGATTTTGCCCATTTCATTAGTTTTTCATTTCCAACTCATTTCAAACCTTCTCAAGGTCACCCAAAACATGTATAACAAAGTTTCTTACCTTATACATGATCTCTACAAGGTTCTATTATAAGTATTCAAATATGATTACAATATTTACATGTCATAAACCATTTTAAAACAAAAGGTTTACAAAATCTTGAGGTAAGGCCACACATAGGCCCCCTTCACCCTTGATGCTCTCCATGGGAGTCATCCACCGGTGCCAACCCCACACCTGAAATTGTTCCCGTATAGGGTGAGCACAACGCCCAGTAGAGATAAACCTATAGAGGTTACTCTTCCCCTAGATGCACATGCTCATGTAATCATCACATAAACATATAACTAAACATTTCTCATACTTATGCATTCTATGATGGAATGCAACAATGCTATGCCATGGAATGAAGTGACACTCACCCATGCGTTTCAACCCGAGTCCTCACCGACTCACACAACACAATGCAAGTGTCAATGTAGTCGAAACCGCCATTCTTGTTACACATCAATGACGTTAATCACTCTAGGGTCTTGTATAGGGGTGGATGTTCATGGGCTTACACCAAGGGTCTCCAACCCACACGGAATTCACGGACTTCCACCGAGGGTTCCGGATACACCCACACACTTTATGGGCCGAGGCAAGGGAGTACGTACCCCAATCACCGGGCTTTGCACCCGAGAGGTCGTCATGCCTCTTCTTGCTACCCCAACCCAATTCTATTTCATGCATACATACGACCCAAAGGAATCTTCAATCCCTTTCTTCCGAGTCCCTTTATCAATTACCAAGAGTGGCATTTGACTAACCATGCACACCCACACTCACACCCATGACATGTGTCCATGAATGTGATGTCATGACCATGCTCAAAATGCAATGACTACCATATGAGCAACATTTCCCACACTCATGCATATAGCTCATGAATGTGATGCCATGATCATGCCCAATATGTAATGTATACTACATGAGCAATAATCAACACATATTTTCACATTCCATGGAATTTAAATCATAAACATATAAATTCCAAAAACCATCATAAACAACATATCAATGAGCATATGTCAACATATCCATAACACATTCCAACATGTGATTCCAATGGCATCAAACAACCATTTAAACAATCAAGGCATTTTATCAAACACCTTATAGGCACAATTTATAAACACATAGCATGTTTATCCAACACTTTCAAGGCACATTTCATAACACATAGCATGCCTCCAATAGCCATAAGTCACATAATGAATTACATGTAACATCCTTATATCAAAATCAAGCTAGGATCTAGCCTAAGCCATTTCCATGCTCCCTTTTTCACTTTTATTCCCATAGACACATATATATATAAGGCAATACATATGCATATACAACTTAATCCTTAGTCTAACAACAACTAAGGTAAGAATAGTCCAAGGTAGGAAAACCCCTACCTCAATAGAGATGTAGGCAATCTCTATACACCAAAATCACTCAAAAACCAAGACTTTCCCCAAACTTCACCTTTGGATCTTCGGTGAAACGCCTTGTTTTTGGTACGTAGTCGAAGCCCTCGACGAGTAGATCACTTCTCTCTTCTAGCTCGACGGAATCCGAGCGACGGTTGTCGGAGAAATCCCCGAAGAAAGGCTTAAGAAAACCATTTTTTCTCTCCTCTCTTTCTCTCTCTCTTTGAACGGCTGAACAAGGCTCAAGTGGCTTAGAAAATCTGATTTTTCAGATATTTTAGCCCTATTTATAGTTTTAAATGTGTGGTCTACATCGCACCGCTCGTTTATTACTTTCGGGTCCGTTTTTCGTCCCGAAACGACTCATTAAGTCCCGGATTAAGTCCAAATAAATTTTATTGGCACATTAATCCAATTATAAGGAATTTTAATATTTCTCGTTTTTGGGGACCTTTAAAAGGTCAATCGCCACGCAGTCGTCTCGATCTACGTGCAAAACCCGACTCTCTCGGAATTCGATGAATTTTCTGGTGGTTACTAGATTTTGCATTGCGAATCCAATGGCGCACTCCGTTCCCTCCTCCGAGGTATAGAATATATGCATTTTAAATACGTGCAGTAGTGGCAAATTACCATTTTACCCTTTTTCAGAAAAAGTTCAAATTTTCCCGGGTTTCACATTCTCCCCCCCTTAAAAGAATTTCGTCCCCGAAATTCACATACACATATACATTTAATAGCATGCATATGCAACAAGTAATGTACCAAGCTGTGAGTATGAAAATGTACCTCTATTCTCAAACAGGAAAGGGTAATTGGCACGTATGGTGTCCTCACGCTCCCACGTTGCCTCCTCTACTCCCCGGTGCTGCCAAAGCACCTTCACTAGCCTCACGGTCTTGCCTCGCAAAACCTGTTCCCGGCTATCCATGATACGCACCGGTCCCTCCTCGAAGGTCCTATCAGTATCAACCACTAGCTCGCCCCAATCCACCACATGAGTAGGATTTGGGGTGTACTTCCGGAGCATAGAGACATGGAATATCGCGTGAACACCCACTAAATCAGGCGGTAACGCCAACCGGTAAGCGACTGTACCCACCCTCTCAAGTATCTCAAAGGGCCCGATATACCTCGGTGACAGCTTTCCTCGCTTGCCGAACCTGACCACTCCTCTTGTAGGCATCACCTTCAAGAAGACATGATCACCCACCTCAAACTCTAGAGGTCTCTGCCGTCTATCGGCGTAGCTCTTCTGCCGGCTCTGAGCCGTGAGAAGACGCTTCCGTATCAAGTCCACCTTCTCTGAGGTGTCTCTAATCAACTCTGGACCCGTAGAGGGTCTCTCTCCAACCTCCGTCCAACAAACCGGAGATCTACAAGGCCTCCCATATAATGCCTCATAGGGTGCCATCTGTATGCTCGCCTGATAACTATTGTTATAGGCAAACTCTACCAAGGGTAAGTGATCTTCCCAGCTTCCCTTGAGATCTAGGACGCATGCCCGCAGCATGTCCTCTAGTGTCTGAATAGTCCTCTCTGACTGACCATCCGTCTGGGGATGAAAAGCAGTGCTCATCATCAACTGAGTCCCCATAGCTCGCTGGAAACTCTCCCAAAAATGAGATGTGAATCTGGGATCCCGATCCGATACTATAGATACGGGCACCCCATGCAATCGGACAATCTCCCGTATATATAACTTACAGAATTCCTCCAGTGTGAAGGTCATCCGCACAGCCAAGAAGTGTGCCGACTTCGTAAGCCGGTCCACTATCACCCACACCGCATCATGTCCCCGCGTTGTCCGTGGCAAGTGAGTCACAAAATCCATCGTGACATGCTCCCACTTCCACTCAGCTACCTCCAAAGGCTGGAGTAATCCCGCTGGTCTCTGGTGTTCAGCCTTCACTTGCTGACATGTGAGACATCTACCAACAAATTCACCAACTTGTCTCTTCATCCCACTCCAATAATACTGGCGACGAAGATCATGATACATCTTCGTGCCCCCTGGATGAACCGTAAAACGGGAACAATGAAATTCCTTAAGAATCACCTCCCTTAGATCCGGAGATTGGGGAACCACAATCCTTCCCCTATACCGAAGACTACCATCCGAATGAATGGCCCAGCCCTCGTCACCTGTGCCCGACCGCACCCGATCCTTAATGGACTCTATCTCTGGGTCTTGCCCCTGAGACTCAATCACTCTGCTCAGTAGGGAAGGCGTAGCCACCAAACTTCCCAAGGTACCCTGAGCCTGCCCCATGTAATGCAGCCCGAACTGTCCCACAGTCTCGAGCATTCCCCACTCCCGGAAAGCCATACGAGCCAAGACTCTCCTCGACTTCCGGCTAAGTGCGTCAGCCACCACATTTGCCTTACCAGGATGGTAATGCAACGTGAAGTCGTAATCTTCCAGAAACTCCATCCACCTGCGTTGCCTCATGTTGAGGTCCCGCTGTGTAAAGATGTACTTCAGACTCTTGTGGTCCGAAAACACTTCAAACTGCTCACCATACAGGTAGTGGCGCCAAGCCTTCAAGGCAAAGACGATGGCCGCCAACTCCATATCATGTGTGGGGTAATTCTGCTCGTGATTCTTTAGCTGTCGAGAACCATAAGCCACGACCCTCCCGGACTGCATCAACACGCATCCAAGTTCGTCCTTGGAGGCATCACAATACACTGGCATCACGTCCACGACCCTCCCGGACTGCATTAATATTTCTCGTTTTTGGGGACCTTTAAAAGGTCAATCGCCACGCAGTCGTCTCGATCTACGTGCAAAACCCGACTCTCTCGGAATTCGACGAATTTTCTGGTGGTTACTAGATTTTGCATTGCGAATCCAATGGCGCACTCCGTTCCCTCCTCCGAGGTCTAGAACATATGTATTTTAAATACGTGCAGTAGTGGCAAATTACCATTTTGCCCTTTTTCAGAAAAAGTTCAAATTTTCTCGGGTTTCACATGATCCCTCACCCAACAATAGACCTCTAAAAGGCAAACAAACTAGGTATATAAGCAAATTAAAAAATATACCCACAGTGTGTCTCTGCAACTCAGGGTAACAACACTCTGATACCACTTGTTGTTCCCAGAAGGGAGAAATGTTGTGGATCTTCCCTCATGATTTTACACGTGGAGCGCATGACACTATGTAGAGCGTGTGAATATATTTTTAAACTTTACGCTTAATCGATTACGAGTTAAAACCTATTACAAGCTGAATTCCCTCTTCTCACAAGAATTTCCCAATTAATTGTGAGAACATTTTTGAACCACAACGACCCATGAATCCATGAAGATTTGTGTATTGATTTTAGAAATTAATCACTCAACCCTCAATCTCCCCACGAGGATCCCAACTCAATGACCCAAACCCTTGGTACGCAACTATTGATGATGAAGCATTCAATCAAACGTACAATCAAACACCTAGTGCGCGTGTGTGCATTAAATCACAAGTGTGTATGTACAAACAATAATTGACATAAGTGATTTGTTGATGCAAAAATCCCTCTCGGTAAAAATCGCGGGGAACGTTCTCGGTTCACCAAAATCAATTCCACTACCTGAGAATCAGCTTACAAGTACTTGAGTCTTATTCCTCAACCAATACCATGGTTAGATGCTCCTTCCTTCAATAAGCCTCTCCGCCACGGGCCTCATTGATGTCTTGGACAGCGTAAGCTAGATTCACCTCTATGAGGATCCTCTAGGCCTAGTGCAATCTCGGGTGCACCAACGATCATCGGAATGCACGCACCGATGGGTTTGTTCTTCAACCAATCAAAATCTTCAACACCAAATTTTGAGGTCAGGTAAAATCTCTAGATTGTTGCGTTGGGTTTAGGGATCTAGGGTTTCGGTGTAATCTCAAAGGTGCAAGATGCAAGAATTTAGCTCATAAAAGAGATATCTTAGCTTGGGAAAGACATTCCCAATTTATAGGCCTTTAGAATAAGGGTAATCTTGGTCAACAAGAAAACTCAAATTTGAAAATAACCAAATCGCCTAGGAGTGCAGACCGCTCTAGCAACCCCAGACGGTGAGCCTTGATCTCCTCCTTTTGGCCTTTTTCCTTTTTTCTTCCTTAAGTCATAAAAGAGACTGCTCTAGAAAAGGCTAGTGAGCATAGGGGAGGTACCTCCTGGTTTTTTTAGCCTAAAACAAACAAAAACTTGTCCTCTTGAGCAATGAAGGGTGTTGCATAAGAGGAGTCCAATAATGGCCAAAATTATGTTTACAAAAACGTAAAATAGGTATAGAAAATCTATTCGTTGAAAAACATCTAGGAGCCATACACGGATTAATCGCGATTTCATTTAACTCTAATCCTTTAAAATCTATTAAACTAAGAGATCATGTTTGGTGTCTAGGTCATTACCTTGTCCTAAGCTTGAAGGTGCAAATATAGTGCTTTTGATGTAGACTTGATGCATGATCTCCTTCCTATAATGATACTTTCGAATCTTCTTTGTTTTAGAATCATGACCATGGAATAGGTTGAGATTTATAATAGACTCCACAAAATTAGTCAATTATAAATATATGATCTAACAAGTTCGCTAATCAACATAATGCCAACCAATTACATCCACTAATACAAGTAATTGAGTACTAAGTTATTCTAGTAATTCAACCACTATTAGAGTTACACACATACGAAAAGCAAATAAAGTTAAGGTCACACTATATGTCAAGTTAATAGTACATACCACCCCAAAACCAACACTCCTATATACTAGACACTATTAGGAATAAACACATGATATATACATTATATATACAAAGTTAAGTTTAGATTCCCCTCTATCCTCGAAACCTCAGTCGTTACAATCTAACCAGCTTAAAAGAACTTTGTATTCAATGTATAATTATGAATACTAATATTGAAATGATAATTCAAAAGTTATACTTACCTCAACGTTCTTATGTATCCTGATTACCCGTCATCATATACGTTCGTTCCTTCCTAAGGATTCCTTGATCACCCCTTTATGATTTTGCGGTGTACCCTGTCCTTGTCTTACTGGTGGTCGTGATCCCTCACCCAACAATGGATCTCTAGAAGGCAACAAACTAGGTATATAAGCAAATTAAAAAATATACATATATTGTGTCTATAAAACTCAGGGCAACAACGCTCTAATACCACTTGTTGTTGGAGTCTAAAAAAATTGGCGGCGCTGAATTCGAACTCTCCGAGCCATTTAAGCCACCTATTCTACATCATCCTCAATTATACAAAATTATAAAAAAAAAAATAGAAAATTGCATAAAAATATTTTAAAAAATAAGAAACTGCAATCTAACTAATTAAAATAAAAGTACATTTTGTCTGATGTCTAAAAAAATTGGCAGCACTAAATTCGGACTCTCCTGTGAATTATTATTAATTTTTGAATTCTTTTCTAAAATGGAAAAAATTGGATTTTGATGGCCTAAACGATAAAATTCGGCGCATAACCGACAAGGCTTATGGCATGGCCATGAGTCTTGATCGTAGGCCCAATCCAGATAAAATACCACTAGTCTCAATCCATTCTGAGTCCGACCTATTCTTCATCATTCTCAATTATTCAAGAATTATCAAAAAATGAAAAATTACACAAAAAATAGAAAATTTTAATCTAACTTATTAAAATAAAAGTATGTTTTGTCTGCCGTCTAAAATAATTAGCGGCGCTGAATTCGAACTCTTTTATGATTTATTATTAATTTTTTGAATTCTTTCCTAAAATGGAAAAAATGGGATTTTGAGGGACTAAATGATGGAATTTGGCGCAAAATTAACAGAGCTCATGGCATAGCAATGAGTCTTGATCGTTGGCCCGATTCGGATCAAATACCAATGCCCTCAATCCATTCTGGGTCCGAACCATTTCAACCACTTATTCTACATTATTCTCAACTATTCCAAAATTATCAAAAAATAAAACATTATACAAAAATTATTCAAAAATAGAAAATTGCAATTTAACTAATTAAAATAAAATTACGTTTTGTCTGGAGTTTAAAAAAATTGGCGGCGCTGAATTCGTACTCTCCTATGATTTATTATTAATTTTTTGAATTTTTTCCTAAAATGAAAAAAATGAGATTTAGGGTGTAAACGTTGAAACTTAGCGCAAAACTGACAGAGCTCATGGCATAGCAATGAAGCTTAATCGTAGGCCCGATCCGTATCAAATACCATTGATCTCATTCCATTTTGAGTCTGAGCCATTTCAGCCACTTATTCTACATAATCCTCAATTATTCAAAAATTATCAAAAAATAAAAAATTTCACATTAAAAAAAAATAGAAAATTACAATCTAACTTATTAAAATAAAAGTACATTTCGTCTAGAGTCTAAAAAAATTGGCGGAGCTGAATTCGAACACTCCTATGATTTATTTTTAATTTTTTAATTTTTTTCCCAAAAATGGAAAAAAGGGATTTTGAGGGCTTGAAGGATGAAATTCGGTGCAAAACTAATAATGCTCATGGTATAACAATGAGTCTTGATCGTTGGCCCGATCCATTTCAAATGCCTCTAGTCTCAATACAGTCTAAGTCCGAGTCATTTCAACCACTTAGTCTACATCATCCTCAATTATTCAATAATTATCAAAAAATAAAAAATTGCACAAAAATTATTAAAAAATAGAAAATTGCAAGCTAACTGATTAAAATAACAGTGTGTTTCGTCTAGAGTCTAAAAAAATTGGCGGAGCTGAATTTGGACTCTTCTATGATTTATTATTACTTTTTTAAATTATTTCCTAAAATGGAAAAAAGGGAATTTTGAGGGCCTCTACATGATAAAATTCGGAGCATAACTGACAAAGTTCATGGCATAGCAATTAGTATTGATCGTTGGTCCGATCCGGATCAAATATCATTGGTCTCAATGCATTCTAAGTTCAAGGCATTTCAGCCACCTATTCTACATCATCCTCAATTATTCAAAAATTATCAAAAAATTATCGAAAAATAAAAATTGAAATCTAACGTATTAAAATAAAAACATGTTATGTCTAGAGTCTAAAAAAATTGACAACGCTGAATTCAGACTCTCCAAGTTATTTAAGCCACGTATTCTACATCATCCACAATTATAACAAAATTATAAAAAAAAATAGAAAATTGCACGAAAATTATTTTTAAAAAAAAAAAGGAAATTGCAATCTAACTAATTAAACTAAAAGTATGTTTTTTTCTGAACTCTAAAAAAATTGGCGGCATTGAATTCGGACTCCTATGATTTATTATTAATTTTTTGAATTCTTTCCTAAAATGAAAAGAAAGGGGATTTTAAGGGCCTAAACGATGAAATTCGACACAAAATTGAGAGTTCATGGCATAGCAATGAGTCATAATCATAGGCCCGATTCAAATTAAATAACCCGAATTCAATCCATTATGAGGCCGAGCCATTTCCACCACTTGTTCTACATCATCCTCAATTATTAAAAATTATCAAAAAATTAAAAATTGCACAAAAAGTAGAAAATTACAATCTAACTTACTAAAATAAAAGCACATTTCGTCTGGAGTCTAAAAAAATTGTCAGCGCTGAATTCACCAAGGCATTTAAGCCACATATTCTACATCATTCCCAATTATACAAAAATTATAAAAAAAAATAGAAAATTGTGCAAAAATTACTTAAAAAATATGAAATTTCAATTTAACTGATTAAAATAAAAGTACATTTTGTCAAGAGTTTAAAAAAATTGGCGGCGCTGAATTCTGACTCCTGTGATTTATTATTAATTTTTTGAATTCTTTCCTAAAATGCAAAAAAAGAATTTTGAGGGCATAAACGATGGAATTCAGCGCAAAACTAACAAAGTTTATAGCAAAGCCATGAGTCTTAATCGTTTGTCCGATCCGGATCAAATACCATTGGTCTCAATCCATTCTGAGTTCGTGCCATTTCTACCATCTATTCTACATTATACTCAATTATTCAAAAATTATCAAAAAATTAAAAATTACACGAAAACTGTAAGCTAACTTATTAAAATAATAGCACGTTTTTTCTAGAGCCTAAAAAAATTGGCGGCGCCGAATTCAGATTCTCTTATTATTTATTTTTCTTTTCTTAATTCTTCCCTAAAATAGAAAAAAAAAAGGATTTTGAGAGCCTAAACGATGGAATTAGGTGCAAAGCTGACAGAGATCTTGGCATAGCAATTAGTCTTGATCGTTGGACAGATCCAGATTAAATACCACTTACCTCAATCCATTCTGAGTTCGAGTCATTTTGGCCACTTATTCTACATCATTCTCAATTATTCAAAAATTATCAAAAAAAAAAAAAATTGCACCAAAAAATTGCAATCTAACTGATTAAAATAAAAGTACGTTTTGTCTGGAGTCTAAAAAAATTGGCAGAGCTGAATTCGGACTCTCATTTTATTTATTATTAATTTTACGAATTCTTTCATAAAAAATAAAAAATGGGATTTTGAGAGCTTAAACGAAAGAATTCGGCGCAAAAGTGACAGAGCTCATGGCATAGCAATGAGTCTTGATCATTGGCACGATCCGGATTAAATAACACTGGTCTCAATCCATTTTGAGTCTGAGCCATTTCAGCCACTTATTCTACATCATCCTCAATTATTCAAAAACTAGTAATTGTCCGTGCCTGAAGGCACTAGTGTAACACAAAAAATCTAGTACCAATAGTGTAATATAAATATAATACATCAATAATTTATTTTTTTCTTTGTTTTCTAAAATTACACAATTCCAAATAAATTAAGTTTCTTTTCATTCCTTCTCTCTAATTTTTCATCTTAGTCCTATCAAACCAAATTTAACTCAACAATGATCCAACCAATTAGAAACATATTTCTTTTTTATGGCTAACTACGGACCCATAATTAATTTTTTAGTAAAAATTTCAACTTTTCATATTTATCTTTGCTAACAACAATGGTAGCATTTATCATAAAGAATTCAATCTAAACAATATAAACATTGATCACAACCAAAACCACAAATGAAAAAATGATATTGAACATTCCACTACATTCAACTCACAAATTCATAGCATGTCATTCCTATATTTGCTTGAATATTTTATCTCTGTATATTAACCTATTAAGAACTTCATAATCCTTTGCAAATATTAGATATCTTCTGACAAATATTAAATTAGACAAAATATCAACCAATACAATCACAATAACAACAATAAACCTATACCGTCTTCAACATAAGTATAAAGACGAACAAAACCTCCATGCAAAACCAAGAAGTCATGATGTGGCGCCTCCAACTATTAAGTCTTTGAGCTAAAATTGTAAACGTGAAATTGAAACAATCATCTTCAACCAAAAAACTAAGAAATAAAAGAGGATAACAATAAATTATGATTATTCGATATCAGAGAAGGACAGAGAATAAAGGGCAAAACAATCATGAATAGCTCTCAACAATTTGAACTCTATCAACCGAGAATTTAGGTGCCCATGAAAAATTCTAATGATTAAGAATAATAAACATCCAACAAAGAAAATCATAGCTACGCAAAAGTCACAAAATTGCACAATGAATTTTTTCCCTTTTAACAACTTGCATCAACCATACACTTTTATTTCCCAAAATTTCATCACAGCACCCTACAATTATATCACTCCCTAATCATTTAACCAAAGGCCAAAACAACTCAAGTAAATTGATGGACCTAAACATCCAACAATGGATTTGCAGGTATGTGGCCTACATTCTCCAAGGACACAATCAATGACCTATTTCAACAATTCACACCCAATATTAAACTACAATAATGTTATTTAATAGATTTAATAAAAAATCCACAACAAATTCACCATTTCATAGATAACCATTATAAATTTAAATAACACCAATCAAATAATTAGGCACATTACAGATAATTTGCCTTTCTTTGAGATACTGCATCCATGGTATATACATGACACTAAATATCAAATTTTTTGTCTCACAATTTGATAGCAGTCTTTATATTGAAAAATTTCATTTCCCAAGAGTTCAATATGAATTCCTGTTGAAGTAAGAGGTTGAAGAAGGGGGAAAAAGTCAACTGGATTGGGCAAAATTCCATAAAGGCTAGAAAAGTAAGAACAAGTGAACATATATTAAATCCTTAATATCTGATACATTCAATTCAGAGTGTCTTTGAGAGCCCTTCTCACCAGGAAAAACATTGAGAATCCAAAATAACCACAACAGCCTCTCAATTTTGATTTAATTTCAAAATTGTTTAATATCCATAGAATCCAATCACCAATCTAATTCAAAAATTAGAAACCAAAATTGAAAGAATAGGAAAATAAAAATCAAAATGGAAACAGAGAAGGGCTGAGATGAGTGTGCATATAGTTAGGGGAATAAAGTTAGGGGCATTTTGTCGAACAACTTATGTGCGTGGTGTGTGTATGTCATGTGTGTGTTGAGTAGTCAGCGGAGACAAAGAAGTAGAGAGATAGAGATGTAGAGGGTGAGAAATAGGTAGTTGTGAGCTACATGGTGTGACGTGCACACAGAATGAACAGCGGAGTGAGAGATGAGCAGCGGAGATACATTAGTTAGAGAGAGAGACAGAGCAGCGTCACCGGAGTCGTTGGCGTCGTCTTTGGAGTGGCTTGGGACAAAGGAGAGAGAGAGAGTAGGGGGGCACAGTTGGACAAAGCATCGTCTTTGCGTGTGTGTGTGTGTGTTATGTATGATGTGTGGCTGTGTTAGTGTGTGTGAGTTGTGTTGTGTTGTGCGCGTGAGTACAGAGAGCTGAAGGGAAAGAGACAAAGATGGGGTTGGAAGAGGAGTTAACTGTTGTGGTGGCAGCGAATATAGTTTGTCCATGGCTCTTTGAGAAATTTCATCGAACATGTGGTGGCTGTGGTTGGTGATTTCGATTTCAATTACAATTACTCCCAACTAAAAATGTGTTTGTAAAGGAAAAGGGTGTGTTGTGTGTGCAACATGAAAAAATGTGAGTGAGTGATATGAGTGTGTGTGTGTGTGTGTGTGTGTGTGTGTGTGTTATGTGGGTGGGTGGGTAGGAAAACCCAGTGTTTAGGGAGAGAGGGTGTGTGTGTATGCGTGCTGGGTGTGTGTGTATGCATGTTGGGTGTGGGAGTGGTGCATGATGTATGGTGTATTTTGTAGAGGAACAACTGAGAAGAGAAAGAAAATAGGGGGAGAGAAGTAGACTAACCTTGGAGGGTGAGAGGGTCGCCAGAGTTGCTTGATCGCCACAGAGAGATGAGAGAAACGGGTGAAAGAGAAGAAACAGAGAAAGAACATGTGTTCTGTGTGTGAGAGAGAGAAGGAGGGAGGGGGTTAGCGTACAAAGATGGGGTTAACAGAGTGGAGGGTGTGTGTGTGTCAGGCATGCTGCGTTGGGGGCTGTGTGAGTTAGGGATCGTTGAGTGTGATGAGCGAGAAAATATATTGGGGATAAAATTCAAGTTCCTTCCTGTTTTATTATATAAATTATAAAAAAATTAAAAATTGCACAAAATTATTTAAAGATTAAGAAATTATAATCTAACTGATTAAAATAAAAGTAAGTTTTGTCTGGAGTCTAAATAAATTGGTGGCGCTGAATTCGGAATCTCTTATAATTTATTATTAACTAGTAATTGCCCGTGCCTGAAGGCACGGCATAACAAAAAATTAAATTAAAACTCGAATAATCCTACATTACCTAAAAACTCTTTGCAACCTAAAACAACCTGTCAATTTAAAATCAAGGTAGTCCATACTATTATCTAGAAATTTCGGCATAATTTTCTCTAAAAATAGGAACCCATAAAATTCTAAACATGTCTACAGAACTTACAATCATACATAACAATCATCATAATTCACCATACCACCACAATAATCAATACATACCCAATCATCAACACATATCCAACCACCAAAACATCAAGCTAGTCCCTACTAATTTCAAGAAATTTAGGCAGAGTTTCCTCTAAAAATAGAAGCCCAAAAAAATCTAAACCTTTCTATAAAACTTACAATTATACATATCACCACAATCATCATAACCATGTTTATCCGAACCACCAAAACAAAACCATCATAACCATGTATAATTAGTTAACTGTACAAAAGACGAAACATAAAAAATACACACATGCACAAATAGAGAAACACCTTCAACTTCATCTTCATATCCTTTCATGTATACCTGAAAATATTTGAAATATAACTAATTATCGAAATATGTGAGGCAAAATAAAACAATTGTAAATCCGAAACATAAGACTCTTTAGTTTTATCGTTAGTTGGGTTCAACATAAAATTGATAATTATAGCTCTCACCCAAATTTTGTCGCAAGTGCCACAAACACATTTTAGAGAAATCAGCAAGTATGTTTCCTAGAATCCGTGACTGAAAAATGCAAGTGATATTGGTTAGTGGAAAACCATCTCACTCAGCAAGACTTTGGAACCAAATCCGTGACTGAAGATACTGAACTTAGACGCGTACTAAGTTGAAAGCATAAACTGCCCCCATAATCCGTGACTAAAGATACTGTGCAATTAAAAAAATTGAATATTAATTGTGGACACAAAAAACAAATCAAACAATGAACATAGACACGCATTAAGGTCAACCAAATCACCCAATGCCTAAACTGCATCTTTAACAAAGTATTACCTATATAAAGATTATCGCAAAGACAAATTTCAACGAAGAGATAAAGAGGACCCAGTTTTAATAAAGTTCCATAAATTTCAACTGAAAACGCGTAAAATTAATATGATTGAAACTATATACCTAATTATAACTCATAGTACCGCTCAAAAAGATTTACTCAAAGTTGACTCAAAGAGATTTTCAAAAACTATATTTGCTAGATTTACGGGTAATTCCTCAAATTTAGGGTTATCCCAAGTACTGAGAAAGAGGTGATAAGACACAAATGAGAGGAAAAATATGTAGGGAATAAAATTTAACTTGCTATGTGTTTTATTATATAGATGGAAGTATCACCAAAATCCTAACATTCAATTTCAAAACTATAGCATTCAATCAAAATAACCCAAACAACTCTAACATTCATAAAAATAACTCTAACAAACATTTCAATCAAACACTACAACCGTTATTTCGTAAATGTATGAAAATGTCATATTTTTTATGCACCAATCATATTATTGAATCCCATAAGCATGAGCAAACTCATGCAGCACATAGATCTCATTTGACAACTTAAACGCCTTAGACTATCACCATATACGATACCCATCATATGGAAGAAAAGACTATTTAAGTGTCGGCCTAATCAAATCAAATTCCATAGAGCAATTCAAAATACAACAAAACTATGAAGAAATTACATTTAAGTGTCGGCCTAATACAAGCACCAGTAGTCTACCACGTCCCAAGTTCACCAAATCAAGAAATTAATTAAGCTATGAACAAATTTAGAAAGAGAACTCTTCCCATAAATCAGAAAAACATAATACAAAGCAACAAAAAAAAACTTGTGAATTCTGCATAGTAATACCAGTAGTACAAATCCAATTGATATCCAACCAATAATTCCAAAAGCCCGCAATTCAATTGATATCCAATTCAGCACCATATAAGAGTTGTCTACAACAAAAGCCCAAAAGTAAAGCAAATCTTAAAAAATTAAACTACATAAACTACGCTTGCTATGGTAGTTGAGTTTGATATTTAATCAAAACAAACACAATTAAGTTTATTACTACCATACTCAATAACCATAAAAGGAAAACACATAATTAATTTGCACTAACCTGAATGTTGGAACTTCCAGCAAAAGGCGTCGTCCCCATGACTGCGCAATTCACCTCAAAGTCGCCGCACTACCAAATTCCGCTTCAAAGCCTTTGGTGCCATAGAGGACGTACTGTCCACTATATTAGAGAATCTCTCCCAAATTAGAAAACTCCAATTGGAGCACAGAACACCTGACATCCACAACACACTTAGCCAACCACACATACATAAAACACCACAAAAAGTAGCAACAACCAAGATTAACACCATAATTAAGAGTTCCATTCTATAATATATCACAGGGCCGATTTTCCAAACTAAACTACATTACCTATTTAAAGATTCTCGTGAAAAAGTCAACTCGAGTATCTTGTTCTCAAGTTCTGCATGGTATCGAAAAGAATAAATCAAAAGCCAGAAATATAATAATGCTCTAATTCCTATTTATGTAAACAATCACTGAATGAGAAGAGAATAAAACTGTGCATTCACATTCCTAAGTATCTTGTTCTCAAGTTCTACATGGTATCGAAAAGAATAAATAAAAAGTCAAAAATTTAATAATGCTCTAAGTACTAAGTCACTGAATAAAGGACCCAAATTAAATCGTAATGAGCTGAAAGAAAATCAAAAGAGGTAACCACAACTTTTCTCAAATACGATTCGACTACTAAAGTACTATTGGAATACGATCAAACATGCTCAATGCCAAAGCTAAGTTAACAAAGTTTCACGCTATGAAAATGCACCAACTGAAGTTATAAAAAACTTAAAATACAATTGCACTGCACTTATGTGCAAGAATGATATAGTAATGAATGAAAGACTATCTCATAATGCAAATGAAAACAGTAAAGAAGAAACATAACGAACAGAGCATGTAAATGAATACAATACCTCAAAGTTTCTGGTTTATGAAGCCAAAGTCTCGAATCTTTTACCACCAACAATAAAAGAGAAGTCACCATATTGTAATCAACACCAAACATATGGTGAGCAATTCAAAGTGAATAAATACAACCAAGTTCTATCAATGCTTAAAACGGGAAATAAGTATTCTAGGATAATGACAAATACAACACGCATAAAACCATAATCCAGAAGATTGATCAAACATAGTGTATTTACCAAAAAATATTACCAGTGAGAAAGGTATTTACCAAAAAATGTTACTAGTTAGCCCAAACCACAGATGCACCTAGAGAGACAGAGAGAACCAAACCTCCTCAACAATAAACCATGTAAGATCATATAAACAAAGTGTGCCAAAAATACCAAAAAAAAAAACTAAACTGCATTAACAGTACCCAAAAGTATTCATTTCATTTCTTCACCATTCCCACATTTTCTTGTCTTCTCAATCTTGCTCCAAGTACCAAGTCATAATGCACAAATCAACCAATGTTAACTACCTCCTAATTTCTCTAGCTACCTATCTGCATATTACTCATCAACCAACCACCTCCTAATTTCTCTAGCTCAACCACTCTAAGAAGCTGCATCATAATCACCTAGCATCAACCTATAAACCAATCAAATATCTATTGAATTCAAAAAAATAAAAACTCATACAATTGACAATAAATCCAAACAAAAAAAACTTATTATATTCCACCATCAATTTCATACAACAATAACCAAATTTCAACTAACACGTCAATTGACAATAAATTTCATAAAACTCACCAGCCACAAACTAATAAAAAATTTCAATTAAAATTCAGCAATTTCACAAAATTTCAACAATCTAAAAAATTGAGTGGTATGTGTGCGTGTGTTATGTGTTCTGTCTGTGTGCGTGAGTGTGTTTTCTGTGTGGTGTGAATATGTAGCAGAGATGAGGGAGTGGGTTAGGTAGAGGGGGTAGGGGGTTTGCGCAAAAGGGGGAGATCTGCGGGGAGGGGGGTTTGTTGAGTGTGTGTGTGTGTGTAAGAGAGAGAGAAGCAAAGGATGGGGTGGGTTGCGCAGAGGGTGGGTGGTTTGCACAGAAGGGGGAGACTTGGAGGGTTTCGTTAAGCAGAGGGTGGGGGTGGGGACTGGATCTAGGTTTGCAATGCTCTGCGTGTGTGTGTGTGTGAGAGAGAGAGTGAGAGAAACACAGAGAGTATGCAACTGCACTGGTGTGTGTCTGTGTGTTCTACTGTGTGTGTGTGTGTGTGTGTGATTTGTGAGAGAGAGAGAGAGAGAGGAGTACCTGGGCCATGGCAGAGGAGCGATCGGGGAGACAGAAGGAGAGAGGGGGTCTAGATGACTGGCTCTTCTTCCGACAGAGGAGCGAGAGGTGAGAGAGTGAGGGGGTCTGGTGGTGGTGGTGTTGCTGACGAAGTGGCGGTGGTGGTGGTGGTGGTGTTTGTAACACCCCGCATTTTCTTTTATATATATGTATATAGATATATAGTAAATAATTGTTGTAAAAATGTGGATATGTGTAAGGATGTAAGAATAAATTATATAGATTGTAATAGTAGGAGAAATGCTAGAGATAAATATGGATTGGGAAGTTGGAGTTTCCAAGACGTTTAAACTTGGAAAGGGTGACTAGACGAATTTCTAAATATTTTTAGGTCAAAATAAGGTGTCCATTGAATCCGGAAGGTCGAACAATCTTGGGAGAGGTAATATGAGGTGTATTGGAAGTTAGGAAGTATTCCAGAGTGAAAACACACTTAGAGAAAATTTGGGTAAAAAGGAGTTGGGACATCTTCTAGTATTTTGGTCATAACTTTTTATCCTTCTGTCCAATTGACCTTAAATTTGGACAGTAGATAGTAGACATCTAGGGCTACAAAAGTGTATCTCATGAAAATTTTCCAATTCCACCTCTAAATAGGTCAAAACTGCCCTGGAAGTCGAAGCAGCCAAAGTGTACCGGAACACCGTACCGGTACACCCAAACCAGTAGCTTAACCGTACCGGTACCGCGTACCGGTACGCTTTTTCTGACACTCGCTGAACAGTTAAAAAGTCGGGATTTTTGGGTTTAAAACACCCCCTCAAGCCCTCATTTGCCCCATTCTTCACTCCACTCTCATCCTAAACACTTTAGAACCCTAGGAGGAGATAAAGGAGGAGAATGAAACACAAGATCAAGAGGGAGTTACAATTCCAAAAAGATCAAAACCCTAGATTTTAAAGAACATCAAGGTAGGGGTTTTCTCTCACTCACTTACATTGAGGCTAGGGTATTTATATATTTATGTTTTGGCTATCAATGGTATAAATATGTTATGGAATCATCCTCTCTTATGCTTTTTGGCAAAGATTACATGTTTTGAACAAAGTTAGGGTTTAATACCCATGAAATCTCTTTTCTAGTTTTAAAACCCTAGTTTTTGGGAGAGTGATGTATTTCCTTCCTAAATGCCTTCTTTATTATTGATTTCGAAACCTTAGTGCTTTGTGTTGGGTAGTAAAATAATGTTATTGCGATCTCATGTATTTTTCTTGGTTGGGTTGTTTGAGATACACATGTAATGATTTGTGAGAGGTTCCTTATAAGGATGCTCACCCCTTCCCAAGAGGTTCCTTATAATGATGCTTGGGAAGCCATGTAATGATTTGTGAGAGGTTCCTTATAAGGATGATCACCCCTTCCCAAGAGGTTCCTTATAAGGATGCTTGGGAAGCCATGTAATGATTTGTGAGAGGTTCCTTATAAGGATGCTCACCCCTTTCCAAGAGGTTCCTTATAAGGATGTTTGGGAAGCCATGTAATGATTTGTGAGAGGTTCCTTGTAAAGATGCTCACCCATTCTCAAGAGGTTCCTTGTAAGGATGCTTGAGAATCAAAGATGATCTAAACGGGGGTGGAGGTTACCCTAAAGTATGCCACCTACCGAAAGAATTGTTGGAAACTGTGTATGGTGGACTGGGTTATATTTGGAAATGGTTTGCTAACTGTATAGTGGTTTCACTTATTCATTCAATTACTGTTGTTCCTTAAACTTGAGATCTACTAAAATGTCCCTGTTTTACTTCAAAGATTATATATGCTATTTGCGAAATGAGACCTGCCATTTTAAATGTTTTTTTAAACCTTGTATGGGTTTGAGAGAATTTTTCTACAGAGCTTTGTGCTCACCCCCTACCGCTAACATTTTTCAGATTACCTGCTTGAGGAGGACGTAAGGGTCGAGGAGCCCGCTACTTGGGAGACTCCACTTGACGGGAGTGCGGATCCCGAGGTGGACGCCTAGGACATTCTTTTGGAACATTGTGTAGTCTAGTTTCTTTTGTTTATTCCGCTGTGCTACTTTAAGAAATTTTTTAGATATAATAGCCATAATTTGGGCTTATTCTTTTGGATCACTTTGTACATATTTGTGGATGACAAATGGAGTCTCGTTTCTTGAGGAATTATATTAGTGCTCTCATGATATGAATGTTTTAGAATGTAATGACGTTCAGGGTGTGTTTTGGGGTGTTACAGTGTTACAGGTGGTGTCGCTGGAGAGAGAGAGAGAGATAAAGAAAGAGTGGGAAAAAAAAAACAGAAGGGATGTAGGGGAGACGGCTCTGTGGCTGTGAGGTGACTGATTGGTTAGAATTTTGAAAAAATTGTGGGTGAAAAATGATGAATTTGGGGGGAAATGAGAGTTATTGGTGATCGTCGGATGAATTGATTTGAGACCGTTGGATGTTGAAGCCGCCCTGTTTTATATTATAAGATTTTATGTAGCCATTTTAAAATTGACCCAAATTTCCTGATATATAATCTATGGCCATTGTAAATTTTCTAGAGCCGTTTTCTTTCCTTTGTGGGTAGGGATGGATATTGCACCAAGACAAAATGTTCATAGATTTTCTGGGTTGACTAAGCATCCAAAGCTTAGAGAAATACAAAAAATAAACAACAAAGGTTCGTACAAAAATAGAATGCGACGGTTGTAAATATAACATTGCCAAATAGGGAACTTATAGGTTAAGAAGAGGTACCCAATGTTCAACACGATTGTTGTTGGGTTAGTAATTCCACGACCCAATCTTTATATGTGCCCCTGCCAAACCTCCAATTCCAAAGTATTCTCTTGCTTGAAATTAAAAAGTCTTCTCTTGATCATCTATTCTAATTTAAACCACAACCTAAACAAAAAGAATGCAATTGTTCCACTAATATATTGAATAGACCAATTAATCATGAACAATGTATATAATGGGAAGAAAAAACAATGAACAATGTACATACCAGGAAAAAAAAAACAATGAACAATGTATTATTCTCTAAATTACTCTCTTTGTCAAAACCTTCTTCCCTCTCAAATATTTCTACAACAAAAAATGCTAACAAAAAAATTTAAAACTAACTGAAAAGAAAAATGTGATATGGGTCTATTTGAGACATAAAAAGTGGGTGCATGAGCAAATGAGCAAGTGATCAAGTGAACCTATATAGACTGTGGAATCATGTAAGTTCAAAAATATGCCACTACCACTACGTCATGCCAACGTTATTCAAATTGTATACTCATTAAATCACCCCTCGAATAAAAATAAAGATTTATAATATCTAAATCACATATATTCAAATTCACACTGTAAAATCATAAAATCCATGATAATTAAAGCCATCGCACATCTAAAAGTTATAAGACATCATTAACTGAGTAAATGTCCCAGTACTATGATTATTAATTTGCAAAAATAGACTATCAAAAAGCTGAAAGTTAATTGAAGAAGTAATTACCAATAGGAATATGATGCAGCCAATATTGAGAAAATCTTTGCGCTCACTGTTGAAATGTTCAATGCCTTTAACTAAACCTGAAATTTAAAAAAAAAATAGAAAAAGTGTTGGGAAAAGTGTTGACAAAAATCAAACCATAGAAAACTTATAAGACAACTGATAAACTTTGCCTAGAAGCATGAGTGCGATGTTGAAACTCTTAAGACAACTGATAAAGTAACATTTATCTGCCCCTGTAATAGATTAAAATTTTGTGAAAAAGAATAATGAGAACTTTGCCTAAAATTTTGTGAAAAAGATATGCAAACATTAAGCTCCAAATGTTTGTCCACCAAATAATCAATTCAAGCAAAAGAAATACACTCATGAATCCCAAAAATACATCAAATTAAACCTACTTACAAAACTCGGTGCAAATTGTACCTAACCTAATAACAAAATATCTCAATAAGGTGTAGTTTTATGAATGCATGGAAAAACAAATAGATTGGTGGACAAATAGAGACTACATTCATGAGTCCCAAATAATTAATAAGAAAAAAAATTTCTCAGGTAGCATTACATGGAAGACATTACCACCACCAAGTTTCTAAAAGATAGCAAACATATGCCAGAAAACAAAACCACTCTCAAGCAATACAATGGTAGCTAGCCTCGACAGCTAAATGCACGGGAATGTTTAGATAGAATTTCCTCAAAAAATAGTATTCCAAAAAAGTTAAACCTGTATATACACGATTCATAACCACCAAACAAGACTCACAATCATGCCATAGTCATATCATAATGAAATCATTTATCAATTACCACCACAACATAAATGAATTCCATAACAACATACAAATGAAATAAAGACAAAACGGGATTACCAATTACATTCAATTTATAAAAAGCAAAAAAGCCTAAAGTATAAAAAGTCTAAGCAACTGACTAAAAAACTAAATTCAATTCAGTACTCTAATTTCAATTCTAGAATAACATATTCTCAATCCAATGTATATGCATTTAAGAACAATTTTCAAGCAAAAGAATAATAGCAATCAATACAAATCCAAGTTGGAGTCTTTCAAATTTATTGTCTTCCTCAAAATAAAAAGTATTCTCGAGCTTGAAAGTTGTGATATGAGCTCTAGTTAAAGCAAAAGAAATGCAATTCTAAATCCACACAATACCTCAATTTCGATAAAACTCAACAAACTTTAATTGAAACATAATTTCAACACATTATACCTATAAAAAATGGGTACACAGTAAATTCATACCGATCAAAAGAAAAAAGAATGGTGGAGCATACAATATTTCTCTTAGGCATTCCAACAAACACTTTATGTCCATTATAGTTGACAGCAAATCAACACCTAACTAACAACTTTTGTGTGTGCGATTTCAATTTGTGGATATGTGTAATTATGTGTGTTGGGTGTGTGTGCTAGGTGTGTATTTGTGTGTGTTGTACTACGGCTAGGGGTTTGTGTGTGCGAGAAGTGTGGGGGCGTGTGTTGTGGGTGGATGTGTGCGATATTGTGTGTGTGTGTGTGTACATTTTTCGGAATTTGTGAAAAACAGGGGTAGAGGAGGGAATTTTGTGTGTGTCGTGTTTGTGTATGGTGTGTCACTGTTTGGACAAACAGAGAAGAGAGATATGAAGAGGGCGAGAGAATAAGAGAGAGAAATCACCACCAAACTCGGACTTAAAAGGAAAAAGAAATTTATTACTAAATATTTCTCTATGGCATTTCAACAAACACTTCATGTGCCATGGATTGGAGCTGTGGGGAAGGGGTATGGTCATGCTGGTAACTGAAGATGGAAGAAAAAGAGGGGAAAAGAGAGAGACAGACAGACAGAGATACCTGGAGAGTGAGAATCGTCGTTGCTGGCGACGTCTCTATTGGCCGCGTCAGTAGGGAAGAGGAGAAAGGGGGAGAAAGGGAGAAGAAGAGGGAGATGCCTCTAGAGTGAGAGTGAGAGAGGAACAGAGCTGTGGTGGGTCGCTGTTTGGACAAACAGAGAAGAGAGAAAGATAGATCAGAGAGAGGGTTTAACAGAAAGTACCTGGCGACTGGCGTTGGTGACTCCGGTGGGTGGCGCTGGTGGTTTCGGCTCTAGTGGGTATGTCTCTCTTGGTGGCTTACAAAGTGAGAAGAGAGAGAGAGGGAGAGAGAGGTACTGAGCGAGAGGTGAGAGAGAAGGAGAGAGTACGCCCACTGATTTTGAAAAATAATTTGAGTGAGAGGGGATGAGTTTGGGGGGAAATTGAAGAAACGTCAGTCGTTAGATAAAATGATTTGAGACCGTCCGATCAGCTTGTTGAAGTCGTCCTGTTTTATATTATAGATTTTTTGAATTCATTCCTAAAATAGAAAAAATGGAATTTTGAGGGCCTAAACGATGGAATTAGCGCAAAAGTGACAGAGCTCATAGCATAGCAATGAGTCTTGATTGTTGGCCCGATTCAGATCAAATACCACTGGTCTCAATCCATTTCGAGTCCGAGCCATTTCAACCACTTATTTTACATCATCCTCAATTATTCAAAAATTATCAAAAAAATTAAAAATTGCACAAAAATTGTTAAAAATAGAAAATTACAATCTAATTGATTAAAATAAAATTATGTTTCGTTTGGAGTCTAAAAAAATTGGCGGAGCTAAATTCGGACTCTCCTATGATTTATTATTAATTTTTTGAATTCTTCCAGAAAATTGAAAAAATGAAATTTTGAGGGCTTAAATGATGAAATTCGGCGCAAAACTAACTGAGCTCATGGCATAGCAATGAGTCTTGATCATTGCCCCGATTCAGATCAAATACAACTGGTCTCAATGCATATTGAGTCCGAGCCATTTTCACCACCTATTGCACATCATACTCAATTATTCAATAATTATAAAAAAATTAAAAATTGTAATTTAACTTATTAAAATAAAAGTGCGTTTTCTCTGCAGTCTAAAACAATTTGCGGCGCTGAATTCCGACTCTCCAAGCTATTTAAGCCACCTATTCTACATAATCCTCAATTATACAAAAATTATAAAAAAATATGGCACAAATTTTTTTTTAAAAAATAAGAAATTGCAATCTAGCTGATTAAAATAAAAGTAGGTTTTGTCTAGAGTCTAAAAAAATGAGCATAGCTAAATTCGGACTCCTATAATTTATTGTTAATTTTTCGAATTCTTTTCTAAAATGGAAAAAATGGGATTTGGAGGGCCTAAATGATGAAATTTGGTGCAAAACTGACAGAGCTCATGGCATAGCAATGAGACTTGATCGTTGGCCCGATCTGGATTAAATACCACTGGTCTCAATCCATTCTGAGTCCGAGTCATTTCAGCCACTTATTCTACATCATTCTCAATTATTCATAAATTACCAAAAAAATAGAAAATTGCAATATAATTGATTAAAATAAAAGTAAGTTTCATCTAGAATATAAAAAAATTGGCAGAGCTGAAATCGGACTCTCCTATGATTTATTATTAATTTTTTGAATTCTTTCTTAAATTAGAAAAAAAAAAAGGGATTTTGAGGGCCTAAACGATAGAAGTCGTTGAAAAACTGATAGAGCTCATGGCATCGTAATGAGTTTTGATCGTTGGTCCGATTCGGATTAAATACCATTGGTCTCAATCCTGTCCGAGTCCAAGCCATTTCAGCCACTTATTCTAAATCATCCTAAATTATTCAAAAATTATCTAAAAATAAAAAATTACAAAAAAAATTATTAAAAAATAAAAAATTACAATCTAACTGATTAAAATAAAAGTAAGTTTCGTCTGGAGTCTAAAAAAAATTGGTGGAGGTGAATTCGGACTCTTCTATAATTTATTATCAATTTTTTGAATTCTTTCCTAAAATGGAAAAAAGGGATTTTTAAGGCCTAAACGATTGAATTCGGCGCAAAACTGACAAACCTCATGGCCTAGCAATGAGTCTTTATCATTGGCCCGATTCAGATCATATACTACTGGTCTCAATCCATTCTGAGTTCGAGTCATGTCAGCCACCAATTCTACATCATCCCCCAATTATGAAAAAATTAAAAAATGTACGAATATTTTAATATAACTTATTTAAAATAAAAGCACGTTTTCTCTGGAGTCTAAAAAAATTGGTGGCGCTGAATTCGGATTCTCCGAGCCATTTAAGCCAACTATTCTATATCATCCCCAATTATACAAAAATTAAAAATAAAAAATTGTACAAAAATTATTTTAAAAAAATAAGAAATTGCAATCTAACTGATTAATGGAGTCAAAAAAAATTGGCGGAGCTGAATTCGGAATCTCTTATGATTTATTATTAATTTTTTGAATTATTTCCTAAAATGAAAAAAAATGAGATTTTGAGAGCCTAAACGATAAAATTCGTCGCAAAACTAATAAAGCTCATGGCATAGCAATGAGTCTTGATCGATGGCCCGATCCGGATCAAATACCACTGGTCGCAATCCATTTTGAGTTCGAGCCATTTCAGCCACCAATTCTACATCATCCTTAATTATTCAAAAATTATTAAAAAAAAATAAAAAGTTGCACAAAATTATTAAAAAAATAGAAAATTGCAATTGAACTAATCAAAATAAAAGTACACGTCGTCTATAATCTAAAAATTTGGCAGAGCTAAATTCGGACTCTCTTATAATTTATTATTAATTTTTCGAATTCTTTCCAGGAATGGAAAAAATGGAATTTTGAGGGCCTAAACAATTGAATTCTGCGCAAAACCGACAGAGCTCATACCAAAGCAATAAGTCTTGATCGTTGGTCCGATCTGGATCAAATACCACTAGTCTCAATGTCTTCTGATTCCGAGCCATTTCTGCCACCTATTTTAAATCATCCACAATTATTTGAAAAATAAGAAAAAATTAAAAATTGCACGAAAATTATCAAAAAATAGAAAATGGCAATCTAACTTATTAAAATAAAAGCACGTTTTGTCGGCAATCTAAAAAAATGTTGGCATTGAATCTGGACTATTCGAGTCGTTTAAGCCACCTATTCTACGTCATCACCAATTATATAAAAATATCAAAAATAACACGAAAATTATTTTAAAAATAGAAAATATAAATCTCAGTGATTAAAATAAAAGTACATTTTGTCTGGAGTTTAAAAAAATTGGCAGCACTGAATTCGAAGTCTCCTATAATTTATTACTAATTTTTTTAATTCTTTCCTAAAATAGAAAAAATGGAATTTTGAGGGCCTAAACAGTCGAATTCGGCGCAAAACTGACAAAGCTCATGCAACAGGAATGAGTCTTAATAGTTGACCCAATCTGGATCAAATACCACTAGCTCAATGTATTCTGAGTCCTAGCCATTTCAAGCACCTATTCTACATCATTCTCAATTATTAAAAAATTATCAAAAAATAAAAAATTGCACAAAAAATTATCAAGAATTAGAAAATTACAATCTAACTTATTAAAATAAAAGCAAGTTTTGTCAGAAGTCTAAAAAAATTGGCGGCCCCGAATTTAGACTCTCTGAGCCATTTAAGCCACCTATTCTACATCATCCCCAATTATAAAAAAAATTAAAATTGCACAAAAATATAAAAGTACGTTTTTTCTGGAGTCTAAAAAAATTTGCAGCACTGAATTCGAAATCTCCTATGATTTATTATTAATTTTTTGAATTCTTTCCTAAAATGAAAAAAAAAAAGATTTTGAGGGCCTAAACAATGGAATTCGACGCAAAACTGACAAAGTTTATGGCATACTCATGAGTCTTGATCATTGCCCCAATCCGAATCAAATACAACTGGTCTCAATCCATTCTGAGTCCGAGCCATTTCAGTCATTTATTCTACATCATCTTGATTATTCAAAAAAAATCAAAAAATCAAAAATTACACAAAAATTAATAAAAAAAATAGAAAATTACAGTCTAATTGATTAAAATTAAAGTATATTTCACCTGGAGTCTAAACAATTTGGCAGCACAAAATTCGGACTCTCATATAATTTATTATTAATTTTTTGAATTCTTTCTTAAAATAAAAAAGGGGGATTTTGAGGGCCTTAAACGATAGAATTCGACGCAAAACTGACAGAGCTCATGGCACAAAAACGAGTCTTGATAGTTGGCCTGATCCGGATCAAATAGCACTGGTCTCAATGTATTTTGAGTCTGAGAGATTTCAATCACCTATTTTACATCATCCTCAATCATTAAAAAATTATCAAAAAATAAAAAATTATCAAAAAATAGAAAATTGCAAACTAAATGATTAATATAAAAATAAGTTTCGCCAGGAGTCTACAAAAATTGGCGGAGCTGAATTCAGACCCTTCTATGATTTATTATTATTTTTTCGAATTCTTTCATAAAATGGAATAAAGGGATTTTGAGAGCCTAAACAATGGAATTCGGCGCAAAACTGACAGCGCTTGTGGCATAGCAATGAGTCTTGATCGTTGGCCCAATCCGGATCAAATACCATTAGTCTCAATCCATTCTGAGTCCGAGCCATTTCAACTACATATTCTATATCTTCCTCAATTTTTCAAAAATTATGAAAAAATTAAAAATTACACCAAAATAATCAAAAAATAAAAATTTGAAATCTAACTTAATAAAATAATGGCACATTTTGTTTGCAGTCTAAAAAAATTGGGTGCGCTAAATTCGAACTCTCCGAGCCATTTAAACCACATATTTTACATCATCTCCAATTATACAAAAATTATAAAAAAAAATAAAAAATTGCACAAAAATTATTAAAAAAATAAGAAATTGCAATCTAACTGATTAAAATAAAAGTACGTTTTGTCTGGAGTCTAAAAAAATTGGCGGTGCTGAATTCAGACTATCCTATTATTTATTATTAATTTTTTTGAATTTTTTCTTAAAATAAAAAAATGGGATTTTGAGGGCCTAAACGATGAAATTCAACACAAAACTGATAGAGCTCTTGGCAGAGCAATGAGTATTGATCGTTGGACTGATTTGAATCAAATACAACTGGTCTGAATCTGTCACACCCCAAATTTCATAAAAACGAGATTAAAAAAAATATTTTGTTTATTCCAAAAACACATGCCAGTTTGTTATAAAAACATCTATGAAATTATCTCTTTAGTTTAAATAAATCACTTTTTCGGCAGAGTTTTCTTTGAAAATCGGGCATTCAGATAATTGGTGAGAGCTATCTGTGAGAGCATTAAACATAATAATTATAGCTAAATAGTCATTCGCATCATATCAACCATATACATCCCTTCTCATGACATCCACAAATAATTCATTACTGTGTAAAACCGGGGTAGCAAATGGAGGTCTATAAAGTCCTCCCAAACCTGGGTTATAATCTAATTATCCAAAATTCTTTGTCATGAACATAATATACAAAATATCTAAAATCTTTATAAGTAAACCATTTAAAAGGACACAATCTATACATATTCCCTCAAATTAACCAAGATATAAATCACTTAGAAATCCTTAATAATATACATCATCGTACATTATTTTTTACATGCTCTAACTAAATATATAAAAATCATAACAACTATCTTCTGTCTCGATACTCCCATTATGCAGTCCACCAACATATGCCTTTAACTGAAAATGTTAAATGATAGGGGTGAGCAACCACACGCTCAGTAAGATAATCATTTTCTCAAGCAGTTACAAAGTTGTAAATATCAACATTTCACAAACCATACGTATAAGTAGTGAAAACTTTCTATAATTTAGTATAGGTACAAGATAATAAGTACAGCATTTATAATACTCTCCCAACATATCATCATTAGAAATATACAAGGTATAAATTAAAGATTTATACATTTAAAACCAAACCATCATAGCAAATATCATGCATACCTCGCATATGGACAATATAATCAATTAGACCGGTTCACACATGGACCATCCTTGAGGAACCTTTTGGGTCTTGCACCCTAGGGTCTCATCGCCCTTCTTACTTTTCAGGTGGAACATGTAGGGCACAACTTGTGAAACCACATAGGCCATCACCGAAAACCACTGTCATAACCAATCTCCCTTCTGATTAGTAGCCGTCTTAGCAACCCACTCAATAGGCCCCAACCGTCTACTAACCCCCTGCCTGTTAGTATTGAGCATACATTTTCTAAAAATAATTATTTTCTATATCCATAAATCCTTTTGAAAATACATGTCATAACCTTGACATTTTATCAAATATGTAGTAGACTCAAATCTCAAAATTTGCATTTTCAAAGCAACACAACCAATTCCTAGAGAATAAGTCATATATATTATGTACAAGATCATAACATACTTTAAAACCCTCAAATCATAGGTTTAATCAAATACCCATAACTAAAATAAAACTAGGGTTTCAAACCCACACACTAAAATCATTTCTATTTACAAGAGAATAAGTCATATATATTATGTACAAGATCATAGAATACTTCAAAACCCCCAAATAATAGGTTTAATCAAATAACCATAACTAAAATCAAACTAGGGTTTCAAACCCATAACACTAAAATCATTTTTATGCATTTAGGTTCACAATGAATGGCATACTCAACACTAAATCAATGTTTATAACAAGTATTTTGCCATCAAACACATAGTAAGTTTTAGTTAAAGAAAATACATGTGATGCACAATGTAAATGCAAGAGAGAGGAAAATCCCACCTAAAAATCAATAATTCCAAGCTTAATCTCCAAAATTCTCAAGCCAAGTCCAAGCCCTAGAACCCTTATTCTATCTTCTTCTCTCTTTCTCTCTCTAGTTCTAAGGTGGGTGGAGGAGTTTTGGGTGATATATGTGAGAAAATGAGAGAAATAGGCTGAATTTGGGCTTTTAAACCCAACAATTCCCTTCAGAAAATACTATTTATGACAAAAAAATGCATTTTATTCAAAATTACAATTTTGCCCCTAAACATCTCTAATTTGATATCTATGACTACCTTAAGATTTTTCGACGTTCCGGATTTATTTCTAATTTTATTTTGAGCTAAAAACATTTAATTTTATGATTTATCTCAAAATCATAGTCAATTTACACCCGAAACACCGAAAGTACTATTTTACCCCTCCGAATACCTATATGAGGTAAACGCCTATCCCAATATTTCTTGACCTCCAAGATTCAATAGTAATGTTATTTTGACCTTAAAAAATTAATAATTTTACTTAGTTACTCTTATCAACCTTAAACACCTCAAAAATTAAATTTGACCTGAAAGTCAATACGCCTGTAACTCAAACTTACGCGACTATACATTTAACAACGATTCAAAGTTGTTCTCATAATTTTAATTATTTTGAAAATACTAACAAGTTAATATAATATATATTTATATGAAACACGAGATCTCACAATCCACCCCCCTTAAAATAAGTTTCGTCCTCGAAACTTAGGCTCCCTAGTCTAAGTCTCAATTGTTAACCACCAACCCAATCGAGTGAACTCCATTCACTAGCACAAGAATATATGTCCAAGCTTCTTTTATGAATTCACTACCTTCAGTATGACACATTTATATAGGCTAATAATCAATCAATCCACCAATCTCAAACTATGAGTATTACAGTTCATTAAAATATTTTCAAGTCCATTCATGCCATCACATTTCTTCCCTTCAGTTTCATTCTTATAATGTTGTTTCATGTCCCATTATAACACCTCAGATTTTCCCGTGTTTGCCCCCATCGTCACAATTATCATAAGTTCCCAAATTCACATTCTTTTTAAGTTATCAAACTTTTCCAATAACCGCATGCTACTACCAGAACTAATTTATCACCATGATTCACTACTAAGTCGCCGACTTTGTTGTTTACCTCTCACCTATGGTAATCATTGAATTCTCGATATTATAGTCATTCAAGGTACCATGACACTCTTGCCCCATGCTCTCATCCACCATGTCCCTATACACATTACTCCATAGTGCACGAATCAAGACATGGCATGGCCCAAGACGTGCGTGACACTATCTACCCTAGTTCTCAACCACACCTACTTCATATTCTTCTCATATGTGATCAAATACTATTATCAACCTTTAGCGAATTTTCACGCACACTCAATATTATTGTCACAATATTTTAATGTTTCAACATCACCACTATTGAATCATACAATAAGTTTTGGAAAGCTCTCATTTTCATTTTTGTATAATATATCATTTATTAGACTCCCCTCAGTACCACATAATCTATTGGAAAACTACAAGTCTTTGTGACTCAGTGAACACCACTAGATTCCAAATAGTGATAATTTTCAAACTAGGCACTTATATACCAAAAATTAATTTTTACTTCCCCAATTATACTTTTCACCTTCATTAGTGTAATCATAACCAAATGGTTAATCCCGATAGTATAATCTAGCCAAATGTTTTTGTTGCACACTCTAATACAAATTATAATTTTTTTTCATTCATTTTTTCAATCCACTATAATCAGAACTAGCAACCAATAAAAGTTTTACCAATGAGTTCTTTCTCATAATTACAAGGTGCACACGAATTCCTCAATTAATACTTTTAGAACTATCTTAATTTCTCCACATTTTTAACCAATTCGATCCACTCTATATCTTTCTTCCACATCCCAATAAGATTCAATGCCAAACATTGTCTTCGAGTGTTGGGTTGTTCCCTAATGCCTATTTTAATTTAAAAGTCATTAATGTCTCCCAAGGGTTTCAATGTACATTGCCATTATCATAATAAGGAAGTGCCTCATCTAATAATCCGTGATAGAATATTTTTGCTTCCTTAGGCCCAAGATTACACCAACACATTTTACGAAAGCTCTTAAGTCCCCATGATTCAATCCGACACCTCAATATTTCTTGACCTATAAAATATAACCAATAATAAAGTTATATTCCTAATGGTTCAACTAATGATTCAATTCCACACCACTAATCACCATAACCTTAAAAATTTATCATGATCTATAAGATGATAAACATTCTACAGTTGATAGACAAATCTCATACTTTGATTCAAAACTAAACAAAGTAATCCTCTGTTAATATCAAAACCACCATGCATAATTTTCAACATCGATCTACCATATTAAATCTTTTTAACATCACAACCAACTACAAATATTTCTTTTCAAAAATTTATGATCTTCAATAACCTTCATACCAACAATTCTCGACTTCGACCTATCAAGATCAAACCTAATGATGGATTGAGAAGGGCAGGAAACAAAGTTTTATGTTTCTACAATGTTTAACTTCCAATAACATTAAAAGATCCCACACCACAATAAAATTTTATGCCGAATATTGAACATCATCCTTGTTCCATTAGTTACTCAATATAAATGATCTCAAGTTTTTCTTTTAATATTTATGCTCAATAGTCCACCAATATTGAGGACTAAAAATTTATTAAATTTCATAGGTTTCTTTGGCACATGACTCCAAACATTTAATCTATACCCTTGATCTCCATTTTCATTTAAATTCCGTGAGTATGACTTAACTATAAACCCCATACCCAACCAAGAGATTATCGATTATCAAAAGTTTTAGATGGTCTAAGTATAATGAACTATAAGTGCCACAAAATATAATCACATAAGAACCGAACTAGTTCATGCTTTGCCCCCAAAGATAACACATTCCCTGTACTTTAGAGAGTTATTGTCATATAACGCTCACACGTAGTCTAATCCTTCCTACCTTTTCATGTCATTACTAATTTTCTCACTCTATATTTATTTCCCTTCAAAGGCTTACCATGTCATTCTCAGTCAATCTTCAAGCAAAGTCGTCTAATATTATTCCTTAATTATTGCACCACGATCTTCCATTCATAATCTTTCTGAATAATTCTTATAACCCAATTGTACAAAAATTAAGTCGTCACTTAAAATTTAATTCTACCCAAGGTAATACTAGCCAACTATCCATATTACTTCCAAACTACTATCGATAATCAAATTCATGGTCATAAAACAATCTCCAATCCACTCAAAATCAAAATCACATTTTTTACTCGTATTTCAAAACCGACACCAATCCTTAGTTATTTTTATGTTTTTTTTTTTTTTTTGGGGGGGGGGGGGGGGAGGAGGAATTGGGAAGGAGATTTGACCCATTGACCTCAAGAAGGCAAAGCCTTAACAAGGTAAGGAGTACAATTTGACCAAAGGCCCGTTGGTTTTAGTTATTTTTATCATACCCCTCCAATTGATTGTATTTGAGCATTGCACTATTTTATAGTCTCTTAGTCACCTTCATGGAAGATATATCCATCTCAAATTTTTTACCATCAAACCAAAATTTTTAATCTTTCTTCAATTCCTAACCTTTCAATTAATTCCAATAACTTCACCTAACAAAAATTGTACAAAGGACACCATATTTGACCCCATATCTCCATGCAACAAAACTGAGTTACCACATATCATTGACTTCAAAAATCCAAGCAACTAAGGGCCAACCATAACAGTGAAAATTGACATAACCTAAAACAGATATAACATCATAACTCGTCGTACCTCGAAGCCCATCAATCTTCCTTTAGCTCTTACTTTCATAAATCTCAGTCAAAGTATACTAATACTTTCTATGACATCCAAAACTCATGTCACAAAATAATTTCTTTGAGACCACACATGTCTCCTAACTATCTCCAATAATGGTACACCCATTTCCCTACAGCTCCCATGTAAGACCTAATCCTTACACTTTGATACCATCTTGTCACGCCCCATATTTCATAAAAATGTGATTAAAACAAAATACTTTGTTTATTCCAAAAACACATGTCAATTTGTTGTAAAAACATCTAAGAAATTATCTCTTTAATTTAAATAAATCATTTTTTTAAGAAAATTTCGGCAGAGTTTCCTTTGAAAATCGGGCATCCAGATAAATTGGTAAGAGCTACTTGCGAGAACATTAAACATAATAATTATACCTAACTAGTCATTCACATCATATCAAGCATATACATCCCTTCTCATGACATCCAAAAATAAATTATTACTGTTCAAAACAAGGGTAGCAAATAGAGGTCCACGAAGTCCTCCCAAACCTAAGTTACAATCTAATTATCCAAAAATTTTCATCATGAACATAATATACATAATATCTAAAATCTTTATAAGTAAACCATTTAAAAGGTCACAATCTATACATATTCCCTCAAATTAACCAAGACTTAGAAATCCTCAATAATATACATCATCGTACATTGTTCTTTACATGCTCTAACTAATTATATAAAAATCATAACAACTATATTCTGCATTGATACTCCCACTATGTAGTCCACCAACATATGTCTATAACTGAAAATGTTAAATGATAGAGGTGAGCAACCACACGCTCAGTAAGATAATCTTTTTCTCAAACATTTACAAAGTTTTAAATACCAACATTTCACAAACCATACAAATAAGTAATGAAAACTTTCTATAATTTAGTATAGGTACAAGATAATAAGTAGAGCATTTATAAAAATCTCCCAACACATCATCATTAGAAATATACAAGGTATAAATTAAAGATTTATACATTTATCATAACAAATATCATGCATGCCTCACATGCGGACAATATAATCAATCACACCAGTTCACACATGAACCATCCCCGGGGAACCTTTTGGTTCTTGCACCCTAAATTCTCATTGCCCTTCTTGCTTTTCAAGGGAACCGTGTAGGGCACAACTTGTGACGCCACATAGGCCATCATCGAAAACCACTACCATAACTAATCCCCCTTAAGACTAGTAGCCGCCTTAGCAACCCACTCAATAGGCCCCAACTGTCTACTAACCCTCTGCCTATTAGTATCAATCATACATTTTCTAAAAATCATTATTTTCTATATCTATAAATTCTTTTGAAAATACATGTCATAACCTTGACATTTTATCAAACATGTAGTAGGCTCAAATCTCAAAATTTGTATTTTCAAAGCAACACAACCAATTCCAAGAGAATAAGTTATATATATTATGTACAAGATCATAACATACTTTAAAGCCCCCAAATCATAGGTTTAATCAAATACCCATAACTAAAATCAAACTAGGTTTTCAAACCCACAACACTAAAATCATTTCCATTTCCAAGAGAATAAGTCATATATATTATATACAAGATCATAGAATACTTCAAAACCACTAAATCATAGGTTTAATCAAATATCCATAACTAAAATCAAACTAGGGTTTCAAACCCACAACACTAAAATCATTTGTATACATTTAGGTTCACAATGAACGGCATACTCAACACTAAATCAAGGTTTATAACAAGTATTTTACCGTCAAACACATAGTAAGCTTTCGTTAAAGAAAATACATGAGATGCACAATGTTAGTGCAAGAGAAAAGGAAAATCTCACCTAAGAATCAAGAATTCCAAGCTTAATCTCTAAGATTCTCAAGCCAAGCCCAAGCTCAAGCCCTTCTTCTATCTTCTTCTCTCTTTCTCTCTCTAGTTCTAAGGTGGGTGGAGGAGTTTTTGGTGAGAGATGTGAGAAAAATAAGGGAAATAGGCTGAATTTGAGGTTTTAAACCCAGCAATTCCCGTCAGAAAACACTTTTCATGCCAAAAAATGCATCAAGGCTGAGCACCAAAGACCAGCAGGGTTGTTCCAGCCTTTGGAGGTGGTCGTGTAGAAGTGGGAACACCACTCTGGATTTTGTGACCTACTTACCACGGACTTCACGTGAGCATTAGGCGGTATGGGTAATCGTGGACCGGCTTACAAAGTCGGCACACTTTTTGGCGGTGTAGATGACCTTCACACTGGAGGAATTCTACAGGTTGTATATACAATAGATAGTTAGATTACACGGGGTACCCATATCGATAGTATCGGATCAGGATCTCAGGTTCACGGCCCATTTTTGGGAGAGCTTCCAACGGGCTATGGGGACACAGTTGATGATAAGTACACCTTTTCATCCCAAAATGGACAGTCAGTCGGAGATGACCATCCAGACTTTAGAGGATATGCTTCGGGCATACGTCCTTGATCTCAAGGATAGTTGGGATGAGCACTTACCCTTGGTGGAGTTCGCCTACAACAACAGTTACTAGCGAGCATACAGATGGCACCCTATGAGGCACTTTATGGGAGGTCATGTTGTTCTCCAGTTTGTTGGACAAAGGTTGGAGAGGGACCTTCCACGGGTCTAGATTTGATTAGAGACACCTCGGAGAAGGTGAACTTGATACAAAAAGCATCTTCTTACGGCTTAGAGCCAATAGAAGAGCTACACTGATAGGCGATGGCGAACTTTGAAGTTTGAGGTTGAAGACCACGTTTTCTTGAAGGTGATGCTTAAGAGGGGAGTGGTAAGGTTCGGGAAGCAAGGGAAGTTGTTGTCGAGGTATATCGGGCCCTTCGAGGTACTCGATAGGGTTGGCTTAGTCGCTTACTGGTTGGCATTATTGCCAAATCTATCTGGTGTTCACGCGGTATTCCATGTCTCCATGCTCCGGAAGTACACTCCAGATGCTACACATGTGGTGGATTGGGGTGAGCTGGTTATTGATGTGGATGGGGCCTTCGAGTAGGGACCGGTGTGTATCATGGATAGCCAAGAGCATATTTTGCGAGGCAAGACTGTGAGGCTGGTAAATGTGTTGTGGCAATACCGTGGTGTAGAGTAGGCGACATGGGAGCGCAAGGACACTATCTGTGCCATCTATCTGCTCTTGTTCGAGGATGGAGGTACATTTCTTGTGGTCGTAAAGAGTTATGTGGCTTATTGCATGTGCATGTTTTTGTATATATATGTGTGTGTAATTTTGAGGACGAAATTTCTTTAAGGGGGGAGAATGTAAAACCCAAAAAAATTTAAATTTTTGTCAAAATGGGCAAAACAATAATTAGCTGTTACGGTGTAGGTTGACCACCCAAATTTTTCTAAAACTCGGCTGACAAAATGGACCTCACCGTTGGATTCGTCTCGCGAAATCTAGCTACCTAGTTAATTTTCGTTGAATTCTAAGACAGTCAGATTTTTTGCATCTCACGAGGCGATCGGGTGTCGCGTGATTAAAATAAACGCGATCAAATTTTATTCATGGAACCTAAAAAATAATTTAAAGTTAGTTCAATAAAAATATACTGAACATAACACATGACGAAATTTAATTGATTCGAAATAAAATCGGATTAGAAAAGACGGGACGTGTGGCTTAATGAGAGCCAAGCAAATGAGGGTATAAATAGGGGAGAAAAATAAGAATTTCTCCCAATTATCACCTGTAACTTCTGGATAGAGAGAGAAAGAAGAGAGAGAAAACTCAAGCCTCATTCACTTCTACCACCGATCTATGGCATTCTGACAGTCGGATATCTTCGGGCCAAGAACAAAGATTGTTCTACGAGACAAGAGCTACGTATACGTACCAAAGATCACCGGTTTCACCACAATCTCAAAGACGGGATTTTTGGAATCAAGTCTTGGAAGCTTGATTTGGGTCTTTTGGAACTTCCTATATGCGTAAATACGCTTCAAGAGGTAGGGTTCCTTTTCTAACTAGGTTTATTTTCAACCTAGGGTTAAAATATGAAATGGGTAGGGTGTTAGAGATGAAAAATCGTGTATAACACATACCTAGGTTGTTAGAATATGGAAATGGGTGTAAGAATATGTTTAAAACAATTCTTGCATGATTTGGTTTTGATGAAATTGCTTGACTTGGAATTTTATGAGAGAAATGTTATTTGGGGCATGCTATGTGTTTACATAATTTTGCCTATTAAGTGTTTGATAAAACGCTTATGAGTACAAGTATGTTCATTGGATGAATATCACTAGTAACATGCTTGGGATTGATGTTATGGAATGGAATTATATGCTTTATGATATAATATATATTGAGAAATTGGAAATGTTGTGGAGATGGATTATGTTCATAATATGATGAACATACTATTGTAGTTGTAATTGAAAACTTGATTGCATAGTGATATGAAATGCAATTGTTCATTGAATTTGCATATGCACGGGTAGCATCGCATTCATGGGAAATTAACATGAGTGTGGGTGTGTGTGCATATTTTGGTCAAACACCATCTTTAGTGGGTTGATACATGGGCTCAAAAAAGTTGGACCGAGGTTCGACTGAGTCGCATGGGTTGCATTGAAAATAAGGGTCGGGGTTAGCAAGAAGGGCTAGATTCTCCCTCGGGTGCAAGATCCAGCAACTTCAGATACGCACTCCCGTTGGTATTGAGTCAATGAAGTGTGTCGGCTTATGCAAAGCCATTGGTGGAAGTCCATAGATGTCGTGTCGGTTGGATACCTATTGGTTGAAGTCCATAAATACCAACCCCAAGAAATGCCCGAGATTTATTAATGTTCATTGGATGTGTGTAACATCAATGGTGGGGCCCGAATGCATACGCATGACATTGCATGTATTATGAGAGGGGTGGAGGGCTCGGATTGCATTGCATGTGTAAGTTTTACCTTATGACACGGCATGACACTGTGGTATTCATTTATGAATTGTATATTCTTGAATGGATGTTTGATTGATGAATTGAATGTGAACATTTCATATGCATCTGGGTTAGGGAGTAGCCTACTTAGGGGATACCCTATTGAGCGTGGCTTATCTTTTATGGAAACGTATTTCAGGTGCTGGACAAGCGCCGGTGGACGGCCCTCACTTGGGCCCTTGTTGATGAAGAAGCCGAGATGTGACTTTTAAATTGCATTTTGTAATCCATTATGTAATTTGTATTGGACTTGTAAAATTGTATAAAGGATTATGTAATGAACTCTTATGGACTATAATTTGTGTAAATGAATGAATGGATGAGAATGGGAATTGATTGGATGGTTAAAGGTTAAAGATTGGAAAGATTTAGGGAAAATCGGGGCTCAGGTACCAGTACCTAAGTGATTAGGTACTGGTATCACGCTATCGGATGACCCAGGTACCGGTACCTAAACCTATAGGAACCAGTACCTGGATTCCAGTGGACTCAGGTACTGGTACATAGGCACCAGGTACTAGTAACCCGATGGACAGTGGACTCAGGTACCAGTACCAAGACACATAGGTACCGGTACCTATCAAACAAAAGGCCCAAGTAATGGTACCACGTATCAGAGGTACTGGTACCTCGTCCCAAAATTTAAAATTTTAAAATATAACACTGAGGGGCATTCACTCTTTGAACGACCCCTACAGATGATGTAAATGGATAATAAAAAGCCCGAATTACTGGGGTTTGGACCTTAGAATGGTCATGTAATGGATATGTGTATAGGTTATGCGTTGGGAAGTGCTCCGGTACAAGGGAGACTCTGCCCAAGGTTTATTTTGGTTATGATCCCGGTGAATGGGGTGTAACAACGTGGAATCGGGATTTGCGGTACTCACGGGTATACTTCCGCGATTTGATGGGTGATCAATGGTTTGAGAAAGGACCCCCGAATTTTGGCATGTCACAGAGATAGTTTAAAGCAGAGAAGTTTGTAGGTATCTTTATCAAGAACCTTCACGAGACAAAACTCGTCCACCACGGATCACCTAGGGTTTAAAGGCTTATTGCATAAGCTAAATACAGTCGTGATTGCCTACAAAAATGGTTTTACATTTTAGTTGTTTAGTTTTTATTTTGTGATTCTTTAAACTCCATAGCATGATATTTTGAGTTTTTATTGGATCAAATTACATTGCATATGTTTTTTGAGAATTTGGCACAAAGTGGATCATTGTCTTTTAAGTATTTTGGTTTTTAATTAACTAGGATTAGGTATAAAGTGATTCTAGGATTAGTTTTGGTGTTATTTTATAAAGGAAAAAGGTAAAAATAAAAAAAAAATGTAGGAAATAGAAATTTTTCAGAATCCTAGTATTCTACCTGTAGAACTTATATCACTTACTAGTAGGTTTTAAAACAGAAAGATGTTTTACCAGTAGGACGTATACCACCTACAGGTAGGTTTTGAATCTGAAGCGTTAAAATGAGGGTTTTAACGAGAATTTAATGGGTTTTCTTTACTTCTAATATTTCTTTCTCCTTCTAATACTCTCTCCTCTCTCTAGAAAACCCTAGACAAAAATTTCCAAGTCCTTAATTCCCTCAAATCTCTTCAATCTCTCTTGATTCGTTTCTTGATTGTGATTTTTAGTATGGATCCTAAGAGGACCTCACCTTCAAACCCTCCAGATGAACAATCTTGGGCCACATTGTTTTTCACTTGGCTTCTCTATGCTTCTATGCATTCAAAGGTGGTGGAAGGTTTGGCGAAAATGATGGATACTTAAGCCAAGGCCACTACTTCTAAGGGGGAGGGATCGACAAGGGGTGAGAGTAATGAAAGGCCGATGATTATCTCTGATTTTGAGGCAGAGGATGATGCTGCTGGGGAGGATGAAGACGATACTGAGCATTTGAGGGATGCTCCTACGTCTAATTTAGAGTGATGGATTTTAGGATTTACTTCCTTACCTTTTTTTTTTTTTTTTTTGTGTCTATAGTTAGTTTATAGGTTCTTATAGAACCTTAGGTGTTTTTTGAGTTTTTGTTTAGTTAAGGCCTAGGTAGAAGAACCTTTAGGATGTTTAGGCCTTATTTCCATTTGAGTCAGTCTGTACTTGAAAGACATCAAAGTATTAATGAACACATCTTTTGGATCTTAGTGCTTGAGTTCATTTAAACTTATGTTTTGTAAATTTGATTGTTTAGTTATGGTTATTGATTATTGCTTTGGATGTTTAAGAATTCATTTTTATTGTTTTTAGTTATTCAGTTTGATGTTTGCTAGGGACTAGCAAAGCTTAAGTTGGGGGGGGTGTTGAGTGCTCATTCTTGCATTAATTTATAGTTAAACATATTCACTTTAGGCTTACTAGTAGACTAACTTACTTTACTTAGCTTGTTTTGAGATTCATGCATTGATTTTGTGTTTGCAGGCAATCTAAGTGTAAAGGTAGACTTGGAGCATCATGATAATGGCTTTGGACAAGTGAGGATGAGTTTGATCTATTAGAAGTGAAGCTGGAGGCCTTAGAACAAGAAATTCAGAAAAGATAGGTTCTACCAGTTGTAAACCAATTGGTAGGAGTGTGTTAGAATGAAAAATCTACTACCTACTGGTAGGAAAGAAGACAGTGTGTAAGCTACCGGTAGTTGAAGTTATGTTCTACCGGTAGAAAGCCTCTCTGGAATGAGTAGTAAGGTGTTATACCGTTAGGTGAGGATAGGTTCTACCGGTAGCAGATCTTTATGGAATTTGACAAAATAAGGTTCTACCGGTAGGTGATTAATGTTATACTGGTAGGTCGTGCAAACGTAAAGGTTCTACCAATGTTCTACCTGTAGGTCAACAGTAGATTTCACGGGAAACTCTATTTAAAGTCCAATTTTTCCATATCTTTTAAGGATCTTCTACCAATAGAAAAAGGAGATAGTTTTGGAGAAGATAATTATCAAGGGGATTAACCAAATTTGAAGATCTTCCTTTCACATAAAATAAATAGAAGACCTCAGGGGAGGAAAAGAGGACAGCTTCTTCTCTACAATTCTTTTCTTAGTTTCTCTAGCAGCCATTCCTTAGTTTTATTTCTCTATCTTTAGTTTTTAGAAGTATTGTCTTTCAATTTTAAGTCAACTTCATTCGGTGTAATCAACTTTAATTCAGTTCTTCAATACAAGGTATTTTTATATTCAGTTTCATATCTACTTCACAGTTCAATCTTTGTTTATTGAATTCAACTAAGACTTGTTCAATGTTTTGCTTTACTTTTAACGTCATGAGTGAGTAGTCTTCTTTCCAAATAATCAAAGGAGGGATTCCCAACCTATGAACTAGGGTTTACACTCTAAATTAGGGTTTTTTTCACTATGTATGTGATTTATGATTGAATAGTTATTTTTTGGAAACCTAATTGATTTGTAAACATCCATTTTTATCCGTAGACTGTAAAACCCAGAAAAATGTGAACTTTTAAGAAAAAGGGAAAAACAGTAATTAGTCGTTATGGTACGAGTTGAAAACCTGAATTTTTCTAGAACTCGGATGACGAAATGGACCTCACCGTTGAATTCGTCTCGCGAAATCTAGTTACCCGGTCAATTTTCGTTGAATTTTGAAACAGTCAATTTTTTTGCGTTTTACGATGCGATTGGTTGTCATGTGACCAAAATAAACGCGACCGAGAAATAAATTGTGAAACATGAAAAATAATTTAAATTTAGTTCAAATAAAATATATTGAACTTAAAACGGAACGAGAATTAATTGATTCGGGATGAAATCGGACCCGGAAAAGGCGGACGTGTGGCGTAACGAGGGCCAAGTATCTAAAGGGTATAAATAGGGGAGAAAAATCAGATTTTCTCCCCAATACCCAGCTGAATTTTGTTGGAGAGAGAGAGGGAAAAGGAGAGGGAAAAATCAAGGGTTTCTCATCTTCTCTCTACGAACTAGGGCCAACCTTTGGTCGGAATCCTTTGGGCCAAGAGCTAAAGTTCATCTACTCTACGAGGGCTACATCTATGTACCAAAAATTGGGGATTTTGACGAAGTCTCAAAGACGGGATTTTTGGAAATCAAGGCTTGAAGCTTGATTTGGGTTCTTGGGAGCTTTCCTACTACAGGTATTACGCTTCAAGAGGTAGGGTTCTTGTAACACCCCGCATTTTCTTTTATATATGTATATAGATATATAGTAAATAATTGTAGTAAAAATGTGGATATGTGTAATGATGTAAGAATGAACTATATAGGTTGTAATAGTAAGAGAAATGCTAGAGATGCATATTGATTGGGAAGTTTGAGTTTCAAAGACGTTTAAACTTGGAAAGGGTGATTAGATGAATTTCTAAATATTTTTAGGTCAAAATAAGGTGTCCATTGAATCCGGAAGGTCGAACAACCTTGGGAGAGGTAATATGAGGTATATTGGAAGTTAGGAAGATTTTTGGAATGAAAGCACATTTAAGAGAAAACTTGGGTAGAAAGGATTTTGGACACTTCCTAGTATTTTGATCATAACTTTTTATCCTGATGTCCAATTGATCCGAAATTTTGACAGTAGATAGTAGACATCTAGGGCTACAAAAGTGTATTTCACGAAAAATTTCCAAATCAATCTCTAAATAGGCCAAAACTTCACTGGAAGTTGCAACAGAAACAGGAATTCCGTTCGAACGTGAATCGAGGTTCGAACGTGAATAAACGTTCGAACGAAAGTGCGTTCCAGTACTCTTGTCTGATGGAAAAACCAAAGTACTGGGAGCAACAACCGTTTGAACGCCAATGACGTTCGAACGCCAATGACGAATTCTGAACTTCAGAATCGCGCACATGAGGCTATTTCTTTCCCTATAAATACATAAGGACGCCTCTCTTTGCCTCATTTCAACATTTCTAACCCTAGATAATCTTAGAGAGGAAGAAAGAAGGGGAAAACACAAGATCAAGAGAGGATTTACACATTGAAGAGGATCAAAACTTCAAGTTCCTCAAAGAACACTAAGGAAGAAGAAAGGTAGGGGTTTTCTCTCACTCTCTTACATTGAGGCTAGGGTATTTATATATGTATGTTTTGGCTATCAATGGTATATATATGCTATGGAATCATCATCTCTTAGGCTTTTTGGCAAAGATTACATGTTTTGAACCAAGTTAGGGTTTAATACCCATGAAATCTCTTCTCTAGTTTTAAAACCCTCATTTTTGGAGAGTGATGTATTTCCTTCTTAAATGCTTTCTTTATTATGGATTTTCGAAACCTTAGTGCTTTGTGTTGGGTAGAAAAATGATGTTATTGTGATCTCATGTACTTTCTTAGTTGGTTGTGGAATTGTGATATGTTATATTTTGGGGATTTTGGATAGATGATTGTAAATGGAGATAAATATTGGAATTTTATGCTTGGTTGGGTTGGTTGTGATGCACATGAGTGAGAGGTTCCTTGTAAGGATGCTCACCCATTCTCAAGAGGTTCCTGGTAAGAATGCTTGAGAATCAGAGATGACCTAAAAGGGGGTAGAGGTTACTACTAAGTATGCCACCTACCGAAAGAATTGTTGGGAATTGGGGACTTGGGTGATTGTTGGTATTTTATTTCTTGTGTGGTTGTACGATACGAACATGGATTACTATTGACCGGGTATCATATAGTGGGTAGACGACTTTGTATGCCACGCGGGTATGAACTTTTCCTACCACATGGAGTGGGTAGACGTCTTTGTACGCCGAGTGGGTACGAACTTTTCCTATCACTAATGATCACGGATTAGTAACGTGGGTTGTGTCGGACATACGGTGTGGGTTATCGTGCATTGTACCAGAAATGGTTTCGACAAGAGTTTCCGGAAGTATGGGATTCCGCGAGAACTTGTTGGAAACGGTTTATGGTAGAATGGATTATCTATTGTTATTGTTCACTCTACCATAGAAGGTTTCTACAAGAGTCTTGGGAAGTATGGGATTCTGCGAGAACTTGTGGAAACAGTGTATGGTGGATTGGATTATATTTGGATATGGTTTGTTAATTGTATAGTGGTCCCACTTATTCATTCAATTATTGTTGTTCCTTAAACTTGAGATCTATATAAATGTCCTGGTTTTACTTCAAAAGTTATATATGATATTTGTGAAATGAGACCGACTTGCTTTAAATGCTTTTCTAAACCTTGTATGGGTTTGAGAGAATTTTTCTACAGAGCTTCGTACTCACCCCCTACCGTTAACATTTTTCAGATTACCCGCTTGAGGAGGACGTAAGGGTCGAGGAGCCCGCTACTTGGGAGACTCCACTTGACGGGAGTGTGGATCCCGAGGTGGACGCATAGAGCGACCTCTTTTCCTTTTGTACTAGACTAGGACATTCTTTTAGAATATTGTGTAGTCTAGTTTATTTTGTTTATTCCGCTGTGCAACTTTAATTAATTTTTGAGATGTAAATGCCATAGCTTGGCTTATTCTTTTGGGATGATCTTGTAAATTCTATGGATGATGAATGGAAAAAATTTTCTTATTGATGGATTATATTAGTGCTCTCATGATATGAATGTTTTAGAATGTAATGCCGTCCAGGGTGTGTTTTGGGGTGTTACAGTTCTTCTCCTAGCTAGGTTTATTTCCAACCTAGGGTTGAAATATGAAATGGATAGGGTGTTAGAGATGTAATCTCATGTATGGCATATACCTATTGTGGTTGAAATGTAGAAAGTGGGTTTAAGAATGGTTAAAATCAATTCTTGCATGAATTGAGTTTTGTTGAAATTGCTTGTTTGGTAATTTTATTAGAAATGTGATGAATTGTGCATATTATGTGTTTACATGATTTTATGTTTTGTGGGTGTTTGATAAAATTTCTTGAATGATATGAGCATGTTATTTGAATGAAATTGATATAACATGTTTTGATTATGTTGTAAATTGTAATTATATGCTTATGATATAATTGACAATTGGGAATGTTGGTTGAGATGAAATATTGTTCATAATGTGCTCATGACATATTGAACATGACTTGAGATTTGCAATTGTGCATTACATTTGCATATGCACGGGAAGCATCATATTCGTGGGTATGTGACATAAGTGTGGGTGTGTGCATGGTTTTGATCATACAACACTTTTGGTGGATGATGCGTGGGCTCGAGAAAGTTGCACCAAGGTTCGACTGAGTCGTACGGGTTGCATTGAAAATAGGGTTGGGGTTAGCAAGAAGGGCCAGACTGTCCCTTAGGTGCAAGACCCAGTGATTTGAATACGCACTTCGTTGGTATTGAGTCCATAAAGTGTGTTAGCGTAAGCAGAGCCATTGGTGGAAATCCATAAATGCCGTGTCGGTTGGGTGTCCATTGCTAGAAGTCCATAAATACCCACCCCAAGAAAGACCTGAGATTTATAATTGGCCATTGGATGTGTAACATCAATGGTGGGGACTTGGAAAGCTCGGATTCATACACATGGCATTGCATGTGTTATAGGAGTCGGTGAAGGCTCGGATTGCATTGCATGTATGAGTCTCACCTCATAACATAGCATGGCATTATGACATTCATTCTTGAAGTTGCATGTTCATGGATGAATGCTTGTTTGATTGTTGAATTGCATGTGAGCATTTCATATGCATCTAGGTTGGGGAGTAGCCTCTTTAGGAGATACCCTATTGAGCGTAGCTCACCCTTTATGGGGACAACATTTCAGGTGCGGGACAAGCGCCAGTGGAAGGCTCTCACTTGGGGCCTCATTGATGAAGAAAGCCGAATTATGGCTTTAAATTACATGTTTGTAAAAACAAGAGTGTAATTAGTTTTTGGATATGTAATATTGTATAAGGATTGTAAAACGAACTCATATGAACTGTATTTTGTGTAAAATTCGATGTTATATGAGTTTGGGTGAATTTTGTATGAGATTGGAAGAGTTGGAGTTGAAAAAGGATTGAATTGGGGGCAAACTAGGCTCACCTACTAGTATAACGTTGATTATCTACCAGTAGAAAAGTTCTAGAGGGCTCTTCTACCGGTAAAACGTTGATTATCTACTAGTAGAAACATTCCAGAGAACTCTTCTATCAATAGAATGTTGATTATCTATCAGTAGAAAAATTTTAGAGCGTTTTTCTACCGATAGAACATTGAATACCTACCGGTAGGTCCTCTCAAATTTTCAAAAATTTAAAATAATTTTGTCAAGTCTACGGACCTTGAGTCCTTTTGTTCAAAAGATGTAAATTGGGAGATCTCGTGTGTTATATAAATATAAATGATATTAACTTACTAGTATTTTTAAAATGATTAAAATGATGAGAGAAATTTTAAATCGTTGTTAAAGGAATAGTCGCGTAAGTTTGAAGTATGGGTGTATTGACTTTTGGATCAAATTTAATTTTTTGGAGGTGTTTAAGGTTTTTAAGGGTAACTAAGTAAATATATTAATTTTTTTAGTTCAAAATAACATTATTATTGAATCCGGGAGGTCCGAAAACCTTGGAATAGATATTTAGCTCATATAGCGGTTCGGAGGGGTAAAATAGTAATTTTAGTGTTTCAGATGTAAATTGACTTTAGTTTTGAGATAAATCATACAAATAAATTTTTTTAGGTTAAAATAAAATTAAAAATGAATCTGGAACATCAAAAAACCTTAGGGTAGTCATAGGGATCAAATTGGAGATGTTTAATGGCAAAACCGTAATTTCAGAGAAAAATATATTTTTTTGCCCCATGAATAGTAAAATTCGAGACTGCTGGGTTTAAAACCCCGATTTCAGCCCTTTTTATCCCATTATTTCATTCCACACTCACACAATACCTCTTAGAACCCTAGGACAAGATAAAGGGAAAGAGAAAAGAGAAGAAGAAGGTTTATAAAGCTTGGATTTTTCTTAGAAATCCTAGGAACTTGGCTTGGAATTCTTGATTCTTAGGTGGGGTTTTCCTCTCTCTTGCATTTACATTGTGCATCTCATTCATTTTCTTTAGTTAAAGTTTACTATGTGTTTGATGGCAAAATATTTATTATAAACCTTGATTTATTGTTGAGTATGCCATGAATTGTGAACCTACATGCATAAAAATGATTTTAGTGTTGTGGGTTTGAAACCCTAGTTTGATTTTAGTTATAGGTATTTGATTAAACCTATGATTTGGGGGTTTTGAAGTGTGTTATGATCTTGTACATAATATATATGACTTATTCTCTTGGAAATGAAAATGATTTTAGTGTTGTGGGTTTGAAACCCTAGTTTGATTTTAGTTATGGGTATTTGATTAAACCTATGATTTGGGGGTTTTGAAGTATGTTATGATCTTGTACATAATATATATGACTTATTCTCTTGAAATTGGTTGTGTTGCTTTGAAAATGCAAATTTTGGGATTTGAGTCTACTATATGTTTGATAAAATGTCAAGGTTATGACATTGGTTTTCAAAAAGATTTTTGGATATATAAAATAATGATTTTTGAAAAATGTATGCTCGATACTGACAGGCAAAGGGTTAGTAGACAATTGGGGCCTATTGAGTGGGTTGTCAAGGTAGCTACTAGTCATAAGGGGGATTGGTTATGGTAGTAGTTTCCGGTGATGACCTATATGGCGTGACAAGTTGTGCCATACACGTTCCCCCTTAAAAGCAAGAAGGGCGATGAGACCCTAGGGTGCAAGACCCAAAAGTTTCCCCGGGGATAGTTCATGCGTGAACCGGTGTGATTGATTATATTATCTGTATGCGAGGCATGCATCGTATTTGCTATGATGGCTTGACTTTAAATATATAAACCTTTAATTTATACCTTGTATATTTCTAATGATGAGGTGTTGGGGGATTTTTATAAATGTTTTATTTATTATCTTGTACATATACTTAATTATAGAAAGCTTTCATTACTTATTCGTATGGTTTGTGGAATGTTGACATTTAAAACTTTGTAAATGCTTGGGAAGATGATTATACTACTGAGTTGTGGTTGTTCATCCCTTACTAATTTTTTCAGAGACTAGCATACATCCTGGGGCATAGGTGATGGAATGCTTGTGAGAGCTTGGACTAGAAAGAATCTCTTTTGGAGCCTTTTTGTATTTACCTTTAGAACTTACGTAAAAATGTTAGCACTCAAACATTGTGTTTGAAAAGTTTGTCTTGAGGCATTTGTGGTGTACTCTTGATCATCCCATAGAGGGATTATTATTTTGGGTATTGTAATGTAAAGTTATGACTTTGTGTACTAAATTGTGGTATATATTGGTATTGGATGTATCCGGGTTTGGGAGGACTTCGTGGGCCTCTAATTGCCACCCTGGATTTAGTTGGATTATATTTTTGATGGAGGCATGTTGTGGATGTTTAGTTAGTTTAAATTATGTTATGCTCTCACAGAGATGCTCTTACGAGCTGGTTGGAAGCCCAATTTTCAAATGAAACTCTGCCGAAATTTTTGAAAAAAAAAATATGTTTTGATAAAACCAAATGTTTCATTTCATTCAATTATTATTGTAAATCGGCAAGAGAATTTGGGGTAAATATCTCTTTTTATTAAATCACACTTTAATGAAAATTAGGGCGTGGCAAGTTGGTATCAGAGCTTAAGTATTAGGTCTTATATAGGAGCTGTAGGCAATTAGATTATCCAAATATGGTCCCAACACATAGAGTTTTTGAGAGTCATTAGGCTTTTGAGGTTAATTGTAGGAACCGACGTATCTCATAAACTCAACTACTTCTCTAGAATATATATGTTTGAAACGGTGATCTAAAGCCTAGTTACATGTGTAGAATGGAAGCAAGAAGAGGACGTGGGAGACCACCCCAACGAGGGGGAAATCAAGTACCGCCACGTCAAGACACTATGAATGGTATCTACCAATGTTTGAGGGAGCTCACTACACTGGTACAACAACAAGTCGGGAACAACAACAACCATACTACCACCACCCAAGCTCAAGCTCAAGCTCAAGAGGAACAAGTTAGAGGTGAGGGTAGAAGGATGATGGTTCATAAAGAATTTCTACTACAACACCCTCCTACCTTCCAAGGTGGCCCAAACCCACTCGAGGCAGAGAAATGGCTTCAACAAGTGAAGAAAGTGATGGATGGCATGGATATTGCCAATGACTTGAGAGTTGGTCTAGCTGCATATCTTATGGAAGGGAAAGCTGACCATTGGTGGGAGTCGATAAAAAGAGGGAGAAGCGTGGAACAAATGACTTGGAAAATTTTTGAAGAGGTTTTCAATTGGAAGTACTTTCCCGAATCAGTGAGGGATAAGATGACATCCGACTTCATGGCACTTTAACAACATAACATGACTGTCAGTCAATATGAGTCCAAGTTCGTGGAGCTCTCCCGCTTTGCTACAAAGTATGTATCGACTGAGGCCAAGAAGGCCATACTATTTGAGAAAGGTTTGAAGCCATCTATTTGATAAAATTGGTAGCTCTTCGCATTCATGACTTTGGAGAATTAGTTGAGCGGGCTACCCTAGTGGAGAGAGATTGGGAGGAAACTCAAGTCATTCGAGAGCACCGTCAACATAGGAAGAGTAAATCCAAGACTGGCAGTGGTAGTGGTGGACGTCATAGGGATACTCCATACCAGCGTTTAGAACGCAGTGTGGGTCAAGGGAGTGAGTCAAGCTATGCACAAAGTTTGAGACCAGGAGGCCACGTTGAGAGAGTGCCGACACACTTGAAGCGATGTAATGGGTGTGGTGGCACAGGTCACCTCAGGAGTCACTGCCCTTCAATAGCTTCTTCACCATAGGGACAGAGTAGTAGGGGATTTTATTAGCAGTCCACAAAGCTACCATATCAGGAGACTTCTTATGCTCATGCACAGACAGTACCACAGCAGCCCCAGACCACCCAATTCAAATCTTAGCCACAACAGCAAGCTCAATAGAAAAAACGGGGAACCAAAACTCAGGGCACTGATGCCTCAGCTCGCATTTATGGTTTAGTTCAGTCTGATGGGAGTGCTTCTAATGCAGTAGTGGAGGGTATGATTCTTCTCTATAATTCATGGGCTCGTATCTTGTTTGATCCAGGGGCAACCAATTCTTTTATTTATACATTATATGCCATTGCATTGGAGTTGGATTTTGAGCCTTTGGGTTATATGCTATATGTAGATCTACCTACCGGGGATTGTTTGGAGACAACTAGAGTGTGTAGAAATTATATACTTCACTTTGGGGAGAAAGAGTTGAGAGTAGATTTAATTGCTTTGGAGATGATGGGGTATGATGTTATTTTCGGAATGGATTTACTCTCTTCCTATCATGCTACTATAGATTGCTACTGAAAGAAAGTGGTATTTTGTGTACCGAGGGATATACTTTTCTATTTCTTGGGTGAAAATAGTATCCTTCGAAATCTCCATACGACGGGGAAACACGTTCTGAAGGTTGATATTGGGAGTAGCCTAAGTTTCTTAGCCCACATTTCTGGGGAGGAACGGCACGATGTGGAGTCCAATTTTATTCTTATAGTATCTGACTTTCTTGACCTTTTTCTTGACGAGTTGCCTGGATTACCTCCATTGAGGGAAGTGGAGTTTTCTATTGAACTTTACCCTGGCACGGAACCGATATTCATTGCTCCTTATCGCATGGCACCATTGGAGTTGAAGAAGTTAAGGAAACAACTAGATGAGCTTCTTATCCTTGGGTTTATACGGTTGAGTACTTCACCTTGGGGTGCTCCCGTCCTCTTTGTGAAGAAAAAAGATGAAACCCTTAGATTGTGTGTGGACTATAGAAAGTTGAACCGGGTGACTATAAAGAACAAGTATCCTCTACCCCGCATCGACGACCTCTTTAATCAATTGAAAGGTTCTTGCTATTATACAAATATTGATCTCCACAGGAGTAACATCAATTGAGAATTAGAGTTGAAGATATTCCTAAGACCGCTTTTTGGACGAGGTATGGGCACTTTGAGTTTGTGGTGATGTTGTTTGGACTCACGAATGCACCTACGGCTTTTATGGAGTTGATGCATCGTGTGTTTCGGCCCTACCTTGACCGATTCGTCATTGTCTTCATTGACGACATCCTCATCAATTCTAAAACACATGAGGAGCATGCACTACACCTCAAGCTAGTTTTGCAAACATTGAGGGAACACAAGTTGTATGCTAAGAAGAGCAAATGCGAGTTTTGGATGAGAGAAGTCAAGTTTTTGGGACATGTAGTATCCGAGGAAGGAGTGTCAGTGGATCCGTCCAAGATTGAAGCGGTTTTGAAATGGGATCGACCCAAGAATGTGACCGAGGTCCGAAGCTTCTTGGGACTAGCCGGTTATTATCGGAGGTTCATAGAATGATTCTCTCTTATATCTATGATGTTGACGCGACTTACTCAAAAGGGGGAAAAGTTTGAGTGGAATGAAGATTGTGAGCAATCTTTTGAGATTTGGAAGATAAGGTTAACCATGACACCTGTTCTCATTATACCTGCTAGTTATGAGGGCTATGATATGACGTTTATACGGATGCTTCATTACGGGGACTTGGGTGTGTGTTGATGCAACATGGGAAGGTCATCGCTTATGGTTCAAGGCAATTGAAGACCCATGAGCAAAATTATCCCACTCATGATTTGGAACTTGCCGTTGTTGTATTTGCCCTCAAATTATGGCGTTGTTACTTGTATGGAGAACAGTTTCAAGTATACTCCGACCACAAGAGTTTGAAGTACATCTTCACACAAAAGGATATGAATGTTCGCCAACGACGCTGGATGGAGTATCTAGAAGATTATGAATGTACCCTTAGCTATCATCCTGGGAAGACCAATGTGGTTACAGATGCTTTGAGTAGAAAGTCGTGTGGTGAATTTAGTGGTTGGCAAGTAAATGGAAGATGATGGATGCACTTGGATGGGTTGGAGGAGATGGATCATAGCCATGCCTGTTTAACCTTGTGGCTCAACCTACCCGCCAACATAGGGATGTTGAGTTGCAATGCTTAGATCCTAACTTAGAGTCGATTCAAGCTCAATTGGAAAATGGGGAAGTAGTTGAAGGTTGGTCTTTGAGGAATGGAGCACTGAGATATGGGCAAAATCTATGTGTACCAGATGATTCGTCCCTAAAGAAGGAGATACTTGGAGAGTGTCATCGCTCTAAGTTTGTTATCCACCCCAGTGGCACAAAAATGTATAGAGACATGAAACGTCAATATTGGTGGAAGGGAATAAAGAAGGATGTGGCAAGGTTCAAAGCACAATGTGCACAGTGTTAGCAAGTGAAGGTGGAGCATCAAAAACCCGGAGGATTACTGCAGTCCTTACCTATCCCAGAGTGGAAGTGGGATCACATCACCATGAATTTTGTGTCTGGTTTTCCGCGGACTTCGCGAGGGCATAATGTCGTATGAGTCATTGTGTGACGAACTAAATTTTCGGGGGTCCTTTATTCATCGTTGATAACCCATCAACCCGCGGAAGTATCCATGATTGTCGCACAACCGGACACCACATCAATAGCATACCCTTAACCGGTATTATAAAAGAAAAACGGAGTATAGTTACTTTTAATCAGATGACCCATCCGAGGTCCAACGTACCACCATTGGTAGTCCATTGTTGTCCATTTGTAACATTTAAAGCAAGGAAACAATAGCCCAAAATCTTGGCAAAACAATATTAAAATTTCAGAAATTTTGGAGGACGTACCGGTACGGTATGCCCACTGGACATCAACGTACCGGCACGCTCTGCCTTCTGGCTGTCGACGTACCGATACGCTGTTCCGGTACGGTTTTGCCACTTTTGCCTTTTTCCTTTGTTTTTCATTTCCAATCCATTCAAATCCATTCCAAACTCATCCAACCCATGCATAATGAAAGTCTTCATAATATACAAGATTAAAAGCAACTCTATTACACTTAATTCCATAATTTTACATGTCAAAGACTAAGTTTTCATAAATGTTTTACAAAAACTCAAACAAAGCCACATTCCGGCTTCCTTCATCCACGGGGCTCGAATTGGGAGCCATCCACCGGCGTGTATTCCGCACCAGAAATGTTTTTCCTACGAAGGGTGAGCCACGCTCAATAGAGTATCTCCTAAAGAGGCTACTTCCAACCTATATGCATATGAAATGTTCACATTCCAACAAACCAACAATTCTCAACATTCCAATTTAGAATATGCATTCCATGTTGGAATCTACCATGTCATGCCATGAAATGAGATGAGACTCACTCACGCACATCATCTCGAGCCCTTCCCAGCTCCTCAACACATGCAAGTGCCAATGTGTATGAATCCTTCATTTATGTTGCACATCAAATGACACATCAATCTAGGGTCTTTATAGAGGTGGATGTTCATGGACTCACACCAGGGGTCACCCAACCCACACAGAATTTACGGACTTCCACCGAGGGTTCCGCGTACACCCACACACTTCATGGGCCAAGCCAAGGGAGTGCGTATCCCAATCACCGAGCCTTGCACCCGAGGGATCTTCTAGCCCTTCTTGCTACCCCAACCCTATCAACCATGCAAACCGTGCAACTCGGCTAGGTTTTCAACCAAGCTCCCTCGAGCCCACCAGTCATCCACCAAATGTGGTGTTGACAACAACCATGCACCCACACCCACATGTGCAATGTTCTCGTGCATAATGCAATGTAATGCCTCATTGAAACATGATACAAAGTTCAATATGCTATGAATGACATATAAACTATTTTAACACATTTCACATATTCCATGGCGAAATTATATCATAGCATATAATTCCCATAACACAATTTTCCAAGCATGTTATCACATAATCATGCTATCAACACTTTAAATTCTCAAGGCATATATATAAACACATAACATGCCCACAACCTCATATAACACAAGAATCACATTGGGTATATCTCACATATCCAATTCTAGGAATCACATTTAGCAACTTCTAATTACTAATCCAAACTAGGATTTATCTTTACTCCTTTCAATACCCATTTCACCCAATTTACAACAATATGCAAGTGATATATACATTCTATCAACCTACCCATTTCACAAGACATACAAGGCTAGGAATAAACCTAAGTAGGACGGAACCCTACCTCTTGAAGCGTAAGGAACGACCGTAGGAAACTTTCAAGACCCGATTCAAGCCCAAAGCCCTAGCTGATTAGCACTTAAAATTAGCATATTACTATGTCGTTTTAAGACTAATTGTACTTTGATGGAGTTTAAGTGATGTCATTTCAGGCCCTAAACTGAACAAGGACCCAAGAACAACAAGAACCACACTTGGATGCAACACCAGCACATTAGAGCCCAAAATTGGAGAAGCTTGGAGCACAGCCAGAACGTTCGAACGCCAACTCACGTTCGAACGTCCACATTACATTGTAGCAGACTCAACTGCTAAGAGAAGGCATGTTGCAGTTAGGAAAGAAGATTGAAGCTCTGAAGCACTTGAGTGTCACGTTCGAACGCCAACTCACGTTCGAACGTGCACTTGAGTTGATTGAAGACCAGACTACTGCATAGAGTTGGAACTGAACTTCACAAAAGACCAACAGACCACTCGAGTGAAAGGGTCAGAACACATCTGGCGTTCGAACGCCCTTAGTGCAAAAACAGAAGAAACGTTCGAACCGCAGTCAACGTTCGAACGCCCTTAGTGCAAAAACGGAAACAACGTTCGAACGCCAACTCACGTTCGAACGTTCTCCACAGACTGGCAGCAGAGTGGTTGCCTTTTCACTTGGACTTGGGCGGTAAACACTATTCCTTCACCTCCTCTTGTCTCCTCCTCTTGCCTATAAATACTCCCCTTGTTGGAGAGCTAAGGGAGCCAAGTAGGAAAGTTGATGGAGGCTTAGACTCCCACTCACATTGTAGATTTAGCTTATTTTCCTTGTATGAAGTCTTTATCTTAGAGATTAGTTTGGCTTTAGTCCAACATCTCTTGCTTGTTATAAAAGTAGTTTTATGCTTATGCTTATGCTTATGCTTTCATTTTACATGCATAGAAGAGAGATAGTTCATCTTTTGGTTGAGGAAGCAACCCTCCAATTCTTGGTTAAGGAAGCCACCCTCCAAATGTGACTAGCTTTCTTCTACTTTTATTGTTCATGCATTTCACTTCCATTGCTTGAGCTTCTTTCTTTCTTAGAAGAGTGAAACTCTTCCACTTTTCTAGAGCTTTACCAAAGCCGTGAAGGGTGGAACGTGATTCACCCATTCTTTGTTAAAGATTGGCTCCGTGTTTGTTGTTACTTTATCTTTTAAGTTCTCTACTTGGAGAGATGAGCATCACTCACTTTTCTAGCTTTACCCAAGCCATGAAGAGTGAGTAGTTTCTCATTCACTCTTTAGTAAGAGGAGAAGGGCATGTATAAGTTATCCGGGAATCATATTTGTGCATTGTTTTTATGCTTAACGTTTATTTCTTCTTGTTATTGGATGATTGATTGCATCTAGCAAAGCTAAGGTACTTTGTATAACTGTGGGCTCTTTCTATGACACGGATGACTCTTGCATAGAAAGACTCATCAGTTCAAGGCAAGTACCCCGGCTAGATCCTCATGAATACCCTTCAATCCTCCCCCTTATTGTACTTCATTTAAAGAATGGAATATTAATATCATGATTGGATGTCTTGTAGAAACACTTGCTTGTTTGTAGACGGGTTAAGTCTCGGCACAGGCAATTCTTGTAAACTTCTAGAAAGACATCGGAATCATGTTCTTAATTCTCACAATCCATCTTTATCTTCCGATTAACTTGTTGTTGACACGGGAGTTAATTGAGTTATCAAGCACAATTATGACAAACCGGATAACTAACTACATGTCCAGATCCTTGCACTAAAGAGTGACTCTTTTTAATTAGCACTTATCTCCTGTTTTGTTAAGAAAATCCTCTTGGAAAGAATCTTATATTCTGTCCAGGAAAACTCATATCTCACAGCAAATCTCAAGGGTTTCAATCAATAGGTCTCTACCACTGCTTACCTCAGAAATATCAACAAAAGTTCCCTGTGGATTCGACTCCGGACTCAAACCGGATTATTACTACAGCTTGACCGCCTGCACTTGGGTGTACACATTTCGGATCAAGAACAAGTTTTTGGCGCCGTTGTCGGGGAACCTTTAAAAGATGTTTTAAGGTGAAAGGTAAAAAGACCTTCAACGTTGTGTATATTCTTTGGTTTACTGTAAATAACTTTGTTTTATTTTCTTTATGACTGAGGGCACTCCTCGCTTCCAAAATTTACCGGCAGAATCGTGTGAGTCCGTGAATCAGCCTGAACCAAATTCACCTAGATCAGTAGCAGACTCTTATGAGGGTAGTATGGCAAATAATGAAAGAAATGGAGAAGTCCCTATGAGAGAGGAGGAGGTCCCTAACATCCGAACTTTGCGGGATTACTTAAATCCCACAAGAAACAGTGTCCCCTCTTATTTTATTTTTCCTGAAAATGCTCCCCTCTTTACTGTAAAGCCGGGGACAGTGCAGTTATTACCCGTGTTTCATGGATTGGATGCAGAAAATCCATATCTGCATATAAAAGATTTTGAGGAAGTGTGTGGAACATTTCAAGACAATTCTGAGTTGGCCAAGATGAAACTGTTTTCTTTCTCTTTGAGGGATAGAGCCAAACAATGGTTAAATTCTTTAAAAGCTTTTTCAATACCCAACTGGCAAGCATTACAAAATGAATTTTTTAGAAAAAAAATTTCCTCTACACCGCACAAATGCACTAAAAAGGCAAATCATGAATTTTGCGGTTAAAGAAGGAGAAACTTTTTATCAAAGTTGGGAGAGATTCAAAGATCTGCTCCAATCCTGCCCATATCATGCTTTTGAAAATTGGACTTTGGTAGGATTTTTCTATGACTCCTTACCCTCTAGACTACGTCAGTTTGTCGAAATGATGGCCCAAGGAGAATTCATGAGAAAAAGTCCGGAGGAGGCATTCAATTTTTTCGACACCATATCTGACAGTTCTCAGATGTGGGACTCAGCCTCCCCTACCACTGTAGAAGCCAGACCATCTACTTCCCAAGGAGGAAAATATGTCTTGAGAGATGATGATGACTTGAGAGCAAAAATGTCCACATTGTCTCGAAAGCTTGAAGCTTTAGAGATGAAGAAAGTCCATCAAGTCGATGTTAGCCCTTCCACCGAGCAAGTGTGTGGAATCTGTGCGCTAACAGGACACCCTACTGGGGAGTGTCCCACCATCCCAGCATTCAAAGAAGTCTTGTTGGAACAAACACATGCAGTTTCCAACTTCAACAAGCCCTACTCCAACCCATATTCTGAAACATACAATCCAGGGTGGCGAAACCACCCTAACTTCAGTTGGAAGAACACACAACCAATACCCATGAACCAACAACAAGGGCCATACCCACCACCCCAAGGACCTCCTGCATATCAACCATATCAACCACCACAAAAGAGGAACCTTGAGGACACACTGAATCAGTTCATGCAAAGCCAAATGAATTATAACAATAATTGCACACAAGCTTTCACTGATTTCAAAACCCAGACCACTCAATCTTTTGAGGATCTTAAAAGCCACATCCAAAAGTTGACTCAATCCATGGTCATACACGAAAAGGGCAAGTTTCCTGCCCAACCAAAGCAACCACAAGGCCAATTCCATGTAGGGAACCCTTCAACAACAGGAAACATCCAAAACCAAGCCCAAGTTGTCACGACACTAAGAAGTGGCAAGGTGATTGACAACACAATTAGAGACATACTCATTCCCAAGCCAAGACCTGAGTCAAGCCCAGCCAATCCATCATCTGAACCTGAACCAATTGAGACTGAACTTGAGAAAGACCCTGAGCCTGTGATTGAACAAGAGCCAGAACCTCTTGAGAAAAGGGAACCTTTGTATCCCATTCTGGCTCCGTTTCCTCATCGACTCAAAACCAAACAGAAAGTGAAAAATCAGCCTAAAATTTATGAGCTTTTTAAGCAAGTAAATATCAACATCCCACTTCTGGATGCAATCAAACAAGTTCCGTCTTATGCCAAGTTTATAAAAGACTTGTGCACAGTCAAGAGAAGCCAGAATGTCCAAAAGAGAGCTTTCCTAACGGAACAAGCTAGTGCTCTTCTTCAACATAAAACCCTTCCAAAATACAAAGACCCAGGGTGTCCGACTGTCTCATGTATCATTGGGAACTTCAGGATTGAACAAGCTTTGTTAGACCTTGGAGCCAGCGTTAATTTGCTACCCTACTCTGTCTATCAGCAGTTGGGTTTGGGTGAACTTAAACCCACTTGTGTCACACTCTAGTTGGCCGACAGATCTGTCAAAACCCCTAGAGGGATTGTTGAAGATGTGCTTGTCCAAGTAGATAGTTTTGTCTTCCCTGTTGACTTCATTGTTCTGGATACTCAACCAGCAATAAATTCAGAGAACCAAATTCCCGTCATTCTTGGTCGGCCATTCCTAGCAACTTCCAATGCCTTAATCAATTGCAGGAATGGAGTCATGAAATTAACTTTTGGGAATATGACTCTCGAACTGAACATTTTCAATATTGCTAAACATCTAGAAGAAGAAAAGGAAGAAAGGGAAGTAAACTCCATAGAATCTTTGATACAGGAACATCTGGATGATACATTCTGTGAGGATCCTACTGAATCATCTATGTTAGAACTCATCTCATCAGAAACAACAGATGATGACCCAAATCCACCAAGTGGCCCTACTCATACTGTTGAGACATGGGCACCCAAATTCGAAGAAATTTCACCAAGTGGCACAAAGCCAGTCTCATCAAGTGTTAGCCCACCAAAGCCTGAATTGAAACCTCTCCCATTTGACCTCAAATATGCATTTTTAGGAGAGAATGAGTCATACCCAGTGGTAATTTCATCTAAACTCACAGACTTACAAGAATCTAAACTGGTTGAAGTTCTTCGAAGTCATAAAAGCACCATTGGATGGACCATCGCTGACTTGAAAGGTATAAGCCCGTTAATCTGCAATCATGCCATATACCTTGAAGAGGATTCAAAACCCTCTCGTCAAATGCAACGACGACTAAACCCTCACATGAAGGAAGTTGTGAGAAATGAGGTACTCAAACTCTTAGATGCAGGGATAATCTTCCCTATCTCATATAGTAAATGAGTTAGTCCAACCCAAGTTGTGCCAAAAAAATCTGGGGTCACTGTGGTCAAACTTTGAATGATGCTCAAATGAATTATTCGACAACTGAGAAAGAATTGCTTGCTGTAGTTTTTGCACTGGAAATATTCTGTTATTATCTTGTTGGTTCTTCTGTTAATGTATTCATTGACCATGCAGCCCTAAAATCTTTGCTCACAAAGAAGGACGCCAAACCAAGACTTTTGAGATGGATACTTTTGCTCCAAGAGTTTGATCTTGTCATCAAGGACAAGAAAGGTGTCGACAATGTGGTGGCAGATCATCTGTCCAGACTAACCTATGAATTTCAAGAGGATGGACTGCCAATCAATGAGAAATTCCCCGATGAACAACTGTTCATGATTGATAGGACACCATGGTATGCAGACATTGCTAACTTTCTTGCTACTGGTACACTCCCTCCATCCTTTACCATGTTGGACAAAAAGAAATTTCTGAGGGAGGTTCGTAACTTCTTTTGGGAGGATCCTTACGTATTCAAGTACTGTAAAGATCAAATCATAAGACGTTGCATCCCTGCTCATGAAAGTAGCCAGGTAATAACATTTTGTCATTCTGAAGCATGCAGTGGCCACTTTTCATCAAGAAAAACAGCTGCAAAAATATTGCAGTGTGGATTTTACTGGCCCACACTTTTCAAAGATGTCTATGCCTTTTTTTTAACTTGTGATAGGTGTCAAAGGTTGGGAAACATTTCTAAAAGAAATATGATGCCCTTAAACCCCATTCTGGTAATTGAAATTTTTGACTGTTGGGACATCGATTTTATGGGACCATTTCCCCTTCCTTTGGCTATCTGTACATTTTAGTGGCTGTAGACTATGTATCCAAATGGATTGAAGCAATTCCATGCCGAAACAATGATCACAAAACAGTGATCAAATTTTTGAAAGAAAATATTTTGTCCCGGTTTGGAATTCCGAAATCAATCATAAGCGATGGGGGTGCTCATTTTTGCAATCGTCCTTTCTGGAATTTAATGAAAAAATACTTGATTTTTCACAAAATTGTAACCCCTTATCACCCACAGACCAGTGGACAAGCTAAGTTAGCTAATCAGGAGATCAAATTAATTTTGGAAAAAACGGTGAATCCAGATCGCAAAGATTGGTCGTTAAGACTAACTGATGCGCTCTGGGCATACCGTACTGCTTTTAAAACAATTTTAGACATGCCTCCTTACCAATTAATCTATGGAAAGCCATGTCACTTGCCTGTCGAATTGGAACATAGGGCATACTGGGCCATTAAAACAATGAATTTTGACTTGGACAAGGCTGGTCTAGCAAGGAAACTTCAGATAAATGAATTGGAGGAATTGAGAAATGAAGCATATGAAAATGCTAAGATTGCTAAAACCAGGATGAAAATTCTTCATGACAAACACATTGTGCGGAAATCTTTTGAGCCGTCTCAAAAAGTCTTGCTATTTAATTCAAGACTCCGCCTCTTTCCTAGTAAGTTGAAATCAAGATGGACTGGGTCTTACATTGTCAAAAAGGTGTTTGAACATGGAGCTGTTGAAGTGGAAAACCCAGCAAATGGTAATAGTTTTACTGTTAATGGTCAGCGGTTAAAACCATTTTTAGAGGATTTTGTTAAAAATGTGAAAACCATTCTTTTAATGGAACCAGAGTACTCCACCGAAATTCGCGCCTGCCGACACTCCAGTGGATCGGGTCAGGAAAAATCTACTCCAACCCGACCCACTGGGGCGCCTTTATAAGGCACCCACTTTTTCTCCCAGCCGCCGCAGTTGCCCCCCCCCCATTTCTTACTCTTCTTCTTCTTCTTCTTCCTTCTGTTCGTCTTCGAGTTCTCTGTTATCCGAGAAACCACCCATGACCACACACTCCACAAACATGATATTTTGCTTCATGTTTTGCATTTTAATCTTATATTTGCTCATGGGTGTTCTTCTTTTATTCGCACTCACACATAAGAATTTTCAGCCTACCCGAAATCCAGATCTGTGCACAGATGAGTAATTTTTGTGTTTTTATTTGTAGGTCTCAGCGGGTGAACAAATCTCTACCATTCAACTTCGTCTCCACAATCCATGAACCGGTAAATTCGAAACATTGGGGACAATGTTCAGTTTAGGTTGGGGGGGTATGATCAGTTCATCAGTTCATTAGTTCATATCTTCGTAAATTTTTAAAATTTTTTATATTGTCGTTGTTGATCATGTTTGAACATTGATTGTATAAATTGATGATTATGCTTATGAATCAGCTTCAATCGTCTTTGTGACTGGCAGACGTTAAAGAACCAGATACTGAGTCTTAAAACTTAGCAATCATGGATGTAAAACTTGTTTGGTTTAGCCTAGGAGTTTTACGTACTTTTCCATCTGATGTACATACTATGATCATGAGAAAAGGAAGATTAGTAAGGAAGGTTGAAATCCAAGAAAAACAAGCGAAACCCCTCTGTGGCAGAGGCAGCTTTGCCAAATGCCGTCGTGCCAAAAGGCTTGGTGCCTGTAAACAGTGTGGCAGAGTCTTTCACGAAAAAAGGTACAACCAGTGTTCTGAACCAATTTCCGGTCGCGCACTTGATCGATTAGACTGGATAGTGAATGGGTTGAGTAAGGATTACCCTGATACGCCATGTTATTCCAGTACTTTGCTTAACCGGTTTGTGAGAGAGGAAGTTGGGAGAGTTACTGGTTGTCTATTCTACACAGACACAGAGGGAGACTCGGATTAGATAATTTTCTGTAGGAAATGTGTACTTTTGTTGTGGGAGTGAAAGCCAAAGGTCCGAATTTGTTGTAAAAAGTGTAAAAATCATTTTGTATAAATTCTTTTGACTGAAATGAAAATATGGGCCGAGTAAGGAATGCCCCAGAATACCAACCTGAAGCGTGGGTAGGGGCTTATCTTGAGACGACATAGGTTTTTGATTTAAAATTATGTGTTTAGCCTTCTTAGATTGTGTACAGTGTAGTGAAGAAATTTTTTTTTTTTTTATTCAACGTTCGAACGCCATTTTACGTTCGAACATCAACTGCTTACAGTACTCAGCCTCTGATGAAGCTTATGATGAAACGTAAAAGTACTGGGATCTCTATCCGTTCCAACGCCAATAGACTGTTCAAACGAGATTAACGTTCGAACGCCAATAGAACGTTCGAACGTTAGATGCTTACAGTACTTTAGCCTCTGACAGAAACTCAAAAGTACTGAGAGCTCACCACGTTCGAACGCCAAATCACGTTCGAACGATTTGTTTAAATCCTTCTAGACACGTTCGAACATTATCAACGTTCGAACGTTACGACTCAGGCTATAAAAGTCTGGTTCGTCATCTTCATTTCAAAACCCTCCAAAACCTCTGAAAACCCAAAAAACCCTTGGAGACTCTTCACTAGCCAGACCCCAAAACCCCAACCATTCTCCATTTTCACCAAAAATCAACCCTCCCAAGACATTTGCCACTTCAAGAAGATCCATTTTCACAAAGAAATCAAAGATTTCAAAACCCTCCAATTCAAAAACTGAAAAATGCCAAGAGTCAAGCTTCCTGCCAGGAGGAACCCAAACACCCAAGAGCCTAATTTTGTCGAAGAAGTGGTGGAGGTGAGAGAATGAATGCCACCACTCACAAGGAGATACGACAAGAATTGATTCCCCACAGCTTTGAAAGCTGACAGGTACGAAAACTTTTTCCAAAAACAGGTTGTGGTATGTGAAAGGGATGTGGTGTTGACTGACTTTGCTGAATTGGGGATAATGGCGGAGATGGAAAAGAGGGGTTGGGTTTTGTTTTTTAGAAACGGCGGAGAAGCCGTGATTGATTTGGTGAGGGAGTTTTACTCCAACGCCGAATTAATCAATGGAGCATTGAGAAGTTATGTGAGGGGGATCCCCCATCGAGGTGGATGAGGATTACATAAGGGAGATTAGGCAAGAAGTGCCTTGAGTTCCAAATCCCGCTTATCCCCCAAGGAAGAATGTGGCGATGAATGAAGTGGGGAAGGAACTGACTGGAGTACCCAATTTTTCGTGGACTGAGAAGAAATTTTTTAGACAAGGGGAGCTAAGTGACAAATACAAAATGTTAAACTTGATTACGGTGTCAAATTTTGCTCCAATAGGAAGAAAATATGAAGTTTTACCTGACATGGCCCGGTTGTTGTATGCGATTGGAAAAGGGCAAAGCATTGATCTCCCCTCCCTAATTTTGACAGAAATGAAAAAGGGGTGTGATGTGAAGAGGAATTCGCTTCCCTTCGGCACCCTAGTGACAGAACTGTGCAAAGACCATGGGGTGAGGGTGAAGCCAGAAATGGAAATTCAAAAGCCGATGGGGCCACTGAACAAGGCTTCCTTTCGGAGGAGCCAAAGTCATAGTGAGAAAGAGATGCCACCCACCCACCCAGGAGATGCAACCCACCCAGGGAGTAGACGAGGTACAAGAGGAACTTGATGCAGAGGAGGAGAGAGAGATGGAGGTAGAGAGAGATCAGCCACCAGAGGCACCAGCACCAGCACCAGCACCCGACGCTCCTTACGGGACATCATGCTTAGCATTGAAGCTAAGCAGGATGAGATCCTTAGGCTTATGAGGGGTGGACATGGTGGACAGGGTGGACATGCAGAATAGTGAGAAAGAGAGGGATTTCTGTTGTTGATAATTTTTGTGTGTTTATTGCGTCTTTTTATAAGTTTCTTCTTTGGTAGTTGTTAAAGATATTGTAAGTTTTTGTGATTGTGATTGTGGATGAATTGAATCATTAAGGTTGATGCTAAGCAATGATATCTTGAGATATGAATGGTTCAACTCCTCACTTTTATTTGTTTTAAATGCATTTGTAGATTTAGCATAAAATTAAAATGTGATGGAACAAATGTGGATGTTAAGAATGCATGATAAGTAAATATGCACATGATCGGTTTGACACCTCAATTTATCAACCGAGACTTAAAACCACATTTCTTGAAAAAATTGGTATTCTCTCTATACTTAAATTGTCATATGTGCATCGATATTTGTTATTTTAAAGGTACAGGAAGATCTGACTCGAAAATGGAATTGGTATATAACCAATACCCCCTGAAAAACCCGACATACACAGTGGAGATAACAAAGAACACCAGGGTGAGTTTCGAACCTAACGATGCTTTCGAGAGACAATCAATGTTTACTCAAGTAAATTCTTTTCACTCTCAATTTTTGAATGATCTCATTAACCTTGCTTTGATTGACGCACTTAAAAGTGATCTATTGACATATCCCACAAGGAACCATCGCATACGACACATACATGTGCACATACTTGAGAAATGATCTTAGGCCATCTTTGATATAATATTGAGCCTTAGACCTTTCTTTGACAAAATTTATCCCTTGTTAGCCATGTTTGAGCCATCAATGTATGAATTTTTCTTTGATAAACCTATATGATTACCAATCCACAGGAAAACATACTTGACATACCTTGGCTATCTAATTTTCTTACATCCTCTTTGTAATATGATACAGAAAAAGGAAAAGAAAAAGAAGCATTCGAGATTATCATCCAAGAAGAGTTTATTAGAACAATTGAAACAAAACAGAGGCAGAAAGGCAAGACAATGCCAAGAAAGAAGAAAAATGAGAAAAAAAATGAAAGAAAGACATAATCTCGGGGCAAAAATATTAAAAAGCTAGAAAGAGGTGTGCTACACTACATAAATAGAGGATAGCTCTTGAACACTTTTGACATCATTTCGTTAGCCACTGACCTCTGGCCTCATTACAACCTATGAAAAGCCCTAATTGATCTCAAGCCTGTTGCATGCATATGTCGTCAATAAAAACTGGGTATGGTAAATGGTATTACTGTCTATTGCGTCAATATCCTTTCATGAGATTATGCCAAACATGATTTATTGCTTCCTTAAACTAGCGCTCCCTTTCTAATTGTACATGTGATCTTTCGATTGGCCATCTTCTGATCACATGATCTGTGAGAAACAAGTCACTATAATCAGAGTGAACTTTTGCTGAGGGTATACTACGTGAGGTTTGTGAAATCGAAACTATCCATGGAAGGTGGTAAAAGGGAGTATTTGTTATATAACAATTCCTGTTGCTTGAATGATCATTCCTACTGCATTGAGAATTTCAAATACCAATGTAACAAATGATAATTTTTGCATAGAATGAATACCTGTGAAATAAGGACGTGTGATATATAAGTCAAAATTGAGAATCTGGTGTCCCAACGACCATGATGCTAATTTACTTTAATCAGCACTCTTCTATGCACATCTATTCGACAGAAGTTTGTGGGTAGCTTCCCTGAAAACCCTCACGAGACAACACTCGTCCGCTAGGGTAAACCTAGTGGTTCAACGGCTTGTTGCATAAGCTAAATGCAACCGGATGACCTACGAAAATGGCATTAGGAGTAGATTTTTCTCTTTTTTATATTACTAGAGACTAGCAATATTTAAGTTGGGGAGTGTGATTAGCACTTAAAATTAGCATATTACTATGCCGTTTTAAGACTAATTGTACTTTGATGGAGTTTAAGTGATGTCATTTCAGGCCCTAAACTGAACAAGGACCCAAGAACAACAACAACCACACTTGGATGCAACACCAGCACATTAGAGCCCAAAATTGGAGAAGCTTGGAGCACAGCCAGAACGTTCGAACGCCAACTCACGTTCGAACGTCCACATTACACTGTAGCAGACTCAACTGCTAAGAGAAGGCGTGTTGCAGTTAGGAAAGAAGACTGAAGCTCTGAAGCACTTGAGTGTCACGTTCGAACGCCAACTCACATTCGAACGTGCACTTGAGTTGATTGAAGACCAGACTACTGCATAGAGTTGGAACTGAACTTCACAGAAGACCAACAGACCACTCGAGTGAAGGGGTCAGAACACATCTGGCGTTCGAACGCCCTTAGTGCAAAAACAGAAGAAACGTTCGAACGGCAGTCAACGTTCGAACGCCCTTAGTGCAAAAACGGAAACAACGTTCGAACGCCAACTCACGTTCGAACGTTCTCCACAGACTGGCAGCAGAGTGGTTGGCTTTTCACTTGGACTTGGGTGGTAAACACTATTCCTTCACCTCCTCTTGTCTCCTCCTCTTGCCTATAAATACTCCCCTTGTTGGAGAGCTAAGGGAGCCAAGTAGGAAAGTTGATGGAGGCTTAGACTCCCACTCACATTGTAGATTTAGCTTATTTTCCTTGTATGAATTCTTTATCTTAGAGATTAGTTTGGCTTTAGTCCAACAGCTCTTGCTTGTTATAAAAGTAGTTTTATGCTTATGCTTATGCTTATGCTTTCATTTTACATGCATAGAAGAGAGATAGTTCATCTTTTGGTTGAGGAAGCAACCCTCCAATTCTTGGTTAAGGAAGCCACCCTCCAAATGTGACTAGCTTTCTTCTACTTTTATTGTTCATGCATTTCACTTCCATTGCTTGAGCTTCTTTCTTTCTTAGAAGAGTGAAACTCTTCCACTTTTCTAGAGCTTTACCAAAGCCGTGAAGGGTGGAACGTGATTCACCCATTCTTTGTTAAAGATTGGCTCCGTGTTTGTTGTTACTTTATCTTTTAAGTTCTCTACTTGGAGGGATGAGCATCACTCACTTTTCTAGCTTTACCCAAGCCATAAAGAGTGAGTAGTTTCTCATTCACTCTTTAGTAAGAGGAGAATGGCATGTATAAGTTATCCGGGAATCATATTTGTGCATTGTTTTTATGCTTAACGTTTATTTCTTCTTGTTATTGGATGATTGATTGCATCTAGCAAAGCTAAGGTACTTTGTATAACTGTGGGCTCTTTCTATGACACGGATGACTCTTGCATAGAAAGACTCATCAGTTCAAGGCAAGTACCCCGGCTAGATCCTCATGAATACCCTTCAATCCTCCCCCTTATTGTACTTCATTTAAAGAATGAAATATTAATATCATGATTGGATGTCTTGTAGAAACACTTGCTTGTTTGTAGACGGGTTAAGTCTCGGCACAGGCAATTCTTGTAAACTTCTAGAAAGACATCGGAATCATGTTCTTAATTCTCACAATCCATCTTTATCTTCCAATTAACTTGCTGTTGACACGGGAGTTAATTGAGTTATCAAGCACAATTATGACAAACCGGATAACTAACTACATGTCCAGATCCTTGCACTAAAGAGTGACTCTTTTTAATTAACACTTATCTCCTGTTTTGTTAAGAAAATCCTCTTGGAAAGAATCTTATATTCTGTCCAGGAAAACTCATATCTCACAGCAAATCTCAAGGGTTATAATCAATAGGTCTCTACCACTGCTTACCTCAGAAATATCAACAAAAGTTCCCTTTGGATTCGACTCCGGACTCAAACCGGATTATTACTACAGCTTGACCGCCTGCACTTGGGTGTACACATTTCGGATCAAGAACAAGTTTTTGGCACCGTTGCCGGGGAACCTTTAAAAGGTGTTTTAAGGTGAAAGGTAAAAAGACCTTCAACGTTGTGTATATTCTTTGGTTTACTGTAAATAACTTTGTTTTATTTTCTTTATGACTGAGGGCACTCCTCGCTTCCAAAATTTGCCGGCAGAATCGTGTGAGTCCGTGAATCAGCCTGAACCAAATTCACCTAGATCAGTAGTAGACTCTTATGAGGGTAGTATGACAAATAATGAAAGAAATGGAGAAGTCTCTATGAGAGAGGAGGAGGTCCCTAACATCCGAACTTTGCGGGATTACTTAAATCCCACAAGAAACAGTGTCCCCTCTTGTTTTATTTTTCCTGAAAATGCTCCCCTCTTTACTGTAAAGCCGGGGACAGTGCAGTTATTACCCGTGTTTCATGGATTGGATGCAGAAAATCCATATCTGCATATAAAAGATTTTGAGGAAGTGTGTGGAACATTTCAAGACAATTCTAAGTTGGCCTAGATGAAACTGTTTTCTTTCTCTTTGAGGGATAGAGCCAAACAATGGTTAAATTCTTTAAAAGCTTTTTCAATACCCAACTGGCTAGCATTACAAAATGAATTTTTTAGAAAAAAAATTTCCTCTACACCGCACAAATGCACTAAAAAGGCAAATCATGAATTTTGCGGTTAAAGAAGGAGAAACTTTTTATCAAAGTTGGGAGAGATTCAAAGATCTGCTCCAATCCTGCCCACATCATGCTTTTGAAAATTAGATTTTGGTAGGATTTTTCTATGACTCCTTACCCTCTAGACTACGTCAGTTTGTCGAAATGATGGCCCAAGGAGAATTCATGGGAAAAAGTCCGGAGGAGGCATTCAATTTTTTCGACACCATATCTGACAGTTCTCAGATGTGGGACTCAGCCTCCCCTACCACTGTAGAAGCCAGACCATCTACTTCCCAAGGAGGAAAATATGTCTTGAGAGATGATGATGACTTGAGAGCAAAAATGTCCACATTGTCTCGAAAGCTTGAAGCTTTAGAGATGAAGAAAGTCCATCAAGTTGATGTTAGCCCTTCCACCGAGCAAGTGTGTGGAATCTGTGCGCTAATAGGACACCCTACTGGGGAGTGTCCCACCATCCCAGCATTCAAAGAAGTCTTGTTGGAATAAACACATGCAGTTTCCAACTTCAACAAGCCCTACTCCAACCCATATTCTGAAACATACAATCCAGGGTGGCGAAACCACCCTAACTTCAGTTGGAAGAACACACAACCAATACCCATGAACCAACAACAAGGGCCATACCCACCACCCCAAGGACCTCTTCCATATCAACCATATCAACCACCACAAAAGAGGAACCTTGAGGACACACTGAATCAGTTCATGCAAAGCCAAATGAATTATAACAATAATTCCACACAGGCTTTCACTGATTTCAAAACCCAGACCACTCAATCTTTTGAGAATCTTAAAAGCCACATCAAAAAGTTGACTCAATCCATGGTCATACACGAAAAGGGCAAGTTTCCTGCCCAACCAAAGCAACCACAAGGCCAATTCCATGTAGGGAACCCTTCAACAACAGGAAACACCCAAGACCAAGCCCAAGTTGTCACGACACTAAGAAGTGGCAAGGTGATTGACAACACAATCAGAGACATACTCATTCCCAAGCCAAGACCTGAGTCAAGCCCAGCCAATCCATCATCTGAACCTGAACCAATTGAGACTGAACTTGAGAAAGACCCTGAGCCTGTGATTGAACAAGAGCTAGAACCTCTTGAGAAAAGGGAACCTTCGTATCCCATTCCGGCTCCGTTTCCTCATCGACTCAAAACCAAACAGAAAGTGAAAAATCAGCCTGAAATTTATGAGCTTTTTAAGCAAGTAAATATCAACATCCCACTTCTGGATGCAATCAAACAAGTTCCGTCTTATGCCAAGTTTATAAAAGACTTGTACACAGTCAAGAGAAGCCAGAATGTCCAAAAAAGAGTTTCCTAACGGAACAAGCTAGTGCTCTTCTTCAACATAAAACCCTTCCAAAATACAAAGACCCAGGGTGTCCGACTGTCTCATGTATCATTGGGAACTTCAGGATTGAACAAGCTTTGTTAGACCTTGGAGCTAGCGTTAATTTGCTACCCTACTCTGTCTATCAGCAGTTGGGTTTGGGTGAACTTAAACCCACTTCTGTCACACTTTAGTTAGCCGACAGATCTGTCAAACCCCCCAGAGGGATTGTTGAAGATGTGCTTGTCCAAGTAGATAGTTTTGTCTTCCCTGTTGACTTCATTATTCTGGATTGAACAAGCTTTGTTATGGGCTCTTTCTATGACACGGATGACTCTTGCATAGAAAGACTCATCAGTTCAAGGCAAGTACCCCGGCTAGATCCTCATGACTACCCTTCAATCCTCCCCCTTATTGTACTTCATTTAAAGAATGAAATATTAATATCATGATTGGATGTCTTGTAGAAACACTTGCTTGTTTGTAGACGGGTTAAGTCTCGGCACAGGCAATTCTTGTAAACTTCTAGAAAGACATCGAAATCATGTTCTTAATTCTCACAATCCATCTTTATCTTCCGATTAACTTGCTGTTGACACAGGAGTTAATTGAGTTATCAAGCACAATTATGACAAACCGGATAACTAACTACATGTCCAGATCCTTGCACTAAAGAGTGACTCTTTTTAATTAGCATTTATCTCCTGTTTTGTTAAGAAAATCCTCTTGGAAAGAATCTTATATTCTGTCCAGGAAAACTCATATCTCACAGCAAATCTCAAGGGTTACAATCAATAGGTCTCTACCACTGCTTACCTCAGAAATATCAACAAAAGCTCCCTGTGGATTCAACTCCGGACTCAAACCGGATTATTACTACAGCTTGACCGCCTGCACTTGGGTATACACATTTCGGATCAAGCTCCCAAAATCCCGTCCTTGGAATCTCGCCCAAACCCGACCTCCTTGGTATGATTTTGTAGCCCTTGGAGAGGAGAACAACTTTCCCTCTTGGCTCGAGTTGATTTGAGCTCTCAATCTCCGTAGATCGTAGAGAGAAGGTGTGAAGAACCTAGCTCTTTCCCTCTCTTCTTTCTCACGTTGAACGGTTGAAGCAAAATGGGGAGAAATCTGATTTTCTCCCCTATTTATATCCTTTAAATACTTGGTCCACAAAGCGCCACACGGCCCTTCTTTCCCGGATCCGTTTTAACCCCAAAACGATTAAATTTCACTCCGGTTCAAGTTCAAAATATTTTTATTTTAATTTGCCGTCATTTATTTCCCAAAATTTAAAATTTTATTCAGAAATTCATTTTTGGGTCTCCCGAGGCCCGACCGTCTCGTAAAACGTGAAAAATTCGACTAACTCGAAATTTAACGAAATTTGACAGGGTAACTAGATTTTGCGAGACGAATCCAAAGGTGAGGTCCATTTCGTCATCCGAGCTCTAGAAAAATTCAGGTTTGCAACCTGCACCGTAGTGGTAAATTACCATTTTGCCATTTTTCACAAAAGTTCAAATTTACCTGGGTTTTACACATTGTAGATAGACTCACCAAGTCCGCTCATTTCTTAAGTATGAAGACCACTGAAACTTTAGAGACCTTGAGCAAGCTTTATATTTGTGAGATTGTTATATTACATGGAGTTCTACTCTCTATTGTGTCGGATCGTGATTCTCGTTTTATGGCGCAACTTTGGCAAAGTCTACAACGAGCTATGGGGACAGAGTTACACTTTAGCACTGCCTTTCATCCTCAAACGAATGGTCAATCCAAGAGGGTGATACAAATTTTAGAGGACATGTTACGAGCTTGTGTGTTGGACTTCAAGGGAAGTTGGAGTGATCATCTGTCGTTGGTGGAATTTTCATATAACAATAGTTTTCAATCTAGCATTGGCATGACATCTTATGAAGCATTATATGGGAGACCTTGTAGATCGCCCTTGTGTTTGGTGGAAGTGAGGGAGAGTAGTTTATTTGGTCCGGAGATAGTGAGAGAGACTATTGAAAAGGTACAATTAATTCAGGAATGATTACGCATAGCTCAAAGCCGACAGAAGAGTTATGCGGATAGGAGGAGGAGCCCATTGGAGTTTAAAAATGGTGACTATGTGTTCTTGAAGGTGTCACCCCGGAAAGGAGTACTTCGTTTTGGGAAAAATGGGAAGTTGGCTCCAAGGTACATTGGGCCTTTTGAGATAGTGAAACGAGTAGGGATGGTGGCATACAAGCTTGCTTTACCACCTCAGCTTTCAGGAGTTCATGACGTGTTCCACGTTTCCATGCTACGAAAATGTGAGCCCAACACATCACATATTCTTGATTGGCAAGACATCCAATTACAAGAGGATGTGAGCTACAATGAAGCGCCAATGCAAATTCTTGATAGGAGGGAACAAGTTCTACGCAACAAAGTTATCCCTCTTGTAAAGGTGTTATGGCAACACCATGGCATCGAAGAAGCTACATGGGAATTGGAGACCAATATGCAAGCACAATATCCACATCTTTTCAACCTTGGAGGTTAGTAACAAGTTTCGGGGACGAAACTTATTTTAAGGGGGGTAGATTGTGAGATCCCGTGTGTTATATAAATATAAATGATATTAACTTGCTAGTATTTTTAAAATGATTAAAATGATGAGAGAAACTTCGAATCGTTGTTAAATGAATAGTTGCGTAAGTTTGCAGTACGAGCGTATTAACTTTTGGGTCAAATTTAACTTTTTGGAGGTGTTTAAGGTTGTTAAGGGTAACTAAGTAAATATATTAATTTTTTTAGTTCAAAATAACATTACCATTGAATCCAGGAGGTCCGAAAACCTTGAAATATACGTTTATCTCATATAGCGATTCGGAGGGGTAAAATAGTAAATTTAGTGTTTCGAGTGTAAATTGACTTTAGTTTTGAGATAAATCATAAAACTAAATGTTTTAGGTTAAAATAACATTAAAAATGAATCCAGAACATCAAAAAACCTTAGGGTAGTCATAGGGATCAAATTGGAGATGTTTAGTGGCAAAACCGTAATTTCGGAGAAAAATATATTTTTTTGCCCCATGAATAGTAAAATTCGGGACTGCTGGGTTTAAAACCCCAATTTCAGCCCTTTTCTCCCATTATTTCATTCAAATCTCACCCAATACCTCTTAGAATCCTAAGAGAAGATTAAGGGAAAGAGAAAAGGGAAGAAGAAGGTCTCTAAAGCTTGGGTTTTGCTTGGAAATCCTAGGAACTTGGTTGAAATTCTTGATTCTTAGGTGGGATTTTTCTCTCTCTTGCATTTACATTGTGCATCTCATTTATTTTCTTTAGTTAAAGTTTACTATGTGTTTGATGGCAAAATACTTATTATAAACCTTGATTTATTGTTGAGTATGACATGAATTGTGAACCTACATGCATAAAAATGATTTTAGTGTTTTGGGTTTGAAACCCTAATTTGATTTTATTTATGGGTATTTGATTAAACCTATGATTTGGGGGTTTTGAAGTGTGTTATGATCTTGTACATAATATATATGACTTATTCTCTTGGAAATGAAAATGATTTTAGTGTTGTGGGTTTGAAACCCTAGTTTGATTTTAGTTATGGGTATTTGATTAAACCTATGATTTGGGGGTTTTGAAGTGTGTTATGATCTTGTACATAATATATATGATTTATTCTCTTGAAATTGGTTGTGTTGCTTTGAAAATGCAAATTTTGAGATTTGAGTCTACTATATGTTTGATAAAATGTCAAGGTTATGACATTGGTTTTCAAAAGGATTTTTGGATATATAAAATAATGATTTTTGAAAAATGTATGCTTGATACTGACAGGCAGAGGGTTAGTAGACAATTGGGGCCTATTGAGTAGGTTGCCAAGGTAGCTACTAGTCCTAAGGGGGATTGGTTATGGTTGTGGTTTCCGATGATGACCTATGTGGCATCACAAGTTGTTTCATATGCGTTCCCCTTGAAAAGCAAGAAGGGCGATGAGATCCTAGGGTGCAAGACCCAAAAGTTTCCCCGGGGATGGTTCATATGTGAACCGGTGTGATTGACTATATTGTCCGTATGCGAGGCATGCATCGTATTTGCTATGATGGCTTGACTTTAAATATATAAACCTTTAATTTATACCTTGTATATTTCTAATGATGAGGTGTTGGGGGATTTTTATAAATGTTTTACTTATTATCATGTGCCTATACTTAATTATAGAAAGCTTTCATTACTTATTCGTATGGTTTGTGGAATGTTGGTATTTAAAACTTTGTAAATGCTTGGGAAAAGGATTATACTACTGAGCTGTGGTTGCTCATCCCTTATTAATATTTTCAGAGACTAGCATGCATCCTGGGGCATAGGTGATTGAATGCTTGTGGGAGCTTGGACTAGAAAGAATCTCTTTTTGAGCCTTTTTGTATTTACCTTTAGAACTTATGTAGAAATGTTAGCACTCAAACATTGTGTTTGAAAAGGTTGTCTTGAGGCATTTGTGGGTTACACTTGATCATCCCATAGAGGGATTATTATTTTGGGTATTGTAATGTAAAGTTATGACTTTGTGTACTAAGTTGTGTTATATATTGGTATTGGATGTATCCGGATTTGGGAGGACTTCGTGGGCCTCTAATTGCCACCCCGGATTTAGTTGGATTATATTTTTTATGGAGGCATGTTGTGAATGTTTAGTTAGTTTAAATTATGTTATGCTCTCATAGGGATGCTCTTACTAGTTGGTTGGAAACAACTTACATAGCAAGCAAAAAAAAATACAATAGTATAAAAAAAAAATTCCTAAACATAAGGCCTAGAATAGCCTAAGATGCTGTCAAAGGATGCCACCAAAGTTTGACAACTTCAACTGAGAGAGTAAATATGCAAGACTAACTCTTTCCTTATCACTGTCCTAGGAGATGATGGGAGAAAAAATCCCATCAAGATATCCTGCCTAATACCTTGCCAGAAAATCCATTAATCACCCACCATCTATTCCTTGAGTCCCGCCACTGCCATGGAATTTTAGGAAAAGAAGATTTTGACAAATCAGCTCCTGTCCCTAAGACGGTGCAACATTTAACCCCTTCTCCAATTTCTTCCAATAACCCACACACTTTCCATAACAAATTTAAATCTTGACTTCCTTGATCTCCTATCATTTGAATATTTGATAGCTTCATGGTTTCCATGTGGGAAAAATATGATTTGGAGATTGGCTTACCGGTTTTAAATCGACAATAGAAGACCCCCAGTTTTTGTTAGGCACGTTGGTAGTTATCAAAAGAAGACTAAAAAATTGGTAGGGTATTTGACAGATTGGTAGTCCCAAATCCAACTCCTCAAGAAATTGAAGAAAATCCATAAAATCCCATTATATACGAAACCTATGGAAAAACACACGCACACCAGACACAAAAAATTTATCAAGATAAAATAAAGGAAACCCATATATGGCTCACTATAATAGCAATGCACCTAACCTTCCCTATTAAAGATCACAACATCATGCTAAAAATTACGCATATGATCAAATAAGCATAATCACAATACTTGTGGATTCAAAAAACTTTAAGTCCTACAACTGAACAATATGCGCCAAACTTTTTTTTCTTCTCTCCAACCTTTTCTCGATCACCTAATATGCATCAAAACAAATACTCAATCAACTATCTACAAAACCAAACTATATATCACCAAAATCATTTTAAATGGACTTAAAATGCAAAGTAACCATTCAAGCTCATCTAATTGCATAAACCAATTCACATTGTCAATTTCTTTTTATTAAGATTAGTTACGCACATAGTAAAAATGAAACAACAAAATCTTTCCATAGTTTTCGAAGATTAAATATGCTCTATGTGCTATGTGCATCCATGAGACAGAAAGAAGGGGAAGGAGAGAAGCACAGAATGAAAGGGAGATTGGGGGGACGGTAGGAAAGTGAGAGAGAAAGAGGGAGAAGAAGATGAGCATGAGAGAGAAAGAGGGAGAAAAAGATGAGCAAGAGAGAGATAAATAGAGTGAGACATACATGTGGAAATGAAGGCAGTGGAGAGGAGCAAGGCAGTGTCTGGCAGTCGAGAGGCGTCGGTCGTTGGTGTGTGAGAGAGAGAGAAGTGGTAGAGTGAGAATGATAACTTAGGGGATTGAGAAAAATAAAGACATGCATGGGTGGGGGAGGGCGTGTGGAAAGTTTAAATTTTAGGAGATTAGGCATAATTTTTTTGGAGTGATTAAGGTAAGCAAAAATAGAAAGTTTTAAAGCATGACATAGCATAAGACGGTATAGCTTGGGCAACTGATTTAATTAGGATCTCTTTACCTGCTTTGGATAGCATCTTCTCCTTCTAGCCTTGCACACTCTGCCAAACTCTTTCCCGAATCACATCAAAGATAGCCTTCTTCGTTCTCCCCACAATAGAAGGAAGACCAAGATAATTATCATGGCCTTCGACTATCTGGATTCCAAAAATAGAAGATAACTCTTGCCTCATATCTGGCTGTACATTCCTGCTAACGACCAATGCCGATTTAGAGTAATTAATCACCTGCCCTCATGCATTTTGCATAAAGCTGAAGATAGTCCTTTAAAACCTCGGCATTTTATTTTGTGGCTCGAGCGAACAAGAGGCTATCATCTGCAAAGAAGAGATGAGAGAATGATGGACCCAATCTACTAGCAGACATCCCTTTTAACATACCTGAATCTTCTCTAGATTTCAACAAACTAGACGAACCTTCACAACATAAGAGGAAAAGGTAAGGAGAAAGAGGGTTTCCTTGTCTTAAACCTCTTGTAGGCCTAATAAAACCCAAATTTTCACCATTTATAATAAAAGAGTAGGATACTGACTAAACACATCTCATCAGAATTTTGATCCATTTGGAATCAAATCCTAGCTTGCCTATAATAGCTTCAAGAAATCTCCATTCTACTCTATCATAAGTCTTGCTCATATCTAGCTTCAGTGATATATATGCTCTTCCCCCACTTCTTTTCGGTTTAATCTGGTGGTTTAACTCATATGCAATCAGTACATTGTCTGTAATGAGTCGATTGGGGACAAAAGCACTATGAAATTCTGAGATGATACTTGGCAAAACCTTCTTCAACCTATTTGCGAGGACTTTTGCAATCAATTTATATACCACATTACAGAGACTAATAGGACGAAATTGCGACATATTCTCAGGATCTTGTACCTTAGGGATTAATGCAATATGAGTATAATTAAGTCTAGGGCACGAACTATCTAAATTAAGGAAATCCAAAACCACATTTGTTACATCACACCCCACAATACTCCAATATCTTTGGAAAAATCCCACCCCAAAGCCATAGGGGCCTGGGGCCTTATTTGGATGCATTTGGTTTAGAGCAAGTGATACTTCCTCACTGTTAAAAACCCTGAGCAAGTCATTGTTCATTTGGGCAGTAACCTTATGCTCAACCCATTGTAGAACCTGGTCGATACTCTGAGTATAAGGAACATCAGAAGAGAAGAGGTTCTGAAAATAATCCACAACTAAATTCTCAATTTGTTGTTTGTCAATAGTCTATTGGCCATCCATGTCCAAAAGTCCCCTGATCATGTTCCTCTGCCTTCGATTATTGGCTTGGGCATGAAAAAATTTTGTATTCCTGTCCCCCTCTACAAGCTATAAATTTTTAGCTCGTTGCTTCCACATTGTTTCCTCTGCCTCTAGAAGCCTATGAACCTAGTGGTGTATATCTCTCAACTCCTCCCTTCACTCTTCAGTGATAATTCCACAATTTAATGTAGCCAAACGTTCCCTTTTCTCTTGCAATCTATGGGAAATATTACCAAAATTCTCTTTCTTCCATTTCAACAAACCAACTCGACAAATGATGAACATTATTAATAAAATGTTGATCACTCGATTCTGATCTCCTCGACTACCAAGTATTACGAATCACATCCATACAGGTAGGATCATCAGCCCACATTGCTTCAAATCTGAATTGTTTTCTCCTTGGACGGTCCTGTCCAAAAACCTGCATATCTCTGAATAATAATTGGTTATGATCTGAATCTGTGGTAAAGATATGCTTAACTGAAAAATTGGGAAACATAGAAATCCAAGAAGCCGAGGCCATCACTCTATCCAACCTGACCTTAACGGAATACGGATGAGCACAACCATTCCACCAAGTGAAGGGATATCCCTTATAACCTAAATCACTTAGCACACAATCGCCAATAACCCTTCGAAAGTCGTTGACCTGCCAGATAGGTCTGTCGTTACCCTCCATCTTCTCATTATTTGACACAATCTCATTGAAGTCTCCTACGCATACCCAAGTTAAATCTGATCTCAAAATTAATTTTCGCAATAGTGACCAAGATTGTTTCCTTTGGGCCACTATTGGATGACCATAAAAACCTACAAACCTCCATGTTCTTCCTTGGGTTTCCTCAATGATAGCTTCAATATGAAAATCAAAGAAACTTTTAATAGAAACCTGAAATCCTCTCTTCCATAATAATGCTAAGCCCCCACCTCGACCTCTTGCATCCACTATCAAACCTTGTGAAAGTCCAATACTCTGTTTGATATGCTCCATCTCTTTTGTATTTAACCTAGTCTCCATCAAGAATACTAGGTTGGGATCTTGTTGGAGTATTTTTGCTACAAAGAAATATATTGTTTCTGGTCTTCGATGGAGAGTGGGAAATGGAATGGATATTCGAATAAAAGGTGATAACTGAATTCCCAGACCCAATTCGTTCAAAGCTTTAAGTCCGCTGCTAGGGGTGGAGGATGATGTCAGGGTAAGCACTTTGATTGATCCTACTACTAAATGCTGGAAAATTGACATGCTCCGAAGTCTTTTTCTAACTTTTGAGGTGGAGGACATTCTATCCATACCAGTCTGCCAAGATCTCCCTTTGGATCGTCAAGTATGGCATTTCTCTAAATCAGGGTTGTTTACAGTTCGAAGTGTGTATCACTTGATAATGGAGAATCTTCACAAAGGAGAGCCTAGTAGTAGTGAGAATAAGTGGAGTGGGAAATTTATTTGGGCATTGAATGTTCCCAATAAAATTAAGCACTTTATTTGGAGGGTTTTTCAAGATATTCTGCCAACCAATTGCAACTTACATAGGAGAAGGATCCCAGTTGATACTCAATGTTATTTTTTTGGATTTCATATGGAAACATCGGCTCATCTGTTCATGGAGTGTCCTTTTTCTTTGGAGGTCTGGAAGGGTTTGGGTATTAAACTTCCACTACTGGCTGCCTACTCAGTCCAAGAATGGCTAATTAAAGTAACAGAAAGTGTGCCTATTAGTGATGTAGGTTTGGTCATAACGTTAACCTGGTCAATCTGGTATAACAGGAATAAGGCTCGTCTAGAGGAAGAAGTCCAATACCCAGGGAGAATTCTGGATTTGCTACTTCTTATATTCATCAATTCTTGGATGCCCAAGCACATAAGAAGACAATCTCGAACCAACAAACACAGTCTAATACTGGTTCTTGGAGTGTGCCACCTTCAAGTAATATCAAAATTAACTTTGATGGTGCTACATGTAAGGATTCAAATTCTTTTGGTATTGGGGTAGTTATCAGAGAATGTAATGGTTTTTTTGTTGCTAGTATGTGTAAATATGTTGGAAAATCGATGGATGTTGTACATGAGGAGGCTATGGCTGCCTTATTTGGACTGAAATTTGCAATGGAATTAGGATATGAAAGAGTTATGCTTGAAGGGGATTCAAAAATAGTTATGGATGCCATCAGTAGGAGGGAGCCTAATTTTACTGATATTGACACATTTATGGAGCAGATCCAACTTCATGCATCTAATTTGTCAGAATTCCTTGTGAGGTGGACACGTCACTCTGGAAACAATACTGCTGATTTCCTAGCTAAATATGCTATGCAATGTAATGACTCTATTAGTTGGAGGAGAGATGGTCCTAAGTTCATGTAGCCTCTCCTTCAACAAGATAGAATACTTATTTGATGAAATATAATCTTTGTCGTTTCGTATAAAAAAAATGGAAAGTTTTAGGCGGAAAAAAATATTTCAAGATTCATTTTGATTTGTTGGATCAACAAATTTGAGATGGCCTAAGTCGTCTTATATGTTGGGGTTAGCTCGTCCATTAAATGAGTTCTTATTTTATTTTGAAACTATTTTAGCCTCTATTTATCTTTGAAATTCAAAAACTCCATGTCCCTTATTATATAGATATGAATGTTGATTTAATAACAATATTTTAGGTAATCTAATAAGAATATTTTAGGTAATCAAAAGTTTTTCATGGATACATAGTTTTATTAGTAGTATAAATATAAATTAATATAAAATATAGATATAGATATGGATGTAAATTTAATAAAGATATTTTCGTTGTGTATCTTGATTAATTGGATCGTTTACTTGTGGATTCCTATACGAACTTTTTGTAGATGGGTCTCTAAGTATTCCTTGATCATTTCGTCCAAGAGGAGGAGTTCCTCTAATTCTATGAATTTTTCTAGAATACTCTTTTCTTGAACATCATTCAAAAAGGTTACGGATTGCCCAGTATACCACCAATTAGTGACCCAAGATTCCAAAATTTTATTAAATGAGAGAGAAATCCACAAGGGCAAACATAGTATAGATGCAAGATATAAAAGAGGAGTGAATGCTTTCTTTTTTGCTATTTTTTCATCTGTGAATTGTTAATGAACCCACCTCATTCGCTGACTATATGCGATCTAATATTTCTCTCACGCATGAGTTCTATTACAAGGTATCGAACCTATGAATTTATTCACTTTTTTTTATTTGTGATTTGGTGGTTAGTCCTTGAATATAGAAAGAATACAGAAATAGACTAAGAATACACTTCAAATTGGAATGAAGAAATAATAAAAAAATAGGGTCTCCAAAAAAATCTTCTTTCTTCGGAGGAACACTATATTGATGAAGCCATTTTTCAAGTCATTCTGAAACTTGTCACTGAAGAGGAGAATTTTTGACTTACCAGATTTCCTGCTATGGAGGAAGTTCGGGATGTGGTTTCTCTATGTCAGTTGATAGTTCTCCTACACCGGATGGCCCATTTCGGTCAACTATCCATTATCTTTCTTTGGCTGAGTGGCATGTATTTGCACGATGCTCGTTTTTCCAATTATCAAGCATGGCTAAGCGATCCAACTCACATTGGACCAAGTGCCTAAGTGGTTTTACCAATAGTGGGCCAAGAAATATTGAATGGTGATGTGGGCGGAGGTTTCTACAACAACCAAGGGATCATGTTGTTATCAGAGGTTTGGAACCCTTCTGTTGAGCACCAATTCGGGATATTAATGCCATCCTCAATTGGCCTGCCACCTTCCTTGATTGAACTTTTCCTTGTTCCGGGAAACTAGCAAACCTAACCTATACAAAAGAGCTCTTTTTAGCCCTACTCCCAACAAGTGGCTAGGCTTTGATGCTTACCTTATTATTATGAAGAAAGATTTTTTTTTTTTTAATGAATTCAGAGGTTGAGTAAGGGAGGTTTTCTTGCTGACTCTCAAGGCTTATAGTCGGTTTTGTTCTAAGGTATTCCTTTTCATTAGCTATGCGAGGTTAGACCTTGACTGAAAGGAAAGGAGAAGGGACGAGTAGCTCTGATAGCACATAGAAGACTGTTTTTGATAGCACCGCTAAACTAGTTGCCACTCATTGGCTCCATATCTCTTTCATTTTCTCTCGATCCCCCTGAACCTTATTAACCGTCTGACTTGGCCTTTCTTCAAGAGTGCTAACACACGCCTTTACTAATCTTTCTTTCCTATCGCTTGATCCAACAACTCCTCTTTCTTACCTTCCCTTTACCCCCTTTATTGAAATTGGGTCTAGCCAATAACTATCTGTCACACCCCCATCCCGGATCACATAGGGTGGGCGGCGGACCAGCCACCAAGGCCTTAACCAACCATCCCTATGCATAATAAATGCAAAATACAGCGGAAGACAAATAATAAAGTGATCCAATCCATCGACCTAATGAATACCAGAGGAATAAACTAAACATCACCGATATCATTATTAAACTCATGTAAAACAATAATTAAACCATAAAGTTCACTACTCTAAACATAAGCAATATTGTTCTCAAAATAATTAAATATTTGTCTCAAAATTATAAAAAGACTTTTATTCCTGAAGACCTATAATAAAATAAATCTTCGATTCCTCTAATCTCTTGTCTATCTGTGGACTTACTCCTCACCCTGATCCTCACCTGAAAAATGTTAAATGTTTGGGTGAGCACAAAGGCCCGTGAATAGCAACCACCTCTAATGAGGTGTGAAAATAAATTCCACAATTTATATACAAAAATAAACTTTGATATATATACATAAGTACAACAAATTGTACCCCAATTCCTCCCACATAATCATGTAAACAAAATAATCTCATGATCACAAATAACTTTATAAATGAAAAGACATTTATAACCCAAAACACTCACACACACATTCAGTCTCAAATACATTTGTCAAATCATGTTTGTTACCACTAGCCTGGTAACTGGCCCAGTCTCTTGTTACCATTAGCCTGGTAACTGGCACAGTCTCTTGTCATCACTAACCTGATGACTGACCCTATCTCTTGTTACCACTAGCCTGGTAACTGGCCCAGTCGCTTGTTACCATTTAGACCTGGTAACCCCAGTCCCAGTCGCTTGTTACCACTTAGACCTGGCAACCCTAGTCCCAGTCGCTTGTTACCACTTAGACCTGGTAACTCCAGTCCCCGTCTCATAAACATGATTTTCACACACACCAAAACTGTAGTTTTAATCCCAACGCACACAAAATTTTCCTTTCATCACCAAAGCAATGATATAAAATTTTCTCACAAGTTTTCCAAAATTCACATGTATAACAGTTCACAATTTCAAAACATTCAATAGCAATCACAAACATCAACACATATATCATATATATGAAAAATCCACAAGCACGCACCCACACATTTAATATAGAAAATCCTCCCAAAAGAAGTAGTAAACTACTCACCTTGATTCCCAAAATTCAATTCAAGACACTCTTTCTTAATCTCAATGCAATCACCACCTAATCCAAAATAACTTTTAACAATCAATCCATATTCCTAACTTCGTCGTTTCGCGATTCTATATTTAATTTTTATACTTCATACCCATTGATATATATTTAATATATCTTTTACATATAAATATCCTTTCTATTACGATGCAATAGGGTATAGAAGTATTCTGGCCTGTTTAGAAAAAAAGTTTCTAAAGTTTTGGGGTCAAATCATAATTTTTAAAATTTTTGGGGTCAAAGTGTAATTTCCTTGAAAAACGAATTTTCTGTTTTCTGGACTGCCATAAATCTTCAAAAATTCTATTCTTCCAACTTACCAAGTAAAACAGTAGTTAAAATTAAGTTTAGAAGAATATAGGGGTCAAAGTAAAGCTCTTTGAAACTAAAGGGGAGCTTTCTATAATTTTTGGATTTTGTCTTCTTCAACCAACGGAAATCCCAAATCCATTCTCCAGCAACTTTAACAAGTTAAATCCCTTTTTTTTTTTTTTTTTCAACCTATTGATGAAACTCTATTAAATCTCAAACAACTACATACTTCAATTCAATATAATAATTTCAAGAATCAATAAGGTACCATGAGACCCATAATATATATATATATATATATATATATATATATATATATATATAATAAAGTAGCTTACAATTCAAATTTCAAAAGATAAACAAAATGACTTTTGCTTTTCGCGGTTCAGATCGTTTTAAATTTTACTTTAAAATTAATCCAACGGTTAATATTAACACCCTAAATTTAATAGAAAAAATAAGTCTCTAAGGGTGTGTTTGAAGTGACTTTTTAAAAATATTACTAGAAATTATTTCTCCTAAGTACTTTAAAAAAAAAAAAAATAGTGTTTGAAATCACCCCACCACTACCTCTAGCATCGCCACCACCATCACCGCACCGCCGCCACCACCACTGCCGTCGTGGTCGCCGCCACCACCGTCACCGCCACCGTCGCCATCACCACCGTCGCCGTTGCCCCCACTACCGCCAACGCCACTACCACCTCTCACTCCCACTACAACAGATGTTTAAATTCATTTATCTCTCCTCTATGTTTGTGATTTAATTTTGGATATGAATACAAATATGTTTATTATTTACCATTTTTTATTACTCTGTGCCTTCAGGCACAGACAATAACTAGTACATCGATATTATAAACTCTACACCATCTAATTGAATAAAAATATAAAACTCATAAGAAAAGTAATCAATCCATACCTTTAATGGATTCAACCCTTTTTCTTTTTCGTTCTTCTTTTCTTCCTTCCTTCCTTCCTTCCTTCTCTCTCTCCCTCTCACACACACACACACACACACACACATATATATATATATATATATCTTTTTTTTTTTCTTTTCACTGGATTGATGTCTTCACAAGCCTTCTCACTAAATACCATATCAAACCTAAATATATTTATACCTATATATGAGGGGTTTGACCTATCCAACAATACTACCATATTTAAAACACATGTAGAAGAGTCCTAATAGGTCTCTCTAAGACACGACTTTTATTAGAGACACATTAGTTTTCTTTTAATTATTTTTATCCTTATTTATATATAATTACTCCTAGATAGCCAATGCACCAAAATAAAAAATATATATTTTTATGGGTAATTTCACTATCCGACCCTTCCCTCTAATCCCTTGCCTCGGGTGGATTGAGCGATTGATTGACCGAAATTCCTGCCCGCCCGCTGCCCTAACTTCCTTATAGTAAGAACATTACCGAGTATTGAGGAAGAGATAAAGAAAGCAGCTAGCCCTATGTGTAAAACCTTGCCGCGAGAGAGTCTTTCTATGAGATAAGAAATTATTGAAGGGACAAGAGCTGATTATTGAAGAAAACAACAAGATCTTTCTTTTGTCCCTTCTATGCGATTGAAAAATAAAGAAATGGTTAATATATTCAAGAATTACGTATTTACAAAATACCGTATCAATTCATCATATTTTATCAGATCCGGGATGTGATATGGTTCCGAAGGATGAATCGGATATGGATAGTTCCAATAAGATTTCATTCTTGAACATACATTCATTTTTTTTGATTTATTTCATCTATTCATCATGAATATGTAATTTTATTAATAGTATTATTATTAGTAGTACATATAGATATAGATAAATATAGATTTCTTAAAATAAAGATACTGCAATATAAATATAACAACGCGTATTGTATGAAAACCACATGGACATTAGTATAATTTGTCTAAAAAACTTTGGAAAAATTACACCCAGACCTCCTAAGGTTTGTCACTTAATCATTTAGATCCCTAATATTTAAAAATATTATACACAAACCCCTATAACACTTAAACTCCTATCGTTTGTAAATTATATTTAGACCACTTGAAGTTTATAGATATATAATGCTTAGACCTTTTAAATTTAAAATATTAAACTTAAATAAAAAATATTATAATTAAAGATATAATATTAAATATTTTAAATTTTATAACTAAAATTCATGTTCTATTATGTCATTTATTGAAATAAAATCAAAAATAAAAATTCAATTTTTTCTTTAAAAAAATATAATTAGTACTGTTGATGTCAAAATTTGAACAACCTACACATCAGTTTGTTGAGTTTCGATTACCTGAAAAAAAATCAAAGACTAGAGGGGAGCTCCGGAGGCCGACTCTTCGATGCCTAAGTCAGTAAGTGACTCAAATATATGAAGTGAGTATAGTAATCAGTATAAATATATCAAAGAACTCAATTCAATATACATTTGTTACAATTATACTGTCTATTAGAATAAAATTAAAAAATAAAACAAGTGGTCAAATTGTAAAAGAACATAATATTTTCTATCTTTAATTGGAGTAATTTGGTCGTTTAATAGATTATGTAAGTTCTGAAACTAATAAGGAGTTAAATGTAATATTTCAAACTTAAGGGTCTAAATATTATATGCCTATAAATTTTAAGGGTCTAAGTATAATTTACTATCTAAGTGTTACATATGGACAAATTTGAGGCGATCTATAAAATTTCAAATATTAAGTGACAACTTTTTGGGTATAATTTTCCCAAAAAATTTATTTGTTAGAAAAAGAGAAAGAAATGAAAAATGCTTCCACCTCCCACTAGTCTTGTTCAACTCCACAATTCCTCGTCCTCTAAACCTCTTCCCATTTCACCATCACCATCACCATCACGGCACCTTCTCTTCTACTCTCCGCCAGCTATCTGTCCCAGCACAATCATTATCGGAATTAACCATGACTGCTGATTCGACGACTCCGCCGGTGGCGAAGAAGGTGAAGCATGAGATGGAGATGTTCGGCGATATTAGGATCGACGACTACTACTGGCTTCGAGATGACTCTCGTTCCAACCCGGAGGTCCTCTCTTATCTCCAAGAGGAGAATGCTTACACCGATTTCTTTATGTCCGGTATGCATAAGTCTATCTATCGCTACAATGTGTTTGTGATCAGTATTGTTATTTTTATCGTTTCCCTGCCTCCTTATTAAGATGAATTCTTTAGGATTCTCGTACTACATTGCTTTTATAATTATCATAGCCATTTTTTTTTGTTCCACTGTGAGGTTTTCTGGGCAAAAATCAAGAGAAGCTGCGAAATTTATAATCAGCATACCAATTTGCACATGTATATTTTTTTAATTTTTTTCTTGTACTAGCAACGCAAACAAATTTAAATAGTATTTTTTTTTGTTAAATCTATAAGAATATAAGTTATAGGGAGAATTACATTAAGACCCCTGAGGTTTGTCACTTAATCACTCAAACTCCTGATATTTGAAATAATACACTCAGACTCCCTGAGGTTTATATGAGTGTAACACTTAGACCTCTGTCGTCAATGTCTGTATATCCGTTAATAAAGTACATCCAGACCTCCTGAAGTTTGTAGGCGTATAATATTTAGACCCTTGAAGGCACTAAAGTAACTCAAAAAACCTCGAGCACCGGTCATGCAACATAAATATTTTCAAACAGTACTTTATTTTTTATTATTTTTTTAGTTACACAATTTAAAATCAATTTGAAAATTCTATTTTCTAAAAAGTTTTGACAAAACTTCCTCTAAAAATGCGACCCCTAAAAAATATTAACATGTACACAATTTATATATTTAATCATTATACTTAAAAAATATCTTTTTTCTTTTGGGTAGAAGTCAATATTGGTGTGTGTGTTAACAGGTATATATATATATAGAGAGAGAGTAATATGAGAGATGGGATAAATGTATAGGGGATGAGAGTATGAGATAGAGAGATAGTTATATGAGAGATGGAAGAGTGTGTGTTTAAATTATTTGTTAGAGAATCCTCGTTAATTTGTTAGATAATCCTTGTTATAAGAGTTTTAATGGGTATTGTTAGTAGTATGTTCTAAGATCAATCATATAGATGATGTTTTAGAGTTGTACTAGCAATATTTATTACTTAATTAAATAAAAGGGCAAGTTTATTTATCATGTTTCTACTTTATTTCATTTTAATATACATGATATAGTCCATAGAGTATAAGTTAAGAAGATAGTTTCTCAAGGTGTTGAGAAGAGGAGACCTATACTTCTTAGTACTTAACTCTTAAATGTTCCTAGTCATAGGATTATTATTTGGGCATTACGTAATCCGGATAGACTAGCACACACTATGTTTACTCATATTTGATATGAGGTGACTCGTCCAAGTCACTAGTGTTGGGACACTAAAGCAGGAGTGTGGGTGCTTGTTAGAGAACAAGTACACTGAACGTGACCATTGACTAACGTAGGATTTTTCATATGGAGTTTTACATGCCTGTCAATATTAAATCCTAAAATTATAGTTATGCAACTGATCCTTAGACTTGAGACACCATGGTTGTCTTGTGCATGGACTTCTATGCTTTAACTATACAACATATTCATATACTAACCATGTAACTTGGATATGTATTGTTGGACATAGTTAGGCATGCATGAAGACTTATGAGTGTACAAAATAGAATCTATCATCCTTAGTAATTAAAGGGTGAATGTTCTATGTGATCTTCTGGGATATGACTCAAAGAGTCCTTGGCCAAGGCAGAATGACAATTAGAAAAGAGTTTCTAATTGATCATTAAGAGTTATAGTCCTAAGATCGAACACATAAGATTGAATTAGGGGTTTGACAGTAATTCCATACCCTAGTAATTCAATTGGGGCATTGTGTGATAGAAGGATTGAATTGCATGGTAACTATAGACTGAATGGGTTCTTTACCTACTTCGTGTTATCCGGAGGTTGATCATGATATGCTGCTAGGTGTCACTCATGATTAGTAGAAGCTCGAAGAATGAAATTAATATAAATATATTAATTGTTCTTCATAAAGGGAGAATTAGAAGAGTTCTAATTTAAGCTAAATTAGAAAGAGTTCTAATTTGAGATGCTACTTGTAGTTAGTATCGAATGCCTACAACCGGGTATGCTTGAACCTATAGGGTCACACACAATAGAATTGATTGGAAACTAAAGGATAAAAGAGAGACAACCAATTAAGAGTTAATTGGGGTGAAAACCTAATTAAGAGTTAATTAGGGACTTTATTACAATTAGTGTTAATAAAGGGGTTATATGTAATTATGAGATAATTGCAACTTAACCCAAATTAGGATTAGAGCCTTTAAAGCTCTATAAATACTTTTATGTAGGAGGTGGATATATATGATATATGATATACAACAACTCTCTTGCTAGCACAAGAAGAACCACCCCTCATTCTCTCTCTCTACTAGTTTTATTAATGGCTAAAGTAGATCCTTCAAGTTTGTCAATTCGTGTGGATACCGATAGAGGCCAAACGTTTGCGAGGCTTGGGGTAAAGATCAAATTCAGATTTGAAGATTTAAAGTTTTTGAGAATGCTTGAAGATTGCTAAAGGCACGTTTCAAGAGGTAACCCTTAATCTTCTCTATAGATCTAAGGTTTCTCGGTTTGTATTAAACATGAATAGATCTTGGTATGAGGAATCAAATTATTATTATTATTTTTTTTAAATTCCGCTGCGTTTATTATATGATTCCTTTCAGGTATTAGATGTATTTTGTTATTATTAGATATATATAGCCATCTAAGCCAAAATCTCCAACTTCTATTACTCTATTGTTATATGCGTTTAGAATAAAGCGAGAGAGTGAGTGTGTGAGTATGAGGTAGATAGAGAGATGAAATTATATGAGATGGGAGAGAGAGAGAAATGTAAAAAGAATGAAAATTGAATTAGGATCATATAGATATAGATATAGATAGATAGATATATATAGGATGACATATGTTAATGAACCTATAATTTGTTAGAGATAATATTTGTTATTAGAGTTTTAATGGGTATTAGATGTATTTTGTTATTATTAGATATATAGCCGTCAAAGAGAGAGTTATATGAGAAATGAGAGAGTGTGTGTTTAAAAACATGTGAGAGATTGGAGAAAGAGTATGAGATAGAGAGAGTTATATGAGAGATGAAAGTCTTAGAGTTGCAAAAATAATGAAAGTCCAATTAGGGAGAGAGTTGTATCATTTAGTATGAGATAAGGAGAGAGTTAGATGAGAGATAGGAGTCTTAGAAAAATTTTGCATGAGGACCGTCGGATCAATAATCGTCAAGCGATTTGAACAGTGAAATGCTCAAGACAAACTTTTCTAGCTACTTTATTATATAGATTTTAAATTTTACAACCAAAATTCATATTTTATTGTATCATTTATTGAAATAAATCAAAAATAAAAATTCAAATTTTTCTTAAAAAATCATAATTAGTATATATTGTACTATCTATTAGAATAAAACTAAAAAATCAAACAAGGGGTCTAAGTCATTCATAATAGAACATGAATTTTACAACCAAAATTCATGTTCTATTATATCATTTATTGAAATAAAATCAAAAATAAAAATCTATTTTTTTCTTAAAAATCATAATTAGTATGCAATTATACTATCTATTGAAAACAAAACTAAAAAATCAAATAAGGGGTCAAACTGTAATGGACACAATATCTTCTACCTTAAATTGGGGTAATTTGGTAGTTTAAACGACCAAATTAAATTCCAATAGATAGTATAATTGTATACTAATTATGAATTTTTAAGAAAAAATTGAATTTTTATTTTTGATTTTATTTCAATAAATTCATAAATAGAACATGAATTTTGGTTGTAAAATTTAAAATATTTGATATTCTATATTTGATTGGAGTATTTTTGATCTAAATATAACACTTTAAATTGAGGGGCTTAAGTATTAAATGTCTACAAATTTCTGGGGGTCTGAGTATAATTTGCTAACAGATATATTATCGGATATTGACGGAAGGGTTCTAAGTGTTACGTGCGTACAAACCTTAGAGGTCTATGTGTAATATTTTAAATGTCAAGGGGTCTGAGTGATTAAGTGACAAACCTCAGGGGGTTTCGTTGTAATTCTCCCTAAGTTATATGCATAATTAAATTAAATAACGAATAGGGTGTCAGAGAAACCATTATTATTTTAATTCTTGTTAAACCTAGTTATTGATATATTCTATCCCTCTTTTTCTAATATGTTATTTATTTAGGCATCTTTCGAATTGGGTGGGATAGCGCTGTTGGTGTGACAGGGTAGCTTATAATGTTCCATGTTTCTTTCAGGGACCAAACACTTAGAAGATGAGATTTATGCTGAGCTGAGAGGACGAATCAAGGAGGATGACATATCAGCACCTATACGAAGAGGGTCCTACTACTACTATAAAAGAACCTTGGAAGGGAAGGAATATGTTCAGCATTGTCGTCGCCCTGTATCTGATAATGGGGCTCCACCTTCTGTGTATGATATTATGCGCACCGGCCCTGATGCTGCTCTGGAGCATGTAATCCTGGACGAGAATATTAAGGCTCAAGAGCATGCTTATTATAGCATTGGTGCTTTTAAAGTAAGAGCAGTTCCTCTTTTGTTCTTTCTTGTCAAGAGTTTTCCCTTTCTAGTACCTTATTCCACTTTGAGTGCCTTTTGTTTTCTGCTCTCTCTATCTCACTCGTATTTCTTGCCTCTAGGTTAGTCCAAATAACAAGTTAATAGCATATGCAGAAGACACTAAAGGAGATGAGATCTATACTGTTTATGTCATTGATGCCGAAACTCAAGCACCAGTTGGAAAGCCCCTGGTTGGTGTAACATCATATCTTGAATGGGCCGGCAACGAGGTTTTGTTTTACATCACAATGGATGAAGTTTTTCGTCCAGACAAGGTATAATAGATTTTCAGGTTGAACTCATATGCATGATAATGATTTTCTTTTTGATTCTTCACAACTGATTTTCTTGTCTTGCTTACCATTTTGAGAAAATAACCAATATTATTTTTTGGGACAAAATCTATCGATTTTTCACTAGGACAAGAAAGTCTTTTTTTTTTTTTTGGCATAATTTTAGAAAGTCCTAACCATAGTTGTCAAATCGCGTATCGGAAGACGTATCGTTTTTCGAAAATAGTGTATTGTACCGTATCATGTATCGTAAGATATGTGCAATCTTAATTTTTAAATAATTATTAATAATATATATATATATATATATATATATATATATATATATATATATATATATATATATATATATATATATAGTTATAGACTCGTAATAACATAGCATTTCATTAATATTCCACCAACTATTCAAGTTCCCAACATACTTCAGTAATATCAAAATGCAAAGACCTCTAATTCAAACTTTTAACATTAATTGCTTGAACAACTTTAATATTAATTAGGATTTTTGAATTCAATCGAACAACATTAACAACATATTTTATTTTATTTTTTTTAAACCATAACCACTGAAACAACGTTATTTCACTGGTTAGAGATTTAAAAATAAGTCATAGGGTAAAATAATGTCATTTCAGCAAAAAAAAAAAAAAAAACTGAATTGTCACTTATCGGAGGTATCGTACGTATCGTATCGTGTATTGTACGATATGGTGCAAAAATGATACAGAGACACGATACGTATCATTTTTTAGGTGTATCGTGACGTATCGTACGATACTAATAACTATGGTCCTAACTTATTGTAATTCAACATTTGCCATTGAAAGAGATATAATATTTGAACCAAATAGGAGTTGGTTTCTAAATATGAGCAAGATAAATGATGCAAGAGAGGTAGTAATACTTTTATCAAAAGTTAGTGTAGTAAACGTTACCAACTTGCATCCAATACAATTTGATATGTCATGACCTAGGACGTACGAATATTTCTCGGTGGGGTGCCGTGGCAGTGTCGGACACGGCTAGAAGTGTCTTGAATAGTGAACTCAATCGGACACGACCAGGACAAGGCTAGGATACGACCAGGATACGTCTAGGATATGACCAGGATACGTCTAGGATATGACCAGGATACATCTAGCATAAGGCCATAAATTTTTTTATTAAAAAAAATTATTAACTATTAAAAAGGTTGTGATTTCTATTTTTTAAATATATTTTTTGTTATGTAACTTATATACTATGGATGTTAATGGATGTAATGATGTTTGATGAAAATGGTAGATATGTATTTTGATCTATTTTAATTTTAATCAAAAAATAATATTTGTTAGGTTTTACTATTAATATTGTTATAATATATGCTTTATTTTTAATATATTACAACTCTATTCTTATTTAAAAAATATATTATATTATTTTAATAGACGTATCCTTCCGGTACCAGTGTCCTATATTTTTGAACTTTGTCGTATCCCTGTGTCGGTATCCATGCTTCCTAGGTCATGACCTAAGAAGCACGAATACGGACATCGGTGTCGTATCCAATACGACAAGAACACGGGGATACAACAAAATTCCAAAATATAGAATACGGGTGCGGTAAGGATATGTCTAATTAAAATAATATTATATATTTTTATAAAAATAAAAATATTAATAATACGACCTAATAAACACTGAGCAATTGATTAATATCTTATAGTTGGACAATGAGCTAATATTAAATTAGGCAGTGTATTAATATGTTATAATTGAAGGGTTAATACCAAATTGGATAGTGGGTTAATGTATTTGACAACTAATAAATAAATTATACCAAAAAAAAAAGAATAATATTTAAAAAAAATGAAATTTAATGTGTTCAAATAGAGAGAGAACAAGAATAAAAAAAAAAGAGAAAAGAGAGTCTGATCGAGAAAAATAAAAGAGTAAAGGCTAGGGCAAGCTGCTTCTCCACAATCGCAGAGAGCGAGAAAGAGAGAAATTGCAGAGAGCGAGAGATAGATAGAAATCGCAAGGGGACAGAGGGATTCAGACCCATCGTGTGGTGAAGAAGGAGGAAAGAAGAAGAAGAAGAGTTCGAGACGACATACCGGGCCAAATCCATGGCTTTCAAATCTGTGGCTAGATCCGTGTCTTTCAAATCCGTGGCTGAAGAATCCATGACTTTAAGATCCATGGCCAGATCCTTGGCTTTCAAACCTAACTTAGACTGGCATGTATCTTCGTCTGTTCTTCTCTCCTCTCTGTTCATCAATGACCTTTCCTTTTTTTTTTTTTCTCTTCATTCCCCTTATTCCCCGTATCCCCCGAATTCTCCACGTATCCGAGCCGTATCTGGCTTCAAAAAATCGTTGTTCACTATTCAGGACAAGTGTAGAAGTGTCGGACACGTGTCCGACCGTGTCCCATGTGTATCTGTGTCGGACATGTGTCTGACAGCGCCACGTTAACCTCTGATGAATTGTCCGTGCTTTTTTGGTCATGACACTCTAAACAACCCAAATTACTAGTAAAAGCTAAAATTTTGAAGCAAGATTGAGAAATATGACCAAGATTAGAATGTTACAAATAAAAACGAGATGACTATAGACACAAATGGGAAAAATATAAATCAGTAGTGGAGGCAGCAACATCTGGAACTTTTAGCTCATCCAACACACATAACCCTCTCTTTCTACAACTTGTCCCAAAATATCCTAGAGGGGACGAATATGACTAGATATTTTTTTTTTTGCAAATTATCTTCTAAGGTTGAGTCCTTGTGGTTATTGTTTCATTGATTCTTAACAGTGGCGTTTTGGTCATTTTACACGTTTAACTCATTGATCTTTTGAGTTTAATTTTCTCAATGTGTGAGTTTCATGTAGAAAAATGAAGAACAACATTTGATTAGCCCCTAAATTAAGTGGCGTTTGGGATGACTTATGAAACTTAAAAATTAATTCTTAAATAAATGTTTTTCAGTTAGTACAATATAAGGAAAACACTTTCATTAAATAAGCACTGTTTGAATGCTCAAGGAAAAACAATTAAATAAAAGTGTACTTTATAGAAAATTGCATTTGGGTGGATAAAAAAAAAAAAAAAGTAATCTCTGTTACAATTATTAATGTATCTCGAAATGCATGCATGCACACACGTGGCGATGATAGATGATGGCGGCTGTGGCAGATGGTGTGTGGCCGTGGTGGCGATGACGGGTGGGGGTGGTGACAATGATGGGTGGTAGTGGTGGCAATGATGGGTGGTAGGTGGCGATTGTGGGTGGTATTACTGGCAATGGTGGGTTGTGGGTGGTATTAGTGGCGATAGCGAGTGGTGGTGGTGACGGTCAGTTGTGGGTGGTGATTGTGGGTGACGTAAGAGGGGGGGGGGGGGGAGCGGCAACAGCGGTGATATTTGATGGATGGTGGCGTGTGGTGATGCCGGGGCGGCGACAACGAGTGGTAGTTGGTGGTTGTAGCAATGGGTGGCGGTGGCGACGACGACGAGTGGTAGTTGGTGGTATTGGTGTGATGGTGGTGGTGATGGCGACATATGGTGTGTGGTGGCGGGGGCTGGTTGTGGGAGGTGGTGCCGGGGGTAGTTGTGGTGGTGACGATGAGTGGTGGTTGGTGGTGGCCGTGACAACATCGGGGGGTGGTGGATGGTGGTGGAATCAATCAGAGCAATGGGGACTTGTTCGAATAAAGCTCAAATGTAACTATGCATAAACCAAATCTCTACATGGAATTTCCATACATGATGAATTTAAGTACAGTAAAGCAAGCTAGAGAATAGATATACAATTAATCCACAAGAACACCCGATGTCGAGTGGTTTGGCCCTCACGGCTTACATCCACTATTCCTACTCACCCCGGGGGTACTCCATTATTGTGGGATTATCCAAGTCAACCCCGACAAACATGAGGATTAAAAGCAGGTCAATCATTTAACCTACCCTGAAAAGTTCCCACAGGTCCCTTGGCCAAGGATTTTGTGAAAGTTTCCTAGGACTAGCCTACAACTTATCCACTCACTGGAAAAAATCTACAACATATCCACTCCACTGTCACAAAATCTATGCTCATAGTGAAATCACTGAGGTATTATAAGCTTCCCTGGAACTAAGTCTCCTCACAGATAACTGTAAACAAGATGTGTGGTACAAAATGAGCAACCGATAGCATTGCGTGGAAAGAAGTATACCTGCTCAAATAATACAGAAGGCTGAGCTTGGAAGATACTGCTACACAGTCTCTGTTCAGCTTCTGCTCCTCCCTGGATGGAAGGGCCAAAATTTGAATCTCACTTTGTATCTGTCCTAAATGTGTAGAAGTGTTAGCACGTGAGAGTCGACCCCGATCCCCCAAATTTCATCTGATAAAAGTATATATAGGGGCTGAGCTAGCAGCTCTCTGCAATGCCTAGTTTTTGAAGAACTAGCCTGGTAGTTGACAGTAGGCAATCGATTTCCAGTCAACTCCCGGCTCCTGTGTCTTTCTTATGCAACCCTAATCTGCACCTAAAGTGTGTCCTATACAATCTAAGGCACTATCCCTATGAGCCCGGAGTCTTCAATCTTGATGTAGTCCGTCTTGCTAATCTTGGTACACTGCTTGAAGCTCGGTGAATCCTACAGTATCCCTGAGGCTTGTAGTTTCTTTTGAATCTTGAGGCCTTCTTCAAAGAACTGTCCAAGAGCTAAATACAAGTCAAAAAAGTGCCACTTACAGTCTTCGACCTAACATCTTGATTTTTCATCTCCGCTTTTGTTCTCTCCTTGATTTTTGAACTATTTTGTTACCATCATTCTTCTGCCCTTTATCTCTCTCATATTTTCCCCCCGTAAGTCTCTCTCTTGTATTTTGGTAATGCATTTTGCTAAAGAAGATAAAAAATGTGATATAATTGATCTGTCACATGCATTCCTCGGCGGAGAATGTAGTTATTTCTTATCTCTCATAGTTTCCCCAGTAAGTCTCTCTCTTATATATTGGTAATGCATTTTCCTAAAGAAGATAAAAAATGTGATATAATTGATCAGTGACATGCATTCGTTGGGGGAAAATGCATTTATTTCTTCTCGTGTTTGTTGCTTTGGTTGGCTTGTGGTAATGCAACAAAGAAATTATGATTGTATCTACTTTACCTTCAAAAGAAAAGTATATACCTTGCTAAAATCTTTTGGTTGGCTTTTTATGTGAATAGTTGTTGTTACATTGAGCAGGTATGGTTACATCAACTTGTAACAGACCAATCAAATGACTTCTGCCTTTACCATGAAAAGGATGACATGTTTTCTCTGGATCTTGAGGCTTCTGAGAGCAAGAGTTTTTTGTTTATTGGTTCAGAAAGTAAAATTACAAGGTTTGTCTTCTATCTGGACGCATCAAAGCCGGAAAATGGGCTTGTGCTTTTGGAACCTTGTGTAGAGGGCGTTGACATCTCAATCAGCCATCGTGGAAACCATTTTTTCATCAAGAGAAGGAGTGAGGAAATTTTCAATTCAGAACTACTAGCCTGTCCAGTGGACAATATATCTGCAACCACAGTTCTTCTTCCTCACCGGGCAAGGTAATGCTAAATTTTGACTGTCTGGCATTGTTCTAATACTTGCTAAGTTCCATGGACATAATGGTTTTTCCCTCATTTCAACATTGGGGGTTTTCGTTGACTATAATGTGAATTCCCAGTCTAGAAATAGAAGTAGCACTTATAGTGCTGAAAAAAAAACACAATAAGAAGCCCCAATGCTCAAAAAGTAACCTAACTTAATGGATTTTTACGTATGACAAGGGAACTGCCACTAACTTATATGGAATCTTGTCATTGCAAATGTTGCTGCAACGAGTGCCTGAAACAGCAATTAAGATATAAGCCTTTTTGTTTTCTAGACTTCAGTTAAGATACTAAGAGCTAATTCAATTGCCTAAATTGCTTTGAACTTCTGTAATCCCTTTGCTGGCTTCTTTAGCTTCCTATTTCAGTTCATTTAACTTTTTTGTTCTCTAAATAATTGACGAACCTGTCTGTGTTTCCCAGAGTTCCATAGTGAATACTGAGTAGTCCTAGTACAAAGTAATTATATTTTTTTTGAACATTTGTAATGCACTGGCAAACCTCCTTTAGTTTCCTACGCTGATGCATTTTACGATTCTGAAATTTGTGGCAAAATTGATTCTCTCTTTTGTCTCTATGTATGGGAAAGAGACTGCTGTAATATTCTAAAGGTAATTATGCAATCTTCCCTTGACGGTTTTTTCTTGCAACCTCCATCTCCCCATTCTGGTACTGCACCGATTGCCATTTCTCATCCCAAAGCATTTGAGGCATGTTAAAGTTAAAACGCCTGTAACCTGATATTATCATAGCAGGTGAAAATATAGATATGAAGCACATGAAATAAAGAATGATTTGGAGTTCTCTATTATGTTGCTTGCACTGGTCTATTTTGAGATCATGCTTCCTTCAGTCAATCCCATTACTATGTGTTGATTGCACTTAATATACCAGTGAGGCAGCAAAAAGTGATCATATGTACTGTACTCAAGTCTCATGGCAGACCCACTATGTACCAACCACTGGTTGTCTACTCGTGTTTATATTGGAAAATTGTTATATATGTTTGGGCACTCCACTGCAGAAAATTGCCATACTGTGAAAGGGAACTTTACTATGTGAACTTGAAAAAGATAGGGCCTACCTTGTAATGCTAATTTGATGGTAACTTTGATAGCACTGATATAAATAAGGGTAATGTGAAAGTCTCACTTTAATTCATTTGCCAAACTCCCTACTGAATCTCTTTTCAGTATTTGGTTACAGCCCTGTAATAGTGTAATGTATGCTCTTCGGTCATATCTGCTGAAATGCGTCCATTATGTACGTTCAAATGAGCTACGAAGTTCAACAATCCTATTCTTCACTAACTTTTTGATGCTACAAACTTTAGTAACCCCACAGATCAAAGGATTGGCAATGATGCGGTGAGTGGTTATTGCGGAAAAAAAGAACGTCTATTTTCATTTTCAAATTTGCTTATTTATTGTGGAGATCATGCAATAATTCCCCAGCCACCGCTCTGCCAACTTTTTGGAGTGAGTTGATGGGCGTCTTAGTGATAAGTCCTTAACTTGCTTTTGGTTTTTGATCAGCGTAAAGATCCAGGACATAAAGCTCTTTAGTGATCATGTTGTTGTATATGAGCGTGAAAATGGTCTCCTCAGAGTAGTTATATACCGCCTTCCAGCAGTAGGAGAACCACTTGAAAGCCTTCAAGATGGTCAAGCTGTCGATTTTGTTGATCCAATATATTCGGTGGATCCATCAGAATCACAATTTTCTTCCAGCATTCTACGATTTTCTTATAGCTCATTGAAGACACCCCGCTCTGTATATGATTATGATATGAACACTGGGATTTCAGTGCTGAAGAAGTTTGAAATGGTAAGAGAGGTTACTACCATCAGTAGCACTTCAATTTGGATTTTATTTTATGCCTTTAACTCGTATAGAATTTGGCTTCATTAGTGGCATCCTTTCTGCTAAGATTATGTATTATATCTCAATAGGGTAGTTTTAGTCTTCTTTTATTGTAGGGTTTTATATTATTTTATTGCAGAGTTTTATATTTTTTTATTGTTGGGGTTTATATTCTCTCTTGTACTAAATTTTAATGTTTGTGGAATATGAGATAGCTGCAGATAATTTTCTTCTCTCTTCCTCTTCTACTTCTTCTTTGCATAGTTTGATCAGTTTTCATGGTCAGATCACAGTTTTGATTCGCATTCCCTTTGATGTTCAGATATCACAAATGTCGCCCAACGTTGTCATCTGAAGGGACTGTGAGACAGTTGGTGCTTTAGAACTTTGTGATTAAATTAGATCTTTGTTTTAAGAATTCATTGTCAGTGTTGGTCATCGCTGGTCATTGTTGAGTATTTTTTTCTTGATTTTGCTCACTGTAGCCAGAGTTTGGAAAGTTAGGGTTTGAAGATCATATCTATTGTCATCCATTATCACTTTTGGTGTTGATTGTTATCGTTGTCATTGTCGTTGCCTTTTGCACTGCTTTGCCATTTCTTGTCGTCTGAACTGTTGCCAGCGATAACTAAAGCTTTCGACACCAGTTTTTGACAGGCAGCTAGCTTTTAATTGTTGCATTGTGCCACCTAGTTTTAAGGACTGGTTTTGGACAAAGGCGGTTAAGAGACCGTACTCTTGAGCTAGACCACTCTAAGTAGGATCAAATGATTTTGGCATGTTCCATTCTACTCTTGCCTTTGCTTATGATATATGATTCCACCCCCAAACCCAAAGTCATCAAATCGGAAAATCTAGCACACTTTTGAATGTGTTTGTTATGGACGTGGAACCATTGTTTTTTAGGTTCCAGGTTGCAATATCTTAGCACTCTATTGAATAATGATGTTTGAACATATCTTTATTACTTTCCAACCAGAGATCTTTGGAATTTGGAATTAACAAGTCTGATAGGAATTTCAGCAAAATTTACCACTGAGAAAGAAACCAAGACTTCCTTTCTTCTTATAATTGTGGGACATTCAGTTGAAGCTTTCTTTTTTCCTTTTCCTTATATCTTTTAATCCTTGTTGGATAGTTTGTTGCAGTAATGCTGCCCACTCCCCCAGTAGCTTCTTTCCTGCATTAACATGTTTGAATATAGTTGAAGAACATCATAGTACAGGAGAGATATGAGATAGGAAAGGGAAAGAAAATAAGAACACCAAGATATACGTGGTTTGGCACATTGTGCCTACATCCACAGGCCAAAAGCTCCAGTGGGCTGTATCTGATGTATTATTCAATGTGATTGAATACAAGGAATTCATCTCTATTTATTTTGATGAGAAAGATATAAGATCAAGATAAAATATCACCCACACTTATCATCATCTAAATTTCTAGACTACGTAGATTCCGATAGATCTCTTGGGATCTTATCGTATCTTTGTCCTGCCCCTTAAGTTGTTGCGCTGAAAGGATGAGTTGAAGTGTCCAACTGGAATGAAAAAATGGAGTGGTTGTCGGAACTGTTCTAATGCTCTTTGATTCCGTTAGAAGCAGCTCCCTCGGATTGGAGCAAGACTTGTTGGGCCTACAGTAGTGTAGATATTGAGATTGTGAACAAAAATATGGCTTTGACGAAGTTGTTGATAATGTAGCTCTGGTGATAAAACTTCCCCTAAATATCAGTTTGCACTATCAGGGAATAAACATTGTACGAAAAATTGTTTTGTTTTCCTCTTTTTTTGCCTCTATTATTTGTTTGCTTTTTTTGTTGTCTCTCTTTCTTTGGTTCCTCTTCATACATTCTGTCCCAATTCCTTCCCACCTTTTTTTAACCCAGCACCTCTACTCTCTAGCACACTAACAAGAAATTTCTTACAATATTCCATCACAAGAAGAGCTTCCTTCCTCCGATCTATATTCAAAATGGTATGGGCATGAAGTGTGAGCACACTTGGGTGCCCTTCAACCATTTCGTCAAATTGATTCCTGTCATCACCAGTTACACGAGTTCTTTGGCCCCACACATGATGTGCTTTAAAATGTATAGCTTTGAACCATGTGTTGTGACTGGACCGGTTTGCTTTGCCATCAGATATGATATGCTTTAAAGGATATTGCTTTGAACCATATGTTGTGACTTGTACCTTTCTTCAGTCAGGTTAACATCTACTTGTTTATTGTCTTTTAATCCTAGTCCATGGATTATTGATTCTAGAGCTGCAAACCATATGATCGGTTCTTGTAGTCACTTATCTAATGTTCAATCTGTAGCCTCATCTCGAAGTATTACTCTTGCTAATGGTTAATCGGTCTCTATCCTTGTCCTAAGCTAGCTCGCTCTCTTAACTGCTCAGTAACATTCTGTCCCTCACTTTATGTCTTTCAGGATCTTAAGGCAAAGAGGAAGGTTGGTATGGGACATGAATCACGTGGTCTTTATTAGTTTGATTTCGAGCCTCCTCCTAGAGCCTTACAGATATCGTTGTCCCCTTACAGTGACACTCCTTTCTTGGGCATCTACATCTGTCATGTCCAGTTTTGAAGTCTCAAATTCTGGTCTTAATCGGTATTGTCCTTGTTTTGTGAGACATGTCGACTTACTAAGCCACACCATGTCTCATTTAAACCTAGAATAGATAATCGTGTCTCTACCCTTTTTTAATTAGGGCACTTTGATGTATTTGGTATACCCAAATATTCGTTTATTAATGCATTTCATTATACTGTGACCTTTGTGGATGATTTGACTTGTTGTTTTCAATTAAAATCTCGATTAGAATTATTTTCCATCTTTTAGTTGGTTTGTAAGCAAATTAAGACACAATTTGGTTGTTATATCTTTTGGTTGGACAATGTCAAAGAATATACTTCTACTGCCTTTCAGACTTGCTTTCATCACAAAGGCATGGTACATTAGACTTCCTGTGTTCATATGCCGCAACAAAGTGGCGTAGTTGAGCGAAAGAATCGTCATTATTGGATTTGACCCCTAGCACTTTTATTTCATATGCATGTTCCTAATCGTTTTTGGAGGATGCTGGTTTGATAGCTTATTAGTTGTCTGCCTTTTATTGTCTTACAAGGGACATCTCTCTATTATGTTTAGGTTCTTGGCTCTCCATGTTTTCCTATTCCACCTATAAGTCTTTAGATGCACATGTTATGTCCACAATCTCAGTCCTCAGTTTTGATAAACCTGATCCTCATGCGTCTAGATCGATATTTCTTTATTATTACCGTGTTGTGAGAGTTTACAACTACTATAAGCCCTACTCAGTGTTCAAAATATTGGTCGAGTTTGATACGACTCAGTTGAGTTGTATCCGATTTAACAACTCCCGTTTCGAAAACGACATGTGCTTCACATAAATCCTAAGTCTCACTTGACTCAATTATAATTCGGCCTAAGTTAGTATAAATCGAATACGAATCGCCTGAATCGGTCAAGTTATCACCGAAATGTGAGATTGGGTTAGACATCAGACAGAACCAAGACAAATCTGAATAAAAGAGGGAATGCCAAGAGATAGGGGAAGACCCCACAACCACTGTGAAAGCCACAAAGCAGATTCACCAATTTTGTACCTGTTCAATCCTTATAGCAGTTGGTTTATGAAGACTTGTGGTGAGAGTCCTTGTTGTACAAGTCTATGACTTCTTTGGTACAAGTGGTATTTAATTATTGCAAGCCTCCCTCTAGGGTTTTGAAAAGTTGCTCTTTACTCTTTGAAACTAACGATTGACCTCTTGAAGTGTATTTATTGTGTTTTATTATGACATTAATGAATCTCTAAGTTTTCTTTTTATATAAGTTGAAACAGTAAAAGTAATATTAGGGCTACAAGAGAAGGAGAGAAAATGAGAGAATAATTGGTTGTGTATGCTATGCTGCCCTTCATCGTCTTATTTGTAATAAACTGACATTATGAGTAATTACAATATTACCCTATACTACGAAAATATAAAATAAGAACTCTAATAACATATAACTAGATATACATATTAGAGATTTACAAGTAACTTATTTATATTAGAAATACATTGATCTAAATACAACTTTTTTTATTTTAAAATTTTGAATTTTGGAATTAAATACTAAAATTACCTTGCATTTAGATTTATAAACATATTTAAATGCAATGTTGTTGGATATAGTGTAATTCCTAATTTTACAATTTATTGACATTTCTGGTAGGGTCATTGCATTTCATTTTTAGTATTTTAACTATGATAGATGATGTTCTTTGCATATATTAAGTATGGGTTGGGTAATTCATATATTTTAGAATTTTATAACTTTTGTTTTAGAAATTTGCTTGTATTTTATTTAACTTTGTGCGTATTGCTCGCCCGACACCATTCGGTGATGCTATGACTCATGTGTCTCAGTGTTTTCTGAGTGGATGACCGATATTGCGGTATTGAACTATGACCCTACTTTTCGTCAATACTTTATCAGTGCTAATGCTACCTTTTAGGAGTCCATATCCTATTTTTCCAATGCCTTCCTTTCCTCATGATTGTACTCTTTAGCTGTCTTACTTGCGAGTTCCTTTTTTGGCTTTGGTCCCCTTACCCTTGCTCCTTAGTCGTCACCACTCCTAGTTTCGCACCCTACAAATCCTCCCCCCATGCCCTCTACTCCCTTATATGTTTACGTAATCTTCTCAATCAAGACTTCCTACTACTACTCCACTAGTGGCTTCCTCACCATCTTCGGATCTTGACTCCTCAGTTATGTTGGATTCTTTACCTATTGCTCTGCGGAAAAGGTACTCTTTATTGTGTTGTCAACCCTCCTATCAGTAAATTTGTCCTTTAACTGCTTGAAGGAAAACTATGGAAGAAGAGATGGATACTCTCCACCATAGTAATAGTTGGGATTTGGTTCCTTTGCCTCCTGGTAAGCAGGTTGTTGGGTGCCATTGGGTATATACAATGAAATTCTCTATGGATCATTTAAAAATTCGTTTGGTTGCAAGAGGATATAATTAAAATTTTGGTTTTGAGACGTTTCTAGCTGTAGTATTAGATTTTGGTCTTCACTTGTGTTAGACAAATCATTCGGTGTTTCTCCTACATGCTGGTGCAAGTAATATCCGCCTTGTAGTTTGCATTATGATTAAAGGGGAGGACTTTGGGGGTATTGTTGAGTGGAACAGTTTTTGTAGCATCTATTTTATACCAAAGATCTATTCAAACTTAGATTTTTTCTTGGCATCGAAGTTGCTAGATCCAAACTGATTATTAGTTTGTCCCGAAGAATATATGTTCTTGATCTTTTTTGGAGGAAAGATGACTTCTAAGCGGTCGACCAGCTGACACTCCCACGAATCCAAATCATAAACTCTCAGTTACTGAAGTCTAACATTTCTCAAATCCTGGATAGTATCGTTGCCCCTATGGGAAGTTGAATTGCCTCCCTATTACGTGTTCGAATATTTTATATGCAATGAGTCATGAGTGTAGTAAGTCAATTATAGAAGCTCCCCGAGTATCACATTGGGATGCTGTTAGTCCTATCTAATAACTTAAGCGAGCTTCAGGACTCGAATTGTTGTATCGAGCGCATGGGAACCTTTGTGATTGGGCAGGTTCCACATCATATTGCCAATCTACAGTAGGATATTGCACTTTTTGGGAGGTAATTTGGTTATGTATAAGAGTAAGAAGCAGATAGTAGTGACATAGTTTAGTGTAGAAGCTAAATAATGGGAAATGACTAACGCATGTAGTGAGTAAACATTTACAACAATTTTTTCAGCAAATTGGTTTTCAACCTTAAACTCCGCTGCCACTGTTTTATGGCAATCAAGTCATTGACCATATAGCTTCTAGTCCTATGGTTCATGAATGAATGAGATATATTGAAGTTGATAGTCACTTGTTTGAGAAAGTTTTGTGAGGAGACATTATTACACTATTTGTGAAATCTAAGGGCCAACTTGCTGATACGTTGGTGAGTCATTGAATATTACTCGATTAAATGTAGGTTTACAATGTCCCTCTAATGAATCCACTAAGCTTCAATGTAGGTTTACAAGGTTCAAAGACTTAAACCTCAACCAATGCCTTAGGTTAGATGCTTTTCCATCTTGAAATTTCACTTTGGAATCCACTGCAAGCTCTTGAACACTTGTAGTTTATCCGCTATGAATTGAGCCCACAATCCGCCTTATGCTTGTTCTCGGAATCCTCCTTCTTGAACTCTTGGTTGGAATCTACCAACACAATTTTTCTGAAGGTTTTGTGCAGCCCTACTAAGTAACTCTCTAGATCATGAAGAATCTCTAGATTGAACTAAGTAGATTGTGCCTTGTGTTTTGGTGGGCTAGGGTTTGTTTTCTCTATTACTTTCTATCTCTCATGGTTGAACAAAGCCTTCCAATTTATACAGGAACGAAATTAGAATTTAGATAGGTAACTACAATCTGTAGGATCTCAACAAACCTATCGAGGCTTGAGAGAGGGCTGGTATGTGGAATCGAATCTGTTAGAGGCCAACCAATACGAACGATTGAGCGCTGCACGAGTGCTGAGCGAGCAGTGGTTTTGGGTTGAGAATCCAGCTCCCTCCAATTCCAAGGACTGCTTGAGCATTAGCAGAGCGCTATTGGTTAGTCAACAAAACTAGTTTTCAGTTTCACTGTTCGAGTATCAAGGAGTGTTACTCAATAAGGCTCCCTACTATGATTTTTATAGTATTTCAAACTCTTTTTCTCAAATCTTAATTTTTTTTTTCAATGAACGCTACGAGAATCATGCTACATATTTAAGCAAAGTATACAACATCACATTTTAGACCTAAGTGTTAAGGTTCACTATGTACCTAAGATCTCTTATATTTGTTTGAGCTTGATGGATTCCAGTAAAATCTCTAAAAGTTGCAATGAAGCTTGAATCTATTCTTCCCATGTTTCTTCAGTCTTCAACTTCGTGAGCATCATAATCTCTGAATTTAGTGGACACATGTTACCTTATGATCTACGAAATTTTACCAACACATATATTCACCAGCTTGAGGGGGAGTGTTGGAATATAGTATTAGTGGCACAATTGGAATAAGTATATCCCCTAAGGTGGTGTTTGGATCACCATGGGAGGATTGGATTGGATTGAATTTGAATCCTAACCCAATCCTACCTAATGCAAAGTAGTTCGGATTGTAGGATTATAAAGTTCAGATTCAAATCCTATCCCATGTTTGGATAGGTTTCATTTGGTTTGTGGGCCCCATTCACATGTGTAGGTAAAATATACTCAAATAACCATTTTACCCTTGTGTTAAAAAATGTTATCCAATCCTATACCATGTTTGAAATGGAATGAAAAAAAAGTCCAATCCATTAGTATTGTCTTATTTAGAAAAAAAAATATGAATCAATAAATTACGCATTTTTACAAAATATTGCAATAAATATTTTGTTCATTTATTTAATTTAATTTGTACAATACACTTTTAATCACAAAAATTGCATCATGCAAAAACTCACAAATCGATACAACTCATGCTTAAGTCGTTATTTGTTTCTAAAAAAAAAAACTACCTTCCGAAGTTGTGTGTTTAAAAATAAAAATTAAATTTTTTTTTTCAATAAATAGCAAAATTAATCCGAACCCAATCCAAAATTTTTTCAATGACCCAAATGCAATTTATTTTCCATGAATTTTAGGGCATTTTATTATTATTGCCTGAATGAATAACACAAATCAGATCAATTTAAAATATGTTGCTTTAATTAAAATGATAATTTTTTTGAGAGTTCATCTAAATAAATGGATGAGCATAACATTTTTAAGATCTTAAAAATTTAAGATGTAATGAGATCCAATACCATAGAACAAATCTGATTTTTTAATGAGACCCAAACCCTTTCATTCAAAGTTAACTTAGACCGAGTATTTTCACACACACACTCTCAAATCATGTGCTTGCATGCTACATTCTGTCAATTGAGAGAAAATTTCTAACGGTAACAATTTAGTTCAAAAGTATAAGAGAGTTATTGCTAATTTATGAACATAGGGGGTAAAGTGCAAAAAAAACTGAACCACTAGGGTGTAAAGTGGATTTTAATTTGGTTAATTGCTCATCTTCTCCAGATGCTTCGGCTTTAGTCACAAACAGAGGGAAAGAGTGAGAGAGAGAGAGAGAGAGAGAAGCTTCTGGAAAAATTTAAGAGAAAAGCTTCTGAAAAAATTTATCTTCTTCCTTCTCTATCTTCCCAAACAAATCGAGATGGGTTACCGTGGAGATCATCTCCATCTTCCCAAACAAATGGAGGTTGCAGACCGAAAAATTTACCCAGATCTGCGCAGTGAAAGTATGTCCAGATCTGTGCAGTGAAACTATGCACATATCTGATACTTCCATGAAAAAATCAGAGCCCATGTGAAGCGCCAAAGATCGACCAAATGAAGAACGAAGAAGAAGATACAGACAGATCGATACACGGAGGTAAGTATTTACTGTGGAGGGTATTTTTGATTTTTCATATGTAATCCTACTTCACAATTTTGAATCCCACACAGCAGAAGGGTTTGTTCAATGGTCTGCAGAGGGGATTGAACGCTTCAAAACATATGACCGAGGAAATGAAAAGCAACGAAAATCCCATCCCCAAAAACTTACCCAAACCTAGGATAAGTGGACTCATTCACTATTTTAATCCAATCCCAGCTGTAATCCCCCCCAATCCTTTGATCCAAACACCACCTAAGGGTATATTTGTTTTTTTACTATTATTTGCATAAAATATATATGGGTTGTGAGAGACGTAGACTCTAACTCTTAACATTTTCTCCTTCCTCTCTCCTCTCGGAAAACCCTCTCTATCTCTCATTCACTGTTAATAACATGGTGATCTTCTTTTTATTTTTTTGGGAAAAATGTGGTGTCGGGGAAAGCGTAACTTGTGTATGCAATCTTGTAGCTTCAGGGAAATATTCTGAACTATACTTTTGGAAGCTTCGTTTGACCAATTTTATATAAAAGAATCTACATGAGTATGTCACTATGCCCTTAGTTTTACATTCTGCAAAGAGTGAGGCCTTTTGTGTCGGATTGGCAACAAAATTATTTCTTTTTCATCTCTGCTTTATTTACTTTTTTAAAGCCAGTTTGGTAAAATCTGAATATTACTTGTAACTTTTTGTTTTTTCTTTGCCTCAGGTATTGGGAGGTTTTGATACCTTAAATTATGCAACGGAGAGGCAATGGGCTACTGCTCCAGATGGCACTCAAATACCTATATCAATTGTCTATCGAAAGAATCTTGTGAAGCTTGATGGGTCTGATCCCTTTCTGCTTTATGGTTACGGTTCATACGAGGTAATACATGATTTCATTTGTCAATCACAGAGGAAATTGAGAAATATACTTTTCATTACACCAAGATCCACTATTTCAACAGTCAACCACTTGTTCAGCTACACTTCTGCCAACAGCATATTACATGTAGTTATGACTACACACGTGAATTTCAGATAAAAATAATTGGTGTAACAAACAAAATTTCAGTAGTTGATATAAACCAATTGTTATCTATAAAAAAAATGTGACAGAATTCCCTTTCAAAACATGATCCAATTAACAATATGAACCAGTGTATACAACTCATAATCAAACCTTTATGTAAATAAAAACTAACTTGCATCAATAATCTCATCACATTTTTTTTTTAAACATCAAGGCACATCCCAGTACTATGAATTGAAAAGTGAGAGGAAATCTCTGAAACTCCCATATATTGCGATCAAATTTAGCGATGATACCTGTGTGCTTGAAAACACTATGTAATATAAAAAAATCATCAATATTTAACAAAATTATTTTAACAAAAAATTATCTGTTTTCTTTAAGTTATGCACCTAACATAGAGAAAACCCACGCCGCTAGTTATCCATGCATTCCATTTCTATGAAGTTGGCACCACAAAAATTTCACATACAACACATTTTTTTTTTATCTCGAATGCATATTGAAAAAAGTGGTTGGACTTTCTATCCAAAGTTACAGATGCAACACAGTTTTTGCCCTACGTATTGAAACCAACTTTTTTGTTCAAAATTACACAATGAACACAAAATCACAATAGAATTAAGGTATACTTGGAATCATGCACTTGAAACAAAAAATCAAAGTGTCAAAAAAAAGATGTCACTAATCAGAATTGATATAATGGTCTTATCCAAGTAAGCAAAATATCAAAACATGAAAACTCCACAGCAAATCACAGTTGGACATCCATTTTTATAGATGATAAAATTATTGAAGCCGAGTAAAGCATTGACTAAAAATAAATCACTTTCATAATGCCCAAGCAAACATCATCATTTGGATACATATATAAAATGTAAAAAAATATGAAAATTAAATCTAATTAATGCACATGCGTGAAGCAAGGATCAAAATGTCGTGTCAAAACGTCCGAAACGTTTCGGAATTTCAACACACCGACACGAAACATGGGTTGAATCCCAAAATTCCAAAGTTTCGGTCGAAACGTCACTGTGTCGGACCGTTTCGGTCGAAACAGACTGTGTTGCCTTTTATATTTTTTTTTTGTTATAAGTATGAACAATTACATTTAATACCCCACTGCATTATAATTTTTTACTTTTAACTATACATAACTACCATTAATTTAATTTGATATCCTTCATTATTTTTTTTCTTTTTTATAATTATTCTTTTATGTTATTATTATTTGTTAAATTGACATATTAAATAACTGCAAGCCATTTTATTAATTATAAATTATTTGTTAAATATTTAGAATTAAGTATTTATGTGTTTTAATCATTGTGTACACAATGATTTTAATATTAATGAAATAATATTATTTATTAATTTGAAGACACAATTTAAATTAATAAATTAGTATTATAATAATATGCTGGACAAATTAGTATTATAATAATATGTTGCACTTAGTATTATTAATTAGTAAATTAGTATTATAATAAAATTGTATTATTAATTGGATAATATTCTAATTTAAATGATTTCTGTCTCATGTCAAACCTTTTTTTTCCTCCAATTTAAATTTATTCTTATATAAATGGATGTTAACCGAATAAATATGTTAAATTAATCAATTATTTAGCTTAGCTTTATAAATAAATGGATTGTATTTGTATTTTGACATGTTTCCACGTGTTTCCATATTTTTTCTGCGTTTCCATTGCGTTTCCGAAACGTTTCCGTTTTTGAGCTGACCGAAACGGTATTTCGAAACGATATTTCGATCCTTGGCCTGAAGGCAATATATATCAACATATGACAAGATCACGTGTTATTAAAATACATTTTGCTACATGACGCTTTCCAATAGAACCACCGCTAACAACAATCTAGTTGATTAGTATCAAAGTTTTTACTAAACCTTCACAACAAAAAAAAAAAGACAGTAGAAGTTAAACTCAAAATACCCATTTGTAGGCATGACAATAGCCTTTGCTACAGAGAGTGCATTAGCCTCCATTGGATTAGGATCTAGCGTAGGCAAGAAGAAAAAATGTCCACAAAACAAATTGATTGCAAATAAACAAATGATTGATACTAATAGTGATCAAAAGTAATACTATGCAACCAAAGATCATTGACTTAGGACTTTAAATTGAAAACATAATGGACTCACGAAGTTATCATAAGTCAAACTTACCAAAAATTGATGAACTCTACGAACTGTGATTATTGTCAATGCTAAATAGTCATTGATGTTATTGTTTATATATGAACATCAATTAATGATCAAAGCATGTTGTATGCCCATTGAAATGTACGCCCTAATGCTAACTACGGACATATAACATCATCTAGTTGATGCATTCAATATCATATCAAAGCACCAGAAAATAAAAATAATATGTTTTGCATTGGGTTGTTTTGCAGGCCAATAGGAACCAACCCCTCTTCTGTAAAGTTAACATGAAGACACATTGCCAAATGCAAAGATCAAAATTTCGTTTCGCTGTATTGTTTCGGTCATCTAGGAAATGGAAATATTTCGGCGTGTTTCGAAAATATTTCGACCCGTTTCGGAAACATAATGAAAAAAATAAAAAATTTAAGAGTTATTTTTCTAAAACATTGATTGAAATATATCAAAGTATCTTAAAATACTTTGAAACATTCCGAAACAATTGTGCAAATGCATTGAAATGTTATAATACATCTCGAAACATTATGGAATACCTTGAAATATTAGAATTTTGATTCCATCACTGATTCGTTTCGATTTCCTTGGAAACGGAAACGTTTCGGACGTTTCGACTATTTCGAAACGACATTTTGATCCTTGACCAAATGTTAAAATATTGAACAACTTCCAAACATCACATTGTCAAGAAAAAGTTGAATAGGTACTAATACAGGTAATCACCTACTCCCACTAATCCAATAAATAAGAGAGAGTTGCTGCGGACATGGAGGACCAAGATTTAAAAAAAAAAAAGGTATATAAAAGTAATTAACAAAGAATCATGTTATCTTAAAAATGAGGTAATGAACTTACATGCCAAACATGTTGAATAGGTACCAAACAATTAAAAAATATCTGTCCAGTAGTCAAATGTTTAAGATAGTGAATTTAAATTAACAATGGGCAACCTCAATAATGATTAGCATTCAATTATATAAAATTAAAACTTTTGACTCTTAGAGTGCTAAAATTTCAAAATGGCATAGGACATTATGGGTGGCTTCATCAACAGAACAAATTCACTCCTAGAACCCAAACCTCCCCTACATAAGTAAACAATAAATCATTAGGAAAAGTTTTCCTCCCATATGAGATTTAGGAAGTCTCCCCAATCAACAAAACAAATCTATGGGAGTTTTGTGAACCATTAAATACCAATCATTATTAAAACTTTGGAAAAAGAAAATAAGTATAAAAGCTAAGACAAAAAACCAATTAAAAACAATGACGATCCCAATGAATCCTAGGAGGTTCTATCTGCTATTCTATGAAGCACGGATACGGATACGGGATACGGGTACGATACGATACGGATACGGCGATACGACAAAGTCTAAAAAAGTAGGATACGGGTACGGCCAAGATACGGCTATAATAAAATATTTTTATTATTTTTATTATTTTCAACCAACTTAATACTTATATATTTTGGTAGTTCTTTAACATATAATAAGAAAAATTAGTAATTCTTTTTAGTTTCAAGAAAATATATATCGTATCGCTGTGGTATATTCACAAAGTGAAGTGACAAATTAAAGGAATCAAAGCTAATATTTACCTAGTATTTAGAAGTAATTTTGCTAAAATTATAATGTAATAACTTTATTTTATACTCTTTTGACTTGTTATTGTAGATAATACTTAAAAAACACTCATGTACCTTTGAAGTAATATGAATTTTTTGTTAATGTATTGTATGGTATGTGAATTCGAAAAGAGATGTTAAAAGTTCAACTAAAAAATTATATATGTTGCTCAACTACAAAAGTATCCATGAAGTATCCTAATATTTAATTATTATCGGATACGTAGAAGGTGTATCCGATACGTATCCGACGAGTATCCGACGAGTATCGTATCCGTAAAGTATCCGATACGGGTACGTCAACCTCAACGAAGTATCCGTGCTTCATAGCTGCTATTAGATTAGACCACATTCGACCACCATGTGCAACCACAAATGATTATGATTTTGTCGACCATCATCAATAGTTTTCGACATCTAGTTTCAAGCATATTAATAAACTACGATCAATTAAAAAAAGCTCATAATCAATAAAAACAATATGTGATCCGTCGTTGAGAATTAAATTTCATGAAATTCAATCCTCCCCTCAAAATCCAAAAAGCGCGGCCATTCAAGCACGTAATGCAGCAAGCATCTTCTTTTTCCAGATGCTTGATTTGGTGTTGTGATAAATAAAGCTCTCTCACAACTGGACACACAGGTATACATGCTACAATTCAATTAGCTACAAATGACTTTCTAATCCGACGGAAAAAAAATGGATTCTGTTAGATTGTTTGTCAACCCATGTCCAAAAATGGGCAACAGAAAAAGAAACACCCACTAACCAGGAATCAAAATTCAATTTTACATGTAGAGACAAAAAGGGTGTAGAAATAATGTATCTATAGGTCAAATATGAATGTTTTTGTGAACGTACATGACTGATTCTAGCGGTGATAAATAAAGCTTGATTTGTAGAAGACAGAGTTGTGGTGCCTCTTTGGCATTTGGTCAAACACCTTCTGTGCGTGCTGTGTGAAGTAGATTTGTCTGCGCTTGATGTGTGTGTTGGCTTGCGGAATGAGCAGCGGAGAGAGAGAGGGAGAGAGAGGTAGATGTGTACTTGGCTGTGCTGTGTGTGCTTTGCGTGTGGATGAGCAGTAGAGAGTGAGAAGCAGAGAGAGCCAGAAGCAAAGAGAGAGAGGCGGTGAGAGAGAGAGTGGGTGTTTCACTGCTGCGACAAATGAAGGAGTGAATCTAGAAGCCGATTTGGCGGAAGATATGTTGAGATTTGGGGTCGAATATGGAAATTGACATTTGAGAGATTTTGTGGGGGAGAGATACCGACATTTGATTTGGGGAAGTTAGAGGTGTGTTGTGGGGAGAGACAGAGAGGGAGACGTGTTAGGCGTGAATTCGGGGGAAATTAGGATCATTAATTTGGCAATCATAAATGGAAACGGGTTTGGGCTGGAAAACAAAAATTGAGAGTGAATTTGATCCGTTAGATAAGTATTTTTGAGTTGATCTGAGCCGCGAAAAATTAGAGATAAGATAGGCCCTTGGATTTAACTTATGTTTTTCTCAGAATTAATCTGGACCGCGAAAAGTTTGAGATAAATTTTGGGATTTAAACTTCGGTCTACTTTATTATATAGATTTACATGCACGTTTTTTCTTAAAATTTAATATTTTTCCTCTTGAAGGTTGTGGTCATACAACCTCGTGGCCATTGAGGTGGAGTGTTGCTCCATCTTAGTGCCTCATATGTTGACGGCTCCAGTTGAAATCTAGAATGTTCATTAATGTAAGTATTTTTCCCAGTTTGTGTCTTTTCATATCATTATCGTCTTTACGGAAATGTTGTGCGAATAGTAACAGTATATTTTCTACTATTCTTTTTCCTATATTGGCAAATCTTATTTAAACACTTGATCAACCTATACGGGGGCTGGCCTCCTCTTTGATCATCCACCATAATTGATTTCTGGCGAAGTTATTGTATTTAATCATTTTCTTTCGATAACTATATCATCCATAAAAATATATTTTACTTTCTTTTGACTGCGTGAACCAACTGCTGAGGCACAGTCTCAGAATGCGTGGTTTTCTCCAAAAATCTAGCATGCTACTTGTCTCATTTGTACCTCCATCTTCATGTTTAAACTTTTTCTTGGTGAATGCTGACAACCTCATGTTTCCAACAGTCATGCATAGAGCCCAGTTTCAAGGCATCAAGGTTATCTTTATTAGATCGGGGTTTCATTTATGCAATTGCCCACATTCGTGGGGGCGGTGAAATGGGGAGGCAGTGGTATGAAGATGGGAAGCTCTTTAAGAAGAAAAATACTTTCACAGACTTTATTGCTTGTGCTGAGTATTTGATAGAGAAGAAGTACTGCTCAAAGGAAAAACTGTGCATCAATGGAAGAAGTGCAGGGGGTTTGCTTATTGGAGCTGTTCTTAACATGCGGCCTGATTTGTTTAAGGCTGCTGTAGCTGGAGTACCTTTTGTTGATGTTTTGACTACAATGCTTGATCCAACCATTCCTCTTACAACTTCAGAGTGGGAGGTCATCTCTTTCACTTTCTGAGAACTATGACTTTTAAACCTTATTTCATGTCAAACAAATAGAACTTAGATGACAGAATATTGAAATTTGGTCCTTTACCTGGAAGATTTGTCTAGGAGATTAACACTAAAGCTTGATTGATTTAATGGCAGAACTATCAATCTATTTGTGGTCATAATTCAATCCGAAGAAACAATCTGACATTAGATGATGTAAACCTGATGTCATCACCTTTTTGCCTAAGATTTCACTTTGTCAGGCAACACCAGATCTTGGATGCTTAACTGCTCATTTCTCACTATAGATGACCCTCGATTCCATTACTTAAGAATGACTTCCTCTAGCTATGGTCCATGCTATTAAATTGGATGTTAAGACTCATTATGTAGACATGCTAGTAAATTTCTTGGCAAATTGGGCTGGAATAGTTTGATTACCTTGTAGATGTACCATTTCGATTGGATTTTGGATTTGTACATGAATATTACTGCGTCTCTAGTTGGACTCAACATGTTGGAAAAGCGGCTTCTCTGATTGGACAGATTGACATGGCTACATTTGTTTTTTCACTGTCCTGTATTAATAGAATACATATCATGATTAGAATTTCTAATGTGGAAGAATTTGATAATATGAATAGCTATTTCATTTATTATATTGGTTTCTCAAGGAAAAGGTATAATTCTTCAAACATGTCAGATCCAAGGACCGATAGGAGTCAGGTGTGGTTGGGGGGCCTCCAGCCTTTCAATCGGACTTGGTTTGGTCTTCAAGTTAACCAAAGGTTCCAAGTAGCTCAAGTCCTTAGCCTTAATGCCATATATCTATTTATTTTAACATTACTGGACTTGATTAAATCAAATTTGATGCCCTACCAACTGGTCCATTGAAGTTTGTGGTGTCTGCCTGAACAATCTCAACTATGTTCCTTATCCAAAATCTTTACCTGCATTCAGAGCTTAATATAAGTCTGATTCTATGTCTTCTGAAATAAGAGGTTGATTTTTTGATGAACTGCAATTAAGACAGTTCATTCCAGCTGATTTGTTTTCTGCTGTTGTAGGAATGGGGTGATCCTCGTAAAAAAGAGTTTTACTTCTATATGAAGTCATATTCCCCCATTGATAATGTGAGTGCTAAAGGACTCTATTTCCATTTTGTTTATAAGTTATTCATTGTTTGGCAAAGGCAATAGAGACTGACATTTGGATTTATGAACTGACGTACAACTTTATTTTATCCAGATTAAGGCGCAATACTATCCGACCATTCTTATTACAGCGGGTTTGAATGGTAAGTGAAAAGGTGAAGACTAACACAACTATCTGAATATAGGAGCTTAACGGGTTAGGGTAAATCACTCCTTGATCCTGAAGCTGCTTAAATATATGTCCAGTGGATCCCAGATAGAAGATCTTACTAAAAATAAATTCTGATCTGAAGATTCTGAACACGACATTTTGTCAGAAACTATTAATTGAAACTCTGCTGCTAAATCATTACCATTGATGCTGAAATTGGAGAGTTTAATGCTTCTATGCAACTTTCCAAGTGCAAAGCATTATACCACTTTTGGGTGAATCAAGTAGAAGTTCGTGTAAAATTTAGTTAGTCAAATGTGTCAATTAGAAGATCCTATGAGGGGTAATGATCCAAAGTGGCATTACAGTAGGAGCACTAGTATCAGTCTTAGAAGTTACATATTTTACCGTGGCTTTCACATTTCTTGCCAAATTATAGTTTTTTCTTTTCTATCTGCATTAATGTGATTAGCCTAATGGGACTGTACCATAAACTACTGACTTTTCAGGGGATTCGTAATATGGTGCATTTCAAACGGTATATAATTTTTGCTTAATCAGTCAAAATGCATTCCCGGGTGTATCTTGATAAGAAAGAACCCAATCAAAGGTGAGGTTTGTATTGATAATGGTGAACCCAGTAGCTGGCTGATCACTGCTTACCTTATTGATCAAAACATGAGCCACTTGTACTCAATCCCACACCCCTACCCTTTTTTTTTTTTCCAGAAAATTTACTAAGCTGGCTTGCATATAGGAGAGATGGAAAATGGGCTTTTTGTTCCCATATGTGATGCTAGAATTCATTGACGTACTATTGAATCTGAACTCTGGTGTATTGTGACAGATCCACGGGTTATGTACTCGGAGCCAGCTAAGTTTGTGGCGAAGTTGAGAGATACAAAAATTGACAATAATTTACTGTTGTTCAAATGTGAACTTGGGGCGGGACACTTTTCAAAGTCAGGAAGGTAATGATCATATTTATTTTTTGATTTAGTTCAACCTAAAACTTAGTGCATGATTTCCTCCACTGGCTGTTTAAATTGTTCCACAAGTCTGCTGATCACAGAATTAGGAGGTATTGGCTGACCTATATTTATAGAGATGGATATTATCCAGGCAAGACTGACCTAGCTTTGAATAATAGGATATTGCCGAAAATAAAAGGCAAAAGAAAATATATGAATGGTTCTTCTTAGAGGATCACTGGGAAACTATTTGTCAAATCAATTTCAAAAACTGAAGGTTAGATATGTCTGTTGTCAAGTTGAGTGGCTTGAACTCCTTTGCCTACCCTTGTAGTAACCGCGACTCCATTCCAATTAAGAGGCTGTTTTTTTTGTGGGTCTTGGGGGGCCTTGGAAGATGGGTTGGGGATAAATAGTCCAAACCACACACAAAACCCATGTTTGGGTAAACATTTGAAGCCTAGGTTACCAAGCCCAGCCCGCTACAAGGCCCGGACCTAAACCCTAGATAATGGGTTTCATCAAACCCATTTTGGGGGGAGGGGGGCTTCGGATGAGGGTTAATGGGTATTGACTACAAAAAGACAATAATACCCCCACACACGCCACCCCTCTCTCTCTCTGCTCATCTGCCCCTCACGAACTTCTCATCGCCGTGGCTAAACCAGCAATAGCAACTTCCTTCCAGGTACACCCTTTTCTCTCTCTCACACACACATACTCAAACCCAGCAGCCCACATAAACAGCAAACAACAACACACACACGGAACACAAACACACACACAGAACACAAACATGCACAGACACACAGAGCAGCCCCCCACACACAGACGCACACAGACCACACACAGAAATTTTATGTTTATGTTTTTAATTTGGGTTGTTTAATTTGGCTGTTTAATATATTTTGTTTAATGTGGGTTTTTATTTTGTGAATATTTTTGTTATGAAATGTTTTTTTTTTTTTAATTATGAACACTCAATAATGTTTTTAACCATTCCACTGCTCAACAGTGTAGAAACTGATCCCTTAATGGCTTCCCGTCGCCTAGAAGAGAAAACAAAGAAGACATACCACAAATTTCATTAGAACCCCATAAATTTAGTGTATTTATATTTTGACCCCTCAAGTTATAGAAACATCAATATTATCCCTTAAGTTTCAAAAATAATATTATAACCCCAGAACTTTTCTAAAAAATCATCTTCTTCATAGAACTTTGAGGCATCTTTGATACGTTTATTAGAGTGTGGGTCTAGATCCCTCAAGTTTAAAATACTCCAATTAAAAATATTTTAAATTTTACAACCAAAATTTGTGTTCTATTAAAAAAAAATATTATTTACAATCTATTTTTTTCTTTAAAAAATCATAATTAGTATACAATTATTTACATAATTTTTTTAAAAAAATCATGATTTTCTTAAAAAAATCGTAGAGTTTGTGAAATAGTTGAATAGAGTTATTTACATTAATATGTAATATTCGGCCCACATGGGGAAGGCGGAAACATATCAACAGTTTCCAATGCTGGCTCAACTTCAGTCACGTCTCCATATAGGCCTACTGTGGACTTGGTTATCATTGATGATTAATGTCATCAATAGATGTGAGATGTTTAGAACCAATATAATGATGTTTAATATAGTGTAACGAGATTATGTCCGTTCAATTTGCTTTATTTGGGAACGGACAAGTTTTGTGTGTATCCCTGTATATGTAAATGTTAGAATGTTACACTGTCTTGTTGGGTTAATGCTTTATTGTGCTTTATTATGATTATGAATAATAGTTATATTTTATCAACATTCATGTTTTTTTCATAAGTTAGGAAGAAGAAATAATCAAATATGAAAACCATAAGGACACAAGAAAATGTACGTATACAAACATGAGTTTAGATTAGATTGACGAAGGGGCAAAATAGTCATTTATAGGCAAATATATTATCATAATAATTATATATCCGTGGGCATACCAAACTTGGGAATGGACGGGATTGAATATTGAATCCCATCTTTGCAAAGAGGGGTTTGGGTTTGGAAGGGTTTGGACAAGCCAATTCAAACCCCTCCCAAAAAATCATCCAAACAGCCCCTAAGTAAGCTCACTTAACTCAACTCAGCAAAGTCTTATCTCAACTATTTGGGATCGGCTAGTGTCATGTTCCGCCATTGTGCACTATCAATGTCCATTTTTTTTTTGTTAAAACTTCACGTTGTCGTATCATTTTTTACTATATCATTTAACGTTGATTTCAATATACCTATACTCACCCCATTAGATTCATAGGTATCACATCATTCTTATTCACTAGTGCAGTAATATGTCTTTTATAAATACATCCACACCGGCTAAGTTCATTCTCTCTTCATTTAACTTCTATTAGTGCTATTTTAATCATTTCACCATATACTCATTTCTAATTGTATACTTTCTAGTTTTGTCACATTCATCATAGCATTTATACTTCTCTTACAACTCTTTTTAACTTCTTCCTTTGCAATCTTATATCATCTAAAAAAATCTTATTTTTTAAGTTTTTTGTTATATTTTGCAACACATTCTTTTTGTTTTTACTGTAGTTTGGACTTCATAATTGCACCACCAAGTTTTTTTTTTTTTTACAAATGCTCCATTAACATTTAATTCTCGAAGATCATCATATTCCAAATTACGTTGGTTTAATCTTCCAAATTTCATGGTGGTTATCTCACATTTTACCTTTGTTAAGTTGAGAGAATTAACACAATATTAGAGAAAGATGGAGAGTGGTCAAAAACTTAACCTATCTCTCACAAACTACTTGTATTTATAGTTAACTTATAATAATACAAAGACGTATACTCTCTCTAATATTTACACATAATACCTTAATACTCTTAACATTCCCCCTCAAGCTAGACTATAGATATCATATAATCCAAGCTTGAAACAAATTGTTGTAAGACGTGTAACTTGATGTATTGGTGAGTAAAAAAGGATACAAACTAAGTGTAGAGCCCCCGTATATATACTCAAACAGTAAAGGTACAATAAGGATAAAAAGGTAAAACGAAGGTAAAAAAGAAAACCCTAATAAACTAGGCTATAACTCCAACACTCCCCCTCAAGCTAGGTGCAAAAATATCAACTAAACCAAGTTTGACAACCGAGTCCTGAAGAATGGATAGAGTGACAGGTTTGGTGAAAACATCCGCAACCTGATCACTAGTCCTCACAAACAATGGAGTGACAATACCACAACTAACCTTCTCCCGAAGAAAGTGAACATCGATCGAGTCAAAAGCGAGCTGAATAGCAGATCGATTGTCACAATATAATGTGGATGGAGAAGTCACTGGAAATCCCAACTCGCCAAGAATCGATCGTAGCCAGATAATCTCACACGTGCCAAGTGTCATTGCCTGATACTCTGCCTCTGCTGACGAGCGGGAGACAACTGCCTGCTTCTTGCTCTTCCAAGAGATAAGATGAGTCCCTCGAAAAGCACAGAAACCCGTAGTGGATCGATCGTCACACGCTCCCTCATAATCTGAATCTGAATAACAGGCTAAAGAACTAGTCTGAGATCCTGATGCATAGAACCCAAGTCTTGGACAAGACTTGAGGTCCCGAAGCATATGATAAACTGCATCAAGATGAGGCTGACACAGCATGTGCATGAACTGACTAACTCTGCTGACAGCGAATGAAATGTCTGGCCTAGTGTTAGCTAGGTAGATAAGTCTACCCACCAACCTCTGATAGACAGTTGGATCTTTCAACTTCTCACCTTCAGTAGTAAGCTTCAGGTTTGGAATCATGGGTGATGATGCCGGTTTGTACCCCAGCATCCCAGTGTCTAAGAGAAGATCCAGAACATACTTTCTCTGAGAAAGAACAACACTCTGCTGCTACGGGCAACCTCAATCCCAAGAAAGTATCGCAGAAATTCAAGGTCCTTCACATCGAAGGCCTTCCCAAGGTCTACCTTGACTTGCACAGTCCCAGAAACATCATCCCCAGTAATAATAATATCATCAACATATACCAAAAGGATGACACACTGTCCAGAAGTATTCCGTCGATTAAAGCAGGTATGATCAGAATGATATCTGGTGAATCCAAAATGTATGACTACATCACTAAAGCGAGAGAACCAGGCTCGTGGTGACTGTTTCAGTCCATAAAGAGACTTACGCAGTCGACATACCTTTCCAGCATATTCCCCCTTACCACGAAAGCCCGGTGGTGCATCTATATAAATAATCTCGTCCAGATCACCGTGAAGAAACACATTCTTCACATCTAACTGATGAAGAGGTCAAGAGTACTCCGCAGCCAGAGAAATAATCAACCGAACAATAGTCAATTTTGCCACGGGGGCAAATGTAGCACCAAAATCACGACCTGGTACCTGAGTAAAGCCCTTCGCCACAAGCCTAGCCTTGTGACGATTAATAGTACCATCCGCAAGAAACTTCAGGGCGTAAACCCAGCGACAGCCAACAGGCTTCACCCTTGAAGGTAAGGATCCCATGTATGATTACGCTGAAGAGCATCCATCTCCGTTTGTATGGCAAGAACCCACTGGGGCTCCCGCATAGCCACTGAAATAAAGCGAGGAACCGGCGTATCTGATAAGGCCATGCTATAAGCTCGAAATGTAGGAGTCAGATCACCATAAGAAACATAAGTAGAGATCGGATATAAAATCCTAACGATCCAACCATAACGAACAACTGGACGGCGATCACGATGCGGATAACGACGCCCTAAATCATCATCCTCCACTGACAATGTCTCATCAGGTAAAGTAACTGGCTCAGTACCTGCAATCTCATCAGTACTAACAACAGGTGCATCAATATGCTCAACGAACTGAGAAGTATTACCTGCATCGCCTAAGGTAGAGGGGACATTAGCAAGGGGATGAGAGTGAGGGCGACGAACATAAACCTGCAAAGGAAGAGAGATTGGTAACTCTGTACTAACAAGGATGAATGGCTCTGGAGGAGGAGAGACTGATGACTCTGTAGTGATAGTGACCAATGGCTCTAGCTCCTGTGGTAATGGAAATTAAAGGGAGTATCATCAACTGGAGGGGAAGACACAGGATTGGAAGAAAAATAAGGAATATGCTCAAGAAAGGTAACATCTAAACTATGATACATACGGTGCCTGATAGGATCATAGCATCGATACCCCTTAGACTGATGACAATAGCCCACAAAGGCACAATGAATAGCTTTATCATCAAGCTTATGGTGAGTAGGAGACCGATCCTGAACAAAACATCTGCAGCCAAAAACACGAGGGGGGACCGAAAAAAGTGTCCACTCAGGGAATAAGACCTGTAAGGGAGCCCTATGTTGAAGAACACAATTCAGTGTACGATTACACAAAAAAGTAGAAGTTAAAACAACAAAATGCCAATAAGATTTTGGTACCCCCATACCTCTAAGCATACAACGTACCATCCCTATCAGACTCTTATTTTTCCATTCAGCAACTCCATTTTGCTCAGGAGTATATGAACAAGTGAGCTGCTGAAGGATACTCTCGGAAGAAAGGTGAGACACTAAGACATCAGATATATATTCTTGGCATTATCCGAATGAAGAGTACGAATAATGACATCGAATTGTATCTTAATCATCTGGAGAAACTGAGTGATGACAGAGAGTACATCAGACTTCCTATGCAAAAGGTAGACCCAAGTACAACGGGTATGGTCATCTATAAATGTCACATAGTATCGAGCACCTGACAGAGCAGTAACAGGAGAAGGTCCCCAAATATCAGAGTGTATTAGGTCAAATGACTTGGGTGATTGGTGCATGCGAGGAATATAACTAGTCCTAACATGTTTCGATAGGGAACATATAATACAGTCAAGTTTACCACCAACACAAGCATTGCTCAAAGCTGGAAACAACATACATAAATATTTAAAATTTGTATGTCCAAAACGGTCATGCCACAACTGAACAGTGTGTGACGAAAAATCATAACGACAATTACTAGGAAAAATACTAGCATGCAAGTTAGGAACAAATAAAGACAAAGTAGGTGTAAGTGATGGAGGTGGAGAAACTGGTGAAACTGGAGGTGAATCGCCTAGATAATACAATCCATCTCTCTCATGTCCTCTCATAATAATCCTCCTGGTACTCAGGTCTTGCAAATAATACGAATCAGATAAGAACACAACCGCACAGTGAAAATCTCTAGCTAACTGATGTACAGATAATAGATTCATTGCCAACTTTGGCGCATGAAAAGCTGAATGTAATGTAAAGTCATCTGGGAGGCGGACTGTACCCCTACTAACAATAGGGGCATGTGTCCCATCTGCTAGCTGAACCTGTGTGTGTAACTGCTTGTCAAAAGTGGTGAAGTGATGGGCCTCACCTGTTATATGACCATTCGCACCTGAGTCCAGCATCTAAAGAGGAGACGGACTGGCGCGAGCATGAAAGGCACGAGGTATACCTATAGTGGTGGCAGTAGCAGAAGTCGGACCCTGAGAAGTCAGGGCGGACATAAGTATATCCAATCGGGAAGTGATAACATCCATATCACTCTGCCAAGGAGGAAGAGTAGGAGCAACAGCAGGAGCAGCGGCAGTAGGTGGTGGTATCTCAGCAATAGTAACAGTACGACCGCAAGGAGACGGCTTAAGCTCTGGATAGAGCTTCCAGCAAGTAGCCCTGAGATGTCCTGGTCGGCCACAATAAACACACTGACGAGAATCCCTCTGTCTGCGCTGATCTGGGGCGCCCTGACGGTGTTGGTTTGAACGTTGTCCACCTCTGGCTGAGGATCCTGAACGAGACCCTGCAGTAGCTGGAAGGGCCATCTGGTTGGCCGGAAGAGTCAAGGCCGCAACTGGAAGTGATGCAATACGGACGCGGCGCTTATGCTGTTCAATCACCGCATACACCTCATAAAGAGACGAAAGCCTCATCATCGTCAAGATCTGTGAACGAGGTCCCTCAAACTCATCACGAAGCCCCATAAGGAACTTGTGAATCCTATCCTCCTGCTCTCGAGTATGCAGGAATGCCGTTCCTTCAGGCTCTATCCTCGGAATAGCAGTAAGAGGACGTAGAGTCTCATACTCAAGCCAACGTTGTGTCAAATAACCATAATAATTCTGAACCGTCATATCTCCCTGTCGAGCATATGAGAGCTCCTGAGAAAGCTCATAAACACGAACTCCCCGTCTTGATTGAGAATACATCTCTGATAATGCACTCCATAGGTTCGGAACAGAGTTATGAAACTGGTGAATCCTGCAAACAGATGGCTCCATCGAGCCAAATAACCATCCAAGAATGGGGCAGTTCTTAGAGAACCACACAGAATATCCAGGGTCGTCATCAGTTGGCTTTGGGTGAGATCCCGTCAGCCAACTAAGCTTCCCTACACGGCCTAAGAAAAGCTAGAATGAGCGAGACCACTCAGCGAAGTTATGACCATTCAACAACTGTGTCGTAACTTTTTGAGAGATCATGCCCGGCAGTGCTGGTAATGCAACTGTGCTAGTAGGTACTGTATACTGGTCAAACATAAAAGTGGAAATACCAATAGATGTCTCGACGGTAGAGGTGTCAACAGTAGGAGTCTCAAGTCCCTCAGTAGTAGCTATATCAACAACAATACTAGGGCGCCCGTGATAGAAAAACAATTCTAAGATAAATAGAGGGATAAAATAAGGGAGAACAATATACCTCCAGCCGAACAGTAGCGACAGATAAAGAAGGTCCAGAAAGCTCCCAAATAATCAAGTCACGGTGCTTAGAAATTCAGTAAATATAAATAAATGATTTGCTGCATCAAGAGCAGATCAACGGAGAAGAGGAATCAACCTCTCTTAAAAAAGTCCCAGATACTGCAACCTGACGGCACTGTGACAAAGAGTGTGAAGGACGAAGCTACAACGAAAAACGCGACCCGACAGTGGCCTGATGAGTGGGCTGAGCAGTGACCCAGCAGTAGGCTAAGCACTTGGGTTCGCTGGTGTGCAGTGGGCTAGGTGGCTGGGCTGGGCTGGGCTGGGTTAAGTTGGGCAGTGGGTCGTTGGGTTGGGTTACTGGGTGGCTGGGTTCGTTTGGTTTATTGGGTTGGGCAGTGGGCTGGTCTGGTTTGGGTTAATATGACTGTTTTTTTGAAGGTGGAGTGGGTAGTTGGTGATTGAGTGGGCAGTGGGCAGTCGGTGATTGAGGGTGGAGTGGCCAGTCGGTGATTGAGTCCAAGGCAGTTGACTTGGTTTGCTGGTTGTCAGTGGGATTTTATGTCTGATCGATTGAGGGGCAGTTGACTTGGGTTGCTGGTTTCGTTGGGCAGTGGCTGGTTGTCGGTGGACTGGTGTTGTGCAGACTTTGCTGATTGTCGGTGGGCTTGCTGTCGGGATTTGTTTGATGGGCAGGTTGTCGGTCGGTTTGGCTATGGCAGTGAGTATTGGGTTGACTGGTATGCTGTCGGTCTTATATGGGTTTCGTTGGGCTGTGGCTATAATGTGGTGCAGTGATTGACGAGAGTTTTGCTGGTGGGCAGTGGGTGGTTTTGTTGGTTTTGGTTGCTGATGATGTCCTTGGTGGTCTGTTGTCGATGAAGGTGGAGTTGCAGGCTATGAGTCGCTTGTCGATGGAGTGGGCTGCGACGTGGAGGAGAGGCAAGGGTTAGGGTTAGGGTTGGCTCTGATACCAACTTGATGTATTGGTGAGTAAAAAGAGATACAAACTAAGTGTAGAGCCCCCGTATATATAGTCAAACAGTAAAGGTATAATAAGGATAAAAAGGTAAAACGAAGATAAAAAGGAAAATCCTAATAAACTAGGCTATAACTCTAACAGTGTATGACTCAATATTTTGGTAAACATATCTGCAAGTTGATCTTCAGATTTCACAAATGGAGTCGTAATATCTCCAGCTACTATTTTGTCTAGAATAAAATGACAATCAACCTTAATATGTTTAGTTCTATTGTGAAACACTGGATTGACAACGATATGGATAGCTGTTTGGTTGTCACAGAACAATTGTAAATGAGGTTGAACTAGAAATTCAATTTCCTGGAGGAAGTGTAGTAGCCAAGTTAACTCACTTGTCATATGCGCCATTGCCCTATACTCAACTTTAGCACTGGATCTCGCTAGCACGGATTGTTTCTTACTTTTCCATGAGATAGCGTTACCTCCTAAGAAAGTACAATAACTTGTGATTGATCTCCGATCAGAAGGAGAGCTAGCCCAATCAGCATCTGAGAAACCTTCCACTCTAAGATGTTCATTAACTCGATATAACAGTCCAAGACCAGGAACACGTTTAAGATATCGCAGAATACGAGTAACTGCCTCCCAATGTGGTACTCTAGAATACCCCATAAACTGACTTACGATACTAACTGCATAGGAAATATCCGGTCGAGCATAGTTATCAAAATCGTACGATTCGTGATTTGATTCGTACGATTCGGTTCGATACAGGTACAAGACGATTCGTATCTTATATGAGAATCGTTTTAGAGTTGAATCGCACCTGAATCTTACGATTCGATTCGTATTGCCCGAATCGCACAATTCATCACTTTTTTTTAAAACCCATTTTTTTTGCAAAACGACGTCATTTTGTTTGTAGAGGAACCCACACCCTAATAAAAACTCAACCTCTTAGCCCGTTCTCTCTCTGACATCGTCTAAAGTTCACATTGCGTTATCTAAAGCTAAAGGTCACAGCTAACGCTCTCACATCATCGGTTAATTTTTGCCCTCAATTCTTTCATGGGTAGTTTGTTAGGTTCTAATTTTTTGTTTCAAAATGTTGGTCTATATGTTTTATCTCAATCAATTTTCTTATTTTTTCTTTTTCCATTCATGTTTATAACCTAATCTATACTGGGTGTCACTATTTTGGTTCTTGAATAGCCATGGTCCTTTAATGAATTTTTTTTTTGCAAGTTGTTGAATTTAAAAATGGTTAAGCAAAAGATGAAAATGAAGTAAAAGACTAGCGTTTTTTCATTTAGACGACATGATTATATCAATTGAGTATTTTTAGAATGCAACAATGTTCAATATTCAATATTTTATCTATTATAAATATGTAGTATTATTTTTTATTTTTTTTCAAATTTTTTGTCGAATTTTACGATTCACGATTCTCAAATTTAGGATTTCGATTCACGATACAAATCGCGATTTGACAACTATGCGGTCGAGTAATAGTGAGATAATTGAGCTTCCCAACCAATCTGCGATACCGACCCGGATTTTCAAATAGTGCACCATCATCCATCAACAGTTGTTGATTCGGATCCATAGGAACATCAATTGGTCTGCCACGCAACAAACCTGCTTCCTCTAGCATGTCGAGTACATATTTTCTCTGGGATAAACAAAACCCTGTTTAGATCGAGCCACCTCAATACCCAAGAAATACCTTAATTTTCTCAAATCCTTAGTATGAAATCGGTCTTGCAGGAAGATTTTTAAATTGACAATCCTCTCAGAATCATTTTCAGTAATCACAATATCATTTACATAGACCACCAATAGAACATATCCGGCATCTGTCTGTCTATGAAACACAATTTGACATCGAAGAAGACTAAACTCTAAAACTGCATCTGAAAACTTACCAAACCATGCCCTCGGTGACAGTTTCAAACTATACAAAGATTTCCTTAACCGACATACAATCTTACCGAACTCCCCCTGAGCAGTAAACCAAGGTGGCTGTTCCATGTATACATTTTCAACCAAGTCACCACATAGGAAGACATTCTTAACATCTAACTGAAACAAGGGCCAATCAAGATTAGCAGCAAAAGAAATCAAGATACGAACAGAGGAGATTTTGGCAACAGGAGAGAAAATCTCCTTATAATTAACATCATAGGTCTGAGTAAAGCTCTTTGCAACAAGCCGGACTTTGAGACGCTCCACAAAACCATCCGGGTGAAATTTAACAGTATACACCCAACGACAACCAACAGTTCGTTTACCAGGAGGTAAAGGAAGGAGATCTCAAGTCCCAGTATGATGTAAGACATCCATCTCCTCCTCCATAGCTTTCCTCCAACCCGAATCAGATAATGCATCCTGTAAGTACTTAGGGATAGAGATAGTAGATAATTGAGACGTAAAATAAGAGAAGATAGGAAACAAGACATTATATGAAACAAAATGAGCAATTGGATGATTAGTAACACACGAACGAGTACATTTTCGAAGAGCAATAGGTAAATAGTCTAAATTACCTGATGTACTAGGATCAGAAGACGGTATGGGCACCTCAGTCGATGGTCAAGGACGACAATAGTATACATGAAGGGGTAAAGTAGATGGTAACACAGTAGATAGCGGAATATCTGACGGTGAGGGAAGAGGTTGTGGTACCAGAGACGACCAAAGTCCAGATCCAAAAGCTGAGCAGGTGCCAGAAAATATGGAATAGATTCCTCAAACGTGACATCAACACTAGTAAAGTATCGTCGTAGGGAAGAACTATAGCAACGATACACCTTCTGTGTCCGGGAGTATCCAAGAAATACATATTTGGTAGCCTGAGGGTTAAGTTTATCAAATCAGGGCCCAAGTTGTGAACATAACAGACACACCAAAAAACTTTAGGAGTTAAGAAAAATAAGGGCTTACTAGGGAAAATGACAGAATATTGACTTTGCCCATTTAATACAGAGGATGACATACGATTAATAAGATGACAAGCAGTGAAAACATCACTCCAAAACCATCGGGGAATATTCATCTGGAATAACAATGCACGGGCGACTTCTAACAAATGACAGTTCTTGCGTTCAGCAACACCGTTCTGTAGAGAGGTGTAAGCACATGAAGTCTGATGAATAATGTCAGTCTTACTAAGATAAACTGAAAAAGAATCGGATTCATATTCTCGAGTATTGTCAGAACGTGAAATATGTATACGACAACCATACTGAGTTTTTATTTCCTTGCGAAATGTCTCAAATATAGAGAATAATTCAGAACGAGCTTTCATAAGAAACAACCAGGTCACACGAGAATAATCATCCACAAATGACACAAAATAAGGATATTTATTAGATGAAATATTCTTTATTGGACCCCATAAATCATAATGTACTAATTCAAGTGGATTAGACACACAATTATTGACTCTAGACTGAAAGGACACACAGTGATGCTTACTAAGTTGACAAACTTCACAAGACACAGATGACAAATAACTAAAATTGGAAACTTGACGCTTCAAATTTTGGGAAGAGGGATATCCAAGACGACAATGTCATTGAAAAGGAGACAACGAGGTTTATAGAGCCCGAGTAGGTGAATCAAAGTCAAAGTAATATAGGCCACCAACTTCATGGCCCATACCAATCTTCCTCTTCGTCTTGAGATCCTGAAATACACAATAAGAGGGATAAAAGGTTGCGAAATAATTGAGAGAACGAATAATCTTGCTAATGGAAAGTAAACTAAAAGAAAACTGACAAACAAATAACACGGAGGATAGGGACATATCAGGACTCAAGTGAGTAGTTTCCAAACCTGAAACTTTAGAGCAAGTACCATTAGCAAGAGTAACACTGTATGTGGAAGTAGTAGACTGATAAGTAGAAAAGACACCAGATGCACCAATCATGTGGTCAGAAGCGCCAGAGTCTATGATTCAGGGACTGTGAGTGGAGGACAATAAACAAGTGGAAGCGGTACCTGACTGGGCAAAAGTAGCAGTGGAGAAAGATGGAACAACCTGTTGCTGGGACAGGAACTGAGCATACTCCTCTCGTGTAATAGTAACCGACCCAGAGTCTGGTGGAGCTGACTGAGGTATAGAAGCAACAACCGAAGTGTCATCTTAATAGGAAACCTGATTAGCAACACTAGAAGGTTTTCCATGTAAATCCCAACAAAAATCAATAATGTGCCCTTCATAACCACAGTGAGTACAGGAACGAGGTCCACTACGGCCCCCACGACTACCAGTATGACCTCCATGATTAGCACGTCCACCTCGATGACCATCACCGTGGCTACTAGGAACTACATGAGCTGAGCGATCAGTGGAGACACCATGATCAATTCCTGAAGGAGTAGGCAAAGTAGCACGCTGTAAACGAGAGAAAACCTCAAGTAGAGAGGAAAGACTAGAACCACCCAAAATCTGAGAGGGAAGAGCCTCATATTCAGGTTTTAATCCTACTAAAAACCTAACAACATTCAAATTCTCATGTTGCTTCTGCCAAACTGCTGCATCAGTAGTGAACGGATGGTAGAGTTTCAACTCCTCACAGACTCCCCGAACGTGAGAGTCGTAATCCTTAAGGCTCAGAGTACCCTGCAATAGCGGGACGTATTTCTTGCACACCTCATAAGGATGGGAAAAATTACCTGTACCAGAATACATAGTGGCCAAGTGATCCCATGTGTCATTGGCAGTGTTAAGATAGAGTAGAGTACAGTTAATACTAGGCTCAATGCTATTCAACAGTAGAGAGATAATTTGAGCGTCCTCTTGTTCCCACTAATCATATCCAGAAGTATCTTCCTTGGGTTTAGGATTGACCAAATATTTCTTAAAACCTTCGCCTCGAAGAAAGAATTGAACGAAGCGGGACCATAAAATATAATTGGTCCCATTGAGTTTAACAGAAGTCATGGGACCATTAAGAAGAACTAGGGAAGCAGAGGTGGGTGGCAAAGATGGAGCAATAGCATTTTGCTTAGGTTCCATAATAATATAGCAAATAGTAAACAAGAGCCTTACTATTAGACAACTGAACGGAGCAAGAGGGAGTAGCTGGACTGCTGAGCAGACAAGAGGAGGCCACTGGATTGCAGAATCAAATTGGAGGACCTCGCTGGACCACTGAACCGGATTGGAAAACAAGCTGGATTGCTGAACCAGACAGACTGAGCTCACTGAACCACGGAACCAACGTGAAAACCGATAGAACCGGTGCCAAACTAACTGAACCGGACTGAAGAAACGGGCTGGATCGTTGAACCGGAGCAACAGCAAAAGGAACCGGTCTAAGCTGATGCAAAACTACCTGAACCGGGACTGAGCCGGCTTAGAGTGGATCATACCGGGATTGAATCGGTCTTGAACTGGATCTTGGGTTGACCCGGTTTGGTTTGGATCTTGGGTTAGACCAGGTCTGGTCTGGATCTTGGGCTGAACCAGGTCTAAAGTGGGCTAGACTTGAAAATAATTTAAACCCGTGGACTTAGGTTCGTTATCCAAACCTGTAAGACAGATTTCAGATCTTGTCTTCTTCGCTTGATTAGGGTTTCAAACCAACCCTTGATCTTCGATTGCGCCCCATAATCACACCACCACACGAAGTTAGCAGCCACTACACCGCAACCACGACAAAGGCCACCGATGTTGATGATCAGCAGCCACACCACTACAATTGCCACAAAGAACACAGGCCACCGATGTCGATGACACCTCACACTGGAAACCTCTACCACAAAGGGGATTTTTGACAACGTAACACCACCACTACCACAATATGTCACCACCACAACGCCACCACCACGTTGGAACTTTGACAGCTGCACCACCACAAAAGCTTCGACAACAACACCACCTCAACAGTGACACCACCAAGCCCAAGGTAATTTTCACAACACAAACACACACTAAACTGGGTTAGGGGTTAAGAGTTGTATTTAAGATCGTATTGCTCTGATACCATGTTAAGTTGAGAGAATTAACACAATATTAGAGAAAGACGGAGGGTGGTCAAATACTTAACCTGCCTCTCACAAACCACTTGTATTTATAGTTAATTTATAATAATACAAAAGACGTATACACATAATACCCTAATACTCTTGACAACCCTTAATAAACTATGTTTTCTCCTATTAAGTTCCACCACCCAGTTCATGAATTTTTTTTCTCTCTTTTCTAAGTCTTACAATTTCTTGTACATAGATCTAATATCATTAACCTTTGTTTTGTGGTCAAACTTCTTCTGAATAACCTTCCTGTCCTATTATAAAGGATAAACTTTGTAGTTTGAAAAAAAAGAAAAAATTATTTGACTCTTGTTATTTAGAATAGATGTTTTCTATCATGAGATTATGCGTCATTCTTATCTCAAAACCCATGTCCTCTATGATCTTTTCCCTATAAGACAATTAAAGTCTCCTCCAATGTGGACTCTCTCTTCTATAGATACTTATCATATTAGTTCATTTATATTTTCCCAGAATTGAGTTCTAATATGTTCATCCTAAGGGGTTTGGCCAAGCCACTATACATTTTGAGTTCATTTGTGGCATGCTTTTAATGTGTTTAATTTGAATGCTTCATATGCTTGTTAGTCACCTTCATAAATAAAAAATATATTATTTGATGTCTGGATAAGATTTATGCATATTGATGATCTTCATTGGACCTTAATTTGTTGATTGTGTAGCCACACTAATTATTGTGTGTTAAATAATATTTGAACACAATTAGGGTGTAAAACATATTGTTCAAAAACGAAGTGAAAAGAAAAATCAATTGGACCATAAATAGAAAGTTAGGGGGTTCTGTAGTTGAGCCCGTCGACCAGCCTTAGAGCCAATCGACCGGCTCACTGTAGCTTGTTCATTACAGAACTTTGTTCTACTTGGGTTTAATCCTATCAACCTAGAGGTTTCATATATATTAATCATTCACATCTTATATCACTAGGGTCCAAATCTAAAAGTGAGTTGAAATTGTAAAAGACAAAATTACCTCTAGTTGAATAATTAATAAAAGTGATCTAAGGACTTTAGCTAAACAAAAAAAATTAAATAGTCCTATTCACCCCCCTCTAGGACTGCACAACTATATCTATGTGTGTGTATTTTAGAGTAGATAGGCATGGTGGTTGCAGTGTGTATATGCATGTCTTTTTCGATAAGACACAACATTTTATTGATAATCAATTGAAAAAATTTACAAGAAACAAATCAATGGTGGACAAGGAATCCACACAATGACTACAAACCACATAAAGCTCTCCAACTTGTTCTAATACAAAAGAGAGGAATATCCTCAAACTCCTTAGCTGTGGAAGTCCAAAAAGAAGCCAAAAAAGGAATTTTATCCCATAGTCCCTCGCATAGTTGTCAAATCGAGATTCGTATCGTGAATCGTATCGAATCGTGAATCGTAAGATTCGACACAAAATTTGAACAAAAATAAAAAGTAATACTACATATTTAAAATAGAAAAAATATTAAATATGAACATTATGGCATTCTAAAAATAATCAATTGGCATAATCACGTCGTCTAAATGGAAAGACGCTAACCTTTTACTTCATTTTCATCTTTTGCTTAACCATTTTCAAATTCAACAATTTGAAAAAAAAAATTCATTAAAGAATCATGACTATTCAAGAACCAAAATAGTGACACCCAATATAGATTAGGTTACAAATATGAATGAAAAAAGGAACAAATATGAAAATTGATTGGGAGAAAACACACATGCCAATATTTTGAAACAAAAAATTAGAACCTAACAAACAACGCATGAAAGAATTGATGATACGAGAGCGTTAGCCATGACCTTTAACTTTAGACAACGCAAGACGAGCTTTAGACGACGTCAGAAAGAGAACGAGCAAAGAGGTTGAGTTTTTATTAAGGCGTGAGTTCCTCTGCAAACAAAACGACGCCGTTTTACTGTTTAGCGGACAAAACGATGTCGTTTTGCAAAAAAATTGAGTTTTAAAAAAAATGATTGAATCGTGTGATTCATGCGATACGAATCGAATCGTACAAATCGTACGATTCAGGTGCGATTCAACTCTAAAACAATTCTTATATAAGATACGCATCGTTTTGTACCTGTATCGAACCGAATCGTACGAATCGAATCGCGAATCGTACGATTTTGATAACTATCCCTCGACTTCTTCACACTTATCCTCAAAAATCCTTACATTCATTTCTTTCCAAATTACCCACAAAGTAGCAAAGAAAGCATTGTACCAAAGAATCTTCCATTTTCTATTTCTCCCAAACCCCACATCATTTAAACAAAACATAGAATTCATATCCCTTGGGACCAAAAATTCCCACGACCAAAATGTTTATTCCACAAATTTCGTGCCAAAGGGCAATGCAAAAAAAGATGATCCACACTCTCATACTCCCTTCTACACATAACACACCATTGCGGTTGACGACAAAAATTAGGTCTCCTCTTTTGAAGAACCACATTAGTAATAATCTTACCATGGGCAATAATCCATACACAAACTTGTACTTTTAAAGGCACATTTGCTTTTCAAATCTCCAATGACGGTTCGAAAAAATCAATTAAATGATCATCAATCAAAGACAAAAAGAAGGATTTACCAGAGAAGACACTTATTGGATTATCAATCCAATACCTCCTATCTTCCAAATTTGGAGACAACTCAACATGATTAAGCAAGGAAATAAGACTCATCAAATCCAAACATTCCCTATCATTAATACTCCTACGAAACCCAAAATCCCAAGAAATTGGATTAAAGTATGACCGAACCATAGAGGAAAGTCAACCCCCTGATAACACGACACCCTATATAGTCGTGGAAAGAGAGTAGAGAAAGAAGACCCACCCGCCCAAATATCCTCCCAAAAACGCACTCTATTTCCAACACCCATAATGAACTTAACTCCTTGAGTAAAGCACGGTAACCCCTGAGAGATAAACTTCCACGGACTCTGAAAAGTACCTCTTTCAACCCCATTAACATCCCACCCATTATCCTGTAGCTCATACTTGCTCCTAATCACGGCATGCCACAATGAATTTTGCTCCAAAGGGAACCTCCATAGCCATTTTCTAACCAAAACAACAATCTTTTTCACCAAATTCCCTATCGATAGCTCCCCATTATCTTTTGGCCTCCTCACAATCTCCCATCGAATCAAGTGATCCTTTTTTCCCTCTCCCGCTCTTATCCATAAGAAGTCTCTTATCAAACCTTCAATTTCCTTAGCCACCACTCCAGGCATTTTAAATAGAGTCATGAAATATATAGGAATACTAGACAAAACAGACTGAATCAAAGTTAATCTACCCCCTTAGAAATAAAGGATTTCTTCCATCCATCTAATCTCCTTCCAACCTTCTCAACCACAGGGCCCCAAAAAGGTTCTTGACAATGGATTGCCATCTAAAGGAAGTCCTAAGTATTTCAATGGCCATTCACCCACTATGCATCCCATCTCCCTTGCCATCCTATCCACCTTTTCCTCAGTAGAATTGATTCCCACCAGAATGCTCTTCTCCAAATTAACCTTTAAGTCCTGAGATTATACCAAACACATCAACAATGATTGTAAGTTTCTTAATTTGTGCTCATCTCCTGAAGAGAAGAATATAGTATCATCTACAAATTGCAAATGTGACATTGTAATCCTATCCCTTCCTATCACAAATCCATCCACCAAGTGACATCTTTTTGCCCTCTCCATCAATCTACTCGGCCCATCCACCACCAATATAAACAAAAATGGAGATAGAGTATCCCCCCGTCTGAGTCCCCTGTACCTTAAATCTACCCCTAGGCTTCCCATTCATAATCGCCGAGAAATTTGCTGACTCCATGCATCTCCTAATCCACTTTCTCCATCTCACACCAAACCCCTTTTCTTCCAACACAAAATCCAAAAATTTTTAATCCACATAATCATATGCTTTTTCAAAATCAATCTTCAACACAAACCTTTCTTCCCCTTTTACCCTATACTCTTCAACAATCTCATTAGTAACAAGTGCCACATCCATAATCTGCCTCCCCCTCACAAAGGCCCCTTGATACTTTGAAATTGTATCCCCCAAACACTCCCTAATCCTCATAGAAAGGACTTTTGAAATAATCTTATACAAACTAGTAACCAAACTTATAGGTCTAATATCCTTCAACTTCATGGAATTGACTTTTTTTCGGAATAATGCATATATAAGTAGAGTTGGTAACTCCATTAATAACACCTTTTTGAAAGAACTCCTCAAATACTTTCATCAAATCATCTTTCATATCATTCCAACACACCTGAAAAATAGTCATAGTGAAACCATCCAACCCAGGAGCCTTCTCCCTGCTACATTAAAAAACAGCTCTCTTTACTTCCTCTAGTTCAAAAGGTCTTTCCATCCAGCTTGATACATTTCCACCAATAGGACACCACTCAAGTCCTCTCACTGTAGGTCTAGGGCCACCATGATCCGAATATAAATCAGCAAAAAATCTAGTAATCTCTCTTTCAATGATACCTTCATCCTCTATTATGGACCCCTCATCAAGTTCTAATTTATCAATGAGGAAACAAGAAAAGGAGAATGTGCGGAGGGAAGGAAATTTTTGAAATTATATTTTGCAGTTTGGTATTTCTCTAATTGGCTTATATTGTTGCCGTTATAATCTACAAATGAGGGCAGCCATATACGACTTCTCACTACCTAATATAATTTCTTCATTTCCTTTTGTGGCAAAATATCCCTACCGAGTTCAACAACCTGATTCTAGTCAATGCCACGAAGCTTCACATTGTGCTCCCTTTAGGTTTAATTGCTTCTCTAGGAGCTGAACAGAATCGTAGGATTGTAGGAATGATGTATATTGCTTGATCCTTTAGGAATTGAGCACCACTTTAGGGTGGATGTGATAAGGGGTTTCTCCGATTGAATTATTTAGTTTTTAAACCTAGCTAGGTACTAGGTAGTGTAGAGAATTGGTGTTTTATGGCTCTACGAGAGGTGAAATAAAAGAGAAATGTTGGAGGATTAATAAAGCAGGGAATGGGAGATTGGTTAGCACTGTTTGAGGAAATAAAGATTAAGCTATAGTATATTAGTCATTATATGGGTACATTAAAGGCTACTGAGATCTGGTTTTGTGCTTCTAAAAGATTCAAAGTGCTGACAAACAAGAGAACAAGGATCTTAGTCATCACAAATCAAACACGATTCATTACACATTTATAAAAGTTTCTAATTATTTTCCATCCTATACCATGAAAAGGTATAATATCACCAACACCCCACTGTGCTCGCCTACTATATTCACGCCTCTTGGTGTTAGATACTCAAGGTACCAATTAATGACTTTTTGGTGCTCTATTGTGGTGCTCATTGGATAGTGGCCATGTTTCTTGTTGAAGGATGGCTATGAGCTCCACCATGGGGTATATAGCTTGGGTTAGCTTTCATGTTGGTGCTTCTAGCTGAATCTTGCTATGTTGCTTAATATAGATGATGGTCATATCAAAGTTTGGGAAACTTCAATTTGGATTTTTGAGGAAATAACATTTGATTTTGATTTTGATCGTTATCTCAATCTCGAATGTTGGCTTATTGATTTGGTGATAATACTGGGCTTGAATGAGGTGTTAATAACGAGTTAGTGATAGAGGATTTTGATCGATTTTTGGAGATGTGGGTTCGGTCTTGGAGAGAGATGTATAGTGTGCCAGTGTGAGTGATTGCAGCGGTGGTGGTGTTTGTGTGGTCTAGTGTAGTGGTGCACAATGGCAGTGGCTGGGGTGTTAGCGTGGGGGAGAGGAGGATGAGAAGACATGGTGGCCGTATTGTCTCAAGGGTAATATGGGGATAATGGATAAAATAATCTTTGGTGTCATTCCTTTTCGAAGTGGTTGGTAATGATTTTGATAGCATGGGGTATCTTCTGAAAGGGATACTTGGATTACAAGGGTGTGCAGTGCTAATTCAGAAAATGTGGGGTCTCTTTGTAATTATATTGGGGTGTCAATCATGTTCACCATAAAGAACTAATAAATCATATTATGGACAATTGAAAGGACCAACTTTGATTACAAGACTTATTCACCAACAAAAGAAGAAAATAAATTTGTCTACAACAATTGGACTCTTATTGGGACCTATGAAATTACAAAAGCCCACAACTTAAAGCCCATCCTTGCAGTCTACTTGTACAGTACTAAATATCATTTACTGAAGTTCACTCAACATAGATAACAATAAAATCCACAGCATATGAAGTAGTAACTGGACAAAAATGTAAAATAAGATGAACTGTAACCTGAACCTAGTAATGCAAGGTCCCAAGGGGCCCTGCTTTGAGATCAAACCAAGTTGCCTGTAAATGTGTTCTTCAAGGTTACCCTTTCTTGCACCTTCTGTGGTCTGCATCGATTCGTTAACTTCATCTCATATTGGAATAGCACTTCTATCGGACTGCCTTACTTTCTCTAATGAATATTTACTCTTTGTAGTCAATCTTGTTACTGCTGCATTGTTCTGTACTTGTAATTGGCCTTAATTGCATGTTTCCAACCTTTTGTGTTTATTCATTAGCTATAAGTCCCTGCAATCCTTCATCTCTCTATGATCTTTATTTTTTGATGGCACAATGATGAGAATAAGTTACAAATTGTAATTATGTAGCCATATTGCCAAACATCTGGATTATTTAAGATACAAAGGACAAAGGCGCTACTGCCTACATTTTCTGTCCTCCTAATTTTGTCACCACATCATATTTCATTTTTTTTATTGGATGCAGGTTTGAGAAGCTCCAAGAAGATGCTTTCACTTATGCTTTCATATTGAAAGCTCTAGACATGGTTCCTTCCCATGGCTCATAGCAGAACTGACTGGTCTATGGATCTAACCTTGTTGCTTCTCAGTAAACCTTATGAACCATATTTTTTTATAGTGGGTGTGGGTGCAGAGCTTATCATTACATTGAGATAGAGACAGCATTTAGAAAGATGGATTGAGATTTTTTTTTTCCGTTTTTAATTTGTTGAAAATAGTGACAGTTGTTGCTAGTGATTACAGTCGTAAACAAATCAGTTGATTCTTTTGTCAAGAAAACTTAAACATTTAATGTATTCTTTTGTTGACACTAATATCTACCTTAGGTTCTTTGCCGGACTAGGTTGAATGAAGTCACTGCAGGTGGATCCCGATGTTTTAGTGGTTTTTTCTTTTGTTGGGTAGAGGCAGGTGACTAGCATTTCTGGTACTTTGATGGATGCACAGGCAGTAATAATTTTCGTGTGTGATTTGTGGACCAAAGTCCACCTTTATAACTTTTATCCAATTTGACTAATTTTGTGACCCAAGGTCTAATTCTGATACCCAAGGGGAAGTCTTCAATGCAAAACATAAGTATGCCATTGTAAACTTCAGTGATGACGACAAGCAGTGAAGAATCAAGTTCAAGCCTTAGCACTGATCCGAGGTCTAATTTGAGAGTTTGCATGGGAAATACCATAGCGAAAGTCAAATTTCAATGCAAAAACAAATGTGCTGTTCTAAACTTAATTGAGGACAACATGCAGTGAAGAGTAAAGTACAAGCCTTAGCGTAAAGTAGGTTACATTGAGATTGAAGACTTCAAATTCACATGGTGTAGGCACATTACCTGACACTGCTCCAATGTTTGGACTGAATTTAGAGCCAAACAGAGCAAACTACAAAAACAATACAGTGGGAGTTGACTGGCTTTGTACTTGTAGATCACTGGCAGTCGATCCAGGGGGCTACTGGGAGTCTGATGGAACCAACCAGTCGACTACTAGGCCATTTTCGTTTGAAAACCAGCTCTTGAACTAGTCGGTGGCTTAGCTCTTATAAATATTGTATCTTCTCCGATGAAGTTTGATGGTGTGAGGGCTTCCTCACACAAAATTTCTATCTATTTGGAACTAGAAAATAAGTAGGATTTTTCATCTTGCCTTTCCATCCAAGGAGAAGGAGAAACTGAATTTCAGAAGCTGGAGCAGTTTCTTCTAAAGCTCGACTTTCTCCAATTAAGCAGGTATACGTCTTTCCATCCACAACTATTGGTTGCTGATTCTAGTACCACACATTTACATGTATCTGTGAAGAGGCTTTGTTCTAGGCGGAGCTTATAAGACCTGAGTGTGATTTACATTTGTGGCAATGGACTTAGGTTGTAGGTGTTTACACCCAAAAATAGAAAGATCAGAGGATGACAAGTGAAAGAGATCTAATGGTTATAGAAGAGTTTGTGAGAGTCCACGATTGACATAACGGTTAGAAGAGTAGGACTCTAAGAATCTCAGGAGTCGTGACATCATGAGCTTGCCAGTTGGAGACGGTTCAATGCATGCTCATGCATCTCTAGGGTAAAGGCCATGATAACAGTAATTGTCGAAAAAGATGGTTTTGACGGTTGGAGGTCATCTCTATAAATAGCGGAGGCCAGGCCACAGAGAAGGGATCCACGATCAAACCCAACAAACTCTACGCAAAAACTCACTTATTCTTACTCCCGATCAACTTTATTTTTCTTATAATCCATCACTCCAATGATCTTTTACTGCTTTTATTTAATGCTTAGTACAATATTTGTTCTATTTACTGAATTTAGCCTACTTGTTGCTTTGCACTCCATTGGTCTTTCTTACGTTTCAGTTTATTGTGCTGTTAGTTGGGAAATTATTTAAACTCCTTGAACCCTAAGACATAGAAAAAAACTCAGAGGCAACCTTACACCTCCTTACAATCACTTGAACAATCACAATTTTTAGAACCTCACACCAATTTGAGTAGGTAAGGTCGTACGTGTTTGGATTTTAAGTCTAATCGGACTTTAGTACGCCCGTAATCCTAAAATACGGCATACATATTTTTTGGCATGTTCGGTGGGACATCGAGCAGTCATATAGCAAACACCTGTGGAAAGGCAAAAATTGGCTCATCAGAAGTGCCTCCAATGCACGAGGTTGTTAAAGAAAGCAAGTCTGACATCCCAAACTTGCAAGAAGAGTTGCCTCCACTCGGGGGACAAGAGAATCAATAGTTCAACTCAGAGTCCGGAGCCTCAATTAAGGCTTTGTCACACAAAGTCTCTCAGCAAGTCTATGAAGTTATCAATGGTATGGGGGGTTTGATTAGGGAAGAATATGGTCGCACTAGGTAAGCATTGGAGCGGCTAATCGATAGTTTGAACTATCTAGGGGGGGCGCAAGATAGCGATTATTTTTCCCTGCACAAGTAAGAGCATCTCCAACAAGGCTATCTAAAATAGATACTCAAAATATATTAAAATATTGTATTATCTACTTTAGCTAACCACTTTTTCAAAGTCACTTCAACAACGCTATCTATTTTAGCTAACCACTTCAACTAACTTTAACTAACTTTCAATAATAAAATCTAAAATACTATGTAGTATGCCATGTCATCACCATATTGATGACATCACATGCTGACGTGTTACGCCACATCATCAAAATTATAAAATTTTGATTTTTATTAATAACGATCATATTTACAATGATCATGAAATTCAAAATTTTAAAATTTGGATTATTCAACGGTCATATTTGCAACGGTCATATTTACAACGGTAATATTTTTGGATATGTATAAATAGGATCTTCCATCTCTCATTGTCATACACCTCAAATCTATTTATTGGCATTACACTCTTCTTTGTGTTTATGATATGGCTCGCCATCATGCAATGAACATGATTCTTAACGATTCTGACTCCGATGATGAATTGGAGATGGTAACAATTTGTGCTATTGAAATGAACAAACTCAATAGCGAGGAAAGCTCTAGTGTACGTTGTGGTTCCATTCAAGGTCATTCAGTTATTTTTCGTAATCGAGTTCAAGGGCACGAGAGGCTGTATCGTGATTATTTTGCTGAATCGCCTATCTATCCCCAAATTTATTTCGAAGAAGGTTTCGAATGAATCGAACCCTTTTCCTTTATATTTTATTCATGGTGGAAAATTATGATCCATATTTTGTCTAAAAAAAAAATGCTGCTGGAATTACTGGCTTGTCTTCCCTTCAAAAGATGACAGCCGCCATAAGGATGCTTGCTTATGGAGTTGCAGTAGATGCTGTTGATGATTATGTGAGGATTGACGAAAGCACCACAATAAAAAGTTTAAAAAGATTTGTAAGGGCGGTAGTAGCAATTTTTTCCAATGAATATCTCAGGTCACCAAACAACGATGACATTGCTAGATTATTAGCAATGGGTACCAATCGTGGGTTTCCTGGGATGTTGGGTAGCATTGATTGTATGCATTGGAAATGGAAAAATTGTCCAACAACATGGAAATGTATGTATTCTGGTCACGTCCATGAACCAACAATTATTTTGGAGGCGATCGCTTCATATGATTTGTGGATTTGACATGCCTTTTTTGGGTTACCTGGATCTCATAATGATATCAACGTACTAGAACATTCTTCTTTTTTTGCTCTCATTTTAGAAGGTTGGGCTCCTCCAGCCAATTTCTCAGTCAACGGAAACGATTATACAATTAGGTATTACCTTGCTGATGGTATATATCCAAAATGGGCAACATTTGTCAAAACAATTCTATCTCCAAAAGGCAATAAACAAATATATTTTGCAAAATCTCAAGAGTCAGCAAGAAAGGATGTTGAGCGAGCATTTGGAGTGCTCCAAGCATGATTTGCTATAGTGCGTGGACCAGCACGTTTATGGACACTTGAAGTGCTTAAAGATATTATGAAGACATGCATAATATTACATAACATGATTGCCGAGAATGAGCGGAACGCTAATGAGTTGGAATTTACTTATGATACCATGGATGAGAGTCCCACTGCCACAGTCATACCTGAACGGAGTTCAGAACTACTCCAATTTATTAATACTCAACATTTTATTAGAGACAAAGAAACTCATTCCAAACTCCAAGCTGATCTAGTCGAGCATCGGTGGACTATGCATGAAAATTACTAGGCACTACTTAAGCAAATGTTATTACAGTACTTGTAGCATGATTACTACTATTTAAAATTGTTTGTCTATTAATAAAAAAGAATTACATCTTCTTTCCCAATATTCCATTTGGCGGCGTTGATAATATTCAGCTTGCAACGGAGACATGCAACTCGTATCCTGCTTGGTGAAAAACGTTGTTGTTTTCTAACCTCTAAAAACCATCCCTTAATGTGTATATGATGTAGGTGAGAAGGGAGTGTCACTCTCCCTTGAGATGATGTCAAAAGAAAGGGCAACAGAATAGTGGTGGAAATGAAATGAACAAAATATGTGTGGAAATGATATGTGTGAACAAAAGTGCTCCCCAAGCACAAGGAGTCTTTTGCTTGTCGTGTTTTACTTGGAAAAGTATTCCAAGGTCGTCTCCTCAAGGAAGGAAAGTTCAAGTGTGTGAAGGTGATTTTGGTGAACAAAAGAGAAAATGTAAAATCTTTTGAGTTTTGGTTTGGGGAGTGAAACTTGTGGATGAGAATGAAATGAAAACAAGTGTTGGCTAATCCAAAGGGTTCATTCCAATGGAAATCCCAAATCAACTCGAAGCCTTCCTCGAATAGAGCCTAGATGTACGATTGATTAGTGCAAAGCTCGGGACTAAAATGGAGGTGAGGATTCAAGCATACCCCGTGACGATGCCTACGGTGTATCAAGAACTCACAACCATGTCCTCACCCCAACCCAGTCAAACCGAGCCATCGTACTCTGAGAGGATGAATGAAAATGAGTTGAAGTGGCACACCCAATAGGAGTTCTTCCTTGGATTAACCAACTTAAAATCTAGCAACTCATGAAAGCAAGAAAAGAATGTATAATGTAAAGAGACATAATGAAGAAATAAAACATGGAACTTAACTTAAAGCAAGAAAATTTGAACTATAAAGAAAGAAATACAATACCCATTTTAAAGCTAGAAATGAAGAAAACTTGGAAGCAACAATGGTGGATTGAAGAGCATGTAACTAAACTTGAAATATACTTGAAATAAAGGAGATTACAATGCAAGAAATAAAGATTACAAGAGGTTTACAACTTACTGCAATGAAATGGGTGAAGAAAATGCAAAAACATACTATTCATCATCTTCCTCACCAAAACTACTCCTAAGCTTAGGTAGCCACCCCCTTCAAAGCTTGTGAATGTTAAATATATGGAGTGTAGAGACTTCATTTTCGTCCATGAGGGTCCCTAGGGTCTGTGTGTGCAGGCCTCCCATCAATGGGAGGTGATTTGAAGTCTTGGACAGGCTAGGAGAAGCCTACCCAGCAACTCCCCTGGCAGCCCCCTTCTCTCCCATCCTCATTAATGCCCTTGCCTCCAAAGTCTTGAAATTGTGTAAGGATGACATGGTTATGTGTAGAATATGTCAGGGTAGGCGTGGGAGGAGTGTAGGTGGTCCCCCCAAGAAGTTGGAGAAGACTTGCAGGAGTTCTAGGCATTTTGGATTGTTTCAGAAGAGCGTACCGGTACGGCGAACTCCAGTAGCCTCAGCGTACCGGTACGCGTACCGGTACGGTTTCTACTCCGGACCAGTTTTCATAGAATTGTCATAACTTTTGATCCAACCGTCCGATTGAGCTGACATTTTGATACAATACAGGAGACATCCAGATCTACAACTTTCATGTTTTGCACTTTTTCAGATTCGAAGTGGATCATGGTCAAAAATGAGAAAACAGAGGTACTGTGTCAAAACTTTGGGAAACCAGTGGGCTAAACCTTCCAAATTTTATTTTTCTTGGTTTCTTCACCGTTAAGCCTCCAAATCCTCATTAAATGTGTCCATATCTTCACCACTCATTCATCCTTAGTTGCAAGGTTATAAAATCTATCATTTACTCTATAATTACCTTCAACATCGAAAATTCAACATTATTCATAATTTCGGCTAACTCTAAGTAATTAATTACAAAGTTGAGTTTAAAATGCATGTAATGAGGCCATCAAATATTCACTATTTTGTGCTCATCATATCTATCGACATTATTTGATCTTCCTCTTTCACTTGCTCCATTTGCATTCTCTCTTTCTCTTGTAGTAGACGTTGCTGCTCTTGTAGTAGACGTTGTTGTTCTTGAAGATAACATTTTTCAAACATTTCAAATTTCTTCTCATTCACTACCTTTTTCTCTTCCTTCATCTCTGCTAACAGATTAACGAGTTCAGAACTTTTTGCATCACCTCCAGCTTCTTTGCTCTTTGATTTTCGTAGTCGCGCTTTCTCAGCTTTCCTTTCAGGTGGTCTGTCTAAGGATCCATAGGACCCACCATCATCTCCAAAATTTACGGAGTCCGTTTTCATTACTACCTTTACAAAATGTTTTACTAAGTGTCTAAATACTTGTGGCATACGATTCTCCTTACCTTGATGAATTCTTTTGTGAAGTATTGTGAGTTAATCACTTGTTTATATGGTGAGACTTAGTGATGGTGAATGGGACCAAGACTAAAAGTCCAGGGAAATTATTCCTCTGTGTGCGGGTGACCCTGGCCACTAGGGAACAGACTCGGGGGAGGCTGAGGTGACCCTAGTGCTCAACGGTTGAAGGAACAGTTCCTGGTGCGTCCCGGTGACCTTCACCGGATCGTCTTAGGGAACAATTCCCGGGCACCAACCCGTGGTGACCCTAAGTACAGTGTTGGATCCAACCTTGAGATCTTCTGGCATTTGATATGGTTCCAAGATATCGTACAAGTCCTTACCATTATGAAATTATGATATAATTTGTTATTGTCACAACGTTTTTTTTAGTTACTGGTTTTGTTTATGATTATCTATCGTATGTCATACGTATTTTCTTGTTATCAATTATTGTATATTCCATGTTTTCAAAATGAATATTACTATGTGTGCCTTACCATTCACTGGGCTTTAAGCTCATTTTGTTAGATAATGTTTTTTTTCCTCCAGGTGAGAGACTGGAGTATCGCTAGCAGATTTTGGAGACTTTTGTGCACCTGATTGTGCCATGACCTCCATAGGACGTTTTTGTGCACCATCTTATGTAGATAAGTATATAGGTACACATGTACTTTATCAATAGACGCTCGGTATGTATGAGCGGTAATCCTCTTTTTGTTCTGGTTATGTGGACATGTTACTTAATAATATAAAGATATTTTTGTGTTTGTATTTTCTCCTAATGGTAATATTGATGATAGGCTTACATGCTCCATGGGATAAGCTCCATGGTTCATGGCCAGTCATATCCCTGGAGACGGGGTGTGACACTGCCTCTGTAAGTTAAAAGCTACTCTTCTGGTATTATCCGATAGACATGCATATGCCTGTAAAGAGAAAGAGAAAAAACATATTGAATTACTATTTTGCACAAGTTATCTATTATGAATCTAGTTTTTTAATGTGTAACTAATACACTTGTACATATGCAAATGTGTAGGATTAAACATGTGATTAAACTTGGACGAAGAGCGCAAACCCAAACAAAGAAAGAAAAAGAGTAGTGCAAATGCCATTTAAAAAAAACACTTAAAATGCATTATGAAAAACAATCTACTTTGTTTGTGCCATATTTGTCTATGTAAGCACTCCAAAGAGGAACAAAAAAAAAAGAAAAAAAAAAAAGGTAGATAAAACACAAATAGTCCATCTCTGAGACAAGCTTAAATGCAATATTAGCCTTACGATGCTTGTTTTTATTAGGATAAAGATGCAAAGCTATACATAAACAATCCCCAACCATCAAAGCATGAAACGAAAGCAAATCTATTTATATTTCCATTATTGAAACCTACCAAGTTTGCAGTACTACTTTCGAATTTTCTCTATTCCTGCACTCTCTCAAACCTATCATTATCCATTTGCATCAATTCAAAAAAGTTATATAAAAAAAAATTACAACACAAAAATTGGCATGAATTTCTAGTCAAGTCAAGGCTGTCATTGTAGACTTACTCTAAGAAGAAGATACCAATCTTTGAATGGAGACTTGTTTGGGTTCTGATTGTACCAATGAGCACAGGATATGGCACTGGCTGATATGCTGCAAATTTTTTTTACTAAGATTTAGTGTCTGCTTCATCTTCTACTCTTCCCATTGATAGTAAACTAGAGTTACATGTGGTATGGAGAGAGAGAGAGAGAGAAAATATATATGCATACAGCTTTTAGGCCATGCTTTTAAGAATGGAGTTAATAGGGAGGGTGGAGAGGTTAAGAGAAAAAAGCACATCTTGCGGGAGAGAGAATTTTGAAAGTGGATTAGTTAATGGGAAGAAGAGGAGTAAATATTGGGTGTAACGGTGAGACAACGTTATCAGTTTCACGTGGTGTTATCAACTAATTAGTAAAACAATGAAGCCCAGTAAGTCTACTTGGTATTCTATCACTGGTTGGAGAGACCACATGACATTGATGATGTGGTGTCACCTTACATCCTATATTTTTTCGAAGAAGATAGGAGCCAGAGAGGTTACCATTAATCTTGACACGTGGCATCATTTTGATGGTATTTGGCCATGTGGAGTAAATATTGGATGTAACAGTGATATCACGTTATCACTGTCACATGGTGTTACCATTCAATAAGAATTCTACAAATTGATAAGGTGAACCCCACTTGGGTGGTTATCAAATAACATGGAGAGATGGCTACTATAATATGTGGGATCCACTTGCTTGTTTTTCATTTTCTTATTAGATGGTGATACCACGTGGCGGTGATGAAAATATTGGGTGTCACAATTACATCCAATATTTTCTCGGCCATAGATCTCCTTCCATTGCATAGAAGAATCAATTTCTGAAAACATTATTTTGATCAAATAAAAATCTATGGTGCTAATCAGCTGAGTGCACTGCCATGAGGTTATTAGGCAATCAAGTTGCTCAATCTACCCATTGAGGCTCATCACATGATACAATTTACAGTCTTCAATGTGCCAATCTCATTCACTTTTTCACAATGTTTGGTTGATTTACTTCAATAGTTTCATACAATTTCAGTGAGGTTGCACGTGAAAGTAGAGCTTTCATATAATACTTAGATGTTGTTGGTCCACTTAATTATATGAATGCTTTAAAGGGGGCCTCTAAGGGAATAATTACGAACTGAACATGAATTTACATAAAGCACAAGGGGTCCAACATTGCATGAGGAGGTTGATCTAAGAGGCAAGACGCGATAATCGAGCCGAGCTACTTGGGTTTGGCTAAGAATTGACTCGTATAGGACTCAACTCGAGCCAGTCTCATGTTTTAAACGAGCCAAACTTGAACAATTTTTTATCCATACCAGCCTAAATGAACCAAGCTTTTACTCGAACTCGGCAAGAAGAGGATCAGAAAGACACTTCCAACTAAATGGAAAATGATGAAGGCAACACTCGCCACCGACTGTAGGGGAAATGGGTGGATGAGATTAGAGACCCGATGAGACATGTTAGGCTTTGGTTGGGAACTTAGTTATGACACCGCTAAAGAGAGGTGGTGGCAGTGATGCACTTGGTGGTGAGGGAAAGTGAAGGTGGTGACAATGGCGATTAAGATGAGAGCGAGGTGTGAATGCCAACGGGTGTATTTTCGTAATAAATAAAAAATAAAATTATTACTTTGGATTTAATGACATAAAAATTTATTGCCTGAACTTATTAACAAAAAAGTTTCCAAAATTGTAATTTTCAATAATTTTCACTATAAAATATCACACAAACTTGGTGGATTTTAGTATTTTAATAACTTCCAATAACTACCCCATATAATCTATCTATCTATCTATATAAAACAAATATTTTTTGGGTAAGAGGGTTGAGAAGTCTTGCCTCCCAAAATGCTTGATTTCTATATTTTTGAAATATTTAATTAACTCCCTTCCAATCAAATTATTCATCCATCTTTTGTAACTACTATCTCTATCTTTTTAAATTATTTAAAATTCAAAATTTCACTCATCTTTCTTTACTTTTTCACATTTCACTATCATTTTCACTTTTTCACAATTCCTACAATCTTATTTTATAACTTACAGAATAATGGGTGGGAGAAAATAAACGGATGAAGAATGGGATTGGGAGAAGCAGGAGACCCGTGTATGAACGAGGTCGGATGGTAGTAATTTCTATGTTGGAATAGTGAGATTCACCAATCCAATTTGGTATTTTATTAATATGTTGGAATAGTGAGATTTGCTAATCCTATGTTTATTGTCCGGCTGCCATTGTTACAACTTATTAAACCTTTATGTATAAACTAAAATCAGCCTAAACACAATATTTTGAGCAATCGGGAAAGGAACAATGGCCCAACTTTATCAAGCTGTTTGCATCTACATCTGTCTAATAACTAAAAACCTCTCAATGATGATTCATCCTTTTGAAAGGGGATGAACATTGTGGTGCGTGATAGAAATATTGTCTTCTCCTACAAATTTCTATACATTCATCCAGCTAAATCTGTTAACATCAAAATGCTTTTTATATATATACCAAACCATACAAAATTGACCTAATCTAATAACTAAGGGAGACAAGTATATCAATACCTTGACTTCCTATAGAACTTTTTCAAGATCAAAAGCCTAGCAGGTCAAGTTTAAGGAGCCGATTCATATCACCTATACATTCATCAAACATCTAAATCTGTTAACATCAAAATGCCTTTTTGTACCAAACATTATAAATACACCCAAAGAAAATGGATAAATAAAAAAAGATGTCAAAAAGAAAAACAGTTTCACATTAAAAGCAATGAAGACTTCAATAGTGTGCCTTCTAGCGTCTACGTTTACTTACCAAAAAAAAAAGCAATAAAGTTTGCTATTTGAACACATACCTCTATGACATGAAAACCTGTCTAGTTGTGTCAAAGGCTATCAACACCAATGAGCATAGGAGAAAAATCTGCAGATTGCAGTACACATTCCTCAATTAAAATTCTAAAACAAAAATTAAATAAAGGCTTCACCAAACACATATACATACTCCCACAAATATTCAATGTCCTTATATTTGAATTCAGAACCCTTGTGGACTAAAGATATTTTACAACTTCCAACACTTGTTGATCGCTAGACAAATTGGAATCGAGTGAATTTACCAGGATATCTAAAGATATTATTTGAATTTAGGTTTATGTTCGTCACCCTCGCTCTTATCCTCCTGCTAATATCCCCTCTACCTCAGGCTATGCAGATAATATTTCTCAGTTCGTTGAGCATATTGACACACCTGTTGTTAGTACTTATGAGATTGCAGGTAGTGAGACAGTTACTTTACTTGATGAGACATTGTCAGTAGAGGATGATGATTTAGGGCATCGTTATCTGCGGCGTGATCACCGTCCAGTTGTTCGTTATAGTTTGGCCTCCAGGACTTTATATTCGATCTCTGGTTATATTTCTTATGGTGACCTGTCTCCTATATTTTGAGCTTATAGTATGGCCTTATCAGATACACTGGTTTCTTACTCTGTTTTCGAGACTATGCAGGAACCTCAGTGGGTTCTCGCTATGCAGACAGAGATGGACACTTATCAGCGTAATCATACATGGGATCTTGTTTCTTTAACTTCAGGGGTGAAGCATGTTGGCTATCGCTAGGTTTATACCCTAAAATTTCTTGCGAATGGTACTATTGATCGTCACAAGGCTAGGATTTTAGCGAAGGACTTTACTCAGGTTCCAAGTTGTGATTTTGGAGCTACCTTTGTCCCCGTGGCAAAGTTGACTACTGTTAGGTTGATTATTTCTCTGGTTGCCTCGTACTCTTGGCCCCTTCATCAGTTGGATGTGAAGAATGTGTTTCTTCACGATGATCTAAACGAGACTATTTACATGGATGCACCACCGGACTTTTGTGGTAAGGGGAGTATGTTGGGAAGGTGTGTCGACTGCATAAATCTCTTATGGACTGAAATAGTCACCACGAGCCTGGTTTTCTCGGTTTAGTTGTGTATTTGTATGCTTAGAGTTTACCAGATGTCACTCTAATCATACATGTTTTATTCGACGGAATACTTACGGACAGTGTGTCATCCTTTTGGTATATGTGGATGATATTTATAATTTATGGGGATGACATTTCTAGGACTACACAAGTCAAATTTGACCTTGGGAAGACTTTCCCATGGATGTAAAGGACCTTGGATTTCTGCGATCCTTTCTTGGGATTGAGGTTGCCCGTAGCAATAGGGGTATTGTTCTTTCTCAGAGGAAGTACGTTGTGGATCTTATCTCGGACAATGGAATGCTGGGGTGCAAATCGACATCATCACCCATGATTGCCCAACTTGAAGTTTACTTCTGAAGGTGAGGAGTTGAGAGATCCTACTGTCTATCAGAGGTTGGTACGTAGTCTTATCTACCTAGCCAACACTAGGCCAGACATTTCATTTGCTGTTAGCCAAGTTAGTCAATTCAAGCACAAGTTGTGTCAGTCTCATCTGGATGCAGTTTATCATATTCTTCGGCATCTCAAGTCTTGTCCTAAACTTGAGTTGTTCCATGCATCAGGGTCCCAGACCAGTTCTCTAGCATGTTATTCAGATTTACATTAAGGGGGAGCTTGTGAAGGCCGATCTACTACGGACTTGTGTGCTTTTCGAGGGACTTATCTTATCTCTTAGAACAGCAATATGCAGGCAATTGTCTCCCGCTCGTCAGTAGATGCAGAGTATCAGGCACTGGCACTTGGCAGGTGTAAGGTTATCTGACTACGATTGATTATTGGCGAGTTGAGATTTCCAGTGAATTCTCCATTCACATTGTACTGTAATAATTAATCTGCTATTCAACTCGCTTCTAACTCTGTACTACACTAGAGGACGAAGTATATAGAGATCGGAGTTCACTTTCTTCGGGAAAATGTCAGTTGTGGTATTGTCACTCCATCGTTTGTGGGGACCAGTGATCTGGTTGTGGATGTTTTCACCAAACCTGTCACTCTTTCCATTCTCCAGGACTACATTGTCAAGCTTGGCTTAATTAATATTTTTGCGCCTAGCTTGAGGGGGAGTGTTGGAGTTATAATATAGTTTATTAGGGTTTTTTTCCTTTCTTCCTTGTTTGCCCTTAATATGATTTTTATGTCTTACCCAAACTAGAGGGGTGTTTAGGTCATTTGTACTCTTATTTGGCTATATATATGGGGTTCTACACTCAGTTTGTGTATCCCTTTAACTCTCAAATAATTCTAGTAGTAATAGTAATAATAAGTATTAGTGATATAAGGCTTGGTTTGGTTTGATAGTAGTAGAAGACTAAAAAGAAGATAAGAAGGCTGGAAGAAGAAGAAAAAGAAGAAGATGAAGACGAAGACTAAAGGAGACTACAACTAAGAATAAAAAGACTACTTTGACAAAGAAGACTAATGAGAAGAAGGAGAATATAGAAAAGACGAGAAGAAACATTCAGAAAAAGAAAAAGGATACCGAAGTAGTAGAAGAAGAAAAATACTACTAAGAATCCTACGAAGAAAAGTAGAAAAGTATAAGAATACTAAGAAGAAAAAGAAATAGAAAACTACAAAGAATAATACTACGAATAAGAAGAAGAACAAGAAGAAGGCTACAAAGAAAAGAACAAGACGACAAATTAGAAGAATACGAAGGGGAAGACTATGAATAAGAAAACGATGACCATTTGAACGAAAAAAATTTCTAAAACCATTTTGTATTTTTGAAAACATAGTTTGAGTCATTAGAGGACCCCTCTTGAGCAACACCTTTTAGTCCTACAGAGGACTAGTTTTTTACTTGATTTTAGGCTTAAAAAACTAGCAGGGGCCACTCTATGCTTGCTATAACCTTTGCTAGATCAATCTCTTTATGACTTAGGGAAGAAAATGGAAAAAGGCCGAATGGATGAGATCAAGGCTCGCCCTCTAGGGTTGCTCGAGCGGTCCCAATGATCGCTCAAGTGGTATGTTCTCCTAGGTTGGTTTGAAATAAGATTTTCATGCCAGTGACCACCACCCTATGACTACCCTCCCACCAATCGAGCGGTCATTCACGAATTTGAGTTTTCCTGTTAACCAAGATTGCCCTTATTGTATGCAGATAAATAAGGAAGGCCCTTCCCAACCTATGGTATCTCTTTTGTGAGCTGAATTCTTGCCTCTTACTGATTAGAAGTTAAAATCAGCATATTACTATGCCTTTTTAAGACTAATTATACTTTGATGGATTTTAAATGATGAAATTTCAGGACATAAATTGAACCAAGGTCCAAAGACAATGAATATCAAACTTTCATACAACGCCAGCATGCCCTGGAGCAAAATTGGAGAAGCTTGGAACAAGGCAACCACGTTCGAACGGCAAATAACGTTCGAACGTCCCCTTGAATTATTTGAGGACCAGGCTGCTGAGACATGGCATGTTGCAGCAAAGAAGGAAAACACTGAGGTACTTGAGTATCACGTTCGAACGCCAAATCACGTTCGAACGTTCTGCTGCATTATTGAAGGCTGCAGAGTGCAACGTCAAGTTGAACATGGAGAGTGGAAAGGGCTCTCACAGAAGACCACATGCCACTTGAGTAGGAAGATCAGACCCCATCTGGCGTTCGAATTCTCATCAAGCAAAGACAGAAGCAACATTCGAACGTCATCCAATGTTCGAACGCTCATCAAGCAAAGACAGATACAACGTTCGAACGCCAGACAATGTTCGAACGTTGTCCCTAGACAGGCTGCAGAGTGGTTGATCTTCTCTCCGGACATTGGGACTTTCACTTGGACTTTGAAGGCCTTGCACGATTCCTCCATACTACCTTGCCCCCTCCTCTTTGCCTATAAATACTCCCATTGTGGGTGCTTCAAATGAGAGTTGGTTTTTGGTAGTTTTAGATCAAACTTCTTAGCTTGTTATAAATTTAGACATAGGTTTATATTTACTTGTCTAGAAGAAGATAGATCGTCTTTTGGTTGCGGACCAACCCTCCAAAAGTGACTAGCTTTCTTCTACTTTCAATATTTGTTTCATTCACTTCCATTGCTTGAGCTTCTTTCTTCCCTTAGAGGAGTGAAACTCTTCCACTTTTCTAGAGCTTCGCCAAAGCCGTGAAGGGTGGAACGTGATTCACTTATTCTTCGTCGAAGATCGGCTCCCTGCTTATTGTGCTTTACTGTGTAACTCCTCTACTTGGAGGGATGAACATCACTCACTTTTCTAGCTTTACCAAAGCCATGAAGAGTGAGTAGTTTCTCATTCACTCTTTAGTAAGAGGTAATAGACATGTATAAATCATCCGGAAGTTATATCTGTGCATTTCGTTTATGCTTAATGTTTTATATTTCACTTGCTTATTGAATGATTGACTGCATCTAGCAAAACTAAGGTACTTTGTATAATCGTGAGTACTTTCTATAACATAGATAACTCTTGCATAGAAAGACTCATCGGTTCAAAGCAAGTACCCCGGTTAGATCTTCATGACTACCCTTCAATCTTCACCATTATTGTGCTTCAATTAAAGAATGAAAATGGAATATTAATGTCATGGTTGGATGCCTTATAAAAACACTTGCTTGTTTGTAGACGGGTTGAGTCTCGGCACAGACAATTCTTGTAAACTTCTAGAAAGACATCGGAATCATGTTCTTAATTCTCACAATCCACCTTTGTCTTCCGATTAACTTGCTGTTGAAACAGTGGTTAATTGAGTTATCAAGCACAAGTATAATAAACCGGATGATTAATTACATGTCCAGATCCTCAAACTAAAGAGTGAATTTTTACATTTGAGCTTATCTTATATTTTGTCAAGAAAACTCTCTTAGAAAGAATCTTATATTCTGTCTAGGAAATCCCATACACCGCACAACTTCACATCTCAATGGTTACAATCATTCGGTCTCCACCACTGCTTACCTCGAAACACCAACAATAGTTCCCTGTGGATTCGACTCCGGACTTAAACCGGATTATTACTACAACTTGACCGCCTGCACTTGGGTGTACACATTTCCAATCAAGTCACTTACATCTTAGCAATCACACCATAACCCTAGATCCCTAAACCAAAGGCTTCCATCTAGAGATTCTACCCAACCTTATAACTTGGTGTTGAAGATCTTGATTAGTTGAAAACCAAACCCATTGATGTGCGTATTTCAAGGATCGTTGGTGCAACCAAGATTGCTCGAGGTCTAGAGAATTCTCGCAGAGGTGAATCCAAGTGAAGCTATCCAATACGTCGAAGAAGGACCTTCGACAGAGAGGCTTATTGAAGAAAAGGAACATATAATCATGATATTGGTTGAGGTATAAGACTCAATTGCTTGTAAGCTAACTTTGGAATAATGGATTAGGTTTCGGTGAACCAGTAAAGGTTCCCCGCGATTTTTCCCGAGGAGGGTTTCCATGTCAACAAATTGCATGTGTTAATTGACTTGATCCGAAATGTGTACACCCAAGTGCAGGCGGTCAAGCTGTAGTAATAATCCGGTTTGAGTCCAGAGTCGAATCCACAGGAAACTTTTGTTGGTATTTTTGAGATAAGTAGTGTTAGAGACCTATTGATTGTAACCCTTGAGATTTGCTGTGAGGTGTGAGATTTCCTGGACAGAATATAAGATTCTTTCCAAGAGAATTTTCTTAACAAAACAGGAGATAAATGCTAATGAAAAAGGGTCACTCTTTAGTTCAAGGATCTGGACATGTAGTTAATTATCCGGTTTATTATACTTGTGCTTGATAACTCAATTAACTCCCGTGTCAACAACAAGTTAATCGGAAGATAAAGATGGACTGTGAGAATTAAGAACATGATTCCGATATCTTTCTAGAAGTTTACAAGAATTATCTGTGCCGAAACTTAACCCGTCTACAAACAAGCAAGTGTTTCTACAAGACATCCAATCATGACATTAATATTCCATTCTTTAAATGAAGCACAATAAGGGGGAGGATTGAAGGGTAGTCCTGAAGATCTAGCCGGGGTACTTGCCTTGAACCGATGAGTCTTTCTATGCAAGAGTCATCCGTGTCATAGAAAGAATTCATGGTTATACAAAGTACCTTAGTTTTGCTAGATGCAATCAATCATCCAATAATCAAGAGGAAATAAACGTTAAGCATAAGAACAATGCACAAATATAATTCCCGGATAAGTTATACATGCCCTTCTCCTCTTACTAAAGAGTGAATGAGAAACTACTCACTCTTCATGGCTTTGGTAAAGCTAGAAAAGTGAGTGATGCTCATCCCTCCAAGTAGAAGACTTAAAAAATAAAATAACAATGAACAAGGAGCCAATCTTTAACAAAGATTGAGTGAATCACGTTCCACCCTTCACGGTTTTGGTAAAGCTCTAGAAAAGTGGAAGAGTTTCACTCCTCTAAGAAAGAAAGAAGCTCAAGCAATGGAAGTGAAATACATAAACAATAATAGTAGAAGAAAGCTAGTCACATTTGGAGGGTGGCTTCCTCAACCAAGAAATGGAGGGTTGCTTCCTCAACCAAAAGATGAACTAACTCCCTTCTATGCATGTAAATGAAAGCATAATCATAAAACTACTCTTATAACAAACAAGGAGATGTTGGACTAAAGCCAAACTAATCTCTAAAATAAAAACTTCATACAAAGAAAATGTAAGCTTGAATCTACAATGTGAGTGGGAGTCTAAGCCTTCATCAACCCTTCTACTTGGCTCCTTTAGTTCTCCAACAATGAGAGTATTTATAGGCAAGAGGAGGAGACAATAGGGGGTGAAGGAATAGTGTATGCCGCCCAAGTCCAGGTGAAAAATCAACTACTCTGCTGCCAGTCTGTGGAGAACGTTCGAACGTGAGTTGGCATTCGAACGTTCTTTCTGTTTTTGCTTTATGGTCGTTCGAACGTTTTTTCTGTTCTTGCACTAAGGGCGTTCAAACGTCAGATGTGTTCTAACCCTCTCACTCGAGTGATCTGTTGGTCTTCTGTGAAGTTCAGTTCCACACTCTATGCAGTAGTCTGGTCTTCAATCAACTCAAGTGCACGTTCGAACGTGAGTTGGCGTTTGAACGTGACACTCAAGTGCCTCAGAGCTTCACAGTCTTCTTTCCTAACTGCAACATGCATTCTCTTAGCAGTTGAGTCTACTACAGTTCAATGTGGCCGTTCGAACGTGAGTTGGCGTTCGAACATTATGGCTGTGCTCCAAACTTTTCCAATTTTGTGCTCTAATGTGCTGGTGTTGCATTCAAGTGTGGTACTTGTTGTTCTTGAGTCCTTGTTCAGTTTAGGGCCTGAAATGACATCACTTAAACTCCATCAAAGTACAATTAGTCTTAAAATGGCATAGTAATATGCTAATTTTAAGTGCTAATCATTAATCTTTGTTATTTTCATATACACTTGCAATTTGAGCCCACACGCGCACTATATGTTTGATTGAATGAATGTTTGATTATCATAATCATCCATAGTTGTGCATCCAAGGGTTTGGGTCATTAGGTTGGGATCACTGTAAAAGATTGAGTGTTAATCAATAAATTGATAAAACCAATACATCAACTTACATGGTTATTTTGGGTTATGGTGATTAAACGGGGGTTATCACTATTAATTGATTAATCTTTGTGAGAAGAGATAATTATAGTAGTAATAGGTTTTAATTTATGATTGTTTAATCTTAAAGTTTAAAAACCTATTCACCCCCCTAAGTAGTGTCTGCACTCCACGTGTGTAATCGTGGGGGAAGATCCATAACATTTCTCCCCCTCCCGGAACTACAATTACAATCAGAGAATGGTTGCCCTAAGTTGCATGTAGACACTTGTAGACATTTCTTGTGTTTACTTACATACCTTGTTTGTTTTGCCTCATAAAGATCTATTGTTACTATTAGTTAGTTTCCAATGGAGTCTTATAAAGAAGGCGATTCAATTTGCATGGCCACCTCTCCTCGACAAGTCTAATTTTGCGTATTAGAAAGCTCGCATGAGAGTATTTCTAAAATTGATAGACGATAGAGTATGGGTATGTGTGCAAGAGAGTTGGAGCCCTCTCATCGCCACCATATGGGTAGAAGGTGGTGAAGAATTGGTTTAATTGAAATCCCTGAAGTCTTGGACTAAGACTGAGATTGAACCAACCGGGTGAAACTCTAAAGGCTTGAATGCAATATTTAATACCATGACACCGAATGAATTTCGGAGGACAGCAAATTGTGAAACCTCCAAGGAGGCATGGGACATTCTTGTGATATCTCACAAAGGAACTACAATAGTCAAGATGTCCCATCTCCAAAGGTACACCTCTTAGTTTGAGACTTTGAGGATGCAAGAGAATGAAACATTTAGTGATTTTTATGCTAAATTGTGTGATACTGTGAATTTTTCCTTTGCATTAGGTACCAAAATAACGATGCCTCCATTAAATAAAAAATTTTGAGATCTCTATCGGAGGGATTTCATGCTAAAGTGACCTCAACTTAGCATTAGTGCAGGTCGAAGACCCAGTTATGTCAATTTTGACTTCAAGATAAACCTTTTTCCATCCAAAAAGGTGAAGGGTGTTGCTTTAACCTCAACTAAAGAAGAAGGGGATAAATCCAAGTCACCCCCGTTTAGGAGAAGATGACATACCCTATCTCACATGGAAATTCAAAAGATATTTTAAGGCTAATGTTGTTGATTCCTCAGGTGGAAAAACTTCTCGACATGAGGTTGAGAAGAAAGGGCAAGGTCTCCAATGCTATGAACGTCATGGTTTTGGACATGTAGTTGCAAAATGTTCAAGTGCTAAGAGGAAGGACATGCAGAAATAAAGGAGGAGAGCCTTGAAGGTTGAGTTGAGTGAGAGTGAAAGTGAGTCCACAACAAGTGATAACTTCTCTTCTCAAAGTAATGAAGAGAATTTCACAACCTTCATAGATTCAGATGCCTCCTCTCTAAGAGAAACTTCCAAAGATGAAGATCAGGAAGTTGAGTCAAGTCCTACCATGGAGGTAGATGACTTAGAAGTTGAAGCCTCTACGAGTGAGGATGAGACTGGAAGTGTGGAGGGACTCTAAGATGCATACAATCAATTATATGAGGAGTGTCTAAACAAAATGAGAAGTTGCTTTCATTGAGTACGAAGCTCAAATCGACTGAAGATGATAAGAAAGAACTTCATGTGGACTTGGAGAAGTCCAAGGCCCATATTTGTGGGCTTAAGGAGGAGAAGAAGTCTCTCCAAGACAGAGTGAGCTTCCTTGAGAGTGAGCACAAAGGGCTTTTAGAGTCAAAGAAGGGTCTTGAATACAAATTGATTAAACTTGATAGAGACCTTCATGAGTCGCAAGAACTCTTAACAAAACTTTCCCTTAGCACTGAGAAATTGAATAAGCTTTTATCTATAGGGAAAAGTGTTGGTGACAAGAAAAGATTAGGATACACTAATGAACATAACACCACCACTTCTTCCAAGACCATGTTTTGTGAAGGGTAACCCTAACCCATCACCCCCACAAGTAAGTACAAGTCCTAGATCTACACACTTCTGGAGAGAAGAGAGTTAGTCCTTCACCCATTCCCGGACCAAACTCGAGTTCTTGGAAGGAAAAACAAGTATGGGGGACTAGGGAGGGCTTTGAGAGGCTCACCTTCTCTACCAAGTTGGATGCCTCTAGTGCTTCCAACAAGTTCATAGCACCTAAGAGGTAGGTGAGGTGAGATAGTATTAATCTAGGTGATCATTCATGCATTGCATCAAATACCTTAGAGTCATACTTTGTATATACTTTTTCTTTGTTTATTTTTATTTGTTTTCTTAAATGAAAACCCAAAAGCAAAAGAAATTGAAAAACCCAAAAAAGAATTATGATGTAAAGTTTGACATTCCTTTTAGGATTTATTTTTCCTTTGTTTATTGCATGTTTATACATATTTTTTCTTGTATATGTTTATTTGAAAAATTCAAAAATATTGAAAAAGGAAAAGCTAAAAAGATTTTTTTTTTTTTGTTTATTGTTATTGATCATGGTAATTCACACTTTAGTTTATTTTATAATGATTTCATCCTTAAATCAAAGTTGAAATGTATATTGCTATAAGTCATATTAGGGGATTGAGAATTTAGTGGCATAAATCTTACTGCTTGATTCATGTGCCAAAGTCTCTTTCATCCTAACGTGCTTGGATAGTGTTTACCTTTGAAAAATTCATAAACCAGGTACACGCCAACCATGCAACTTCATTCTTAGGAGCCTTGTTAGTTTAAAATATTAATGACCTTACGTGACTCTAAGTGTTGATGATAGGTGAACACATGACTATAGGTTAATTAAACCCTAATACCTTAAAAAGATGCCAAAGGCCAAATATGAGAAAAGAGCCCAACGTGGTCAATCTTAAAAAATGTAAGGTATAAATAAATGGTTAAAAATAATTGCACTTAAATTGTTGAGAGTACTTATGTTTAATTCAAATTGCTCATTTGTAAAGCTCATAAAACTCATGCTAGACATGTGTTAGAAACATATTGATAAAGTACAGAATTAACAATTGTGCTAATTGAAGCCATAAGAGAATAAGGGATAAAAGAAAGGGGGAGTTGTCTAAAAAGAAAAATTATTAGGAAACTCACTAACATGTCATGTATTCACTTAGAAGATGCATTAGGATTTCATGTAGAGCTTATTAATGATTTGAACTAAACAGAATCCTAATTGTGTTGGAGTTTGGTTTTACACATGTTGCACTTGAATTAGTCAAAGTTAAAAAAAAAAAATAGAACATATGTGAATGAAATTGAACTATGTGGGGGAACATTACTTCAGGATGCATAAAATTAAGTTCAATATTTTTTAATATGCATTAGATTAATGTGATGAGATGATGAAATTTGAATGAAACAATTATAATATGAACATGTGTAAATTTCATGATAAATGACATTGTGCATTTTAATGTTTAATCGAAAATTGCATTGCATTTAGTTCCAATCTAATCCATGCATGTGTATTTAGTTGTATATAGGTTGTATATACACTCATGCATGCATTTGAGGCTTCAATGGTGGATTGGAGGAGTGAATGAAGGTTCAAATTGGTCCAAGGAAGCACCGAGGCTGATCTGTCAAATTGGATAGGATGAATCAGGGACTACTTGAGAAACCCTCACACCACTTGAGCAATGCATTTGAGGCTTCAATGGTGGATTGGAGGAGTGAATGAAGGGTCAAATTGGTCCGAGGAAGCACCGAGGCTGATCTTTCAATTTGGACAAGATACATCAGGGACCACTTGAGCGACCCTCACACCACTTGAGCAACCATGCAATCAAATGGTGCCTTATGTTTTTAAATCTAATTTTGACAGCCTCCCTTCATTCCAAACACCTCCAGTTATATCCCAAGCCGCCCAGAACCCTAAAACCTCATACCTAATCACTCCAAACACATTCTAGTTCATCTCTGGAGTCGATTTCTTGAATTTAGGAGTATTGGTGATCATGGCTCCATTAAGAGAGAAAAAGGCTAAGGTTGCGGAACCACAGGAGGAGATCAAGGTTGATTTCAATGAGAACATTCAATTTTAAGACACCAGAATTTTAAGGGAGATACAAAACAGAGTATGCTTGCAGGCCTGTTACAATTGAGCAAAGAATGGATCAAACATAGGTAAATTCATCTATCTCTGTAAACTTTGCCAATCGAGGGTGGACATAGCTATTCAAGTACCCCGTGGCTTCGAATGTTGGCATCGTGAGAGAGAGTTACACTCACATTCGTGATCTCCAGGATAATCACTTTGTCACATATATTTGAGGGGTTAAGTTCGTGTTTTTTGTAGATCTCATAGCTACCACTATTGGCCTTAGTGGAAGACCAGTTGATGCTTTGCCTCGTCTCCATGTTGTGGCTACAGAATTGTATAGTGTAGAACATCCTGAACATTGAGCTACTTTGAATTTTTTTCCAGAAATATTTACCCCAAAATATAGGATGTTGAATCTCATAGCCAACTACAACATAGAACTGAAAACCTACATCTCAGATTTTCTAGTTTAGAGAGCACACTTGTTATATGTTATAGGAACTGGGCTAGATCTTGATTTACCTTTGATGATATTTATGTATATTTGGCAAGCCTAGTTAGAGGGGAGAGTATCAGATGGTCTATCTTTTGGATCATTGATAACTTTTTTCTGTAAGGGCAAAAGAGTTGTTATTTTTCCAAGGGATCAATTGTAGTACCCCATGAGGCCTTTGAACAAGTTCTATGAAGCAGAGCAAGGCCCAGGCTAAGTATATTGAGAAACCCAGGAGATTGCTGAAGGGCAAGTAGATTGAAAGGCGAGCTAGTACCAGACGACATTGATTCAGATTTGGAGCTACCTCGACGCGACAGTGGAGATGATACAGCCACTAGAGCTGTTTATAGACTGTAGTATAGAACCATATGGGAGTTTAAGTATTTTATTCATTCATGGTCTATACTTAAAAGTACTTACGAATTTGTATTTACTTGGACCCCAAGACAAACCTAATTCTAGACATATGTAAAGGGTAAGCCATTTCAAACTAGGGTATCTATTATGAGCTAAAATTCCACCTCCTAAACTTATAGAGATCTAAGAACAACCCTAGATCCCTAAATCTTCAAAGGCCATCTATCTTAACTTTTTTTTTTTCAACCTCACATATTGAAGAAGGATATCTTACTTGGAGTTTAGCAAAACCCACTTTAAAGAGGTGTGCATTCCAAGGATCTTAGGAGAGAAGATCGGTTGAAGAGCCTAAATGGTCCATTGTGGTGGATGCATTCAAGTGAAACTACTCATAACTTTGGTGAGACTCTGGAGGAGAGATTTGCAACAGAAATGAGCATTTAACTATGGAATTTGTTGAGGTATAAGACTTGAGTACTTTTAAATCGACTTTGATTTAGTAGATTAGGCTAGGTGAACCGAGAGTGATTTTGCGATTTTTCCCGAATTGGGTTTCCGCATCAATAAAATACTTGTGTTATGGGTGTTTTTTTATTGTTGCACTTTGTATACACACTTGCAATAGTTCACACAAGCAATATGTGTTCGATTGAATGATTGTTTAACTTTCTATTCATCGATAAGGTTTTTGTGAAAAATTGGTTTGGTGGTGGAATCATATCGTGTGAAATTCGATCGTAATTTAATCAATTGAAAAATCTTTGTATCAAATCACATTATACGAAAAAATTTACACTTCACGTGTTGGATCTTTCCACTCGATTATACACGAGGAATCTCACGCTAGACCTAGAGGGGGTTGAATAGATTTATGAAATTTTAACGATTTAACGAACACCAATTTTAAACCTAACCCACCACAATTACTAAATCAAAGATTAATTCTTCCATTAGCCCTTTGAACCCCTTTTAACAACAACAACCCAACATGAGTGTGAATGGATGAATGGATATGCAATCAACAACTCAACAACCAATCCACCACTCCTTCAATCCCAAACAAAGCCACAACCACCAAAACTACTATTTAATGACTTGAAAGATAATCATTCAATTCATCAAACACATAGTGCACGTTTGTGCATCAATTGCAAATGTATAAGAAAATTTAAAGCAATAAAGAACACATACAATTTGTTGACGCAAAAACCCTTCTCAAAAAAATCCGTAGGGAACCACTCAGGGTTCACCAAAGCCTAATCCACTATTTCGAGGTCAATCTATAAGTACTTGAGACTTATACTTCAACTACTTCTTCCTATGGATAGATGCTCATTTCCTTCAATAGATCTCTCCACCGGATACACCCACCGATGTTATGGATAGCTTCACTTGAACTCTCTGTTGCACGGTTCGTTTAGGTCTCAATTTTCAAGACTTTACGATCAAGACTCTTGGAATATACACTTCTCTAAGTGGGTTTTGGTTTAACCATGCCAAACCTTATTCTTCAATGTGTGGGGTTGAATGAAAGAATCAAGATGGTAGGCCTTTTTGGAACTTAGGAATCTAGGGTTGTTCTTGAAACTGTCTAGAAAGATTGAGGTCTTTTCTAGCTCATACAAGCTTGCCCTAGGTTGGGAAGATTCCCTCTATTTATAGGCTCGGAATAAGGTTTGTTTTAGGGACCAAGAAAACACAAATTCACGAACAACCATCCAAGCAATAGGAGAATGGTGAGAGGGTGGTGGTTGTTGTAACGAAAAAGGAATTCAAACCAAGGCAGGAAAACAAGGACCGCTCAAGCGACCTTATGACCGCTCAAGTGACACAGAGGGCAGTCTCCATTGCCCACTTATTTGGCCTTTCCTAATTTTATCCCTAAGTGTTTAGAGACCACTCTAGCGAAGGCTAGCGAACATAGGGTGATCCCTTTTAGTTTTTAAGCTAGAAACCAAACAAAAACTTATCCCCTTGAACACTAAAGGTATTGCTCAAGTGGGGTCCGATTAATGACTAGTTTATATTTTCAAAACACATTTAAGGTTTATAAAAAATTTTCTTGAAACACACCTAGGAACAGATCAATCATGGATTCTATTTTACCTAATCAACCCAAGTCTAATGAGGGTGCTAAGGTCTTTAAGCCATTACCTTCGTCCTAAGCAAGAAGGTGCATGCAAAGAGTCTTTTGATGTAGCTTGAAGCAGAATCTCTTCCCTTCTATTATCACTTTTAGATCTTCAACACTGTAGTATTATGACCATGAAATAGGTTGATATTTACAAAAAGACTTCACAATATTAGTCAATTACAAACATAATCCTAACACACATCATGACGTGTTCGGGTTGTTGAAAAAGGTGTCCATGCAGTCAATTGACACATTAATTGGTCAATTGGTAATTGAGGTCGATTAAGTTTTTAACTTGGTTTTTATCCGAGCATAATTTTAATAAACCTATTCAACCCCTATAGGTTGTGTCTAGCAATTCAACGTGTAAAATCGTGAGGGAAAGATCCATTTCAAATCTCCCCATCTCCCAGCAATGACCTAGATGTCTTTGTTGCTTAGTTCTTTTACTTTGGCTAACTTAAGAGGAATAAAATTGGATTTAGGAAGAAATCCATGGCATGACTCTCGTAGATTAAAGAAAAATCTTTTTGAAACTGAAAGGATGTTTTGAAAACAATATAAGAGTCATGGTATACATCCTTGTTGAGTAACATCCCTCGATAGTGTTAGTTTTTGCTTAGTTTTGGGCTTAAAACTAGTAGGGACCGTTGGATGGTCTCTGGCCTTATGACTCAACCAGTCTCTTAACACTTAAGGAAAGTTGTGAAGCAAAACAATAGGGACGGTTGGTTGACCAATCGAACCATATGACTTTAGCGGTCTCAGACGATTTGAGTGATCTCCCCTACTGAGGCCTGGACAAAATCCTTTTCTAGTTCAGTAGCCACTACTCAAAGATTGCTAGTTGACGGCTCAAGCGATATTTCTTGAAGCTGAGTTTCCTTGAGCCCCAACTAAACTCTATTCTCGAGACCTATATGCATGAGACGGTTTTTGCTCGCTAAAAAAAGTCTCATTAAGCCTAAAAGACCATCTAAAGAGACAAGAAACCCTAGGAAACAAATCATAGACTCCCTAAATCTAAAAGGTCTCACATTTACCTTGATTAATCTTGAGCTATTTTGATATCCATCTTTCAAGAGAAGAGAGATCCAGCAGAAAAACTACAAACCCACAGAGGTGAGAAAATCTAAGGTGGATTCCAAGTAAGGAGAAGATGGAGAATTCCACGAACAAATTATGGAGCTCGATTCGCCACCTATTGAAGCTAGTGCTCGAGCTTGCAGTGGATTCTGAAGTAAAGATTCGAGGGAGAAAGCATCTAACCATTTTATTGGTTTAGGTATAAGACTTTGAATTTGTAATCTTAATTTGAAACTAGTTGATTAGGCTAGGTGGACTACGATTTTGTGGTTTTTCCCGAATTGGTTTCCATGTAAAAATCCTCATGATTGCATTTGCTTATCTTTACATACCTGAAACTTTACTCACGTTTCCATGTTTTGATAAATTGCTTGTATGAATCCGACTTATGGGTGTTGGCCAAGGAGTTTGGGAATTGAATTGGATTATTGGGTTTGTTGAATTTGGGGGGTTTGAGCATTAATTGACATCATTAATCAATTAGGTTGAACTAAGTTTTAAATTGTTCATCAAATTTTGCATTGAGTGGTAAGACGTATTCAACGCCATCTAGGTCATTCATATGTTTGATTCAAGTGTATAGGGTCGACCTACTCGCACTATTAGAACCAAATTGATCTTTTGGTTGATACTACCGGAGGGTGACCTTATATAGTCGGCCAAGCAAGTCCTTCCCTCGAGGATATGGACTTTTGGAGAAATAGAACTACATCTTCTAAACGTGTCGTGTATGGGTTTGTATGTTTTTCACTCGTCACCCGTTTAACCCGACACGTAACCGTTTAACCCGACACGATTGACACCCCTAATCCTAACGACGCATAGGTAAACCGTTTTTGGTCTATTTTCATTTATTCCCCATGTGATGCCCTTTCTTGTAACACTATTGTGTCACGTATAATATTTACTCGAGTCTCTTGATTTGCTAATTGCAACTATCTGCGGGTCCCTTGGTTACTACCATTGTGGTCCTGCTGAGCTTGCACCGTTGTGGAGGTCGGCAAATCATACTTCAGCAGTCCTACTGGATATGACATGCGAGTTGGAGTGAATACATTTTAAGAAAAATTTCATCCACACCCCCATAGTTAGGTCTAAATTTAATGATATTTTTCCTTAATTTTGAAACTTCATTGCATCCCTTTCTGGTTTATACTTTCAAATCATTTATACTTTCAAATCAATGTCACCCCCTTAACGGTAACTTTTGTCTCTATTAGTAGATAAAGTAATGATTTGACTATCTATTATGTAAAAATGCCAAAATTACCCTTTTTATGTAAATATACACAAATACCCTCAATCTTTTTCTCATTGTATATGTCTTAACCAACCATTAAGTGTAATTTCTATCATTATATTATTCCAATGAATTTTTATCATTTTAAAGTATTGCATGATAACTTTATTATTATATTAGTCATCATATTATCACTCATTTGGTTACATAATCAAGTTTTTATAATTTTTATAGTTAAAATAATTTTTCTATTATAAAAATTACAATCAATGTCAAAATCTCATCCATTTCTAACTACTCTGCTATCATCTGTCCTTCATAACGTCATCTGACCACTTTTCACACATTACCTTTCATATATAAAATTTAAATATTATTTGATAAAATTTAATATTAATTAAATAAATTTGATCTTAATTTAATAAAATTAAATACTAATTTAGTGTTGATTTGATAAAATTTAATGTTAATTGAATAAATTTGAATGTTGTTTTAATGAAAATGAATGTTCATTTGGTGTTAAATTAAAGAAATAATATTAATTTGATAAAGTTAAATGTTAAATTAATGGAATTTAATATTATATTTAATATATTAAATTTTAATTTGATAAAATTAAATATCAATTTTGTGTTGATTTGATGAAATTAAATAATAATTTAATGTTAAATTAAAGAAATAATATTAATTTGATGAAATGAAATATTAAATTAATATAACTAAATGCTAATTTGATAAAATTAAATATTAATTTTGTGTTGATTTGATGAGATGGAATGTTAATTTAGTTTAAATCAAATAAAGGACATTAATTTGATAAAATTAACTATCAATTTTGTGTTGATTTGATGAGATGAAATGTTAATTTAGTTTAAATTAAATAAAGGACATTAATTTGATAAAATTAAATATTAAATTGATCAACCTAAATGCTAATATGGTAGAACTAAAAATGAGTGTATTGAAATTTTAGAATCAGGAGGGGATGTTGTTAAAGTTTGGTCTATTTACAAGGGGTGTGGATAAAATTTATCCTATAAAATACTCAAGTGTATTTCTGTAAATCAACAATTGTGGTTAACGCCGTAACCCGACAATCACTGACAGGGGGTGACAGTGAAGTTTCAAAATCGGAAGGGAGTGTCATTGAATTTAAATCTAACTGTAAGAGGGTGTGGATGAAATTTTCCCTACATTTTATGAGTACTACAAAGGGTGAGGCTATTCCCATCCCACAAATCTCCATTTCCACCCCCATTAAACTCTAAATCATAAAATTACTAATCACACCCCTTTTATACTCACCCCATTGGTAACTAAGTCCACCTCATTCTATACCCACTTCATTAATGACTAAATTTATCTCAATCTTCACCTTTAGGATTTCTTTCAATACCATCTCACATAGTCTATACGAAAACATACTCAACTTGATTATTTATTATAGATCTCTCAAATAATATTCAACACCAATCCCATATGCATTATATCTTTTCTAATTATTGGTTCATCTCTTATAGTGTATCTTATTTATTGTGGAATTGTAGTTATTGGCAATAAGAACTGAAGGGGTCGATAAATTCTGATCATCATCTGGCAATTAGACTTGGACATGTGGCAAGTTGCACGTGCTGAAAAGAGTTATTTGCAATGACTCTACTATGACCGAGCAAGTAGCTAGGCTATTCAGGCCGAGCTAAAATTAATCCGGCCGAGCAGAGCAAGTAGCAAGGCTATCCGGGCCGAGCTAAAATTGGTCCGACCTAGTAGAGGATAAAACTCGACCGAACAGACAGCTAGGTTGTCCCGGCCGAGCAGAGCAAGTAGCTAGGCTATCCAGGCCGAGTTAAAATTGGTCCGACCTAGTAGGAGGATAAAACTCGACCGAACAGACAGCTAGGTTGTCCCGGCCGAGCAGAGGATAAGATCCGGCCGAGCTGTCATCAAATAGCAACCGAGCTGATCAGAAAGCTCGGAAAGGAAGGATTGAGCTAGGTGCTCATCACGACCGAACTGTTACGACCGAGCTGTTTAAACAGTGAGTGTGGTGTTAAAAAGATGTCTGTAATTCAGGCATTCTGTTTAAATGAATGAGCATGATCACAGGATCGACAGAAGGAATTGCGGGAGAGATCTCATCAACTTCCTGAACAGAATCGCCTGATTAGGGGAAGGTGTACCACCTTGAATCAAAAATCAAGGAAACCCTAGCTAAAGGAGATTCTATAAAATGCATAAGGAGCCAAGGTGAAAGGTACGCTGAACTCTCATTGTCTTCTTGCAATTCACTCAATTCCATTACTGACTTAAATATCGAAGTGCCTTCGATCGAAGCACTTCGATCTTGGGCAGTTTGTTCGTTTTGCAGGGAGGAAAGACTGGGAGATCAAGTTCAGAGCTCACTTTTAGCAGAAATATTCATTCTTTATTCCTGTAGGAGGTATCCTCAATTTTTTGCCTCTTACATTTTGGCGCCGTCTGTGGGAAACGATGATCAAGTTTATTTGAGTGCTTGGGCTAGTCACTGCAATGGGAATTGCGCAACAATAGAGAATGCAAGAATAATGTACATACCTATTCTTGTGTGAACAACACAAGTTGGTGATTATCTCGCGAACGTGTATTTTAGAAAAGGCAAAGAGAGATCATGTGCTTTCTACCTCTCACAGTGGACGTCGGCTCACGGAGCAAGAGGGGTTATTTATCCTCACATGGAAGGATCATAAGGTACTTGTTGAGGCTACTTGTTCCAATGGAATCAATTTCATGCAACAAAATCAGTCACTTTTTATTTAGGCCGCATGAGGCTAACAAAAGAAAGAGATATTCTTGATGTCTTTTGACATAGAAGAAACCAGTGCATCAATCATCAGAAAAGACTTATGACGTTATACCGTAGAGAGACTCAAGAGGGTCAATTAATTAATAACCAATCCAAGGGGCCAGCCAATAAGAATTGCATGAGACAACTCAAAAAATAATCAGTGTACCACTTGATTTCTCTTATTCACGTTGAAGAATCATGGAGTGGTGGCTGTGGTATTTCGTTTCTATGGAATTGGTTTTTTGAACCAAGTCAGCTACCCTTTATTTGGGTCCCATGGCCAACACCAGGTAATACAAATATTTAATACATCTTGTTTTGTCTTTCATATCAAAGAATACTTTCAAGGTTGGGGTATAATTGGCCTAAATTATACATAAGATCTTGAACATAGTTGAATTATCTTTATGATTTTACAAAGAAATCAATCTTGATCCCAACACGTTGAAGCATTCGACCAGTGAAGTCGGCTAATTAGAAAGAAACCCAAGAGGGTCAAAACTTGATACAACAAAGAGGTCCAAGAGGACGAGAATTTAAAAAAAAACTATGAAAGGAATCTAAGTGTGCCACTTGATTCCTTGAAGCATGAACATGAGGTACAATCCAGTCATGGCTTTTTTCTTCCAAAAGCTCAAGGACATGGCTGCCAATCAACTTGCAAGCAACAAGCACTCGTTGAGATTTCTGTGCCAAATTTTTCGATGGCCTAAGATCAAGTCTCCAAGATTGGTTGTTTCAAAGTGGGGCACTTTTCGCACTACAGATCTTTGAAGATCACCTGCTACTGTTATTGAACATTCTTAAATACACTCTTTAGGCTACAAGAGTCCAAAGGTTTACTTTTAGCCCATGTGACTATTACATCATGGAGAATCAGAGTTTTTGTTTGATTATCTATTTGAGCCTTCTCAATGTAAAGCCAATGGCCACCATCACACGGAACATGGATCATGGAATCATCAACCGAAAAATTCAATCCAGTCAAGAAGCTCTTGCACCAACATTCGAAGGGAAGGCGAACTTATAGATTTACCAAAGACAAGCTCGACTTCATTAACCTGCTGGGAGGAGATTGGCATCAACACATCATGAAGATCAAGAGCTTAGTTATGCAGCACAGGATATTTTGCCAAAGGCTTAGCATGGCCTTACACAGGCAGAACTTGACCCACAAATTCTCTAGCCATATGAATTCGAGGGTGAAGTGTCGATTCCGCTTGAACAGCCAAGCAACTGCAACAAGGGGACAGAGAGAAATTCTATCATAAGAGTCATTGAGCAAGTTATTTTAACAAAAAATAAAGAATGTTTATTCAGCTCTCTGCTTCTACGCCCACGACGCATTGTTTCGGCATCATTTTCCCAACCTACCATGATAGCACAGAGATCCGATTCCGATTAGCTCTTCCCATGTTCATAGAGACTAACACTCATGTTGAATTATCACCATGGCTGCCCAACCTTGTTCTCAACCCCCTCTTCAATCTAAAGTGGATCTTCGTCATCAAGGATGCATCAAAAAATGTCAAGGACAGAGCTGAGAACCATCGGCTTTCTCTATTGTATATGGATAGCTGCCACGTTTATTGAATTATTGTCGGCACTGATGGAGAACTGGTCAGCTTGACATCTGAGCAAAATTAAACACCTCTTAGCTCTTTTTCGGACCTACACAGAAGTTGACCGACAACATTAAAGATATGGTTAACCTAGCATCTAGATCAAGTAATGATGGTCGGTCTCAAGGTCAATCGGTTAATCACGGAGGGTTCGCCACGGCGTTGGCAATAACACAAGCCGAAACCTTTGGCAATGTCAATCTATCACTTGTGTGTTTTCCATCAATCTCTTGAAGAAAACAAGAGAATCCTTTACAAATCCACTACAAACACAGAAAATATTGTTGGGTTTTTGTATGAAAGCACCCCGAGCTCGTATAGAACAAATGTGGACAGCCCATCGTCCTAGGTGTTCCCAATTATATGGACACAAGGTGTAGCTTGGGCTTTTGAAAGAATTGTATCATCCCAACTATCAAGACAGACTCCCCAAATTAATATAAAGTTACCGTGTAATCAAAGGGTGAGCTTGCGTTGGACAATCGCTTTGCCCAAATGAAATTAAAGGTTGCTATTGGCTGAAGGGTGAAAGCCGAAGAAAACCAATCTCTCACACAGATCGAAGCAGGGATGAAGACCATCTCTCTCCCATTAACAAGACTCCAAGCGAACTAACACCGGATAAGTCTTTACGTAAGGCTTAAAAATATTGATGCGTGGAACACATACTAAATCCACAGCAAGACAAGTTCATATTATCCGAAAGAAATAAGAATTAGTGTCCTCTTATAAGTGAAAATGCCTAGGCTCTTGAGCTGGGATTATTGATGCTATATCACTTCAAGGGAGTGCCTCCCATATACATACATGATTGAGTTTTTGAGTTGCACCTTCAGCAGAGTACCTCCTGCGAATGAATAAGATTGAGCTTCAAAACTAATATTTTTGTGGAGTACCTACCACAGGAAAGATGGCTAACGGCGGAGTACCTCCCGCGAATGAATAAGATTGAGCTTTAGAGCTAATCTTTGTGGAGTACCTGCCACATGAAAGACATCTAACAGCAGAGTATCTCCCGCGAATTGATAAGATTGGGCTTCAAAGCTAATCTTTTTGTTGAGTACCTGCCACATGAAAGACCCGAGAAGGCTCGGGCATAAGATAACCTACTGCTAAGGTAGGGAAGAAAAAATTCCTGACAGAGGCAGGGACCTAGCTCAGGTGCAGCCATCCGATCAAACTTAGACCCACGGCTAGGCACGACGGTGTAAGCCAAATGGGCAAAGTTTGAAGACCGATTAGATCGGCGGATCAGTGCAAGGATCACAATAAGTGACCAAGAACTGATGTCCGAACCCTTCAAAGAGGCAGGTTCTCTTGGCTAGGGGAAGGGAGCCATGATTGAAAATTGTAAGTATTGAACTCCCGAGCCCTTCATTGAGGTAACACCTATTTGCTATGGGAAAAGGACACAAAAAAAAGCATCTTTTCATAATAATGCAAGGCAATTAATGAGAGAGGATTGTAAATAGAGAATATCTTCCAGTGTGCCACATGAAAAATATTCTCTAGGGGCAAATGAAGGGGTCGATAAATTCTGATCATCATCTGGCAATTAGACTTGGACACGTGGCAGGTTGCACGTGCTGAAAAGAGTTATTTGCAATGACTCTACTATGACCGAGCAAGTAGCTAGGCTATTCAGGCCGAGCTAAAGTTAATCCGGCCGAGCAGAGCAAGTAGCTAGGCTATTCGGGCCGAGCTAAAATTGGTCCGACCTAGTAGAGGATAAAACTCGACCGAACAGACAGCTAGGTTATCCCGGCCGAGCAGAGCAAGTAACTAGGCTATCCGGGCCGAGCTAAAATTGGTCCGACCTAGTAGGAGGATAAAACTTGACCGAACAGACAGCTAGGTTGTCTCCGCCGAGCAGAGGATAAGATCCGGCCGAGCTGTCATCAAATAGCAACCGAGCTGATCAGAAAGCTCGGAAAAGAAGGATTGAGCTAGGTGCTCATCACGAACGAACTGTTACGACCGAACTGTTTAAACAGTGAGCGTGGTGCTAAAAAGATGCCTGTAATTCAGGCATTCTGGTTAAACGAATGAGCATGATCACAAGATCGACAGAAGGAATTGCGGGAGAGATCTCAGCAACTTCCTGAACAGAATCGCCTGATTAGGGGAAGGTGTACCACCTTGAATCAAAAATCATGGAAACCCTAGCTAAATGAGACTCTATAAAAGGCATAAGGAGCCAAGGTGAAAGGTACGCTGAACTCTCCTTGTCTTCTTGCAATTCACTCAGTTTCATTACTAACTTAAGCATCAGAGTGCCTTTGATCGAAGCACTTCGATCTTGGGCAGTTTGTTTGTTTTGTAGGGAGGAAAGACTGGGAGATCAAGTTCAGAGCTCACTTTTAGCAGAAACATTCATTCTTTATTCCTGTAGGAGGTATCCTCAATTTTTTGCCTCTTACAAGAATCTATTCATCGGGTGGTGAACCTTCTATTAGACGTCGAAGCGATTGTCATTGAGGAAGGACCTCATAGTATTGATACCCACATATCCGCTCTCCATAGAATTAACGTCTTTGATATCCACAAAGTTTGTATACATATAGTGTTAAATACATATATAATTATATGTGTGTGTGTGCATATATAAAAATATACAAACTTAACTAATTATTTTTTTTAAGAGAAATTCACATAGAATGATTAGAGTGAAAGCTTATATGTTTTTTTGGTAACATTCAATACCAACTTGAATATCACTTGATAGATCAGTACTAAATAATCAAGTTGATTATATATTTGTATAAACTGTGTGAGATAAAATATAAAAATAAACCCTAAAAAAAGATTGAGATAAATTTAATAATTAGTGGGGTGAGTATAGAATGTAGTGAACTTAATTGTTAGTGAGGTGGGTATAAAAGTGGTGAACTTAGTAGTTTTATAATTTGGAGTTTAATGAGGTGAAAACGAAGATTTATGAGGTGAGAATAGCCTCATCCTACTACAAAAGTTACCTCAATCCAAATGATCAATGGTTTTGTTGTGGTGTACCCTAATTTTTTTTCTTTGGGTTCTGTGGTTAGACAAAGAAAAGAAGTGTTGTAATTTTACGGATTAAAGAATCTTAGGAGAGTTGTAACTTTTTTTTTTTTTGTGTGGTAAATAAATACAATGGACCTTCATTTGGCTATGACACTTTCGTTGGAGTAATCCCCGCATTGAATCGTACTCCAGCAGTCAGTAATATCTCCATTTCAGATATGGACCCCCACGAGACCTCCCCCCCTCCGAAACAAGAACCACCGTCGAGTACTACAACACCACCACCACTATCCCAACCACCAATCACCTCTCCTCACCACCACTGCACCACCACAACTTGCATCAACTGCGGTGGCCCAACCACTTTCCCGCCACCACCACCACCAGAGCCACCCACTTACATCCCCATTCGCACGCCGGCCCTCAACCTCCCACCCAACTCCGCCACCAACATCCAACAAGCCATAATCCTCACCCCTGTGCCACAGTCCCAAAGAGTCCCCACCATCTCTCTTCCTCACATCTTCCAAACCCCCACCAAACGAATCCACTCCCAAAACGACATCGTCCGCTTGCACTCCTCCGACACCCTCAAGAACTTCCTCGGCTTCATCGTCGCTCTCTCGGAGTCCATTCGCACCCACAAACTCTCAGACCCCTGTAACCTCTCATCCACAGTTGATTCCATCATCTCCATCCTCCAAACCCTAATTCAATTTATCGATGAAATCCCTCCGATCCCACAATCATCGCGGTACGGTAACCTTTCCTACAGGACCTGGCACGATCGCATGACTGGCAATGCTGAGTCATTCATGCTACAGTTTCTCCCACCCGATCTCCATTCCGCAACGATTGAACTCGTCCCTTATTTCACTGATAGCTTTGGCAATTCGAGCCGTATCGACTATGGTACAATGCAAAATAGATGTATTATATTGTGTTGCATTTTAACTGTGAGTGAAATACAACTAAATTATGGATTTTTGGGTGTCTTTCACTCAGTTTCCAGTTATAGATTGTAATATGTTTTTTTGGAAGGTGGTGAAAGATTATGATTTGTAAGTAATCTCATCTATATATTTTTTTTTATCATAGGTACTGGCCATGAAACCAATTTCACGGCGTGGTTATATTGTCTAGCTAGAATGGGAATTATTAAAGAAGATGATTATCAAGCTGTAGTTTCTAGGGTTTTTGTTAAGTATTTGGAGTTGATGAGGAAATTACAACTGGTTTATTGTCTCGAGCCGGCAGGGTCACACGGGGTATGGGGGTTAGATGACTATCACTTTCTGCCTTTCATTTTCGGGTCATCACAGTTGATTGATCACAAGTATATGAAGCCTAAGTCTATTCATAATGAAGATATATTGGAGAATTTTTCAAATGAGTATATGTATCTTTCATGCATCGAGTTTGTTAAGAAGGTAAAGAAGGGTTTGTTCGCGGAGCACTCGCCATTATTGGATGATATTAGTGGTGTGCCAAATTGGAACAAGGTGAATAGTGGGTTGCTTAAGATGTATAAAGTTGAGGTGTTGGAAAAAGTTCCTATCATGCAGCATTTCCTGTTTGGATCGCTCATCAAATGGTATTCTCTATCCTTTTCTCATATCTAATTACTAATGGGCAATTGTCTGATCAATTGTTTTGTGCTTCTTGATTTGACCTTACCGTGAAATAAAGACTTACAAATTTTATGATCTTTGAGTCATGGAGAGTCAAAGAATTTGAAATTTTTATGTACTCGGCATTTGATTTTGGTAGATATTATCTGTGGTGCATGATGTGAGCTCATCTTAAGTTTGTTTCAGACTTTTCATCTTTCAGTTGAAGGTTGCACTGTTCTCTTTAATTAATGAGACTAATCTAAGTCACGACTCTTGTGATAGAAGAAAATGGGTCTATGAGTCTTTTGGTGTCTTTTCTTTTGAATCTTTGTTTGGCTTGTTAATGGATAATTCTTCAGGTTCTTTGTTTCCCATCTGTGATGATTTTGAAAGTTAAAGTGCCCATTCAAGAGCAAGTTTTGAATGGACTTTAGCTCATGGAAGGAATAATAGCAATGATATACTTCGAAGGAGAATAACCCTAACTTGGAATTCACCACAGTGGTGTGTGATGTGAAGGTGTAATTGTGACAGTGGTGATCATTTATTCTTACATTGTCCAATGGCATTATTTTTAGTACAAATTATTTCAAGTGGCGGGATGAGTTGGGTGATCTTTGGGACTTTATCTTCTATATTTGTTGAGGATTTCAGGGGGTTTGGAAGGCACAATAAAGGGTCGACTCTTTGGAATTGTACATTGTTTGCAATTGGTGGAAGGCTTATGAGATTAGATTTACTTTTTGGCATCATTTTGGGCCTTAATTACTAAGGATTTTGAAAAAATTCCGCTCTTTTGTATTTTGATGGGATGGGAAAGGTTTATGTGACTCATAGTTATGTTTTATTTTTTTTCGCTGTTTTTCTTTACGATGGACATCTCCATCCCAAGATACTCTATGTACTATTTGCACATTAATAAAATCTTTTATTTCCAATGAAAACAAAGCCTCACCTCCCAATCTAAACCCCTTGACTAAACCCACTACATCTGCTATAATAAACATTCTACCCAAAGAGATCAACCACCAAATAAAAAGAAAAGGAGATAAAGGGGTCTTCTTGCTTCAAACCTCTCGAAGCATTAAACCAGTCTTTAAGTTTCCCAATCACAAACACTGAGAAAGTATGAGAAGAAAAGAAATTCTTGATCCAATCTCTCTGTCTCTCCCGAATCCGCTTGTCTCATCATAAAATCTATGAAATTCTCGTTAACTCCCTCATAAGTATTGTCAAAACCCAATTTAAACAAAATTCCTTTCGTTCCTTTCCTATTAATACCTCCATCACCTCATTTGCTAGTAGAGCTATAGCTAAAATATGCCTTCCCTTAACAAATGACTGATCCTTAGTAACTGGTTCAGCCAAAAGCTCATCGAGTATTCTCCACACCACTTTAGTGATTGACTTCATACAAGCTAGTCACTGAACTTGCATGCCTATAATCTTTAACCTTAATTGAGTGGTCTTTCTTAGGGACCAATCCAATGAAGGTAGAATTAACACGTCACCCTCCTAAATCTAGTTGCAAAAAACTTGTGGAAAAAATTCATTAGGTCATCCTTGACAGTCTCCCAACTATTATGAGTCAAAGAAATAGTAAAACCATTAGATTCTCATTTTTTGAAAAAAAGCCATTAGATCTTGGGGATTTTTCATTATCCATGTCTAAAACAACCCTTTTAATCTCCTCCTCAAATGGTCTCTCAACCCAATTTTCTTACTTAGGTAGTATAGGACACCAATCAACACCTTCGATTTTAGACCTAAAAAGGAAAGCTTTAGTATACCTTTTGTATAAAATCTAGTAATCTTCTTGGCAATCATCAATGGGTTTGTCACAATCCCACTTGACTCGGTTCTTAACTCTCGAATATTTTTTTTCTTCTCCCACCATTTGTTATTCTATGGAGGAACTTAGAATTGCAATCACCTTCTTTAATCGATTTAAGCGTACTTCTTTTGTCTCCAACTAGTCTCTTCCCTCACGAAAATCTCAATCCTAAGTTGATCAGTTGATACAACACCATTTGCCTACTTGCTATTGTAACTTCTATGTTTCCCTTAAAATCTTAGTCTTTTTAGCTATAAGGTCACCAAAAACTTTGTATTCCACGCTTTCAATTTATTCTTCGCTTGTTCAAGTTCTTCAGAACCTTAAAACACTATTCATTTCTCCTTGCAACTCATCCACCATTCCCACAAAAATCGAAGAAATACTGATGAGGCAACCACATAGTTTTAAATCTAAACTGTGGATCCTTGTTGCAAAAGAGTGGGCTTAAGAGCAATAGGAAAATGTTCAAACACTGGCCTAGACATGACCTTTTGCACATGATATGGAATCGGATCTTCCTACTTATGTGTAAAAAGGAATCTATTTAATCCCCATTGCAATAATGATGTCTGAACCATAGTTATTAGTATCGTACGATACGCGATACGTATTGTATGATACGTCACGATACATCTGAAAAACGATAAGTATCATATCTCTGTATCGTTTTTGCACCGTATCGTACGATACACGATACGATATGCCCGATACGTACGATACATGATGATTCTGTTTTTTTAATTTTTTTTTTTGGTTTTTTGGGGTTGAAATGACATCGTTTTACCCTATGACTTATTTTTGAATCACTAGTGAAACGTCATTTCAGTGGTTATGGTTTAAAAAAAATAAATAAAGTCTACTGTTAATGTTGTTTAATTGAATTCAAAATTACTGATTAATATTAAAGTTGTTCAAGCAGTTGATGTTAGAAGTTTGAATTAGAGGCCTTTGCATTTTGATATTGCTGAACTATGTTGGAAACTTGAATAATTGGTGGATTATTAATGAAATGCTATATTATTATGAGTCTATGACATTTTTACAAAGGTATAAACATATATTTTATTAATAATTATTTAAAAATTAAAATTACGCGTATCTTACGATACACAATACACGATACGATACGATACATTATTTTTAAAAAACGATACGCCTTCTGATATACAATTTGACAACTATAGTCTGAACATCTAGACCATGTAAACTGAGCATTCGATAGAGGAATATCCTGCAATCCACAACTCAGCATATTCATCATGCTACCTGATGGTTCAAAGTATCGGTTGATATCGATACGAGTCGGCCGAGTCGTATTCGAGACGATATTGTTACACGATACGTATAAGATTCGAGTCTTGCAAGTTTCTGTCGAGTCGTCCGAGTTGTATTCGAGTTGTCGAGTTATCGTTACCGAATTAGCCACTACGGTTTTGCGACGCCGTGGTATGATCTGAATCTTTCATCATGTTCAACATTTTTTTAGGTCATATTGCCCGATACCAAGCTGTGACGTTGCAACCGATGTGTTTCAGAGCTCTCCGAGTTGATGATTGATACGCAAGGATCAAAATATTGTTTCAAAATGATCGAAACATCCGAAACGTTTCCGTTTTCAAGGAGACAAAAACGAATCAGTGATGGAATCAAAATTCTAATATTTCGAAATGTTTTTTTATATTTCAATGTATTTGCACAATTGTTTTGGAATGTTTCAAAGTATTTGAAGATATTTTACTATATTTCGACCATTGTTTTCGAAATGGGTCGAAACGTTTCTGTTTCCTAGGTGACCGAAACAACGCACTGAGACTAAATTTTGATTCATGCCAATACGGCGACCTTGAACAATATGCTTCCAGTAACCCTAGACCCACCCAATTTCTAAGTTGAATTCCTGATTGCGTTTAAATCCCTTCTACACTCCACCTAGAATTACACAAGACTTGCACATTATGCAAATCATCCCAAAAAGAAGACCTAGCCGTAGACCAATTTGGACAGTATAAAGAAGTAACCTAATAGTCCCCTCACCCCTTGAAATCAAGGAGAATCCAAATGAACAACAAACCAAAGACATAATCAAATGCAATAGCAAATCTAATATTTCAAATCAAAATAATACCCCAGAAAACCACTTGACGGAATGATCTCTATCCTTAAATATAGACTCCAAATACTTCTCATTAATGTCTCATTAACTCACATTAACTTGGACTTTTGCAGCATAACTAAATCTGGAAAAGCCCTTAAAATCTTAATCATCTTTCTCTTCCCCAAATTTTCTAACCCCCCTCACATTCCAATTAACTAACTTCATTAAGATTCTTTGAACACCATCTCCCATTTTACCACTCCCTATCATATTTAATCTAACATTGTAAAGTTTTTGATTCCCTCTTACTCTTGTTCTTTCTCTACTTTAAACTTTGGGGTAAGTTCTCGATTGTGTCGATTGTGTCTCTCATCAACTTATTTCCCACTGTCTTTTTGTTTTGATTTCTTTCATTGTCTTAAGGATAAATCTTTTTCTCTCACAACCTCTTTAGGAATGGGTAGAATCAGTGTACCAGAGCTTATGATTTCCAATTAAATCGTAAAATTTGCATGTGCAAATGAACTTGGGCTTTCTATTGCAATATTTCATAAAGCCCAATTGGCTTTTGGGTCGTTTAATATGCCCTTTGAGGTTAGTGTTCGAAGTCCTTTGTGGGTAAGGCAAAAGGTTTGGATTGTTTTAAGGTATTGCCTACCTCGATCCATGCCCAGATGCCCCATGACCCTTATAACATCGCCTGTGCTAAGATAAAATAGATTAGGGCAAGAGGGGTGGGTAAGGGTTCCTGGGTCACTAAAGGGTGTAGAAGAGGAAGCAAGATTGATGAATGCTTATAAATCAAGGAGTATAGAAGAGGGGAAAATCTTTGCGAGGTGATGGAAGATTTGGATGCGTCGAAAGAGTTTGAATAGAGATGGAGAATTGAAGATGGGATTAAAGGCGTCGACGATGTCAATAATGCTCTTTTGGGTTCTGATGGAGGCTAAGATGGTGATGATAGCTCTGTATCTAGCTCTCAAAGTGCCTCATGGGCAACATATTAATGCTTTTTCTTGCAATCAAACTAAGCCTCATAGTATTACTTATTCAAGGGTTTTGGGATTACAGTCGAGCATTGGGGGGGGGGGGGGGGGTTGAGCTTTTTTGTCCAATTCTTTAGAGGAATGAGGTTTTTGTAGCTGTATTAAGTGATCTGGAAGGGATTTCCTTGTCTTTTTATGATGAGTAGTAAGCTATAGGTTGTGGTGAAATTCGCAGTTTAGATCTGGCAAGGGAACATAAAGAGGTGTGTAATTCATTGATGACTATGGAAGATGAGAATGCCATGGATAATTTAGTTCTCAAGGATCCTAATGCTTTGCTTCCTGGTGATATTGATTGCTTTAATCAAGAGAGAGAAAACCTTATTCCTGAAGTGTGGAGGGAGGGATGAGGAGAGTAATGGTGAGGATAGTTTTTTTCTTGTTGATGATGAAAAATGGTCTATATTGAAGAAATTTTGGAGAAGATGGATTTTTTCTAGTCCACACAAAGAAAAAAAGGAAAAAAAGGGTTGAGCAAAGTCTATGAGAAAAAAATAAGGGAATGAGAGAACTTAAAAATTTATAGCCAGCGATTAATTATGATCGCATTATGGCAGGTCGAAGTAAGGGAGTGAAGAGAGCTTGTCATAAAGATTGTTAGATGGAATGTGAGTGGCTTGGATTGAGAAGGAATATGTTGCTCTAGTGGCTAATGAGGTTGTGAAGGATTATAGAGATAGAGGAAAGGAGGATTTTGTTTTTAAAGTTGATTTTGAAAAGGCATATGATTATGTGTATCGTGATTTTTTGGATTCTATCTTGGAGGTTAAAGGACTTGGAGAGAGATGGAGGAGTGGGATGTTATGATGTTAGCTTTCTATGAGCTTCTCTGTTTAATGGGAAGCCAGAGATAGATTCAAACCCTCTAGAGGACTGAGATAGAGTGATCTCTTATCTCATTTTTTTTTTCTTTAGTTGTTGATGGGTTAAATAGATTAGTGATGAGGGCGGAGATGTGTAATATTGTGGAAGGATTTAGTATTGGTAGGAATAGAATAGTGGTTTAACATTTGTGTTTCTTATGATACAATATTGCTTTTTGTGGGGGACGAATAATTTTTTTTTTGAATCTTAAGAATATTGTGGAGGTGTTCAGCATTGTGTTGAGATTAGAGGTGATATGGATAGCAGTTTAATAAAGTTGCATTACTTTTGATGTGTAAAGTGAGAGAGTGCTCTTTTGAAGTATTTAGGTTTACCCTTGGGGGATCTATTGTTATTGTCTCTTTGGGGAACCAGTTGTGGAGAGAGTAGCAAAAAGATTAGATAGCTGGAACAATACATTTCTTGCTAGGGGAGGTTGGTTGACTTTAGTGCAATTAGTGTTAGTTAGCGTTCTCGCCTAGGAAAGATTGCAATGAAGATTGAAAAAATGATAAGGGGACCTTTTGTGGGAAGGAAGTGGAGAAGGGAGGAAGGAGGATCATTTGATGGGTTGGGAGGTGGTTTCTAGCATAGTTTTAAAACTTGGCCGGGATATCAACCCGGAAAAGGGATCGGGTCACTGGTTGGATTGGTAATATAAAAAAAAAATAAAAAATAATTATTAATGATATTAAATAGGTTAAAAAATTACAATATTTCTAAAAATAACATTTTTAATGTATATTACATCAAACAAAAACCCATAAATTATCAAACTTGTATTCAATACATGCATCAATTAAAAAGTGAAAACCCAAATGTTTTTAATCTGCCATAAAGCAAATGCTCTTAATTGCATATACAATATCAAGTATCAACTAATTGACTAAAATAGCAGAGAGAGAGAGAGAGAGAGAGGTGCAGAGAGACTGTATGAGTGAAGCAAATCGGTAATGCACTAATGAAGATGGTTTTGACTATTCATTCGACACTTGGTTGATTTCTAGTTTGTCACTTCATTAATTCGTTCGACACTTCAAGTGTGTGTGAGAGAGAGGGAGAGAGAGAGAGAGAGAGAGATGACAGAGTGAGTGAGGTTGAGTCGCTAAGGAAGCGGTGTAGCACAAAGTGCAAAAGATTAGTGAAAAAAATGACCAAAATTTTGATTTTTATAGCTTTTAATTGACCCTCCTGGTTCAGTGGGTTGGGGCAAGAATCGTTCGGTTCAGCGGATTTTGTCGGGTTTTGTGCGAAAACGATCTAAATATAGGAACCGCCCAATGTAGTGGCTGGTTCACCGGGTCAACTCGCTGGGCTGGGCCGGGTTTTAAAACACGGGTTTCTAGATCCAAGGATAAATGTGGCTTTTCAATTGGAAATTTGAAAGTAAGAAATATTGCGTTAGTGGGTAAGTGGCTTTAGAGGTTTCCCTTGGAACGACATTCTCTATGGCATTTAATTATCAATTGCAAACATGGATTATAGAAGCTTCTGATGTCCCCTAAAATTCATATATAGAGGATTGATGAGGTTTTTCAAACACCTTTAGTTTGTTGTAGGTAATAGGGTGAGAGTTCGTTTTTGGGAGGATGCTTGTGGATAAGTCATCTTTTTCTTACTTGTCTATGCCATTTATCTTGCTATCATGGTGCGTACATTGCTCATTTTCTCTAGTCTTATAATCAACCATATTCTTGGTATTTTGAATTTTGTAAGAATCTCGCTAATAAAGACACGAGGGAGGTGATGTCTTTTTTGTCAATTCTTGATGATTCTTTGTTGAGTCAAGGTTCATGTGATAAAATTAGGTAGATTAGTGAGTCTTTGGGTGTTTTCTCTTGTAAATCCTTCTATGAATCTCTTATTGATGATTCTTCTTGTCCTATTTATATCTTTGCTATGATGATTTGGAAGGCTAAAATGCCCTATTATAAACTGTAATGTAAGTTTTTGCATAGACTATTGCACATGACAAGATTAATACCACTGACATGCTTTAAAAGGGGAGGCCTCATTTTTGTCTTTCCCCTCAATGTTGTGTGATGTGCTAAGGTGATTATAATTCATCCACGCCCCCTAACATTTGGTCAAATAAAATGGACACCCCTTGACATTACAAAAACAGCACGTTGACCCCTTAACGTTTATAACTTGCAACAAAAACATCCCTTGCCGATAACATACGTTAAAACCCCTAATAGAAAATAATGACATTAACCAAATAATGTACTACATTTCCAAACTTATCCTTATTAGCCTTAAACCCATGCCCAAATTCATACCCATACCCATATTGAAATCAAACCCATGATCTATGACCCAAGTTTCTATTTCCTATCAAATAAATATATTCATGTCCTTACACTTTCAAAGGGAAATCATGATTAGAAATAAGATTAAGAAGAAAGGAATCAAAATTAGAATGAGAGGATGGAACAAGATATGAAGAATAAGAAAAATCAGTGTTTCAAGCATCAACATTCTTGTTCTCATCTCTTGATTTTCCTACTAAATCCATATTTGTACCTCTTCGAACAGTCCCATTCCTTCAAGTCAAATCAAAAGAGACTCGGAAACATGGGAAACATCTGTGTTCCTAATGCTCATCGCGTGCTTGGTTTGATAAGTTTAGTGCGGCTATACTTCAATATGGCTTTCAATGGTCTAATTCATACCATTCTGTTTTTACACGCAAATCCACCGCAAGTGTCAATTGTTTATGTCGATGATATTATTATTTGTGGCAATTACTCAGCTGGTATTGCCCATTTTAAGACCTATTTGGGAAGACAGTTCCACACCAAAGACTTGGGCCTTATTCAATACTTTCTTGGCATTGAAGTAGCCCGATCGAAGGAAGGTATTAGTTTGTAGCAAAAGAAGTATGTCTTAGATTTACTCTTTGAAACAGGTAACTTTGGTGCACGCCCAGTTGATACCCCAATGGATCCAACGGTTAAATTGGATACTGAAAGTGGAGATGTTTTTGAGGATATAAGGTGTTATCGGAGGTTAGTTGGTAAACCGATTTATCTCACATGTACACATCTTGATATTACTTTTGGTGTTGGTGTTGTTAGTAAGTTTATGTATATTCCTCGTAAACCTCATTGGGAAGTTGTTTGTCGTATTCTTCGCTATTAGAAAGGAGCATCAGATAGAGGATTGTTATATTAGTCGTCGTCCTCCGTAACTGTTACCGGATTTTCTAATGCTGACTGGGTAGGTAGTCGTGCTAATAGGAGATCTACTTCTGCTTATTGTACATTTGTTGATAGTAATCTTGTTACTTGGCGCAATAAAAAATAAAATGTGGTGGCACGTTCTATTGCAGATGCGGAATATTGTGCCATAACCCATACTACATGTGCGATGTTGGCTCGCTTTCTACTTCGTGAGATGGGTGTTAATGTGCCATATCCTATGCAGATGCATTGTGATCATCAACTTGGTGCCAATGCCATAGCCATTTTTATTGCCGGTAATCCAGTGCTTCATGAGCGTACCAAACACATCAAAGTTGATTGTTATTTTATTTAGAATCTCTTAATGCGAAAGGAGATTATTACCCCTTATGTTAAGTCTGGTGTCTAGTGATCAATTTGGTGATATTTTTATTAAACCATTAGCACGGTTCACCTTTAGTAACCTTTGTTCCAAGTTAGGCATTTTTTATCTCTAAGCTCTAGTTTTAGGGAGTGTTGGAGATCTACTTTCTTATTATGTTGCTTTCCTATTGTTAGAGATTTCCTTTCCTATTATGTTGTTTTTTATTATGTTCTATTTTCCTAATGTTGTAATTGTTTTCAATATCAATCTAATATAAATAGGTGATAGGGTGTTGGTAACATACATCCTACACTCGTTATTTCCTCAATTTCTTTCTCTCTTATCTTTCTTTCTTTCTTTCTTTCTCCTAAACCTAAACCCTAATATTTGATTATTGATTTTCAGTTGCCTTGTATTTAGGTAGGCTACGATTTTTATTCTCTATTAGAGTCTCTCGGAAAATCTCGAATTTCCAACCCTTTTGTTCATAGAAAGCCTCCCAATAGGTATAGTAAAGAAATTAGAGTCCAAATTGGTAACTAAAATCTGCAGAACCAGAACAGACCACTTGAGCCCTAAGAGGGAGCTTACAGAGTGCTAGTCTTTGGAATCGAATCTGTATAAAGCCCAACTAACACGAGCGTTAGGCAAGGGCTAGGCGAGCGGTGGTCTTGGTTAGAGATTTTTGCTCCGTCCAATTTCATGAACCGCTAGAGAGCTAAGAAGGTGCTAAGAAAGTGGTGTTCATTGGTTTTTCCGAACAAAACCAATGTTCAATTTCTCTTTTTGAGAACCCAATAGGTGTTACTCAACAATGCTCTATACCATGACCTTTATAGTGTTTCAAAAACATTTTTTCAATTTTTAAAAACATTTTCAAAGAACAATACAAGCGTCATGCTATGGATTTAATTAAAGTATCCTAAATCCAATTTTAAACCCAAGTTTGAACCATCCTAGACCCACTAAGGCATCTAAAGTCTCTTATCTCACCTAATAATGATGGATTCCAAGAAGATCTCCACATATAGTAGCAAAGCTTGTATCTCTTCTTTTCATTCGACGTCGGTCTACGGCTTCACAAGCATCATAACCTTTAGATGTAGTTGAGATACATAACATTGTGACTCACGGAATTTTACCAAAATAACTATTTCCTAACATGGTAACCTCAAATCTCTCCCTAAGAATAGGCTCAATTCTCTTACAAGCCTTGAAACTAGGATTTTCAAATTTAAAATCTTGGTCAACTTTCAATTTTGGTAATCTCGTAAAATCTCTCTCAATGTTTCCCCTAATTTTCTTGATCTTCACTCCTTAAACCTCCATGGTTAATCACCTTGAGCTCTCAACTAGTGATATCGGGATGGCAGGTACTACCATAGATACTGGGATAGTAGATACCCCTAGCGTCCCACAAACTGGGGTCGCACGACTTGAAATGGGGTGGGTTCGCGTTTCAGATCATTGAAAGTCCCAACCCTAAATTATAACTTGAAACGCAAATTGACTCATGATCCAAGTAATCATACATCATAACCCTAACCCCAAATCTAACCCGCTTATTTGACATATGAAATAAATATTTTTATCTGAACATAGATGTATTATTATATATAAAAGTTACAAAACAAATCATGACCCAAAATAGCGTATCAACTACATTTACCTCCATCGTACTCCGTATTGAAAAAGTATTGTACCACGTATCCTTACCAGTTCCACATACCAAATCGACTTACGATTCAGGTAACATTGGGTACTACAGTCATCCCACGATCTGTGATTGCACAACCCTTGCTATCCAAATCGTTGGTGATCAATAAAATAAATTTGGAACCTTTAATAACCATTAAAGGTGTTAGATCATATTTATGACTGGTTAATTTTGCGGAGTCCATTGTAAAATTTCAATTTATTCCACGGTCATGAATCTATCAAGTTCAAAATTCGAAAGTGTCATTGAAGATACGAGATTAAGCATCAAAGTTACATCATTTAACCGCAAACCGAAGCAAATAAGTCTCCTGAGGTCTAGGCGAGAAGTGAAGCGAAGCGAACAATAAAAAAAAAAAAGCAAATGTTTTATATCTAAACCATCATAGATGAAAAGTCTAGTCATTAGTACTCAACCATCACAGATGAAAAATCTGGTCATTAGTACTCAACCATCACAAATGAAATCCTTTCAGTTACAAATAGAAAGCAACAATAAAAATTATGTGGTTTTCTACTAAATCAATTGTTTTCGAGAGAAGCAATTGAACTAAGCATAACAAAGCAGCAAAAAATCAGTCTAAGCATAATTGCATAACACAACATCATAGCAGAAGCAAAGGGGGAGGTTCTAGCAGAACTAGAAATAGAATCAGCATCATAGTAGGATCAAAAAAATAGAAACATAGTAGAAGATGAGGAGGTTCCAACAGGCCTAGAAAATTAGAAAAAGAGGGGCATAATTAGAAGAGGAAGAGAAGAATCAGAGGACGTAGAATTAAAAAGTTCACTAAAGCGATCGCTTATTTGCTTTTTTCGTTTCTTCACTTATTTTCTTCTTCGCTTCTGCTCGTTTTTCTCTCACCTCGTCTATGTTCGCTTCGCGTGACATGTTTAAAGGCGATATAGGGTTGCCTCGCTTCGCTTCTCGCCTAGGCTTGCTCTTAACAACACTGTTTAGGACAAAGGTAAAATGACATAGACACATAAGATGAACTCTTAGTTATTTTAACTTAGGATGATTAAGATGAAAATTGAATTGGAAGCGATCTGATTATGACTCCTAGTGATTTTAAAAGAAAAGTTTTTGTAAACTATTTATGAGTTTTGAAAATATAATTTGAGTCACAATCAGACCCCTCTTTAAGCAACACCTTTTAGTGCTCAAGTGGACTAGTTTTTGCATGATTTTATGCTTAAAAATCCATAGGGACCGATCTATGGTTGCTAGTATTCGCTAGAGCGGTTATTTTATGACTTAGGAAGGAAATGGGAAAAAGGCCACAAAAGGCAGCACAGGGCTTGCTCGAGCGGTCGCATGGTCGCTCGAGTGGTGCCTACCTAAGTCGTGTTTGAAATGTTATGTTCACACTAACGACAACCACCCTATGATTGCCCTCCCACTGATCGAGTGGCCGTTCACGAATCTGAGTTTTCTTATTTACTAAGACTATCCTTATTCCGGGCTTATAAATAAGAAGAGCCTTTTCCGCATTTAGGTTAAGCCTTTTGGGCCTCTAGAGAGATTTTAAAGAGAATTTTATTTCTCTACCTTGAGAGTTTCCACCACAATCTAGATCTCTTAGATCCAAAGGTTACCATTGGTGATTCTACCCAATTTCACAACTTAGAGAAGTAGAACTTGTTGGTTGACAAACCCATTGGCATGTGCATACTGAGGATTGTTGGCATGCTCATAGTCGCTCAAGGCCTAGACGATCCATGCAGTGGTGAGGTTCAAGTGAAGCTACACCAGACGTTAGAGAGGGACTTTCGGTGGAGAGACATAACAAGGAAAGGAGCATCTAATCATGCTATTAGTTGAGGTATAAGTCTCAAGTATTTGTATGTTAACTTGGAGAGTAGTGGATTAGGCTTTGGTGAAAAATGAGGTTCCTTGTGGTTTTTACTGAGTAGGGTTTTCTGCGTCAACAAATCACTCGTATTCTTTACTTTCTATTGTATATGCTTGTGATTGTTTTGCACACGCGCACTATGGGTTTGTTATATTGATTGATTGACATTCATTCAACCATAGTTGTGCATTTGGATTTGAGGTCGCTGTGAGATTGACTTGAGCGAATTAATTAAAGATTAATTTAATCAATCATCATGAGTAAAAGTGGTTGTGGTGACTAAATGGGTTCTCACTTCATTAAATCTTTGTGGAAAAAGGTAATTGTGGTGGGTTAGGTTTTAATTAGTAATTGATTTGGGCTAAAATCAAAGAACCTATTCATCCCTCTCTAGGTATAGTGTCTTAGAGTCTACGTATATAATCGTGAGGGAAGATTCATATCGGGTTCCCCCTCTAGAAACACCAAAAGGTTTGTTGTTATTTTGGTGATCAATAAAATAAATATGCAACCTTTATCATTCACAACCGAGTAGGGTTTTCTGCGTCAACAAATCACTCGTATTCATTACTTTATATTGTATATGCTTGTGATTGTTTTGCACACGCGCACTATGTGTTTGTTGTATTGATTGATTGACATTCATTCAACCATAGTTGTGCATTTGGATTTGAGGTCGCTGTGAGATTGACTTGAGCGAATTAATTAAAGATTTATTTAATCAATCATCATGAGTAAAAGTGGTTGTGGTGACTAAAGGGGTTCTCACTTTGTTAAATCTTTGTGGAAAGAGGCAATTATGGTGGGTTAGGTTTTAATTAGTAATTGATTTGGGCTAAAATCAAAGAACCTATTCATCCCTCTCTAGGTATAGTGTCTTAGAGTCTACGTATATAATTGTGAGGGAAGATTCATATCGGGTTCCCCCTCTAGAAACACCAAAAGGTTTGTTGTTATTTTGGTGATCAATAAAATAAATATGCAACCTTTATTATTCACAACCATCAAAGATTTGTTGTTTGAGATTACTTTTCACTTTGTAACTCCTAGCACAATAATGACTTAAATATTCAATGATTGTGTTTGTGGATTATAATGGTAGAAACAATCTAGATAAAAGTTTTAAAATGAATTACTACCCAAAACAACGTACCATTTAGAAATATAGTCTTTTTTTAATGCAATACACTATTGGAATGGAAAAAAATTGAAGATTTTACCAGAATCCTTGCAAATCTCATATCACCTCTTTTTGCCATAGAGGGATTAATAGCCACAAAATCTCAACAAAATTACCAATTGCCACAAGCAATCATTACACCAAATGTGTGTAGGAATACCAATCACTCTTATCTATTCTCCACTTGTCACTGCCCCTCCTTGGATACCTGCCCACTCCACCCACCTATCAATATATAACGAGCAATCTTTATTGTACAATCTTGCAAAAATAATTGTTTCTTTTTCCGACTAATTGCTTTCTTGATAGCAGGTCCTAAGAAATTCAGTGCATCAAATCTATCCACTATAGTTCTTTGTTGGTTCTCATATTTTTTTGAATTGGATTCTGCATCCATTTGAAACACTCCATCCTTGTCTCGAAAAACAGAAGAATGTACTATAGGCCTCTATTATCTTTGTAGACCCCAAATCCAATTTCTTCCTTATATATGCAGTCTTGTTTCATAGCTTCATCATCTTTGCTTGCTAGAGATGCCTTTGTCAATGGTGCATATAAAGCACCTTGGTTGGAGTTATTGTGGTGCAAAAATGGCTACAACGATATGCATCTTCATTTAGTAGCACATGCATTGTGGTGTTCTTGTCCACTATACTATGAAGCACCTTAGTTGTAGGCAACTGGGACCACATGAAATGGGTAGCATTGATTCGTGAAGGCACTTTTTTAGGCTATGTTGCTCAACATGGAGATCTGAGTTATGGATTTGAGTGTAGTTTGAGGAAGTGAAGGGAGGCAGAACGCCTTTGGCACACAGAAGAGGGCTTCGGTGGAGATAAAAAGTTACTGTTAGATTTTGGTAGAGTCTGGGTCTCCCTCAATTTGGATCCAAAAAAGGTTTTCCCCTTGATTTGGTAGAAGAAGTTTGAGTCAAAGGTTGAAGCAAGTTTTTTCGGTTTTTTTACTCAAATTTAAATTCGAGTAAAAATTTGAGTCAGGGTTGGAGATGTCCTCACAATCAGAACACATAGTCCTGTCCATTGTACCCTTTATCATTCTTAGAGACTAGAACTCCCTATGCATTAGTCACTCCATAACTCGTGAAACTTGAACCCGTGACTCCTAATCTTCTTGGGACAGTCATTACACCTTTGCCACTAGACCACAATCTTTTGGTTCCGCCCATGGTCACAGCCATGTGACCATGTCTGACCATGAAAGGCTTCGATATTGTAAATGGGATATGTATGATATATAACTTCCATATGTGGCTTAACCATAACTATATCTTATATTGAAGACAACGCTATTTTGATAAGCCCTTTGTTCTAAAGTCATTGTGAGATCTGCAGATCTTCAACCTTTTGCTACTGTTTCACCTGAATTCTTGTACCATGCTTTTAAGGGTACTTATCTTTGTGTTCTGTTAACACTTGTAAAGTTTCATTTTTATTCTTGATTGGAGTTAAATTTGACTCTTAAAGCAGTTGTACCATCAAGTATTCAACTGATGTGGTGACATGCGCATATGATGATTTCTGGCAAAAATTATTGCCATACTTCTGCAAAATTCCCTCTCTATTGCACTTATCTTATGACATGCTAACATATTCAATTTTTTGACCGGCAGCTTTGAATTTATTTGTTGTACATGTATATTGCTCTCAGCCATTCATGCTACGTCCAGAAAATTGTTGCTTTTCCCTCTTTTAAATTATATATTTTTGCATCTACAGGGAAGAATATGGTGTTTGATGGGCGCTTTGGAAGAAATAAGTATCCTTCCCGAGCAGATTCTACCAAAATGTTAAATTCTAGGTTGTTGGAAACAAAATATAGACTTTTTTGGTCCCACTTGTTTGAGAAGTTGTATCTTTTTTCTAATTTGTGTCTTGAGTGGTATGCAGACGCATTACTACTGACTGTTGTCTTCTGTTTTTAGATGTTGGATATTAGTGGGAATTTGGTAGTCTTGCTTAATGCACTAAAAAGTTTCAATCTCTGAGTAATTGATTACATGTTTCTACAAATAAGAGTTGTTTCGCCCATAAGATTCATATGTTGGCATAAGCTCAAGCTTTGTAATATGTTAATACTTGAATTGATGTGGTGGTTAAGCTCGAATGCCAAACAAGTTTTCAGGTTTTGTAGCAGGGGGACTGCTATGGAGAAACTGGGCTCTGAATCCTGTATACTATGGTAGCTTGCTTGGTCATTGCCTAGTGCAACGGTGAAATGCTCAACCGAATGGAAGGAGTTTTCCCTGTTGTCAAAAGCTGAGTCTGCCGAAACTATTATTGGACCGCATGATTTAGGTTCAAATCTGAGGACAACAATTTTGTGTAAATAATGCGAAAAATTTCAGCATGAACTAGTCCACTCTTCCCAGCACCACCATCATTTAACAGGGATCAAACTGCAAATTAATTTCTTTTAGTTTGCTGGTTTTATATGCAGTCTGCGTTTGGACGTTGAGCAGATGGTTTCATTTAGGTAACCTTGTGTTGAGCTTGCTTATTTTCAATGTATTCTTCCCGTGGATGTTGAACCAGATTGTTATATTTATGCACCTCTCTTATGTCTGATTACATTACCTGCTTTTGTACTTGCATCTTTGACTTTGTTTGGCAAAGAAGCTCATCTTTATTTGTATTTTTTTGCCCTTTACCTCTCCAGTTTCCTTTTCTTTTGGGTCTTTTAACAGATTGCACAATCTTCTTGTGTCAGCAGTTATATTGAAATCACTCTATTTTTGCCTCATGCAATTCAAGTTTCAGGCTATATTTTAAGCTAGGCATGGCATGCAAATATTTCTGGGATATCAAACGAGGTTTTGAGATGGATGACGTTCTTCTAGATGCATGTTATAAACAATAAATGCATGATATTATTGGATTTGTCGGTGATCTGCATGTAATGACCAACTAACTATGCAATTCAGTTGGATTTGTAAACTACACGAGGATATCTAGTGGAAGATATTATTTGAAAGATATCCTCTAATCCTATGTTTGCAACCTAAATTCTTTGTAACTAGAAGATTATTTCGATTATTGGTTTTTGTTGAATCTAATTACTCTCTAATTTGTTGGAGATTTTCTAAGAAGGTTCGGTGCATTTTCCTTGTAAAGCTGCGTTGTTGAAATTCTTCAAACCAGGTTTTCTTTGTAATCAGTGGTCATTCTTAAAGCTGCTGTGATTTTCTTATTTATTTCTGAAAATACGATTGTTTCAACAAAAGCATGATTTAATTATGTTTTTCATAGAAAAAAGGGATAGAGTGGAAAATAAGTGAGAAACAATACAGATAGAATTGAGTATGGAAAAGACGATAATTTGGAAGAAAAATGGTTACGTTTCCTTATCAATGTAATTTGTCAGCTATTGCAACGGGACATCATTGCAAGTGCTGCATGCCGTTTAAACTGTTTGTGATGTCCCTTAAGATTGCTTCTTGTTGTGATGACCTTCCACCCTTGGTTTCTTAGAGATAGCATTGCGTTCAGAATATGTTTGAAAGGTATTATGACTTTTAGTCCAATTTCCACACTTGTAATGATTTTTTTTCAAGCCTAATTGTTGCAAAAATATCCATACGTACGGCCTCAAAAAAAGTTGTATTACAAACAACATATTCACACCACAGCATTTAACGTGACACTATTTTTCCTAGACCATGACACAACACAATCACAAAAATTAATACTACCACGAAAACTAACATTAAAATAATCATTAACATCTAGCGTGCTTTGTTTAGTCTGCCTTTAGTAATTCGGATTTACCTCATTGGTTAGTCATAAACATAAGCTTAGACATATATTCAATGAACAATCAATTTTTTAACATATCAAGTTACACTGAAATATTAAAAATCTGAAAATGATACGTGACAAGATCCAACGGTCAGGATGAAGTCAAAAAGAGTCCAAATGAGATAAGATGGTTAAGGGAATATGGCTCCATGAATCTTGGAAAACAAAGAGACGTGACATTATGAGCCGTCAGTTGCAGATGATTTGGCACACGTTTAAGGACATTGGGGAAAGAGGCTATAATTATAGTCATTGTTGGAAAACATGGCTTCCGCGATTAGAGGTCATCCCCTATAAATACAAGATAGGCTACAAAGAAAGGATCCTCGATCAAACACACAAGACTACACAAAGCCAACCTCTTATTTACTTAGCTTATTTCATACATTTTTCATTTATTCTATAATCATTACTCCGGTGATCTTTCTTTTCAATTAATGCTAAATACAGTAGTTTGCACAGTTCTCTTTGCTGTTCACTTTGTTGAGGGGGAGATTATATGGATCCTCCCTCACGATGAAAACATGTGGATTGCTAGGCACTATTTAGGGGGGAGGGGTGAATGGGTTAACTAAAAATTAAGCTTGGATGACCTCTAATTTTAACCTATATCTACCTCAATTATCTTGTCACACAATGATATGAAAATTAAGTGTGAGAACCCTTTTCAATCACCACAATGGCCCCCTTAAACCCATGAAAATTATTGTATTAAATTTGTTAATTAAACACTAAACTCTCAATTTCTGACGGGGAACCCAACCAAATAGCAACCAACCCAATCAAACAACTATTTATGATGTAGACATTAAAACAATCAAATAATCAAGCACGTAGTACCCGTGTGTGCATAAAATTTTAAGTGTGTACAACAATAAACAATAATAAACACAAGCAATTTGTTGCGCAAAAACCCTCATCGGGAAAAAATATGGGGAACCACTTGAGGTTTATGAAAACCTAATCCACTATCCTAAAGTTAGTTTACAAATACTCGAGACTTATACCTCAACCAATTCCATGGTTAGACGATTATTTCCTTTAATAAAACTCTCCACCGGATACACCCACCGATGTCTTGGATAGCTTCACTTGGATTCTCTCACCGTAATGGATCTTCCAGCCCTCGAGCAATCTTCTCCGCTAAGATCCTCGGTATGCACACTTGCCAGTGGGTTTGCTTTCAACCAACCAATTTCTTCTTCTCCAAGGTGTGAGATTGGATATAAATCACAAGATGGTAGCTTTTGAATTTAGGGATCTAGGATTGTGGCTCAAGCTCCCAAGGTGTAAGATACACTGAATTTACTCTCAAGAGGCTTGACATGGGTTGGGAAGGCATCCCTTTATTTATAGGCTCGAAATAGAATTTGTCTTGGGGTCAAAGAAAACAAAAATTCGCGAACGACCGTTCGATCGGTGGGAGGGCAGTGATCACTAGAATGAAAAAAAAATTCAAACCAGACCTAGGTGAGCAGGATCGCTTGAGCGGCCCAGAGGGCGATACCTACTGTTCCTTTGTTTAACCTTTGCCCGAATATTTCCCTAAGTCTTTAGAGAACGCTCTAGCAAAGGTTAGCGAACATAGGGTGGTCCTTACTGATTTTGTAAGCCTAAAACCAAGAAAAAAACTAATTCTCTTGAACACTAAAGAGTGTTGCTCAAGAGGGGTCTGCTAATGGCTCAAACTATGTTTCCAAAACACAAAAAAGGTTTAGAAAGTATGTTCTTTGAAGAACACTTAGGAGGCATGCAGGGATCAATCACATATTTCATTATAACACTAACTATCCTAAGTCTAAAAAATTAAACCAAGGGTTTTTTGGTTTCAAAGGTCATTACCTTTGTCCTAAACAATAAGGTGCATATGGAGAATACGTTTGATGTAGCTTGAAGCTTGATCTCCTCCCTTCCATTTGACGCTTTCGAATCTCCATCATTGTAGCATCAAGACCATGGAATAGGTTGATATTTACATGGACTTCACAAAATTAGCCAATTAAAAACATGATCTAACAATCTCGCCATTTGGCAATTTTATTGACAAACTACACAAGTAAGAAATTAAGATTACAACCCTCAAACCATTGAACAAAAAAAATTGTAAACAAACCTTAACACTACTGCCTAAGTTTGTAATTTCTAAGTATAAGAGTATCTTGATGCAGCTTTGAAGATCACAGTCCTGCACAACACCACTAGACCAATACCTTGTGAAAAACATAATACGTAAGAAAGACAAAATATAGTCACAGGAATGAAAATCACCAAGAGAAACATAGGGCATATTCATGTTATCATCATGCAAGTGCAAATATATAGCATATATAAGAACTACTTTGCCCAATATGCTTGATAACCTTTAGTTATAGCAATGACAATGCAAAACTAGTTCTCTTCCTTAGTTGGTATTCACAATTAAAATAACAAGTGTAAAATAGGTGACATCATGTCAAGTTTGTATATGTATTGAGAACAATCTCCCCTTACTCTAATCACATGCAACTTATTCAAGTTAGCTAAGAGAAAATCTCCCCAAATTCTCCCATATATACCTAAAATATTCTCCCTCTTTTTTGTCACTAGGTGTCAAACCAATGAAATATTATAACAAGCATAGTACAAAATCAAGTCATCCCAAAATATTATTCCCTATTTGTCACAAAGTGTCAATCCAATGACATATCATAGCAAACAAGACATAGAATCATGGTATGATAAGAAGTTATAAATCAAACGAACTAGCAAGAATAGACATGTAAGTAAAGCAAAGGACAAACATGACACTTAACTCAAACTCTCAAAAGATAAAGCATCAAATAACAATTAACTAAGAGTAAGTCACAAGAAAAATCAACAGGAAAAAAAAATAGTACTTTAAGTACAAGTCATGAATGAATAACTCTCATAAACTCCCATATGGTCCTTTACTAAAAGTCTCCTAAGCTAAAATAGCTCATCTAGCCACATCAGCTCCACCACCAGGCTGTACCTCGGCATCATTATCCTCATCGATAAATCTCGCATTCTAAAGCATGTGCCAAACACGTCTCATCTCCCGTTGTAGTGATCTCCACTATGTCTCTATCCTGAAAACTCATTCATCTAGAAATCATGTCTGAGGGCTGTGAAACAATGCTGCTCATCTATACTACTCTAAATGTGACCTAAAGTGTCCATGACAATAGTCCATTGAGCAAGTGAAGAAGCAAGAGTAGCCGTGGGTGGTGCACGTGAAGTGTTGGCTCGTTCAGCCCTAGGTGGTGGTGCTCTCCTCAATGGTCCAGACTTAGAGGTAGGAACGGGTATCTGAGGCTCCAATCCTTCTTCCTTAGCCTCGACCTCTACCTCCATAGGCTCGAAAACATAGTTGGCATGAGTCTCACTCTGCTGCATCGACTCCTTTCCTAGAGGTTTCTTAGGTCCCTTACTCTTATCTAAATCTAAATAAGTCACCCCCTTGTTCATACAAATACAGGTGATCAGGGAACCAAAAGGTAGTCCATCTGTAATCTGCCCCTCCTCATAGGCTCTTCGAATAACCCCAATTATCATAACATGCAAATCAATGTCCACTCCAGTGCTAATAGCATGCAACAAATGAGCTCGAAAGGTGGGAAAAGTAGACATGATTTTTCAGATTAATGTTGTAATTGGTCATCAAATTAATCATCCGATATTCCTTTAACAAATCCTTATAAAACCACATAGAGTGATTCCACCCATTAGAATAAGGAACACCATACAACTCTGACACAACGTCTTTATGCCTTGGTATTGATTCAAAAGGTTTGTGCCAAATTGTGTCATTAGGTACCCAGGGTAAATGAAGAGTGGTGGCAATCAGGTCAGTAGAGAACTCAAATAACACACTTTGGACATATGTAGTGAAATGCTCGTGTTCTACACTAATGTTTTGAATATATGCATAAAACTCCTTTACCATAGTTGATGATGCACAAATCGGTTTTCGTGCAAGATCAATAGTCAAGTATATGAACAGGTGTAATTATTGAGCAATAAATAGGCAATCAATGATAGATCAATGACAAAACAGTAAATATAGAGTCAACACAAAGATTTATAGTGGTTCGGTCCGGGTGACCTACTCCACTCTCGGGAACGGTTGCGGTGGCCGGAGGTGTTTTATTGATGAACAATGTAGCCGGGAGGGTAACTCCGGGAGTATTACAGTGTTTGGAGAAGAGAGAGAACAATGTGTGTAGTGAAGTATGTGAGGTATTGGAGGCGTGCCCTTACTCTTGAGAGGGCTTACATTATATAGTTAGGGTAAGGCGGTGAGGCGGTGACGTGAGGAAAGGGTCTTCCACTATTTTGGTAAGTACTATTTTAGTAGGAATATATCTCTTTGGTAAGCACAGTTAATGTAGGAATAGATTTCCGTATCTCGATATTTTTTCCTTGTGTGCCTATTCAGTCGGAGAAGGATCTTGGACTGGACTTGATCTTAACCTTGGACTTGACTTGGCTTGGACCTTCATTGGAGTCAAGAGGACAAATGAGGAGAAAATAGGAGGGCCACACCATGGGCGGCACCCCCTTGGGCGGAGCCTAGGCTAGGTGGCCTCCCCATGGGCGGCGTCCCCTTGATCCTTGTTGGGCATTGGCCTTTGGCTTAAGCTCCTTTTGACTCCTTGTTGATTCAGCTCCAATTGGACTTTCCTTTGGGCTTTATTGGTTTGTTTAAGTTGGGCTTGGCCCAGTCAAATTTGGACTCATCAATAGTCTCATTAGCTGCCTCAGGAGAATAGTTCAATCCACCTTCTTGACTCAAAATTCATAGGGATCAAAGTGTTGCTTACCCCATCGAAGTTCACGCCACGTTCTACCATCATTGGCCGTGAATCAAATTGTCTCCTATAGATATCACAACAGTGGATACTCTGGAATCGTCTCTCTCAACAAATCCTCGAGCCCAAGTTCTCTTCTCAGCTCTTGGTGGCATTTTCCCAAAATAAAATAGTGAAATGTGCAAAATTAAGTGAAGAACACAAATCTAAAGTTGGAATGCACTCAAAATCACTCTAGAATATGTTTAGGAACATGGGTTAGCTATATGTATGCAAGATGAGAAATGGGGGAGTGGGAAAAATGAGTGTTAGAATGTAAAAATTGCATCTTTAAAACCTGTACGACCAAGATCTGCGCAAACCACTGGAGCAGTTAGGGAGCTCGCTTGTGTGATACCTAAAGCCCTCCTGTTCTGCTTCCTGGCCTCTATTTTTTTAGACCAATCTATCTTCTCCAATCACTCATTTGAGCCTCAAACACATGCACAAATGAAATATGGATGCATCTAAATTTCATCATTTAGCACACTACTCTAAGGCATATTAAAGAATGTGGAATTCAATTTTCATGCATCCTAGAGCAATGGCCTCTTACTTAGTTCAATTTTACCCACACATGTTAAAATTTTGCATCTTCGATCAATTCATGTGCAATGTGTGTGAAACCAAACTTTGATATAATTAGGATTCTGTCTAGATCAAATCATTAATAAAACTCTACATGAAATCCTAATGCATTGTCTAAGTGAATACATGACCAGTTAGTGAGTGTCCTAATCATTTTATCTTTTTGGACACTCCCCTTATCTTTTATCCCTCTTACTCATATGACTTCAGCTAGCACGATTGTGAATTTCATACATTTACAAATATGCTTCTAAAAGTGATTAGCATGAGCTCTTTGAGCTTTACAAATGAGCAATGAAAATTAAGTATAAGTACTCTCAACAATTCAAGTGTAATTTTTTTAGCCATTTATTTATGCCTCACCTTTTTCAAATTTGGCCTCCTTGGGCTCTTTTCTCACATTTGGTTCTTTGGCCTCTTTCAAGGGATTGGGGTTTTACTAATCTTTAGTCATGTGTTCATGTAAGCCCTCATATATTTATTTTAATTTATAGAAGCTTATTATATATTGTGTTGATTTATAATGATTAAGGATAAATAGAATACGTAAATGGTGATTATAGGGTTAGTAGAAAAATGTTGAGAAAATTGAGGTATTGGGGTGATTGTTCTAGGTGAAATAGAATTAGTTAAGTTCTAAACTTATTTATATGAAAATAACATCAAAAATGGATTCGGAGCATTGGAAAAATGTTGGAATAAGTGATTTGCGATGTTTCCCTTATTTATGGGCTCAAAATTACGTCAAGCATGGAGGTTAAGTAAACAAAAATTTGCGAATGACCTCTCGGGCTGTGGGAGAGTAGTGAGAGGGCGGTTGTCACTGGAATGAAAAATGAATCAAACCAGTCTGGCAAGTTAGAGACTGCTCGAGCCGCCTGAGAGTGATCCAAAGGGAAGTCTCTACTAACCAACTTGATATCTTTCTCCAATTTTATTCCCAAGTCATTAGAGACTGCTTTAGCTAAAGGCAATCGAGAAGAGGGCAGTCACTACTGATTTTAAAGCCAAAAACTAAGCAAAAAATTGTCCTCTTTAGCACTATCGGGTGTTGCTCAAGTAGGATTTGATAACTAACTCAAACTATCTTTTCACAACACATTTGTAGTTTAAAAACATTTTCAATAAAAATCCTAGGATTTATTTCCGAATATTCCAAATCCTATTTTGTTCACCTTAATTATCTTAAGTCTAAAATTAAGTCGAAGGATCTAGGTCTCTAAGGTCATTACCTTTGTCCTAAGCTTACATCGGAGTAGTCTTGATATGACATTGGAGTTTGATCTCCTTTCCTTCGTTGTCGCTTATGGATCTTAAACTTTGAAATTTGATGACTATGGAATTTGGTGGAGATTACTGATTAACCATCAAAGTGTTATTTCATTATATTTAATGATGGGTTAATTACACACTATTTTGAATTAGATGCGTTCAATTGTCTAGTTTTCTAGCTTGATATTTGTTCTAGTTGGTTGACTCATTTTGCAAGTAAATATGGTGATTTAGGGTACTACTAAGGTAATGCAAACTGAGCAAATAACAGAGGAAGGATCCGGTTAGAAGGAGGGATGAATTGGCAATTACAAGAGAAGTTTGATAGAGAATTAGCCCCGTTCGAACGTTGATTTCCCATCTGAACGCACCCCAGATGTTGATTGCATGAAAACCAAGATTAACCAAGTTTTTTCGCAGAAACATGATCGTCTGGACGCAAGCCTGATCAAGATAAAGTGCCGGCAATGAGTGGGTGCGTCCGGACGCACCCAGCACCATCCGGACGTCCAGAGCAAATCCATTCCAGATAATTTAGACTTTCTAGAAGCCATTGATATAATCCAGATGCACACATAAGATTTATTTCGTATATTTTTCACCGTTGGGATGCGCTTAGACCGTTAGGACACGCCTATTGGATTTGATGCTCGAGTTTTAGACGGGACAAACTTATTTTTGGCAACAAAGTGTATCAAGACCAATCCTAGTCTGCCTAAGTATAAATAGGATATCTCATGTGTTGAGAGGGATCCTCTTTTCAGCCTTTTACATTATCTTGTTAGTTTTTGAGAGCTACTAATGACTTGTGAGTAGTTGCCTTTGTACTTTTTAGCCTAGGGTATGGATTTGTGAAAGTTTATTCGGATGATTATTTTTATGCAATTATGATTTTTGTTCTTGAAGTTAAATCTTTATTTTTTTTCATGATTGATTGAATGTTTTTAACGAAGTTTTAATCTCTGCATAATTATTCAATTGATTGTAAACAGCATTGAGTTTTTGGTATAGTCAATGCTTATAATTCCTTGCGAGTATCATAAACTAGTTATTCAAATTTTATTTTCATATCGATCAAAATAATTGTGTTTAAAGAAATATTTTCTGGTTCACTACACTAACATTGGAAATCAACTAAGTTATAATAAAATTACATAAATATAATTGTTTGATGAACATGAGCAAATACAGATCCCAAAGTTAAAGATTGTTTTCCTTTATTTGTTTATCTTCAATTTACTAGCAACTATTCCCTAAATAATTTGATTTTACCTACAACCTTTTATGTTCTTCCTTTACTTTATTCTTAAATTCCTTTATCCATGTGGTTCGACCTCGGACTACTGAGAATGATTACTTCTTGACCACCTAAATTTGGATGTAGCCGTTGCCAGGGATTAGCGGAGTGTTGAGCACATAATTTTGCATATTACATGATTTAACCCTGCACCTTTCACAATTGTTTGATGTTTATCTTTACTAATTATGTTAGAATTTTGAATAAGTGTGTAAATTTGTGTTTGTAAGTGCAAAGGGGAGAAGAAGTAATGCTTTGGATTCAATATAAATGTCATGGGAAAGCATGAGAAAGAAGTGGAGTTGAACCAGAGGAGGAGCAAGAAGAATCAAGAAAAGACCTGATGTACCGGTACAAAATGTACCGATTCATTAGGCTGCAAAAATGGCTTGTAGTAGTTCATTGGGTTCCAGAGGCTGTTGTACTAGTTCATACACCTTTGTTTTGGTACAAGCCTTAACAGAAAGCTTCGAACCTGTTCATCCTTACCCTTGTACCGATTATTTGGACCGCAAACACGGCGCACAAGTCTCAAACCTCATCCAGCTAGCGTGAGATCATTCTTATTCGTTCACACACTCAAAGGGGTGACTCCTAATACCTAGGCAACTCATTTGATTGGTTGATGTAGTCTTCCAAAGCTTCACTTGAGGAACCCGATTGGATGACACCGGTAGAGGAAGCTTCTTCGGCAAATAATCCACTACCCACACCTCACAACTTGGCCAATTTCCTTTGATTTACATGTCATTTGTCGTCGATTTCAATTTGACGAGTTTTGCTTCTGGCTAAGTTTCGGCGCAATCCAAGGGAGGCTTCTCACTTGTGATCAAGCATTATTGATCCTCTAGTGTGTTCTAATCATGTAGAATGCTTTATAGATGGGAAAAATCATTTTTGAAAACTAGTTGTTGTATGTTCACTTTGATTTCTCGTCGAGGATCTTCCGACACGGATAATGCTTGGAGTTTATATATTACATCTAAGCATTTATCATTCTAGCTATCATTACCTATCTTCAAAGCTACATATTGTTAAAATCTGATTTTAGTTCAATATTTTTCGTTCGAGTAAATTTGATTATGAGCTTGAATGAGTTAAAATTGAGAATCAATAAGCTTGATTATGGTGAGATGATTTTCAAGGATTAGCCGATTAGCTGTCCATTTGATTTCATTACATTAGTATCCATTCTCAAAACTCTCACACATCCAAGTATTTTTATTTTATTTTCCAACAAATCACCATTTGAATTGCCCTTGTTCCCCAAGGAGACGACCTCGAATTTTCTGAGTTACAACAATTTACACTATTTCTACATTTGGGAAACACATTACATACATCCCAGATATACAAACAAAATTCAGGAAAAGCAATAAAACCATTATGGGACATCAAGCATTTTTGACAAGAAAAGCACGGAGCTATTTGAAAGAGAATAAAAAGGAAGAATTTGATTTCATCAATGAGCTATCTGGAAATAGCTTTTTCTGAGTAACTTCATTCCATCTTTGTAATTGTTGTTAGATTTCTTGCACACCATCATTATTTTTGTTTTAGGATAGAGTCGCATAATTTTTTTCTTTTTTCTTGGCATGGCGTGTCTAGTGGTTGTTTTTTTTTATTCCAAGCAAGCCAAATCAACATTCCAAGATGAATCAGTCCAATGCGATATCTACTTTGCAAAAGCCTTATTCCAATCTCTAGTCCGAGACCTATCAGGAGTGGTGTAACCACTCAAATTTTAGTTGGAGAAATAATCAACAACCACTAGTCAATCCTCCACCACTACAGGGTCCACCACAATTTCCACCATACGAACCACCTCAAAAAAGGAGTCTTGAGGACACTTAAAATCAGTTTATGGAGAGCCAAATGCGCTTCAATATCCAAACCACCCAGACTCTTAATGAGTTTAAGGCTTAAACCACTCTGTCACTACCTTAGCATGTACAGTCCATCACCACACTAAGGAGTGGTAAGGTTGTAGAGAAGACCATAGCTTCCCAAGGGTCTAATCCTATAGTTAATCCTACAATTGTTTCCCATGATGATACTGCACCTAAGGGGAATAAGGATCCATCATGTCCAATACCTCTTCCTTTTCTCCAAAGGCTGAAAAAAACAAAAAAGATAAATCACCATACTGAAAATTTTGAATTGTTTATACACGTAAAATTAATTTTTCCTCTGTTAGATGTAAAACCCAAGAAAACCTTGAATTTTTATGAAAAAAGACAAAACGATAATTTGTCACTACGTATGGGTTAAAAACCCGAATTTTTCTAGAACTTGGATACAAAACGGACCTCACCATTGGATTCGTCTAAAGAAATCTAGTTACTAAGTCAATTTTCGTTGAATTCCGAGATAGTCGGATTTTTCGAGTTTTACGAGGTGATCGGGTGTCGCGTGACCTAAAAACGAGACATGGAATTAAATTTTGAAAATTGAAAAATAATTTAAAGGAAGTTTATATAAAAATATTTTGAACTTAAACCGGGATAAAATTTAATCGTTTCGGGACGGAATCGGACCCGAAAAATGGAGAACGTGTGGTGCAATGAGGGCCAAGCATTCCAAGGGGTATAAATAGGGGAGAAAATTAGATTTCTCCCCATTTTCGTTCAGTTGGGTTTATGTTGGAAGGAAGAGAGGGAAAAAGAGAGATTTCTCCAACTTCTCTCTACGATCTAACGCTACCCGTTGGTCGGAATCCTTTGGGCCAAGAATTAAAGTTCATCTACGCGACAAGGGCTACGACTACGTACCAAAAATCGCGGATTTCACCGAAGATTCAAAAGTGAGATTTTGGAAAATCAAGATTTTGAGCTTGATTTGTGTTCTTGAAGTTTTCTACCGTTGTTCTACGCTTCAAGAGGTAGGGTTCTTTTCTTAATTAGGTTTATTTTCAACCTAGGGTTCCATATGATATGGGTACATGACTTGAGATGAATTCTCTTGTTTAATGTACTCCTAGTGTAAATAAAATGTGAAAAATGGGTATAGAAATATGCTAAACCAATCTTGCATGAATTGAGTTTGTAGAATTTACTTGTTTGGTAAATTCATGAAAAATATAGGTACTTGAAATGTGGAAAATGGGTGTTAAGGATGATTAAAATCAATTCTAGCATGAATTGGGTATGTAGAAATTACTTGTTGTGATTTCTTGAGAAATGTGATTATTTGGGCATAATATGTGTTACATAATTTTGTGCTTTGAAGGTGTTTGATAAAATGTCTATTTGGATTAAGTGTGCTATTTGCATTGATTATATTATAACATGCTTGGAATATATATGGAAAGGGTAGAGTGTTAGAGATGTAATCTCATGTTTAACACTTACCTATGGTACTTGAAATGTGGAAAATGGGTATTAAGAATGGTTAAAATCAATTCTAACATGAATTGGGTATGTAGAAATTATTTGTTGTGATTTCTTGAGATATGTGATGAAATTGGGCATATTATGTATTTACATGATTTGGTGCCTTGAAGGTGTTTGATTAAATCCCTATGTGGATTAAGTGTATTATTTGCATTGATTATGTTATAACATGCATGGAATTTGATGTTGGAAAATTTTGATATATGCATATGATATATTGACATTGAGGTTGTTGATGGTGGTTTTATGTGTAACGCCTCAAATACCACCCTGGACGGCATTACATTCTAAAACCATTTATACCATGAGAGCAACTAATAAAAATCCATAAATAACCGGGGGTCCTTAATTTAACGAAATTCGGGCAGAGTCTCCTTTGTTCGGGGAGCTCTACCCAAAACACAACCTGTGCAATTATGCTACATTGACCACACCGGGTGTGACACCCCAAAATCCGGGGGTCCCTTTGATAACCCATCAACCCGCGGAAACATCCGTGGATATCGCTCAACCCGACACCACATCTAGAATATCATTAAGCCGGGATTATAACCCATAATGAAAATTCGGTTTAACATTCATTTGATTCAATTAAAGTCTCATACACCGTGGTTTGTACCCCATTAGGGTCCACTTTGATCATTTAAAGGAAGGAAATTCAAAGCCCAAAGATTTGACAAAACATTTAAAAATTTCAGATTTTTGGAATGACTACCGGTAGCTGTTTATCGACTACCGTAGCCGAAACATTCTGGAAATCAACTACCTGTTGTCTACCGGTAGCTGTTTCCTTCTGGAAAACAACTACCTGTTGGCTACCGGTAGCTGTTTCCTACTGGAAAACAATTACCTGTTGTCTACCGGTAGCCGAAACATTCTGGAGCTACGACTACCTGTTAGCTACCGGTAGCTAAAGGCAGATTTTGCCCATTTCATTAGTTTTTTCATTTTCAACTCATTTCAAACCTTCCCAAGGTCACCCAAAACATGTATAACAAAGTTTCTTACCTTATACATGATCTCTACAAGGTTCTATTATAAGTATTCAAATATAATTACAATATTTACATGTCATAAGCCATTTTAAAACAAAAGGTTTACAAAATCTTGATGTAAGACCACACATAGGCCCCCTTCACCCTTGATGCTCTCCACGGGAGTCATCCACCGGTGCCAACCCCACACCTGAAATTGTTCCCGTATAGGGTGAGCCAACGCCCAGTAGAAAACTTCCTACAAAGGCTACTCCCTCCCTAGATGCTCATGCTCATGCAACATTTATGTATAGCACATAACCAATCATTTCACATAAAGATATGCATTCAAAATTAGAATGCAACAATGTCATGCCATGAAATGAGATGGAAACTCACTCATGCAACTTCAACCCGAGCTCTCCCCAGCTCCCCAACGCATGCAAGTGTCAATGTAGTCGAAACCGCCATTCTTGTTACACATCAATGACGTTAATCACTCTAGGGTCTTGTATAGGGGTGGATGTTCATGGGCTTACACCAAGGGTCTCCAACCCACACGGAATTCACGGACTTCCACCGAGGGTTCCGGATACGCCCACACACTTTATGGGCCGAGCCAAGGGAGTACGTACCCCAATCACCGGGCTTTGCACCCGAGAGGTCGTCATGCCTCTTCTTGCTACCCCAACCCAATTCTATTTCATGCATACATACGACCCAAAGGAATCTTCAATCCCTTTCTTCCGAGTCCCTTTATCAATTACCAAGAGTGGCATTTGACTAACCATGCACACCCACACTCACACCCATGACATGTGTCCATGAATGTGATGTCATGACCATGCTCAAAATGCAATGACTACCATATGAGCAACATTTCCCACACTCATGCATATAACTCATGAATGTGATGCCATGATCATGCCCAATATGTAATGTATACTACATGAGCAATAATCAACACATATCTTCACATTCCATGAAATTTAAATCATAAGCATATAAATTCCATAAACCATCATAAACAACATATCAATGAGCATATGTCAACACATCCATAACACATTCCAACATGTGATTCCAATGGCATCAAACAACCATTTAAACAATCAAGGAATTTTATCAAACACCTTATAGGCACAAATTATAAACACATAGCATGCTTATCCAACACTTTCAAGACACATTTCATAACACATAGCATGCCCCCAATAGCCATAAGTCACATAATGAATTACATGTAACATCCTTAAATCAAAATCAAGCTAGGATCTAGCCTAAGCCATTTCCATGCTCCCTTTTTCACTTTTATTCCCATAGACACATATATATAAGACAATACATATGCATATACAACTTAATCCTTAGTCTAACAACAACTAAGGTAAGAATAGTCCAATGTAGGAAAACCCCTACCTCAATAGAGATGTAGGCAACCTCTATACACCAAAACCAACCAAAAAGCTTTGATCTCCCAAATTTCTTCCTTTGAATATTCGGTGAAATCACTCCCCTTTTGGTACGTAGACGTAGCCCTCGACGAGTAGACGAACTTTAACTCTTGGACTATAGCCTTCCAACCAAAGGAACTTGGTGGATCTTGAAGAAGAAAGGTAGAAAATTAGGTTTCTCTTTTCTCTCTCCTTTTTCTCTCCAACGTGTGAGCTCAGCCGGCCAAGAGAAGAAGAAAATCTGATTTTTCAGATATTTTGGCCCCTATTTATAGTTTTAAATGTGTGGTCTACATCGCACCGCTCGTTTATTACTTTCGGGTCCGTTTTTCGTCCCGAAACGACTCATTAAGTCCCGGATTAAGTCCAAATAAATTTTATTGGCACATTAATCCAATTATAAGGAATTTTAATATTTCTCGTTTTTTCGGGACCTTTAAAAGTCAATCGCCACGCAGTCGTCTCGATCTACGTGCAAAATTTGACTCTCTCGGAATTCGACAAATTTTCTGGTGGTTACTAGATTTCGCATTGCGAATCCAATGGCGCACTCCGTTCCCTCCTCCGAGGTCTAGAACATATGTATTTTAAATACGTGCAGTAGTGGCAAATTACCATTTTGCCCTTTTTCAGAAAAAGTTCAAATTTTCCCGGGTTTCACACCGGGTCCATTGATTCATAAAAATACTTACAACATTATCCAAAAGAATATGCCAAACAATGACATCTACATCCCAAAAGAATTAAATTACACTTGGCAGCGGAAACATAAAAATAATGTTAGACTTTACATTGCCTCAAAACGAACTTTCTAGTTTATCACAAAAGAAAATAGAACACTAAGCGTCTCCCTCGGGATCTACTTTCCCTTCTATGGGAGCTTCCCAATGTCCCGACTCGTCAGTTCCGAGCTCCTCCTCTAGGCAAAGACCTGAAATATGTTGTTTGTAGGGGGTGAGCACTAAGCTCTGTAGCAACATTCCTCCCAAACTCGAACAAGGTTTATAGAAGCATATAAAATGGTCGGTCTCATTTCACAAATAGCATATATAATCTTTGAAGTAAAACAAGGACATTTTACAACGGATCTCAAGTTTAAGTAGTAATAGTACTAGAAATGAACAATAACAACCAATTCTAATAAACATCCATTTTCAAAATATAAACCATTTCTCACACATGATATAATATTGTTCTCCATGGCATGAGCATCCTTACAAAGAACCTCTCACCCTCAAGGTTTGGCTTCTCAAGCATCCTTACAAGGAACCTCTTGAGAAAATCACATACTGTCATCTCTTGGCATGAGCATCCTTACAAGGAACCTCTCACCCTCAAGGTTTGGTTTCTCAAGCATCCTTACAAGGAACCTCTTGAGAAAATCACATATTGTCCTCTTTTGGCATGAGCATCTTTACAAGGAACCTCTCACCCTCAAGGTTTGGTTTCTCAAGCATCCTTACAAGGAACCTTTTGAGAAAATCACATACTGTCCTCTTTTGGCATGAGCATCCTTACAAGGAACCTCTCATCCTCAAGGTTTATTTTCGTTGATATGAGCATCCTTACAATAAATACAATACCAACTATTCTCTCAAATACCCAACAATTACACAAGTCCCCAATTTACAAGCAATTCCATAAACCCCCAATTTTCTCAAGTAGTTGTACAAAGAGCAATATAAGAAAATGTACAAGAGATCATCATGAATACCATTTTGTTGCTCAATATGAAACACTAAAATTTTGAAATCAAGAATAAAGGAAGAGTTCAAGAGGAAAACCCATCACTCTTGAAAACTAGGGGTTTTCAAACAAAAGAGGGATTTCATGGGTATACAACCCTAACTTTGTGTAAAACATGTTAACAATTGCAAGAGAACCAAGAAACAATGAACTCATAGCAAATACATATGATTAGGAGTCAAAACATATATATATAATAACCCTAATATCAATGAACAAGAATGGACGAAAACCCCTACCTTGGTGTTCTTGAAATCTAGGGTTTGATCTTGAATCACTCTTAAATCCTTTGTTTTTCCCTTTTGACCTTGTGTTTTCTCCTTCTTTCTTCTTTTCTAAGACTCTCTCTAGAATTCCAAGAGGTGTGGGTAAGGGTGTAGTGAAAATGTAGAAGAAGAGAGTAGAATAATGGTGTTCTTGAGGAATTTCGGTTTTGATCTCTATAAGGGGTAACTCTCTCAAGATCTTTGTGTTTTTCTCTCCTTTTATCTTCTCTTAGGGCTCTAAGATGTTTGGGGTGAGAGTGGGATGGAAGAATGGGTCAAATGAGGCTAAAAATGGTGTTTTAAAACACCAAAATCCCAACTTTTACTGTGCCAAACTTCGGGCGTACCGGTACGCTGTACCGGTACGGTTTAGCTCCGTACCGGTACTGTGTTCCAGTACACTTCGACTTCCAGGAAAGTTTTGACCCATTTAGAGGTCGAATTGGAAAATTTTCATGAGATACACTTTTGTATCCCTAGATGTATACTATCTACTTTCCAAATTTCAGATCAATTGGATATAAGGATAAAAAGTTATGGCCAAAATACTAAGAAGTGTCCAAGATCCATTTTTACCCAACTCTCTCTAAATGTGTCTTTACTCCAAAATACTTCCTAACTTCCAATACACCTCATATTACCTCTCCCAAGGTTGTTTGACCTTCCGGATTCAATGGACACCTTATTTTGACCTAAAAATATTTAGAAATTCATCTAATCACCCTTTCCAAGTTTAAACGTCTTTGAAACTCAAACTTCCCAATCAATATGCATCTCTAGCATTTCTCCTACTATTACAATCTATATAGTTCATTCTTACATCATTACACATATCCACATTTTTACAACAATTATTTACTATATATCTATATACATATATAAAAGAAAATGCTGGGTGTTACAATATGCTTATGATGTAATTTACCATGGGAAATGTTGATTGAATATTTGAATTGTTCATAATGTGCTCATGACATATTGAACATGGTATTGTAATTGCAATTGAGATCCTAGTTGCATAATGACATGAAATGCAATTGTACATTTATATTGCATATGCACGGGTAGCATCACATTCGTGGGCGTTTGCTATGATTGTGGGTGTGTGTGCATGGTTTAATCAAACACCTCAAAGATAGAGAAATTAATCATAATTATGCTGATTAAAACAACTAATTATTTAATTAGACTACAACATTGGATATATGGCTGTTGGCACTCTTAAAAAGAAAAACTTCTAGAACTCCTTATATTAAAAAAGAGCAATGTTATTGAGACTTAATTTACTGACCTAATTTATTATAATTTTTGGATTAATTGTGGGGCTCATCAAACATTGGAATTTAGTGTTGATCCAATGGCTCCACTAAAATCACATTATTATGTCAACAAATTAAATCGAATTTTTAGATCCAAATAGCATTATACATTAAAAAAGTTATGGTTACCAATAATAACCAATACTATTTATAGAAGTGGTTCTATTATATTGAAATGAAAAGGGATAACATTATGAAAATCATAACAATAATTTAGCTTTCTTGATAAATAAAATGGATATGCAAATAGATCACTCTACATATTCATTAGGCCAACTTGGCAACTACATTTCAACTACTTCTGTTCAACTGCCCTAAGTTAAAAAGGAAATGTGCCCAGCATATGTATTAGTCGTTATTATCAAAGCATGCAGGGTTATTACAACTCTCTCTCTCTCTCTCTCTCTCTCTCTCTCTCTCTCTCTCCGTGTGTGTGTGGAGACAATGGTGACATCATTAAGTAGGACAAAAGTCTAAAGTGCAGCGAAAATTTCTTAATTGATCGGATACTGTTTACCAACCGATGAACAATCAAATAAATTGTGGTAATAAGAAGGAAGTCTACATTCAGATATTTCGAGTTTGAATTTTGTCGTCAAATTATGAGAGATTTATCATTCATAAATATCTTAATCTCAACGTGATTGATCAATCTTTGATCAGACTAAGAAAAGAATTATTGAATTATGCATAAACTGACTATGAATACCCCTAACCGTTAAACAAAAAAAAATAAAAGAACAATCAAATAGGATAAAATAATCAATGCTATGATGTGAGCGCCACATAACACTTATAGGTGATGTCCCATAAACATTGAATATTTTCTCGTCATATTGAAACTTGGTTTTCAAGATTTGAGTAATGTTATTTGAACCTAAAAATTTGACCTAATTTGTTAACATAATAATGTGACTTTATAAGAGTCATTGGATCAACAACAAGTTCTAATATTTGATGAGATCTACGGTGAATCCAATTATTACAGTGAATTAAGTAAACAAATTATATCAGTAAATTATATTCCAATAGCATTGCTCCTAAGGTTTACATTCTGACCAACTTTTATTGACTATTTAGAAGTATCCAAGTGTCCTAGAACATTCATCTAAAGTTATGGCAGGTACATTATAAAGTAGTTTTTGCTAGTCTAAGTTCTTGTGTTTATTTTTTTACATTTATTTTTATTTCATTTTGATGATACCTAAAATAAATCCGAAGCACAAGCTTAGAAAATGAGCTCAGCTCGGGAGGTCAGGTAAGACAAGCAGAGCTCGTCCAGCCAGTGTTGTAGCTCCCCCAAGCAAGATAACAGGGGAAGAGGTGAGGAGACAGCAAGATGATAGCAAACACCTCCGAAGTAGTAGTCAAGCTGGAATCAAGGCATAAAACCCTTAACCAACCAAGATCCTCTCCAAAGATTAAGAAGGATCCCATGATAGAAGGCAGAGATCTCGGGATATAGCCCGTTAAAGCCAGCCATATGGAGTTTAGATAACTCTGGGATTGAAGAGAGAGAGGGGGAAGAGATCCCTTCATTATAGGAAGTAAAATCGAGTTAGAGGTAAGCAAAAGGCTATAAGAGGGGGGCAATAGAGCCACAAGACGGGGAATTTTCCTACACATTGTGATGAGCGCATAATATTGCATATTTGAAGGGCTCATTACATGCATTATAACTCAACTTTTGCATTTAAATACTTAGTGTTAGCCAAAATTGTCAATAATGTTGATATTTTGATGTTGCATATTTTTATACCTTAAATCATGTATTTTATAACCTTGCAACTATGATGGAGTGTATGGGGTAGCTTTAAGGATGGTTTGGAGGGGAAAGAAATCCAATTTTTGCTCACAGTCTGAAAACCTTCCGGAAGGTGTATGTCGGCCTTCCGGAAGGTTTTGCTAAAAACCCTGGACGCCTTGTTCACAGCTAATACCTTCCGGAAGGTTTTGTCCACTGGAATGAACCTTCCGGAAGATTTTAGCTACTGGAGTAAAACCTTCCGGAAGGTTTTGGCTACTGGAATGAACCTTCCGGAAGATTTTTGCTACTGATGTCGACCTTCCGGAAGTTCTTGCATTTGATTCTTTTCATTTAACTGTTCTTTCAGCGACCTTCCGGTAGGTGTATGTCGATCTTCCGGAAGGTCTTGCCCAGAATGCGAAAAACAGCCTGCGACTCAACTTTGCGGCTTGGGGGTCCCACCTAATCTTCTCCCACTTGCTCCCCAACATTATCTTACACAAGCACATGCTTCCCTTACACATTTGGAGGACTTTGGAGGCTTTGCATTGAAGAAGGCATGGGAGGGAAGTGGGCTACCATGGGGGTGTTGTCCTAGCTTGTCCAAGGCAATCAACTCAGCCCCTCTTTGGTGTAAGACCTGCACACACCTAGGGGGACCCTCCATGGACGAAATTCAAGGCTCTCACTCTCCATTATACATTCAACATTCAACACACAAGAAAAGGGGTTGGCTACCTAAGCTTAGGAGAGAGATAGAAAGCTCTAAGGAAGAAGATGAATAGTAATTTTCATTTTTTGTATTTCCTTTCCATTGCAAGTGCTGTAAGCTTTAAACTTCTTGTATTCCTTAATCCTTGCACTTTAATCTCATCTATTTCAAGTTCATTGCAAGTTTAATCGTTTGTTCTAGCTTTCACCATTTATGTTTTCAAGTTCTTTAATTTTCAAGATTTAAATTTGGGTATTTGTTTCAATATGTGTATTATGTTCATGAATGTCATTTCTCTTTCACCTTAGCTCTTTTCTTGCAATTTTTACAAGTTCAAATCTCCATTTCTCTTCCATGTCCATTTCCTTTATGCTTGTCTTGCATTTTTAATATGAGTAGCTAGGATTTAAGTTGGTTAATCCAAGGGAAAATTTCTCTTGGGAATACCATTTTCAACTCTTCTTCATTCCTCCCTTTAGAGTCAAATGGTTCGGTTTGACGGGGTTGAGAGTGGATGAGTTGGTGAGCCTTTGATATTCCGTAGGCCTAGTCACGGTTTATGCTTAGATACTCACCAATCTCGTCCCTAGCTTCCCCCGAATCAATCGTTCATTCATGCTCAATCGGAGGAAGGCTTTGAGTTGATTTGGTATTCCCATTGGAATGAACCCTTTGGATTAGCCAACACTTGCTTTATTTTCATTTTCATTCACAAACCAAACACAAAACTCAAATACAAGATTTTACACTTTCTTTTCACTTTTGCAAAATCACTTTCACAAAACTCCCTTTCCTTCCCTGAGGAGACGACCTTGGAATATTTTCCAAGTAAAACACACGACCACAAAAGACTCCTTTCGATTGGGGAGCATTTTTGTGCACACCGCATCTCATTCCATCTATTTTGTTCATCACATTTCCATTCACATCCATTTTGTTGTTGTTTCCTATCTTCTTGCATCATCCGGAGGGAGAGTGACACTCCCCCATCACTATAAGCCACATACACACATTGAGGGTGAGGGTGATGTTACGAGGTTAGGAACGACGTAATTATCAATCAATCATATTGCATTGTAACAGTCCCATTGTGATCAACAAGAAAATAAGACAAGAGACTCCATTAAAGAGTGGACTAGCCGAGCTCTCAGGCCAGTGAACCACTGTAATGCCATTGTGTCTATTTTCCTTTCCTCAATTCTCCTTAGCATCTACCAGCATATGTGCATGAGCCTTGTAGTTCAGACACCACACTTGATTTCGTGCACGCCCATATCCTTTGCTCATCTTCGGAAGTTTAACACCGTCAATTTGGCGCCGTCTGTGGGAACGATAGTTCTTGTTACAAATATACTGATTTTTCAGTAATTGATGGTCTCTACACGAAACATGAGTAAAAGTCAGATGAATCCCCCAAGGATGCAGAATCCCCAGGAGGTCACCAGTGGAAGACAACCGGAAAACCTTCATGATTTCGTCCCCACCACTGAAGGCGACCCACCTACGGTGGATCCTCCTGCTAACAATGAACTAGACGCCCTTCGTTTGGTCAATCAACGCTTACTCCAGCAAAATGAGGAGCTCTTGAAGCTCTTACAAGGTCCTCAGCAGACGCAACCACCCCGGCAAGGCCCGAATAATCTTCCTCCTAGGGATCGGCAGTGCCCTGACCCCCTCAGGGAAGCAAATGAAGGAGGAGAAAGCAGTCAAGCACCCCATCAGCCACCTAGGAGGGGGATCAATGAAGAAGCACAAAGCCAGAACGAAGGGCTGGAGAGGAATGATTTCCTTCCTTTCCAACAGGAGAGAATGGAGCAATATTGGGAACACCGCTTCAAGGACATCCAGCAAGAGCTCAGCCACATGAGAGAGGCAGTGAAGGTCAAAACCCCAGTAACAATGGATGCCTTGGTGCAACAAACTGAATCCCCATTCACTCCCGGGGTACTACATTTCCTTCTTCCTCCGAAGTTCAGAGTGCCTCAGATAGAGGTTTTCGATGGGACAAAAGACCCTGTGGATCACCTCAACACCTACAAAAACCAGATGGAGTTGCACGGGTACCAGGATCCTGTGCGATGTAGGGCCTTCGCCATCACCCTGAAGGGGTCAGCCTTAGCATGGTTCAATAGGCTCCCCCCAGCTTCGATCTATTCTTTCAAAGAACTTTCCATTTCCTTTGTGTCTCACTTCATCGGAGCTCGGATTTATAGAAAACTGAGGTATTATTTATTAAATATAAAGCAGAAGCCTGATGAGAACCTACGGTCTTATGTGTAGAGGTTCAATTCGGAATCTCTGAAGGTAGATATCCCGGACGAAAAGTTCGCCATTACTGCTTTCATTGCAGTATTATGAGTGCAGTCAAAGGATCTAATGTTCTCTATATCGAAGAACCCTCAAGCGAGTATGGCGGAGGTGTTAGCCAAGGCAGAAAAGTACATAAACGGTGAAGAAGCACTCATTTCCAAGGTGGGAAGTGCATCCTCACGAAAGGAGAAGGAAAAAGAAGAGAAGAAAAGGGACCGAAGTCCCAGGAAAGAAAAGGGGCGAGAAAGGTCTCCAAGGAGGGATAGAGATCGCTCCCCGAAGAGAAGAGAAAATGTTAGAGACCGCTTGGGCCCCATGCAGCCTGAGCTACAGCCTAGATACGGACCTCAGCGATTCACCCCACTCACCGCCGCTGTATCCCAAGTTCTGTATGAGGTCCAAAACGAGAAGTTCCTAAGGTGGCCACCTCGGATGAAGGCTGATCCAGCAAATAGAGACCCACAAAGTATTGTGACTACCACAAGGATCATAGTCACCATACTGACGACTGCATTCAATTAAAGAAGGAGATCGAGTTCTTAATTCAACGAGGACAGTTGCGTCGCTTTGTGGCCCATGACAACCAGAATCGAGCTCTTCCACCGCTGCCACCTCAACAGCAGGCACCTGCGCCACATCAGCAGCCTCTAGGTGAGGTCAGAGTAATATCCGGAGGATTTGTGGGAGGCGGAGAGTCCAGCTCAGCCAGGAAAGCGCACCTCCGACGAATCAGAGCCGAAGAAGCTCTCGAAGTGCATACTGTATCCAAAGCACCACGCTTAGACACAGCTATCACTTTTTCAGATTCTGATTTGGAGGGATGCCAATACCCCCATGATGATCCATTGGTGGTGAGAGTTGTGGTAGCTAACAGGACCATTCATCGAGTTCTAATCGATAACGGGAGCTCGGCAGACATCATTTTTGTACCTGCCTTCCACAAGATGGACATAGGAAGGGAAAAACTCGAACCTATAAGTACTCACTTGCTAGGATTCTCAGGAGAAAGGGTGCTCCCTCTGGGCTCAATCCAACTCGTGCTCACCCTAGGTGACCCACCTTGCCAAGCCACCACGACCGTAAAATTCCTAGTGGTGGATGCACCTTCTACATACAATATCCTGCCTGGAAGGCCTTCCCTTAATTCTATGAGGGCAATCCCATCCGCCTATCACTTGGTCGTTAAATTTCCTACAGAAAATGGAATCGGAGTGGTCTGGGGAGACCAGCGTGTAGCAAGAGAATGCTACATGGCGTCTGTAAAGATGAAAGAGGTTGAGAACATCCAATTGGATGAACTCGACATAAGGGATGAGCTGGAAACAAGACCAATGCCATCAGAAGAGCTGGAACCAATTCAGCTTGACAAGGAGCCATAACACCTCGTTTATATAGGGTCCAAGCTGAGCAGAGAGGTCAAAAGCCTTCTCATCCAGTTCTTGAAGAAAAATATAGGAGTGTTTGCCTGGAAGCAAGAAGATATGGAAGGTATTGACCCCTCGATCATCACGCACAAGCTCAGCGTGAATCCTACCTGCAAACCTATCAAACAGAAGCGAAGAAGTTTCCCCCCGGAACGCCAAAAAGCAATCAACGAAGAGGTCGGCAAACTTCTCCATGCAAAGGCCATTAGAGAAGTTGACTACCCTACCTGGTTAGCAAATGTGGTTCTTGTCAAAAAAACCAATGGTAAGTGGCGACTGTGCATCGACTTCACTGATCTCAACCGAGCATGCCCCAAGGACAGCTTTCCCTTACCTCGGATCGACTTAATAGTGGACGCCACAGCCGGACACGAGCTCCTTAGCTTCATGGACGCCTTCTCAGGTTATAACCAGATCAGGATGGATCCCAATGACCAAGAGAAGACCTCATTTGTGACTGAACAGGGAACATACTGTTATCAAGTCATGCCTTTTGGATTGAAAAACACTGGAGCCACTTACCAGCGGTTGGTGAATAGGATGTTCCAAAAGCAGATAGGTGCATCCATGGAAGTTTACATCGACGACATGTTAGTAAAGTCACTGAAGGCAGAACTCCACATCGAGCACCTAGCTGAATCATTCCAGATCCTAAAGGAATACAAGATGAAGCTCAACCCTGCGAAGTGTGCATTCGGGGTCTCGGCAGGGAAGTTTCTGGGTTTTATAGTTAGTAGCCGAGGAATTGAAGTTAACCCAAAGAAGGTTAGGGCGGTGTTAGATATGCAGTCACCATCCAACACAAGGGAGGTACAACACCTGACAGGTAGAATAGCTGCCTTGAGCTGTTTTGTGTCCAGGTCAAGCGATAAGTGCCAACCATTCTTTCAAGTCTTGAAGAAGGCATTCCAGTGGGATACCAAGTGCGAAGAAGTATTCAAAGCCCTAAAAAACTATATGAGCTCCCCCCTGTTTTGGTGAGCCCTTTAGAAGGGGAAGTCCTTACTCTCTACCTGGCAGTTTCAAATTTTTCAACAAGTGCAGCGCTGGTTAGGGAGCGAGACAGAGTTCAACAACCAGTCTACTACTGCAGTAGAGCTCTGAGGGGGGCGGAGGAGAGATATCCAAAGATGGAGAAACTCATTTTAGCTTTGGTTACAACAGCTAGGAGACTTAGGCCCTATTTCTAGGCTCATACTATCGAGGTTCCAACAGACCAGCCAATGAAGCAAGTGCTACATAAGCCGGAATCTTCTGGAAGGTTGGTTAAATGGGCCATAGAGCTCAGTGAGTTTGATATCAGATATAAGCCAATGACTGCCATCAAAGGGTAAATTTCATCGCAGAATTCACAGCAGCAGCACCTATGGAGATCACAGAGTTAATACCCGACCTCCCCATATGGAGGCTTTTAGTGGATGGAACTGCCAATGCTCAAGGGAGCGGTGTAGGTATAATCCTGACCTCTCCAGATGGAATAGATGTCGAATATGCCCTTAGGTTTGGGTTTAAGGCTTCAAATAACGAAGCTGAGTATGAAGCTGTCATCGCTGGGCTCAATCTTGCTCATTCTATGGAAGCAGAACAGCTGGAGATCTGCAGTGACTCTCAACTAGTGGTGAAACAGATGGAGGAATCCTACAAAGTGAGGGGAGAAAAAATGGTCTTTTACCTAAGAAAGGTACGAGAGCTAATCAAGAAGTTTGTGCAGGTTAAGGTCAGACACATTCCCAGGACAGAGAATTCACGAGCAGATGTGTTGGCAAGGTTAGCAACTGCCTCACAAGAGGACTTTGATAGGCTAATACCAGTGGAGCACCTTCTAGAGCCATCAGTAAGCATTGAAAAAGAAGAAATACTACCAATCGTAGCTCAGCCAAGCTGGATGGACTCCATCATAGAATACATGCAGAACGGAACCTTGCCAAACGATGCTAAGGAGGCTTCCAAGCTGAGAACCAGGTCAGCCAGATTTTCTTTGCTGCAAGGAAGTCTGTACAAACGAGGATTTTCAGCACCTCTCCTTAAATGCGTGGGAGATGAAGACGCCAACTATATACTCAGAGAAGTACATGAGGGAATATGTGGCAATCACATCGGAGCTTGGGCCTTGGCAGGAAAAACACTGAGGCAAGGGTATTATTGGCCCACTATGCTCAAAGATGCTACCGAATTGGTCAGGAAATGCAAGACTTGCCAGGAACATGCCAACATTTCTCATTGTCCACCCGAGCTATTGACCTCGGTGATAAGCCCATGGCCTTTCCAACAGTGGGGTTTGGACATACTTGGACCCCTTCCCACCGGTGTGGGACAATGCAAGTTTGCTATCATAGGGGTGGATTACTTCACCAAGTGGGCGAAGGTCGAACCTTTTGCAGCAATCACCGAATAAAAGGTCCAAAACTTCGTTTGCAAATCTATAGTTTGCAGGTTTGGGGTTCCCAGAGCAGTCGTATCTGACAATGGAAAACAATTTGACAACCCAAAGTTTAAAAGGTTTTGTGCTGAGCTCGGGATAAAAAAACTACTTCTCAGCTCCGGCACATCCTCAATCCAATGGACAAGCAGAGGTCACCATCAAAACCATAAAGGCAGCTCTGAAGACCAAACTAGAAAACCTTAAAGGCAAGTGGGTGGAGTACATCCCTGAAGTGTTGTGGGCCTACAAGACCACCGCCAGGTCTGCAACTCAGGAAACCCCATTTGCTTTGGCTTTTGGAACCGAGGCAGTGGCACTTGTCGAGGTAGGGCTCCAGTCGCCTAGGGTGGAGTTTGCAGACGCCGAACACAATGATGAATCTCTCCTACTAAACCTCGATCTCTTGGATGAAAAGAGAGACAGAGCTCTGCATCGCGTCCAAAGTTACCAAAGGAAAACCACAAGATACTACGACAGGAAGGTAAGACACAAAAGTTTCAAGGTTGGAGACTTGGTGCTTAGGAGGCTTCTGCTTGCGAGGAAGGATCCCACACACGGGAAGCTGGGGCCAAACTGGGAAGGCCCCTACGTCGTTTCAAGGGTGATTAGGCCGGGGAACTATGAGTTACAAACATAAGAAGGAAAAATCCTACCTCACTCTTGGAATGCCGAGCATCTTAAAAGATTCTTTCAGTAAGTTTTCCCTGTAATAGAGTTATTTTCAATAAAAATAAGCAAGCTCTTTCATCCATCCTCATATAGTTTCCAAAAAATGAAATATATACATATGTGAAACGGGCTCTATAGCTCAAGATAAGCTATTCAGCTCATAAGGGCCGGAATGAGCTCTACAGCTCAGGATAATCTCTTCTGCTTATTTATATATACAAACAATAAGCTTCTAAGCTTATAAAGTTCAAGATGAGCTCATCAGCTCATATACAAACAATAAGCTTATAAGCTTATAAATTTCAAGATGAGCTCCTCAGCTCATATACAAACGATAAGCTTCTAAGCTTATAAATTTCAAGATGAGCTCCTCAGCTCATATACAAACCATAAGCTTCTAAGCTTATAAATTTCAAGATGAGCTCCTCAGCTCATAGACAAATGATAAGCTTCTAAGCTTATAGATTTCAAGATGAGCTCCTCAGCTCATACACAAACGATAAGCTTCTAAGCTTATAAAATTCAGGATGAGCTCCTCAGCTCATAAAGAGAAAACAAAATGAGCTCGTCAACTCATAGAAAGGAAAAATGAGTTCATCAGCTCATATATGCACATATACGTCCAAAAAGAAAGATATGATATTCAAGGATTCACGGATACAAGTGTTCAAAAAGATGTAAAATGAAACGAGGGGGGAGGGAATACAAGGAGGTAGAACTCCTAATTCTTCTTAAGCTGTGCCTTCAGCTCAGCAACTTCCTCCTTTAAGCGCACATTCTCCTCCTTCAGCTCATCCCTTTCTTGTTCAGCTTTGTAGAGCGAATCGAGAAGCTTCTGACCTGCCGGGGTAAGAAAAACAGTGGCAAGAGAGTCAGGTGAGAAGGAGTCATCCCTCTTACGCTTCTTCGAACTCGCGCCAGTGTCCCCCTCCTCATCAGAGTCCCCTTCCTCGTTAGACTCAGAGGGAGAGGTCCAGGAAGAATAGGGAACGGAGGAAAATTCATATTCAGTAGCCTCAGCCCCAAGCAAATAAAGGTTCTCATTCGTCATCAACTCCGAAAAAGTCCTAGGCTCTATAAGCAACAACTCATCAATATTCATCATCTCTGGAAAATCCAGATCGGGAGGACCTGCGCAACAAGGATATAATAAGAATATGTCTTCGTAATGAAAAAAAAAAAGGAGAAGTTCAAAAGATCTCAGCTTGGGCATACCAGTGCGAGAAAAGCTCTTCCAGGACCGTGGAACCCTAGCATCAGGACAGCGTAGCTCAGGGGATCGCCAAGACTTCCCAGAAGCAAAGAAGAAGCGCTGGGACCACCCTTCAGGATTAGAAGGAAGGTCCAAAACTAAAAGAGGTGAATCAAAATTCCTCCAACGAAAGAAACTGAAGCAGGGAACATCGTCTTCCTCGATCTCGAAGAAGTAAAGGAACTCGGCAACAGAGGGGAACCTACCATTGCCATACAAGCGCCAAAAGAGGAAGAAACTGACCATAGCAGCCCACCCTCGAGGGGAGAGACGAGAGGGGCACAGGCCATAATGGGCAAGAACTCGCCCAATAGAAGGATGAATGGGAAGGCGAAGTCCCATGTCCATTGCACCCTCAAAAAAACAAACTTCCCCTCGAGAAAGATAGTTGTAAGGCTCGTCAGGGGTAGGAACTCGCACAGGCAAGTCAAGGTCAAGGAAGAATCGTTTCTTGATGGATGCCAAATCAGAAGGCTCTAGGGTTGAAGGAGACAAGTAGCGACAATGCCACTTCCAGTCGATTCCGAAGGCAGTGCGTTCCTTGAACATAGAAAAAACGGAGGCAGCCATTAAGGATTACGGTGAAGACAGAGAGTAATCACGAAGAATCAAGAGGAGACTCAGAAGTATTTTTGGCAGAAGAGAAAAGAAACACAGGAGATGTTAGGAGACTTAAAGAAAATTGTAAGCTTTTAGGAAACCAAGAACCACACGGAAGGCAGAGTCGGCGGTCTTTTTGGTTTCCTAATTAATAAAGGTAGTTACGGTTTTTGGAAAACAGTTGGGTAAATGCGGGAAGGTGAGTCAGCACAAGGTAAACCTCCCAATACACTCAATATAATTAGAAATGAGTCTGACCCTACTTAAACAAGATATTCCTTATATTTCTTTGGGTTGAGCCCAGCTCGGTTGAACAGCCTGGCGTCTCCATAGCAAGTTTTTGAGACCTCCAGTTCCATGAACCATGCTCACATCAGGATGAGGAGTTCCTGATAAGTTCCTTAGAACCCGGCAGCTCGTACAGTCCTTAATATTGCTTTAAGAAGGACTGAAGTACTTATCAAAGTAATGGGGGCAAGAGGAACATAAAACAAAGGAAAACAACTATGTTTCAACTATGTTTCAAAGCAAAGCCAGAAATCACATCGCAACACATCGCATTTCAAAAACAAAAGTTGTATTTCAGAAGCAAGAATCAAAGGTACATTAAACATAAGTTTACAGTTGCAAAAAGAAAAAACACTAAGTCTCTGAAGGTGGATCTTGAAGTTCAACAGAGGAAGCCTCAGTAGTAGGAGTAGAGGTCGGGAGATCAGCAAGCAAGGACTTAGGGATCAGAGGAGTAGTAGTCTCAAGGATGCTGGCCCCAGGAACCTCCACTCCGTCACTTGGCAATTCTTGATTAAGAGCCCTGGACACGAGGTCAGCAGAGAAGGGGTTGGTACATGGAATAGCCGGAGAAGCAGGCACACCCTGGTTCAAGACCTCAGCCGGAGGAACCGAGGTGTCTTCCTCATTATCAGAGTCAGATTCTTCCATTGCTTCCTCAGTGGGGATAAGGAAGTTGAAGTCCAGAACTGGAAAAGCCTTGATAGCCTTGCTCCTAAAGGCAAGCCACCAAATAGCCCACAAGGTGGTGGCATCATCCTTCAACTCTGCCACCTCGTTATGCCTCTGTCTGACCAGGTCTTTCTGCTCCTCAAGCTCCTCGCAGAGCTTGCCGTTTGCCTCGTTGAGAGTGAGGTAATCCTGTTTTGCGAGGCTAAGCTCTTTCTTGGCGTCAAAGGCCTCTTGACTAGCCTTGGTCCAGGCCTCAGACTTGAGCTTCAGATCCTCCTTGGTTATCCGTAGCTCATCTCGAGCTTTCTTTTCCCCTTCCTCAGCTCTGACCTTGACGGTTAGGGTGTGTTTGAGGTCGGAGGCTTGCTTCTCTGCTTGCTCCTTAAGATCCTGCACCTGAGTCTTGAGATCCTTGTTCTCAAAGGAAAATTCAGCAACCTTGATCTCATACGCCTTTAGAGCCTTAACAGAGCGCTTAGAAGACCGAACCCGGTGCAATAGACCCTTCACATGGAGGGCCGTCTGAGGACACAAATGAAGTTCAACAAGTTACGTGAGACAATGATATAAGGGTAAGTAAAGAGGAAAAAATGCTAGTACTTACAGCAGCTGCTCCCTGAAGAGCTGAAGCGATGGATTCCTCGAGGGGCACAGAAGCAGCCTTCAGGACATCAGACTCAGAAAAAATAGAAGAAACAGCTCCCGCAGCGAGATCCATGTTATCGAAGAAAGAATCTTCATCTTCCTCTTCGGGTTCTCTCCCTCTCTCCACAGTCTTCCCGGAAGCACTATACATGACAGTGCTGGGTTGGAGATAGGAGATCTGTCCCAAAGCTCTCTCGACCTCAGAAGAGGAAGGGGAAGCCTGACCTCCCACTTGAGCTTGTACCAACGCAAGCTGAGCCTCTGAGGGGGAAGAGGTGGCTGCAATTTGAGGAGTGTCGGATGAGGAAGCCAGTGCCTTGGTGGGAGCCTGTTCCTTGGCGGATGAAGAGGGTGAAGACATCTCCAACCTTGGAATTTTAGCCCGAGTAATAGAGCCGCTTCCAGAACCGGCATGGGCCTTGCGCTTGCCAGATTTACCACTCTTCATTAACTTCTCAACCTTAGCCTGAAGCTCTTCAGGGGTAGACTTCATGGTGGAGGGTCCTGGAAGGTCTGGGTTGGATTAAAAAAATAAATAAAAAAAAGGGAGGAATGAGGAGGAGAAAGAAATATTGGAATAGCTAGAGGTGTTACCTTCCTTAGCACCTGCAACAGATATTGGAATAGCTAAGGTCACCGGGGGAGGGCTCAGACCTAACTCCACCAGGTATCGAGGCTCGATGAGATCAGCGTATCTCTCTGGCTTGAGTTTTCCCAGTTTCAATAGCACGCTTTTATCTTTAGGGCTGAGCTCAGGTCGAGAACCTACAAATAAAAAAACATGCAAGTAAGAGCAAAACTAGAGGCTCATAAGTTCCAGATCAAAGCTCAGTCAGCCTGAATAAAGACTCACCCAAGTTCTCTGGTTTAGACCAGGCCGTAGGGATACCAAGAGTGTTAGTCTTATCAGCAGGGTTATACTCCCAGTTGGTACCCCCAATAAAAAAGAAATGTTTTTTCCACCCTTTATGAGAAGATGGCAGGTCGGTAATAACCTTCCTAGCGACATTACGCTTGGAGACGTACAGAAAGCCCTCAGAAGAGGTCGGCTTGACATTGAAAAGTTCCATAGCAGAGAAATGCTAGGGACCCCAAGTTTATGCTTCCTAAAGATGACTAAAAGGCATACCAGAACGCCACAGAAATTGGGGGAAAGCTGAGAAGGGCAGACATTGAAGTGTTGCAGAACACCCTTGATAAAAGGGTGCATGGGAAAACGAAGGCCGTTCTCAAAAGCAGCAAGGAAGAAACATACCCTCTTACACACCTGCTCTACATAATAGATGGACTTGTCCGGGCACCAGGGTTCGACTCCAGGAGGAAAACCGTAACGAGCTTTATAAGCTCTCATCAATGCAGGGGCCTCCCTACTGTGCCCCACGAGCTCGGCATGCCTAAAGGCAGCCCCCAGGTATGAAGACCTATCAGTAACCCCCACTCCACTGACCTTGCCCTTACCTTTGTCAAGCTTAGGGGGCACGGGAGAAGACGTGGAAGGGGGCTCCTTGGTGCCGACCTCCTCAACACCAGGAAGATTGTCTATTTCCTCACCTACATCCCCTAAATCGGTGTCCTCCTCGACAGACCGATCGCCTAGGAGGGAAACAGAGGAACGAGTAGCACCAGAAGAGGCAGAAGAGGCAGACATGATTGGGCAAGAAAAGGGAAGATTAAAGGAACGATAGAGAGGGGGAACACTAATCAAACTCTCTCTAATAACCCTAAGGTCAGCACAATAACTTCCAACAGTAAGTATGTGCACAATAGAGCTCCAATCCACAAAACGAGGAAGAGGGGATAGACAACAATCACGATTCCAGCAATAAAAGAACCGAAAAGACCAAAAATGCAATAACCACCTCGAACTCGAGGGATCCAGAACGAGGAAAGATGCGAAAAGGGGGCAGAAAAGGCATACCTAGTTGAGAGAGAGCAACGAACAACAATCCGGGGCCAAATCAAAAGGGGGAAGCACTGTGAGTCCTCAAATCGAACACAGGAAAACCGATTTTGAGCAAAAATCAGAAAGCTTTGAGACAGAAAGTCAAGAATTCACAGAGGCAAGAAGTTCGAAGAACAGAGAAGAAGTTGAACAGTGGGAAAAGGCGGTTCAGACAGCCGTTTGGGTATTTAAAGCCTGAAAGACGTGGGCTGGAACGTGCGCGGGAATCGAGGAGAGCCATGATTGATACAAACCGTCAAAGGGCTCCAGTCACGTGCAAGTCAGGGTCAGCCACGCACAGATCTAGCTCGGTTTAAAAACAGCTCAGCCCTTGCCCAAGCTCGCTTATGGCAGGGGCTGGGGGGCAACTGATGATACCTAAAATAAATCCGAAGCACAAGCTCAGAAAATGAGCTCAGCTCGGGAGGTCAGGTAAGACAAGCAGAGCTCGTCCAGCCAGTGTTGTAGCTCCCCCAAGCAAGATAACAGGGGAAGAGGTGAGAAGACAGCAAGATGATAGCAAACACCTCCGAAGTAGTAGTCAAGCTGGAATCAAGGCATAAAACCCTTAACCAACCAAGATCCTCTCCAAAGATTAAGAAGGATCCCATGATAGAAGGCAGAGATCTCGGGATATAGCCCGTTAAAGCCAGCCATATGGAGTTTAGATAACTCCGGGATTGAAGAGAGAGAGGGGGAAGAGATCCCTTCATTATAGGAAGTAAAATCGAGTTAGAGGTAAGCAAAAGACTATAAGAGGGGGGCAATAGAGCCACAAGACGGGGAATTTTCCTACACATTGCATTGTAACAGTCCCATTGTGATCAACAAGAAAATAAGACAAGAGACTCCATTAAAGAGTGGACTAGCCGAGCTCTCAGGCCAGTGAACCACTGTAATGCCATTGTGTCTATTTTCCTTTCCTCAATTCTCCTTAGCATCTACCAGCATATGTGCATGAGCCTTGTAGTTCAGACACCACACTTGATTTCGTGCACGCCCATATCCTTTGCTCATCTTCGGAAGTTTAACACCGTCACATTTTATTGGGAATGATATTGGAATACTGGTGCTAATTACTACCGGAATAGTCATCGACAATGATCCAAGTCAGCTCCATTATATTCACGTAGATCCCTAACCAATAGATAAGAGGCAATTTTTTTTTTAAAGATAATTTTTTTGTTTTGGGAGGGGAAAGAGAAAGGGAAGAAGGCAAAAGCCTTTACCAAAGACCCATTGAAATTTGAAATTTAAGATATTATTAAATTTATTATAACTTAATCGATACCTCGTAACTCACCTGCCGCCAAAAAAAAATACAAAAAGAAAAGAGGGTGCATCGGAAGGCTCGTAGCAGAGGATTACAGTCAGCAATAACCTTTTCATAACATTTGGCTGTAAATTGCAATGAATGCTACTACCCTCACTGTATTCATGCAAATCCAGCAATCTTAAATGCTAAGTACAAATATGTAAGTTGTGAGAAAACAACAGTTAGTACATTAATCATTCTTGTCATGCTCTGTGATAGCACTCCTGTAACGTTGAGGCTCGCAGCTCCTAGATATCGCAATAAGAGCCTATTTATAGTATCGAAACAAATAGATGCCGATTGGCTGCCAAGCCTGCCATTAAAAAATTCTTCCCAAACTAACATCAACAGCTGACAATTTCTGCAGCAAGCAGACATGAGACCCATCACCATAGTTTTTGTGTGCGTGTTGGGTTGGGGGGAGAGGGGAGGTGCTAGAACAACTTTGACCATCATGCAAAGATTTATCTACAACGTGCTTGAACGATTATCAGCAAATGAAGAAAAGAAAAAGGCGATGAAGGTCATAATAAAGGCTTCACTAAATTCAGTGACCTCGTTAAAAAAAGATCCAAAACTCGAACTTTGTACGACTTAATCAACAAAATTCTGCCGGCAAACTGCAGCTTAGACTTCCTGTGGCAGCTTGAACTCTGTAGAAGAGGGTCAAAAACATTCTATTGTCTGCAATGAAAGAATATAGTTTCCAATACATAAGCTAATACACATAACCCCTGGTTCTGGTACTTAAAATTTTTTATTGTACGCTTGGAATTGAGAAGAAAGCACTGTCAGCTAATGATCATCTTGTTAAGGAATTCAGCTTGCTCAGGAAAATACTCCAACAGTTCATCCTTGGTCACCCAAACAAAATCCTCACACATCTCGATATTAAACTTGTTGGTCGCAATCACTTGAGATTTGAAGAAGAAGCGCTACAAAATGACGAGAATAAAGAAGGGAAATGAGAGGAAATGACTATGCAACTTAATTGATATTCAGCAAAAAACCAAAGCGATAAAAGCACACGATATAGTTTCTTATGAAAGCGGAAATTTATGGAGGAGGCTGTCAAAATTATGTTATCATCATACCCATCAGTTAGAGCCCGTCTACCATGTAAATTCTGGTTATTTCCATACCTTAAACGATGAAATATGCTACTCATTCTTTTGTATAACCATATGGCCCATTGGAGCATTTCCAACAAAGTAGGTGTGGGAAAGATCTCCAATAACAGATTTTAATGCAGACTCTGCACACTGCAGAATTTGAAGTTCACATATTACTGAAAGAAGATGAGAAAAAGAGTAGTTAAGAGTACACAGCAACTATCACCTTGCGCAATGTCTCCTCAGAATTGTAAACTTTTTCAGGAAAATGCCAGACAGGCTTCTCACTGGGAGCCCCATATGTGGTTCCATAAAGGAGGAGATAAAGCCTTTTGTCAAGAGCACTTTGTAATGACCTTCAACAAAATAAGAGCAAGATTTTTGTAAATCATGGACAGAAACCATGCATATTCAAGAAAAAAAGAGATGACATGTAAGATTGAAAACAAGATAGTTCAAGGTGCCAATGATTCAAATGAGAAAACTTAGTGGCCAATAATCAATTAAATCTTTATCAACTTCTACGTAGTTTACAAATCTAACAACTACATCAGTAATTGCTTAAATCAACAAGATTTTCTCAAATTCAGAATCATGTTTCCTTCTAACTCATGCCAATGAAAAATGTTAATGATAATAAACCAACTTTGTACCTTCTATCATTAGTTTTGTCAGCTTCAGTGATCCGAGGAGCTGGTTTATAATTAATTTGATAATCACCTTTGCCTCTGGTTACAAATATATATGTTAAGACATTGTAGTTGAGGAAAGTAGTAGTCCACGTATGCATTGTTTGAGAGAGAGAGATTCGTGTAAAAGCCACAACGACATGAAATTAGAAGTTACAAGTTGCAAGTAAACATATTCATACTTCATAGCAGCCACAAGATGCAAAACATGAGTCCATCCTTGCTGCCACAAGGCAAACATCACTTCGCACAAATATGGAAAAAAATGCAACGTCAGATTTATTTCTTGATGAGCAACACAGATAAACAATTACAATTGTGCTACACTCCCAACAAATTCAACGAGCTTAAATTATATTCAGCAACTAAAAACGTGGACTACATGGTACAAGAGAGCCCTCAGCTTCTAAAGCAGCAGGATTAAAAGAGGTAAACGTACTCACACAAATTAAAAAAAAGGCTTCACTAAATTCAGTGACCTCGTTAAAAAAAGATCCAAAACTCGAACTTTGTACGACTTAATCAACAAAATTCTGCCGGCAAACTGCAGCTTAGACTTCCTGTGGCAGCTTGAACTCTGTAGAAGAGGGTCAAAAACATTCTATTGTCTGCAATGAAAGAATATAGTTTCCAATACATAAGCTAATACACATAACCCCTGGTTCTGGTACTTAAAATTTTTTATTGTACGCTTGGAATTGAGAAGAAAGCACTGTCAGCTAATGATCATCTTGTTAAGGAATTCAGCTTGCTCAGGAAAATACTCCAACAGTTCATCCTTGGTCACCCAAACAAAATCCTCACACATCTCGATATTAAACTTGTTGGTCGCAATCACTTGAGATTTGAAGAAGAAGCGCTACAAAATGACGAGAATAAAGAAGGGAAATGAGAGGAAATGACTATGCAACTTAATTGATATTCAGCAAAAAACCAAAGCGATAAAAGCACACGATATAGTTTCTTATGAAAGCGGAAATTTATGGAGGAGGCTGTCAAAATTATGTTATCATCATACCCATCAGTTAGAGCCCGTCTACCATGTAAATTCTGGTTATTTCCATACCTTAAACGATGAAATATGCTACTCATTCTTTTGTATAACCATATGGCCCATTGGAGCATTTCCAACAAAGTAGGTGTGGGAAAGATCTCCAATAACAGATTTTAATGCAGACTCTGCACACTGCAGAATTTGAAGTTCACATATTACTGAAAGAAGATGAGAAAAAGAGTAGTTAAGAGTACACAGCAACTATCACCTTGCGCAATGTCTCCTCAGAATTGTAAACTTTTTCAGGAAAATGCCAGACAGGCTTCTCACTGGGAGCCCCATATGTGGTTCCATAAAGGAGGAGATAAAGCCTTTTGTCAAGAGCACTTTGTAATGACCTTCAACAAAATAAGAGCAAGATTTTTGTAAATCATGGACAGAAACCATGCATATTCAAGAAAAAAAGAGATGACATGTAAGATTGAAAACAAGATAGTTCAAGGTGCCAATGATTCAAATGAGAAAACTTAGTGGCCAATAATCAATTAAATCTTTATCAACTTCTACGTAGTTTACAAATCTAACAACTACATCAGTAATTGCTTAAATCAACAAGATTTTCTCAAATTCAGAATCATGTTTCCTTCTAACTCATGCCAATGAAAAATGTTAATGATAATAAACCAACTTTGTACCTTCTATCATTAGTTTTGTCAGCTTCAGTGATCCGAGGAGCTGGTTTATAATTAATTTGATAATCACCTTTGCCTCTGGTTACAAATATATATGTTAAGACATTGTAGTTGAGGAAAGTAGTAGTCCACGTATGCATTGTTTGAGAGAGAGAGATTCGTGTAAAAGCCACAACGACATGAAATTAGAAGTTACAAGTTGCAAGTAAACATATTCATACTTCATAGCAGCCACAAGATGCAAAACATGAGTCCATCCTTGCTGCCACAAGGCAAACATCACTTCGCACAAATATGGAAAAAAATGCAACGTCAGATTTATTTCTTGATGAGCAACACAGATAAACAATTACAATTGTGCTACACTCCCAACAAATTCAACGAGCTTAAATTATATTCAGCAACTAAAAACGTGGACTACATGGTACAAGAGAGCCCTCAGCTTCTAAAGCAGCAGGATTAAAAGAGGTAAACGTACTCACACAAATTAAAAGAGGTAAACGTACTTGAGCTTAAAGTATTCCACTATTTTTTAATGTAAGATTATGATTAATCGATTCAGTTACATTTACTTTGTGTGCGCTATAATTGATATAGGTTGGCGGAGGCAACAAGAGGGGAGTGGTAGAGCAAAGCTGAAGGTGGCCATCAATGGGTTTGGTAGAATTGGAAGGAACTTCTTGAGATGTTGGCACGGCAGGAAGGACTCCCCACTTGACGTTATAGCCATCAATATGATACCGGAGGTGTGAAGCAGGCCTCCCACCTTCTCAAGTATGACTCCACCCTTGGCATCTTTGATGCTGATGTCAAGCCCTCTGGTGACGCTGCCATCTCTGTGGACGGAAAGGTCATTAAAGTTGTTTCTGACCGCAACCCCGTCAACCTTCCCTGGAAGTAATTACATACACCCAGCTTTTTTGCATAATTGTGATAATTCAGGGACTTGGAGATCGATTTGGTGATCGAAGGGACAGGAGTGTTTGTGGACAGGGAGGGTGCAGGAAAACACATACAGGCAAGGGCTAAAAAGGTGCTTATTACAGCCCCAGGGAAAGGTGATATCCCCACCTATGTTGCTGGAGTCAATGCGGACGCTTACGACCCTGAGGAACCCATCATCAGTAACGCCTCTTGTACTACCAACTGCCTTGCACCTTTTGTCAAGGTTCTTGACCAGAAATTTGGTAATAAACTGCCTAAACACCTAATCAGTACTTTAGTTTATATTATGTTTCTCCTATTTGATTACAATCTACCATTTCTTAACAAGCCATATACAAATGAATACCCAGGCAGCTGCTCGATAATCATAAGATCACCATTAGGGGGCGGAGCCAGAAAACCGTGTCAAAGTCGGCACAAATATTTTAACAAAATAAATATTTTTTTTCTCACAATTGATAGAAATAAGATAATAATTGATGGTGTGTAAAACGTGATTGAGCAGTATATGTATACTACAGGACTTGATCTGAACTACAAGGCTCTTGGAAATAATGTGGTAACTTTAGGGGAAAAATGAGGATTGCACAGAAGAATTATAGTGGTTCACTAGCTCGGAAGCCCGGCTAATCCACTCTTTAAGGGAGTCTCTTGCTCCTAGGAATTATATTGAAGATGAAGAAGGGATTACACTGTCCTCTTGGTATTATTTTGATTGCCCCTCAAAGTGAGGACTTTGTACAGTATTTATAGCTTAGTTCCTAGTTCCATGGGATTTGAGGCGAGATCTTCGCCTCTCTCATATAACGCTTTGCTTGATTTTAGGCGACGGTCTAGGCGGTTGAGGTTCTTGCGCCTAGACTGGCGTTTACTGCCGTTGGAAGGGCATTTAGTGGTTGTCAGCTGTCTTCCACTCATTTTCTTTGAGGTGCAGGCTGAGGGGGCCCAAGGTCTGGACCTCCTAGCTCGGATTTCCTTGACTGAGTTCCCTTCCTGACCTCAATACTCGAGCTCAGACTTGGAATTTTTCTAAATATCATCAGTTGCCCACCAGTCCCTGGTCAAAGTGGGTTTGAGCAGGGGCTGAACTGTAGCTGGGTCGAGTTTGGTCTCCAGATGTTGACCTCGATTTGCGTGTGATGAGACTCTATTCTGATGATTTTGCCGAACGTGCAATCATTTCTTCCTTATTTCTCGCGCACATCCCACATTTCGAAGGCCCACGTACACTAAGCTTTAAATGCTCATGCGACGAGGGAAACCGTCTCACTTCACCTTTCGACTTCTCTCCCCAGGCTTTGCCTTTTCTCTTCCTTTGCGATTTTAGCTTCCTCAATCCGCTGGAGATCTTAGGGTTTCGCTGGAAAACAAAATCCCCCAATTTGACTCGAAGATTCTGCGATGTTTGCTCTCCGATTTCACTTCGGGCTTCGGTTTATCGCTCGCTCTTGGTTAGGTACGCTTCTTGGCTCTGTTCATTTCTTCGTTCTAGATCCCTCGAATCCGAGGTCGTTGCTGCATTTTTGGACCTTTCGCTTTTGCTACTTTAGGAATCGAGGCTACTCCTTGTCCTCTCTTCCCCTCTTTCTGGACCCTTATTCCACTGCTAGAGTCTTCCTTATTGGTCGTTGGTGTCTCGACCCCTCGACTCTCAGGGATTGTTTTACTAACGTCTCATTTCCTTATTCCTCCTTTTATCTCCCTTTTTCCAATCCTGTCATGTCTGGCTCATCCGAAGCTACTGCTTCGTCGGTCTCTCTTGCCATGGGCGAGAGGTCTGCTGGGGAGGAGGAGATCGATTTGGGTGACGTAGGCGATGAGATTAATAATTTTTCCAGTGTCGATTTTGTCGATGTTGGGGAAGAAGCCGAGGAGCTCCCCTCATCATCTTCTCCTATGCCCAATAAGTCTAGGAAAGGAAAGACCAAAGTGAGTGGCGTTGAGGTTTTTGGCAGCGCTGGGGACAGAGTGATTGCCCCCAGAGCCTCAGACCTCGTGGATTTTAGTGAGGTCACACCCTCTTTCATGAGGGTTTTATCTACTCATTATGGCTTTCCTCAAGGTATGCACTATTGGTGTCCTCACGTGGACGTCAGGTACTACTCCCAGATCCCTAAGAAGGTCAGTTTCTTTGTGGCCGCTCTCGAGAACAGCCTTCATTTTTCAATGCACCCCTTTTCTTAATAGCGTCCTTTAACATTTCAATGTTTGTCTCGTTCAACTTTTCCCCAATTTTTGGGATATTCTGGCGGGACTTCTTGTTTTCTTCAAGAAGCACGAGCTTGGAGTTCCTACCGTGTCTTTGCTTATGAAGTTCTTCAATGTCAAGTTCACTCCTTCTGATGGTTTCCTGTATGTTTCCAAACAGGTAAAAGAACGAGCTATCATTACTGACCTCCCGAGCTCCCACAAGCATTGGAAGAAGCTCTTCTTCTTTGTGTCGGGTAGAGAATGAGAATACAATTCCGGAGATGTAGTTGACACCTTCCCAGTGCCTCGGGCTTGGTCTGCCCCTGACAATCTGGGTAAGCCCTGCTTGAGTATGCTTGGATCAGCATTGACGCTTTATTCTGCTGACCTTGTTCTGCTTGTTTTGTTTCACTTTTTAGGTATTCGACCCAAGCTCAGTGCCGAGGATAAACTAGTTCTGCTGGGTGATGGCTTGATCCAAATGTATACACCCAAGTGCAGGCGGTCAAGCTGTAGTAATAATCCAGTTTGAGTCCGGAGTCGAATCCACAGGGAACTTTTGTTGATATCTCTAAGGCAAGCAGTGGTAGAGACCTTTTGATTGTAACATTTTTGATTTGCTGCAAGATATGGGTTTTGCTGGACAGAATATAAGATTCTTTCCAGAAAGATTTTCTTAACAAAATAGGAGATGAATGCTAATTAAAAAGAGTCACCCTTTAGTGCAAGGATCTGGACATGTAGTTAGTTATCCGGTTTGTCATAATTGTGCTTGATAACTCAATTAACTCCCGTGTCAACAACAAGTTAATCGGAAGATAAAGATGGATTGTGAGAATTAAGAACATGATTCCGATGTCTTTCTAGAAGTTTACAAGAATTGCCTGTGCCGAGACTTAACCCGTTTACAAACAAGCAAGTGTTTCTACAAGACATCCAATCATGATATTAATAGTCCATTCTTTAAATGAAGTACATTAAGGGGGGAGATTGAAGGGTAGTCATGAGGATCTAGCCGGGGTACTTGCCTTGAACTGATGAGTCTTTCTATGCAGGAGTCATCCATGTCATAGAAAGAGCTCACAATTATACAAAGTACCTTAGTTTTGCTAGATGCAATCAATCATCCGATAACAAGAAGAAATAAACGTTAAGCATAAAAGAACATTGCACAAATATGATTCCCGGATAACTTGTACATGCCTTTCTCCTCTCACTAAAGAGTGAATGAGAAACTACTCACTCTTCATGGCTTGGGTAAAGCTAGAAAAGTGAGTGATGCTCATCCCTCCAAGTGGAGAACTTTAAAAGATAAAGTAACAACAAACGCGGAGCGAATCTTCCACAAAGAATGAGTGAATCACGTTCCACCCTTCACGACTTTAATCAAGCTCTAGAAAAGTGGAAGAGTTTCACTCTTCTAAGAAAGAAGGAAGCTCAAGCAATGGAAGTGAAATGCATGAACAATAAAAGTAGGAGAAAGCTAGTCACATTTGGAGGGTGGCTTCCTCAACCAAAGATTGGAGGGTTGTTTCCTCAACCAAGATGGGAGCTATTTCTCTTCTATGCATGAGAAATGAAAGCATAAACATAAACATAGGCATAAAACTACTGTTATAACAAGCAAGAGATGTTGGGCTAAAGCCAAACTAATCTCTAAAATAAAGACTTCATAAGGAAAATGAACTAACTACAATGAGAGTGGGAGTCTAAGCCTCCATCACTATCTACTTCCTACTATGCTCTCCTCTTTAGCTCTCCAACAAGGGGAGTATTTATAGGCAAGAGGAGGAGGCAGGGGGGGTGAAAGAATAGTGTTTGCCGCCCAAGTCCAAGTGAACAGTCAACAACTCTGCTGCCAGTCTGTGGATAACGTTCGAACGTGAGTTGGCGTTCGAACGTTCTTTCTGTTTTTGCACTGAGGGCGTTCGAACGTTGACTGCCGTTCGAACGTTTCTTCTTGTTTTTGCACTCGAACGCCAGATTTGCTCTGACCCCTTTCACTGTGGTCTTCTGTGAAGTTCAGTTCCAACTCTCTGCAGTGGTCTGGTCTTCCATCAACTCAAGTGCACGTTCGAACGTGATTTGGCGTTCGAACGTGCACTCAAGTACTTCAGAGCTCCAGTCTTCTTTCCTAACTGCAACACGCCTTCTCTTCAGCAGTTGAGTCTACTACAGTGTATTGTGGACGTTCGAACGTGAGTTGGCGTTCAAACGTTCTGGCTGTGCTCCAAGCTTCTCCAATTTTGGGCTCTAATGTACTGGTGCTGCATCCAAGTGTGGTACTTGTTGTTCTTGAGTCCTTGTTCAGTTTAGGGCCTGAAATGACATCACTTAAACTCCATTAAAGTACCATTAGTCTTAAAATGTCATAATAATATGTCAACTTTAAGTACTAATCACACTCCCCAACCTAAATATTGCTAGTCTCTAGTAATATGAAAAAAGAAAATTCTACTCCTAATGTCATTTTCGTAGGTCATCCGGTTGCATTTAGCTTATGCAACAAGCCGTTGAACCACTAGGTTTACCCTAGCGGACGAGTGTTGTCTCGTGAGGGTTTCCAGAGAAGTTACCCACAAACTTCAGTCGAACAGATGTGCATAGGAGAATGCTGTCTCAAGTAAATTAGCATCATGGTCGTTGAGACACCAGATTTTCAACTTTGACTTATGTCTCACACGTCCTTATTTCACAGGTATCCATTCTATGCAAAAATTATGTTTTGTTACATTGGTATTTGAAATTCTCAATGCAGTAGGAATGATCATTCAAGCAATAGGAATTGTTATGTAACAAATACTCCCTTTTATCACCTTCCATGGATAGTTTAGATTTCACAAACCTCACGTAGTATACTCTCAGCAAAGGTTTACTCTGATTATAGTGACTTGTTTCTCACAGATCATGTGATCAGAAGATGGCCAATCGAAAAAATCACATGCACCATTTAAGAAAGGAGTGAAATTTTAAATAAGCAACTACTTATGTTTGGCATGATCTCATGAAAGAATATTAACGCAATTTAAAAGGAACGCTATTTACCATATCCCAATTGTGATTAACAACACATGCATGTAACATATTTGAGATCAATTAGGGTTTTTCATAGGTTGTAGCGTGGCTAGAGGTCAGTGGCTAATGAAATGACGTCAGGGATTTTCAAAAGCTATCTGCTGTTTGCGTAGCACACCTCTTTCTAACTTCTTGATATTTTGCCGAGAGATGACATTTCTCTCTTTCATTTTTCTCATTTTTTTCACTTTGTTGGCAAGTTCTTGCCTTTTTGCTTCTGTTTTGTTTCAATTGTTCCAATCAACTCTTCTTGGATGATAATCTCGAATGCTCCTTTTTCTTTTCCCTTTTTCTGTAACATCTTACAAAGAGGATGTAAGAAAATTAGATAGCCAAGGTATGTCAAGTATGTTTTCATGTGGATTGGTAATCATGTAGGTTTATCAAAGAAAACTTTATACATTGATGGCTCAAACATGGCTAACGAGGGATAAATTTTTTTTTTTTTTTTTTCAAAGAAATGTCTAAGGTTCAATATTATATCAAAGATGGTCTAAGATCATTTCTCAAGCATGTGCACCTGTATGTGTCGTATGCGATGATTTCGTGTGGGATATGTCAATAGATCACTTTTAAATGCGTCAATCAAAGCAAGGTTAATGAGATCATTAAAAAAAATGGAGATTTGAAAAGAATTTACTTGAGTAAACATTGATTGTCTCTCAAAAGCATCGTTAGGTTCGAAACTCACCCTGGTGTTCTTTGTTATCTCCACTGTGTATGTCAGGTTTTCCAGGGGGTATCGGTTATATACCAATTCCATTTGCGAGTCAGATCCTCCTGTACTTTTAAAATAACAAATAGCGATGTACATATGACAATTTAAGTATAGAAAAAACACCCACATTTTCAAGAAATGTGGTTTGAAGTCTCGGTTGATAAATGGAGGTGTTAAACCGATCATGTGCGTATTTACTCTAGCAAGCATTCTTGACATCCACATTTGTTCCTTCACCTTTTAATTTCTATGCTAAATCTACAAATGCATTAAAACAATTAAAATTGATAAATAGAACCATTCATTTCAAAATATCATCTTTTAACATCAACGGTTCAATTCATTCACAACCACACAAAAACTTACAACTATTAAAGAAGAAATTCATACAAAGAAGCACTTTAAACAAACATAAAAACAAGACAAAGAACAGAAATAGAAGTCCCTCTCTCTCACTCTCCTCCTTGCCCACTAGCTCCACCATGCCCACCATGTCCACCCCTCAAATACCTAAGGATCTCGTCTTGCTTAGCTTCGATGCTAAGCATGACGTCCATCAAAGAGCGTCAGGTGCTGGTGCTGGTGCTAGGTCCCTCACCTGCTGGCTGATCTCCTTCTCCTCCCATCTCTCTCTCCATCTCATCAAGCTCCTCTTGCACTTCATCTACTCCTTGGGCCGGGGGCTCTTCTTGCCTTGCCGCCGGGACGCCACTATGACTTTGGCTTCTTCAGAATGAAGCCTTGTTCAATGGCCCCATTGGCTTCTAGATTTCCATCTCAGGCTTTACCCTTACCCCATGCTCCGTGCACATTTCAGTCACCAAAGTCGCAAAAGGGAGTGCATTCCTTTTTACATCACATCCCTTCTTCATTTCACTCAAGATGAGAGAGGGAAGGTCAATGCTATGTCCCTTGCCAAAGGCATACAGAAGTCGGGCCATATCAGGTAGGATCTCATTCTTTCTTCCTAAGGGAGCGAAGTTGGACACCGCAATCAAATTCAACATCTTATACTTGTCGGTGAGCTCCCCTTGCTTAAAAAATTTCCTCCCTACCCATGAAAAGTCAGCTATCCCAGTCAACTCCTTTCCTACCACAGTCATTGCTACATTCTTTTTTGGTGGGTAGGTAGGGTTTTGCACCCGGAGTATTTCTTCCCTTATTTCCCCAATGTATGCTTCGTCCACGTCAATGTAGGTACCCCTAACATATGTCCGTATTGCGCCGTTGATGATCTCAGCGTTGGAGTAAAACTCCTGCACCAATTCAACAACGGCGTCTCCACCATTTCTCAAATACCATACCCACTCCCTCCTCTCCATTTCTTGCTTTATACCAATCTCAGCAAAATCATCAATCACAACATCCCTCTCACAGACAATAGCATGCTTACGGTAAAAATTTTCATACCTCTCAGCCTTCAAGGCATTAGGAAATCTGGTTCTATCATACGTCTTGGTCCTTTGCCTTCCTCCCCTTTCTTCAATCACTTCTTCTACCATGTTTGGGTCTTGATTCACTGGTGGAGCACGCCTGGCAGGAAGTTTCATCCTTGGCATGGCGTTCGAACGTGAGTTTGATCTGGGGGGGGGGGGGGTCCTGAAAAGTTCTGGAACTTAGGGTTCTAGGTCTGGGATTGATGATTTTGATGTGGAGAGGAGTTAGGGAGGGTCGAATTTGGATATTCTTGGGGAATGAGGGCAAATTGAGGTCTGTGGGGTGAGAATGGATTCTAGGGTTTTGAAAAATTTGGGGATTTTGGGTGAAAACGACGAACCAGGTTTTTATAGCCTGAGTTGTAACGTTCGAACGTTGGTGACGTTCGACCGTTGGTAAAAGGAATTTAAAAAGATCGTTCGAACGTGGTCTGGCGTTCGAACATGATGAGCTCCCAGTACTTTTGAGTTTCTGTCAGAGGCCAAAGTACTGTAAATACTCTTCGTTCGAACGGTCTATTGGCGTTCGAACGTTAATCTAGTTCGAACGGTCTATTGGCGTTCGAATGGACTGAGCTCCCAGTACTTTCAAGTTTCTGCAGAAGCTTCATCAGAGGCTGAGTACTGTAAGCTTTCAACGTTCGAACGTTACATGGCGTTCGAACGTTGAACCACAAATTAAAATTTTCTCTATTGCCCTATATACAATCAAAGAAGACAAAACACACAAATATAATTCAAAAACTAAGGCGTCTCAGGATGAACCCTTACCCACGCTTCAGGTTGGTATTTTGGGGCATTCCTTACTCGGCCCATATTTTCATTTCAGTCAAAAAGAAATTTATACAAAAAGATTTTTACAATTTTTACAACAAATTCGGACATTTGGCATTCACTCCCCCAACAAAATTGGGTTGTGTCCCTCTCGTCTTTCTCCAGAAGGATGGGGTGCCATGGTAAGCTTTTTTATTTTTTGGCGTCTGCAAGGCAATGATGAGTTCCCTACTGTTGTCGAGTTCCTCTACTTTTACGAACTTGACTACGACATGCCCCCTACTTCAGTCGTTTTATATGGAGACGCCACTTTGACCCCCCTGGTTCTTGATATTGTGAATTCTCCCGAAGGTTGGACTCAACGCTTTTTCTTCTTTCCTGGGGACTCCTGGAGGTCTACTGAGTAGTAATGCGCACGTTCCCGAGTTCTTCGCTCTTGGGGGTGTTCTTCTAGTAGAGGTAGAGGCCCAGGATCTGTTCTTCCATAAGTTATGAGTACTGTGATTGGTTCTGACTGTGTTTCTTTTGTGTAGGTGCCCCCAGTCTAACCTCGGTTGAGATGGTGAGAGTTAGTCAAGTGTCTCATGTTGAGCCTATTCCCTTTTCAGTGCTTGTTACTCCGCAGAACCTCTTTTTGTTCAGTGCTACTACTGCTGCCCTGGATGCTACCTTGCACCCTCTTTCCCCTGATTCTGAAGAGGATTCTTCTTCTGTAGATTCGGATGATGAGGATGTTGCTACTTCCTCGAGGAAACGCATAAGGGGTAGCGCTTCGCCACAATCATCAGGCTCTTATTCTGGTGAGGTTGATTTTACAGCCACGGAGCTGAAGCTTGCTTTTGAGAATTCGAGCCTCAAGAACCAGCTTTCTGAAATGAAGAAGGAGAGGAACGAGTTAAAAGCAGAGAATGCCCCGCTGCCCGTCTAGGGGTGTCTAGGATGCTCTTTTTTTTTTTTTTTTTTTTTTTTTTGTATCTTGCAAAACTTATGAAAGAAAGTTGTTTTTTTCTTTTTCGCTCGATGCCTTGCTCTGTTACTTTTGATAACTGGAATGTTTAGGCAGATGAATCTTTTGCTTAGGGACTTGAGAGCTCCCTTTCTTTGCTGAGCTGAGGAGCATTGTAGAACTCATTTCTTGTTCATTAATCGTTTATGGGTTAGAGAGCCTATCGTTTGTTTATGAGTTGATGAACTCATCGTTTATTTATGAGCTGAAGAGCTCATCTTTTGTTTATGAGCTGAAGAGCTCATCTTTTGTTTATGAGCTGGAGAGCTCATTTGTCGTCTATGAGCTGCAGAGCTCATCTACCATTAATGAGCTGAAGAGCTCATTTGTCATTTATGAGCTGGAGAGCTCATCTTTCGTTTATGAGCTGAAGAGCTCATCTCTCATTTATAAGCTGAAGAGCTCATCTTTGGTTTATGAGTTGTCCCAAGAGCTCATCTTTTGTTTTTGAGCTGGAGAGCTCATCTGTCATTTATGAGCTGACGAGCTCACCTTTCGTTTATGAGCTGAAGAGCTCATCTATTTTTTATGAGTTGAAGAGCTCATCTATTTTTTATGAGCTGAAGAGCTCATCATTTGTTTATGAGTTGAAGAGTTCATCCGTTTTTATGAGCTGAAGAGCTCATCCGTTATTTATGAGCTGAAGAGCTCATCCGTTGTTTATGAGCTGAAGAGCTCATTTTTTGTTTATGCTAGTAATGAAATGCTAACTGAGCTGTAACTTCTCACTTTATTGATGGAGGCATTCTTACAAGAATTTACTGAAAAAATTTCTTCAAATGTTCGACGTTCCAAGAGTGGGGTAAGATTTTTCCCTCCTCCGTTTGCAACTCGTAATTCCCGGGTCTGATTATCTTCGAAATGATGTAAGGACCTTCCCAGTTGGGACCTAGCTTCCCATGTGTGGGGTCTTTTTTCGCAGGAAGGAGTTTTCTGAGTACCAGATCTCTGACTTTGAAGCTCCTGTGTCTGACCCTCCTGTTTTAGTATCTTGTTATTTTCCTTTTGGTAACTCATGATGCGATGCAAAGCCCCGTCCCTCTTTTCATCCAGGAGGTCGAGATTTAGCAGAAGTGACTCGTCGTTATGCTCGAGCTCTGAGAACTCAGCCCTGGGGGATGGAATGATGACCTCTACAGGTGCCACTACTTCAGTTCCAAATGCTAAACCGAATGGTGTTTCCTGATTCGTTGATCTGGTAGTGGTCTTGTAAGCCCACAATACTTCTGGGATATGTTCTATCTATTTCCATTTCAGAGCTTCTAGCTTGGTCTTCAGAGCTGCTTTTATGGTTCGGATGGTCACTTCTGCTTGCTTATTGGATTGAGGATAAGCTGGAGCTGAGAAGTAATTCTTTATTCCTAGCTCGGCACAGAACTTTTTGAACTTGGGATTGTCAAATTGCTTTCCATTTTTGGAGACGATTGCCCTGGGTATTTCAAATCTGCAGATTATAGATTTTCAAGTGAAGTTTTAAACTTTTTGTTCTGTGATTGTGGCCAAGGGCTCAACCTCTGCCCATTTGGTGAAGTAATCCACCTCAATAATGACGAACTTGCACAGTCAAGTACTAGTGGGAAGGGGCCCAAGTATGTCCAGACCCCATTGCTGGAAAGGCCAAGGGCTTACCACCGAGGTTAGGAGCTCTGGTGGACAACGAGGGACGTTTGCGTGTATCTGGCAGACTTGCATCTTTTGACCACATATGTGGCGTCTTTGAGTATAGTGGGCCAGAAGTACCCTTGTCGTAAATCCCCTCGTGGATTTCCCTGAGTATGTAATTAGCATCCTCATCTCCTACGCATTTAAGGAGAGGTGCTGAAAAGCCTCGCTTATACAGGTTTCCTTGTATAATTGTGAATCTGGATGATCTGGCTCTTAGTTTCGCGGCCTCTTTGGGATCTTCTGGCAAGGTTCCATTCTGAAGATATTCTCTGATTGGGTTCATCCAGCTCGACGGGGCCAATACAAGGAGCACCTCTTCGTCTTCATGGTTTTCAGATGGTTCAGCTAGGTGTTCAACTAGGATTAATCTATTCAGTCTCTCCTAGGAAGTTGTAGCAAGCCTTGTCAAAGCATCTGCTCGGGAGTTCTCAGCTCTGGGGACATGCTTTATTTTAACTTGTACGAACTTTTTAATCAATTCTTGCACCTTTTTAAGGTACAAGATCATTCTTTCTCCCTTAGCCTCATAAGTTTCCTCAATCTGCTTTACTATAAGTTGAGAATCACTGCAAATTATGAGTTGCTCTACCTCCATTGAATGTGCCAAATTGAGCCCAGCGATGATGGCTTCGTACTCTGCCTCGTTGTTTGAAGCTTTGAATCCGAACCTGAGGGCGTATTCGATGTCTATGACATCAGGGGAGGTCAAGATCAATCTTGCACCGCTTCCATGGGCGTTGGCAGCTCCATCCACTGAAAGCTTCCATGTGGGGAGGTCGGGTACTAGCTGGTTGGCTTCTATGGATGCTTCTAGACTCGTGGTGAATTCTGTAATGAAATCTGACAGCACTTGTCCTTTGACTGCGGTCCTAGGTTTGTAACTAATATTGAATTCGCTGAGCTCTACTGCCCACTTGACCAACCTCCAGAGGATTCTGGCTTATGCAGCACCTGTCTCATTGGCTGGTCTATAGGAATTTCAATGGTATGAGCCTGGAAATAAGATCTGAGCCACCTTGCCGCTATGACCAGAGCTAGGACTAGTTTCTCCATCTTTGGGTATCTTTCCTCCTCCCCTCTTAGAGCTCTACTGCAATAATAACTAGTCGTTGAGCTCTATCTTGTTTTGTGATGAGCGATGTACTTGTTGAGAAGTCTGAAACAACAAGATATAGGGTGAGCACCTCTCTTTCCCTCGGGCTTACCAAAATTGGGGGTGTGCTAAGATATTCCTTGAGGGCCTTGCATGCCTCATTGCACTACGTATCCCATTGGAAAGCTCTCTTTAGAATCTGGAAGAAAGGTTGACATTTGTCGCTTGACCTGGACACAAAGCGACTCAAAGCTATTATTCTTCCTGTTAGGCGTTGGACCTCTCTGGTGTTGGAGGGAGGTTGCACGTCTATTATCGCCTTGACCTTTTCTGGGTTTGCCTTGATTCCTCTGCTGTTGACTATGAAGCCAAGGAATTTCCCGGCTGAGACCCCAAAGGCGCACTTGGCCGGATTAAGCTTCATCTGGTATTTCTTGAGGATTTGAAAGGATTCCTCGAGGTACTCGATATGGAGTTTGGCTGTTAATGATTTCACAAGCATGTCATCAATGTATACTTCCATCGATGACCCAATCTGTTTTTGGATCATTCGATTTACTAGACGTTGATATGTAGCTCCAACGTTCTTTAATCTGAATGGCATGACTTGGTAATAGTATGTTCGCTGCTCAGTTACGAATGACGTCTTCTCCTGATCATTGGGGTTCATTTTGATTTGATTATACCCTAAGAAGGTGTCCATGAAGCAGAGGAGTTCGTGTCCACCCGTGGCGTCTACGATCAAGTATATTCGAGGTAGTGGGAAACTATCCTTGGGGCAAGCTCGATTCAGATCAGTGAAGTCGATGTAGAGGCACCATTTGTCGTTGGTTTTTTTAACGAGGACCACGTTAGCTAACCAGGTCGGGTAGTCTACCTCCCTGATAGCTTTGGCGCGGAGAAGCTTGCTAAATTCCTCATTAATTTCCTTTTGGCGTTCTGCGAAAAAACTCCTTCGTTTCTGCTTAATAGGCTTGCAGACTGGGTTCACGTTGAGCTTGTGCGTGATGACAGAGGGGTCAATTCCCTACATATCCTCTTGCTTCCAAGCAAATACCCCCATATTCCTTCTAAGGAACTGAACAAGGAGGTCTCTGAGCTCTCTAGGCAGCTTCGCCCCCACATATACCGTATGTTCTGGCTCTTCATCGAGCTAGATGGGCTCTAGCTCTTCCAAGGATGTGGGCCTTAAATCCAGCTCATCTCTCATGTCTAGCTCATCCAGTTGGATGTTTTCAACATACTTTCTTTTCATTGATTCCATGTAGCACCCCCTCACCACTCATTGGTCTCCTCGGACCATTACAATGTCATTTTCAGTGGAGAATTTTATAACCAGGTGATAGGCATAGGGGATGGCTCTCATGACATTGAGGGAAGGTCTTCCCAACAGAACATTATATACTGAGGGGGCATCAACTACCAGGAACCTTACCGCAGTAGTGGATTGGCAAGGCGGGCTCCCTAGGGTGAGGATGAGTTGAATTGACCCTAGGGGCAGTACTCTCTCCCCTGAAAAGTTCTCACTGGCTCGAGCTTGTCCTTACCTATGTCCATTTTGTCGAAGTCGGATGCAAAGATAATGTCGACAGAGCTCTCGTTGTCGATTAAGTCCCGATGAACGGTCCTGTTATCAATGATAGCTTTTACCACCAAAGGATCATCATGGGGGTGCTGGTACTCCTCCAAGTCTGCATTCGAGAAAGTGATGTACATGTTCATCAGAGGTGCCTTTGTCACAGTCTGCACTTCCAACATTTTCTCAGTCCTGACCTTGCGCATGTGGGCTTTTATAACTGAGCTGGTTTCCCCACCACCAGTGAATCCTCCAGAAATCATCCTGATCTCTCTCATTGGCTACTGGTGTTGTGCAGGAGTTTGCTGCTGAGGTGCTGGAGGAGGGTGAGCCCTTTTCTGATTATCATGCGCTATAAAGTGACGTAGCTACCCTCGTTGAATCAGAAACTTGATTTCCTTTTTCAACTGGATTCAATCATCAGTGTGGTGGCCATGGTCTCTGTGGTACTCACAATACTTTGTCGCATCTCTTTTTATTAGGTTTGCTTTCATTTGAGGTGGCCACCTCAAGAATTTCTCATTCTGTACTTCATAGAGGATCTGTGATATCGTAGCTGTGAGTGGAGTGAGCTGCCGAGGTGCGTACCTCGGCTGTAATTCTGGTTGCGGAGGACCTAGGCAATCCCTGAAATCTCCCCTTCTTTTAGGGGAACGATCTCTGTCTCTTCTTGGAGACCTATCTCGACCTTTTTCTTTTCTGGGACTTCGGTCCCTCTTCTTTTCTTCTTTCCCTTTTTCCTTCTGCGTGGATGAGTTCCCCGCTTTAGAAAGGAGTGCCTCTTCACCATTAATGTACTTTTCTGCCTTGGCAAGCACCTCCGCCATACTGGCTTGTGGGTTTTTAGATATAGAGAACATTAAGTCCTTCGATTGTACTCCTAACCTGACGATGAAAGCAGTAATGACGAATTTTTCATCTGGAATGTCCACCTTTAGTGATTCTGAGTTGAACCTTTGGACATAAGATCGTAGGTTCTCGTTGGGTCCTTGTTTCAAATTCAACAGATGGTAGCTCGGCTTTCGGTAGGTCCGAGCTCCTATGAAGTGTGACACAAATGATATGGAGAGCTCTCTGAAAAAGGAGATGGACGCCGGGGCTAGCCTGTTGAACCACGCTAAGGCTGAAAGGGAGAAATTCGTTTTTCTCAGTTCTCCCATTCTGGCTCTGTACTTCCACATTGTCTTTATTCTTGGGAGGTGGATGAGGAGCATGGCCCATGGCTTGGCTATGTTCGCCCCCTTCGTTAGCCTCCCTTAGGGGGTCGAGGCGTTGATGTTCTCCTTGCGGGGGATCTTCCTGGGCTGGACGTGTCTTCTGAGGACGTTGTAGAAGCTTCAAGAGTTCTTCATTCTATTGTAGTAGACGTTGGTTCACTAGGCGAAGAGCCTCCAGTTCGTTAGTCGAAGGGGGTTCCGCCATAGAAGGATTAGTCCCAGTGGTGGGCAGGAAGTCTTGAAGATGTTCTTGTTGTCTTCCACTAGTGGATTCCTGCTGGTTTTGCAACCGCTGAGTATTCAACCGGCTTCTACTCATATTGCACGTAGAGACCATCAATTAATGAAGAAAATCAGTATGTTTGTAACAGGAACAGTCGTTCCCACAGACGGCGCCAACTAATGGTGTGTAAAACGTGATTGAGCAATATATGTATACTACAGGACTTGATCTGAGCTACAAGGCTCTTGGAAATTATGTGGTAACTTTAGGGGGAAAATGTGGATTGCACAGAGGAATTATAGTGGTTCACCAGCTCGGAAGCTCGGCTAATCGACTATTCAAGGGAGTCTCTTGCTCCTAGGAATTATATTGAAGATGAAGAAGGGTTTACACTGTCCTCTTGGTATTATTATGGTTGCCCCTCAAAGTGAGGACTTTGTACAGTATTTATAGCTTAGTTCCTAGTTCCATGGGGTCTGGGGCGAGATCTTCGTCTCTATCATGTAACGTTTTGCTTGATTTCAGGCAACGGTCTAGGCGGTTGAGGTTCTTGCGCCTAGACTAGCGTTTACTACCGTTGGAAGGGCATTTAGTGGTTGCCAGCTATCTTCCACTCATTTTCTTTGAGGTGCAGGCCGAGGGGGCCCAAGGTCTGAACCTCCTAGGTCGGATTTCCTTGACTGAGCTCCCTTCCTGACCTCAATACCCGAGCTCAGACTTGGAATTTTTCTAGATATCATCAATAATTTATATTTAATTACATTATATTTAATACTTAAAAATTCATTAAACCCAATAGACCAAAAATTAGTAAGACTAGTATATACAAACGACAACAATAAAAAAAGACTAATTATCTCTTTTTACAAAATAGAGGCTAATTAAAATTATTTAGCATTAACTCCGGTGAATTTTCATCATTTTATACCATTGTGTAACAACTTTATTATTCTTTATATATACAATCATGTTATTACTTCCGTATTTATCACTCATTCGATTATACAATTCAATACGCAATCTATAATGTCTATCGTAATTAGTAAAATAAATGTCAAAATCACAAGTAAACTAACTAATATGTATATCATGTATTTTCTAGTCTTAAAAAGTAAAAGATGATTATATTCTAAGCAGAAAATATTTGGTAAACAAATTATTTTTGTATTAAACCTAATTCATTTTAGATAGAAACAATTGAATTTAACAGCAGGCCACCTGAGAAGTCTGCAATAATAGACTACTTCTAAAATTCAGTTGAATTCAGTGATTTGACAAAATTGGTCTTGTTGCTGATTATCTTCTTCACATATGACTATGTTGTATGGTCTATCATGATATTGTGTTTTTTTCATTATATGTGGCATTTAAAAGCCTTGTTTAGCTTTCATTTGTATAGTGTCCTCCTATGAATTTAGGGTGTCAATTCTAACTCGTCGACACGAATCTGACATGACACGATTTTAAGATTGACAATTTATTAAATATGCATAATAAATGGTTTATATTAATATTTAACACTTAAAAACATATTAAATATATTTTTTTTTCATGGGCCTTGACACGAATCAATACGAATAACAATGATACGACATGAACATACCGACATGCGGGTCACATGACATGACATGAATTGACACCCCTACATATGATAGTTGGACATTTAGTAAGTTAACACGGAAATAGAGTACTCAATGAAGGTATGTGATCCAGAGAGCACGAATACGAACACAGAGATACAATAAAGTTTGAAAATATATGACACGGGTACGGTAAGGATTCGGGTAATTAAAAAATATATATATTTCTTAGATAATAATAGAATTATAATATAATAAAAACAAAGCATGCTTATAACAATACTAATAATAAGACCTAGCAAACATTAATGTTTTGATTAAAACTAGAATAGATTAAACTAAACATCCACCATTTTTATCAAGCATCATTACATCCACTAACATTCATAGTCTATAAGTTACATAAAAAAAAATAACAAAAATTTTAAAAATAAAGAAGTCACACCCTTTTTAATAGGTGATAGGGGTTTTCTTTTTCAAAAAAAAATCTTAGTCGTATCATAGCCGTGTCTTGGGTGTGTCCAACTGAATTCATTATTCAGGACACTTCTAAGTTCTAACTATGTCGGACACATGTTCGACACTATCATGATACCTTCCAAGAGGTATCCATGCTTCATAGTATGTTATGCAATCCTGATTGGTATTCTTTTTAAATAGTACTCTAAGATTCACCATCATTGTGCATATCAATGTTACAAACCCTATGGGCACGAATTTATGTCGGTGTTTTTGATATTCAACAACAGACGTTGTTGAATGTTGATGTACTATGTATTAGACATATCAGTTCCGATAAATCGGCATCTCATCAAGATAAATCTGTTACAACTGTTATCTAGTTGTTGCTATAGTTATCTAGTGAATCACTACAGATTTGTATTCTGTTAGTGTTCTGTTAGTAGATATTTAAATATTTGAATACTTGTATATATCTAGATAATGGAATTTAAAGTACTCTGTACTCATCTATATATATGAATATACACGAGCAACTGGTAATCAATTGAGCCAGACTTCATTTTTGTACTTCTGACTTGGTATCAGAGCATTTAATTGCTCACGCAACTTGATCCTATATGGCCTCATCCAATCCCTCTTTTGTTATTCCAAACATTTCCTCTTTGGTTTCCGTCAAACTAGATGGAACCAATTATCTGAATTGGACTATCCAATTCATTCTTGTGCTTAGAAGCCATGACTTACTAAGTAAACATTGTTGATGGTTCAGAAATCTGTCCCTCTCAATATCTTCTTAATTCCACTGGGAAATCTACTTCTGATCTCAACCCAGATTACTTGGTTTGGCAAAAGAAAGATCAATTTATCTTGGCCTGGTTAAATGCCACTCTCAGTGAGAAGATCATCTCCACAGTCTATGGGTTGACAACATCCAAAATGGTCTGGAATACATTAGCTAGCAGATTTGCTCCTCAGTCCAGATCTCGCATTCCCCACCTCAGAAGACAGCTCCAAACATTGCAGCAGAGCACTAAAACCTACTTTGATTACTCGATCCTTGCCAAAAACTGGTCTGATCAGCTCACAGCAGCAGGTAAACCTGTTGATGAGGAAGAATTGATCTCCTATGTCATCGGAGGTCTTAATTCCATTTATAATCCTTTCATCACATCTCTTAATTTTGCCACCCGAGACAAACCAATTTCATTTGATGATTTTCAAACTGAATTGCTCAATTTTGAGCAATTACTTGAATCTCAAAACAAGACCCTTCCCAATGATGGCACTCAGTTTGCTTTCTTCACAAACAAACCAAAGTTTAACCATGGCAAGAAACCCAAATATCCCACCCAGAAAGGCAAGCCTTCCCACTATAATCGATCTCCTGCCAATTCAAACACTCGCAATGGAGGAGGCCTGCTCATCACCAACATTGGTTCTTCTATGCTTCTTAACTCCAAAAACAAGTTTCTTTTACACAATATCTTACATTGCCCTAATGCATCTTCTAATCTTTTCTCCATCCAGAAAGTTTTCAATGACAATAACTGTTACTTTGTACTCACATCATCTCATTTCTTTGTGAAGGACCTATAAACCAAGGAAATACTTCTTCAAGGGCAGAGTGAAGCTGGACTGTATCCCATGTATCTCAAGCAGCTGAAACTCAAGAAATCAAATCCTAAAGCTGCTCACATTTCCTCTTTCACTGCTTTACAAGGTGTCAAAGCTCCAATCAATATTTGGCATTCCAGATTAGCTCATGCCTCTGAGTCCACAGTTGCTAGGGTCATTCGTGAAGCTTTGTTTCCTATTTCTGGTCCTGTAAAACAGAATAATCTGTGTGAGTCCTGTCAAGTTGCTAAGAGTCACAAACTTCCCTTTCCTGAGTCCAATAACAGAGCCACAATCCTCTTGAGTTAATACACTCAGATGTTTGGATCTCTCCAGTTGCTTCTGTCAGTGGATGTAAACTCTATGTTACATTCATTGATGATTTTTCCAGAGTTACCTGGTTGTTTCCTTTGCAATTCAAATCTGAAGTATTCTCTTGTTTTCTTAAGTTTAAACAATTGGTTGAAACTCAATTCTCTGGAAAAATCAAACAAATAATGACTGACAATGGCGGAGAATACCTCTCCACTGATTTCACAAATTTCCTCTTTACCAATGGAATTTTACATAAGCTCACTTGTCCTCATACTTCTGAGCAAAATGGAATTTCAGAGAGAAAACATAGGCATAGTATTGACACAGTTTTATCACTCTTAGCTCAGTCTCATCTTCCATCATGTTACTGGGTTGATGCTTTTCTCACTACCATATATGTCATCAATAGGCTTCCTACACCTATCCTTAATAATCAGTCACCATTCTTCACCTTATTTAACAAACCACCAGATTACTCATTCCTAAAGACTTTTGGTTGTGCATGTTACCCTTTGCTTAGACCTTATAAACCCCAAAAAATAGCATTTAGAAGCACCAAGTGTGTTTTTCTCGGGTATAGCTCAAATCAAAAGGGATATCGATGCTTGGATTTAAATTCTCAAAAAGTCTACATCTCCAAACATGTCATCTTTGATTAAGTGAATTTTCCTGCTTCTTATACAAGGTCTCCAGCTGCTGCTTTCTCACCCTTGAAGGATGTTTTTTCTTCCTCTGTCAATGCCTCACAATCAAGTTATCCCTCTGATCCTTTGCCTCCTAATTCAGTTTCTTCTTTTCCTTTTATTATACCTCCTACATTCACTGTCATAACCTCTTCCATTGATACATCACCTCATCTGTCTGACCTGAGCCTAGTTTTTCCAATGACATAAGCCCACCTGCTTCACATAATGCTCCCATCTCAGAAATATATCCTGCTCCTTCTCCACCTGCTCTTTATAATGATCTTATCTCTGAAACCCCACCTGTTTCCTCCTCACCTGGTCTCCAACTTCCTTCACCTAATTCCACTCCTCTCACCACCATAAATCTGCCTGCCTCCTCCTCTACTCAAATCATTACACGATAAATGACCAATTCCTCCAAAACTAAACAATTTCCAGACTACCATCTCTACTACTCCACCAAATATCCTCTCCAAGCCCTTTCTACCATCACTTTACCTTCTGAACCCCAAACCTATAAGGAAGCAGTGAAGAACCAGCATTGGCTTGATGCTATCTATGCAGGCTGAATACAATCCTCATAGCCAACAAAACTTGGACTTTATGTCCACAACCTTCCCATAAGAAAGTTTTCAGGAATAAGTGCGTGTTTAAACTCAAACAAAAATCTGATGGGAGTATTGATCGTTACAAGGCCAGATTAGTGGCTAAATGATTTGATCAAATTGATGGGGTGGACTTTACTGAGACATTTTGCCCTGTTATTAAACCAGCCACAATTAGATTGGTACTAGCATTAGCTGTTCATCATGACTGGTTTATCAAGCAACTTGACATCTCTAATGCCTTTTTACATGGTTTTCTTGAAGATGAGGTTTACATTGCCCAACCACTGATCATCTAGTAGCAGCTAAGAGAGTGTTGCGGTATCTAAAGGGCACCTTACAGTTTGGTCTCAACTTCAGCAAGGGCTCCTTGCAACTTAATGGTTTTTGTGATTCTGATTGGGCAGGGTCTCCTCATGACAGGAAGTCCATATCTGGCTATTGTATATATCTTGGTCCCTGCCTTATTTCTTGGTTAGCCAAGAAGCAACATGTTGTAGCAAGATCAAGCACAGAAGCGGAATACAGGTCTATGACATTCACTGTGGCTGAACTCTATTGGATTCGCATGCTCTTTCAAGAACTGCACATACCACTAAGCAATGATCCCTGCCTATGGGTAGATAATCTTAGTGCTTTGGCTCTATCCTCTAATCCAGTATTTCATGCCCGTACCAAACATATCAAGGTCGACTATCATTTTATCAGGGAGAAGATATTTAACAAAGATATACAAGCAGGTTACATCTCGACAGCAGCTCAACCTTTAGACATTTTTACAAAGGGTCTCACTTCATCCATATTTTTTATCCTTCATGACAAGATGATGGTTCAAAATCTTCCCATCACCTTGAAGGGGGATGTTAGACATATCAATTCCAATAAATCAGCATCTCATCAAGATAAATCTGTTATAGCTGTTATCTAGTTGTTGCTATAGTTATCTAGTGAATCACTACATATTTGTATTCTGTTAGTAGATATTTAAATATTTGAATACTTGTATATATCTAGATAATGGAATTTAAACAACTCTGTACTCATCTATATATATGAATATACACGAGCAACTAGTAATCAATTGAGCCAAACTTCATTTCTTTTGTACTTCTGACTCTATGTATGGATATGGTAGGCATCATAAAAGGGAACAATGACTACAACTCACTCTTACACCGGGGACTAGAGGCTTCTTTATGTAAGCCACAGGGACCTTAGACGTCACAAGCTGTAGCTCTCAAGATAGTTCCAACTTCAACTGGTGCTGCAAAAGCAGTGACCCTTGTTCTTCCCACCCTCAAAGGAAAGCTCAATGGCATTGCCCTCCGTGTGCCCACACCTAACGTCTAAGTCGTGGACCTTGTCGTTCAGGTGGAGAAGAAAACATTTGCGGAGGAAGTGAATGCTGCATTCAGAGAGAGTGCTGAGAAGGAGCTGAACGGTATCCTGTCTGTGTGAAACATGTCACTTGTCTCGGTGGACTTCAGATGCTCTAATGTGTCTTCAACCGTTGACTCTTCACTAACCATGGTTATAGGAGATGACATGGTGAAGGTTATTGCTTGGTATGACAATGAATGAGGTTACTCACAGAGGGTGGTTGATCTGGCTAACATTGTTGCAAACAACTGGAAATAATCTTCCCTAACCAGTTATTAGCTTTTTTCCTCTTCCCTTTTGTAGATTTTCATTTTGTCAAGCATTGTAATAAGATTTTAAACAATTCTCCATTTTTAAGGTGCCTAAGAGGTTCTTATCGAGTCTCATGCTTTGGAAGCTATTGTATAGGATTTTGGAGAGAAGAGGTTGAGATATAACTAAATCTGGTTTTATTTAAGTTTGCCGATTTTGGTGAAGTTTCCAAAATTAGTGTTTTTCCGTTATTGTGCAGATGTATATTTTTTCTAATTGATTTTAAACAAAGTTTCAATTATTTTTCTCTCAATCTTCACCCGACAAGAAACTTAATTATATTTGATGATGAACAAAACAAACTTATGCACAAACAGTCGAGTATGTGATTTAGGGTAATTAATGAGGCAATCACTAAGTAATTAATAGTGAAAGACAAGTACTGGGTTAACACACTAATGTATAGTGGTTCGGTCAAGGGGACTTACTCCACTCCAAAAAAGACAATAGTGGTCGAAGAATCTTTATTAATAAAGTAAGGTAAGAGAGAGAAGGAGATAGAGAGAGCAAATGTGAGCTCTAGGAGAGGTATGGTAGATAGGAGAGAGAAATAACTATGTGAAGGGTGTGTAGAGAGATGCCTTCTCATGTAGAGAGAGCTTACAATTTATAGGTACAGAGCCTTTGTTGAGGTGGTGACGTGAGGGTAAAGGCACTAGTCCTTCAGGAAGGATAGCTACAAATGGTAAGTACAATTAAAGATTGTCTTGATCTTCGAGAGTGGTTATCCCGAGGATTACTCCCCGAGTGCTCTAATCTTTTTGGACCCCTTGGGCTTTTAGACTAGGTTGACTTCACGAGCTGGGCTTGACTGATCCTTTTAGCTGATCTAAGCTTACTCAATTGGTTGGGCCTGACCCAGTCGGACTTGAGCTCGTCATTTTCCCCCCATGCCCCAAGTCCTTGTGGTGTCAAGGAGATTGAGGGCATGAGTGAGCCTCTGGACAAATAAGGGTTTCTTGATCCTCACGGTAGCCTCTTCTGCTTCTCATTTCTACGTTCTAGAAAATTTCCTTCTTCACTTGACAAACTCCATTGTTGGTCACCCGTTGTATTTATCAACATCTTTTTTACTAGGCCCTCAACCAAGCTCCTCCTATTTATAACAAAGTTCCATTCTCGCGATAAAGAAACTTCATCCTAGGTCTTTAAAGGTAGGGATTCATAGATCTAGTGGTTCTTTATCTTTTACCATTTTTTGAATTAGGTTTAAATTTTCCCCTCATTTGATTGCAGAATGAAGAAAGACATGGAGACCAGAGGGAGGTAGACGGGATTGAGCAAGGCAGTTGGAGGTGCGATGGCGAAATCACAGATGCTAGGGCCTAGTGAGAACCTTGGCAACGCTACAGCTGACCCAAGGGTGACATCAGCACCTTGGAGAAAGAGGAGTAGTAGGCGAAAGGCCCATGACAGCTGGCGACGCCAAAAGTGAGGAAGGGAAGGACGGTGCCCTCTTTGGGGATCTAGGAGATGTTGTCAAGCAGACAACACCATTAACGATGCTTCAAGCGGCACCAACCTGGAGTTAAGCGACGCCAGTCCGTTGCGAGGCAGCGTCGGGTGCAGAGTAGGGGGCGCGACGACGGGCACAGAATGAGTGGCTTCGGCTATGTTGTCCGAATTTGTTATTGACAATTTACGTGTCACGATCAACAAGTAATAAAGTGATGAGTAGAGTATCGTTCCCACGGAGAATTATTACTAATAACTTCCAAGTACTAACTTTATATCAATTCAATTTTATTTAAACAATTGGAATTGAACTATGAAATTACTAATTTAAAACTAAATCTAAACTTAATAATCAAGGGTTGAATTTACCGGATAAAAGAAGTTAAGATTACAACTTCCCCTAATGTTTCGTATGAATCTTTACACTCTCTTTCCAATTAATTGATCAAAATAAGTTGTTAACTGAGACTTCAAAATTATTTATCAAACCTCTTCCGATAGTAAGATAAACATATCTCTCTCAATTAAATTGCTATATTCCTATGCAAAATAAGTTGGAATAAATTCATTAAGTTCAAACTCTCATAAAAGTTACACACGGCATATAGGTATATTCCTATCCTATACACAAACTCAGCTATTCAATCCTAAGAAGAATCAACTAGATGCACGTCATCATATTCCGATCTAAACCTAGAATTCATCTCCCAATTTCATCTAGGTTATCAAATTAATTTTTGGTCACACAATCATATATTAAGCACAAAATATGATAAACAACTCATATATGATCAATAAGAACTAGAAACGAGAGTAGATCAATTTAACTAAACATCAGGTTCCGTTGCAATCTTAATAAAAATTTAGTTCATAATGTAATTGAAAAACATCCTTCTCAAATTAAACAACATCTTAGAAAATCAAGAAGTAAAAGTAAGAGAAAAGAATGAAAATAAGAGAAAAGAATGAAAACTTTGTTGCAATCTTCAATCTCTCTCTAGCCTTCAATCCCGATCTTCTTTGCGTCGCTTCCTTCGATTATTGTCTTCAATTCTCTATCAATCATTGGTCTTTTTTCTCTCCTTAGCAACCCCCAAAATAGTATATTTATATCCCCACTCAAACCCTAGCATATATGAGGCATTAGAGTTCAATTTCGGCTAAAAAAACAAGCCCGAATTCGCGTCCAGAGCCAACACACGCGCAGCAGTGCTTAAAATCAGCGCAGGGGCGCTGGTCCTAGCGCAGCTGCGCTGATCCCTTTTTAAGTCTAGAGCTTCCTTTGTTGCTTAGCCTTCAAAAATCCAACACTTAGGCTCCAAATTGACCTTGTTTCCTTCCAAATGTTTTTGTTTCCTTCCAAATGATGATCCCTACAAAATAACATCAAAACACACAAAACAAATAAAAAGGAACATAAAATAATTGAAAACTTGCAATTTTATCAAGCCGAAAATACTCAATTCGTAGGTATAAAACTCACTCATCAAATACCCCCAAACTTAAATCTTTGTTTGTCCTCAAGCAAAATACTAAGAACAAAAACTATAAAAATTTACCCTAAAAACTAACTACTCAAACAATGGATCAATATGAATCTGAATCATGGCCCCAAAAGTTACTACAAATAATCATGACCCCAAAAGTTACTACAAATAATAATTCAAGGGAAACTTCAAAACAGTGCAAAGTCTATCAATTTAACATACTCCTTACTTTTACCTCCACTCATGACCCTTTAAATACATGTGCATATTCGAACTGTTTAAACTAGCCATCACCCAGATAAATTTACGTAGTCAAGCGCTCCATAAGAGATACTCAATATCAACTCTATGAACTTACGTTTCACATCATCCTCTGCTAATTAAGACAAAACATATAACTATAAGGTACAAAGATTTTTTTTGCTCTCTCTCTCTCTCTTTTTTTTTTCTCTTTTCATTCATTCGGTGAGTGCATTTTATGCTCCATCTCACCTCCTATTGAGCGAGTGTATTTTACGCTCCATCTCGCCTTCTCTTGAACGAGTGTGTTTTACGCTCCATCTCGTTCTCAACATGTGTTTATGAGTGAGTGCGTTTTACGCTCCATCTCTACTCACCACATGCCCCTTTCTTATTTCTTGTCTTCCTATTTAATTTTAACTCATGAATGATCAAATCAAAATAATTTTCCAAAAACTCTTTTTTTTTTTTTTCGATAAACGTCAACCCATCATAACCAATATTTCCCCCGAACTTATATGAATGTCCAAACTTTGCTTCGAATGATGCTTAAATAAATTTTCTAGAGTTTCACTGATATCTCCCATAAGCACTTAGCCAAATAAATGCCCTAAATGATAACTAACCAAACAGATGGATATGTGCTCATGCAAGAAAAGATCATAACCAATGTGAAACCAACTAGTATGTCAAACTACAGACTCAACATGTTCATCAATTTCCCTTGAATTAACAATTAAACACATTTATCATTGGCCATGATCAAATTCACTCAACTCATTGCTCAAGTTGTACTAAACATGCAATCTAAATGCAAAACATACTATCTAAATGCATACCTAATAATGCAAACGCACACAAGAAAATACCCCCAAACTTTAAACTAAATATTGTCCGCAATGTATAAAGTAAGAAAAATTAAGATAGAGGACTTCCCTGAGATTTTGCTAGTTGGCATCGTCGTTAGCGTCCTCGTCGTCCATTGAGTCGGGAGTGTATTCGAGAAACATAGATAGACTAGGAAACTTACGCTGCAAAGCTTAATCTTTACCCATGGAGAATGGAGAAATCTTTGGTGCTAGTTGATACTCATTGAAGCCACTTGAGTTGCAAGATTGTTGAGTAAAGGAGATTGGGAAATCCAAGACGATTCAACGAAATTATGAATGATTAGGAGTTGGAGAGAATATGTGTTAGAGCTTTGAAATTTAGGAGGAATGGGAGGAATTTTCATGTGCCCTAACTCCCTGACTGCTGCCCTTAATATTGTTGAATTCAGTGTCCAGCACTGCTATGTTAAGGATGGCGCTGCTAATACCCAAAACTTGAAAAAAAAACTTCGGACGACCCAAACAGGCTATGAGTCTTGTAGGGCTCGTCGAGAGTTTCGATTTGATATATTATGGGCCCCGTAACTCCAACCGGAAATTTTTTTTTTTTCGTTGGGCTGCGTTGTAGGCTGCTGGCGCGCGCTTCTGCGCTGCCTGTAGCACTGGGGCGCTGCCTAGTCAGAAAATTAGCGCTGGGGCGCTGAAATGGGCGCTGCCTGGTCAAAAAATCAGCGCTGGGGCGCTGATTTTCTGATCTTGACTTCTTCTTTTGCATGTGCAAGCTCCGCTATATTTTTTTTTCCCGATCCTGGGTACCTACAGACAATTGACACACTAATTAAAATGCACTAATAATCTAATATCATAATTACTCATAAAAAAACTAAATTGAAATAAAATGAAATAAAACTTAAAAACTAAAATTTGGGTTGCCTCCCAACTAGCGCTTGTTTTATAGTCTTCAGCCTGATTACTTCCTGTTTCATCCTGGGTCGGCAAGGATAATTGAGGTCTTTTGACGATCAATGTCGCCACCCCAATAGTGCTTCAGTCTCTGCCTGTTCGCCTTGAAAGTTCTCTTCGAATTGGCTTCCTCGACTTCAACCACTCCATGCGGGAATACTTTAGTAATAATGAATGGCCCTGACCACCTTGATTTGAGTTTTCCCGAGAAGAACTTTAACCGCGAATTAAAAAAGAGTACAGCTTGACCCGGCTCAAACTTCTGCCCAATGATTTTCTTATCATGCCACATTTTTATCTTCTCTTTATGTAGCTTGGCGTTCTTAAGGGGATCTGAAATACAGCTTCTTACGAATACCTCATTCACTGTCTTGTCAACCACATCAACCCGAAAACATTCTTCCGCTTCCTCTGGGAATTTCATAGCTGAAAATACATTGAATGTAACCTCTTGATCTTGGACTTGCATAGTTAGCTCACCTTTCTGTACATCGATAAGTGTTCTCCCCATTGCTAAGAATGGTCGCCCAAGAATAATAGGTATTTCCCTATCTTCCTCACAATCTAAGACTATGATATCAGCTGGAAAATGAACTTATCCACTTTAAATAGAACGTCCTCAACTATGCCCCTTGGATAAGTGAGTGATCTATCTGCAAGCTGTAATGTGATGTTAGTAGGCTTCACTTCTTTCAAACCCAATTGCTGGTAAATTGAAAGTGACATTAAGTTAATACTAGCTCCCAAGTCACACAATGTTTTCCCAAAAAACTGACTTCCTATTGTGCATGGAATTGTAAAGCTACCCGGATCTTTGAGCTTTGGTGGTAGCTTCTTTTGAAGAATAGCACTGCACTTCTCCGTAAGTGTCACTGTCTCAAAATCGCCTAGTTTTCTTTTCTTTAACAGAATTTCCTTCAAAAATTTCACATAGTTAGGCATTTGCTCCAATGCATCTGCGAAAGGGATATTTATTTGGAGCTTCTTAAACACTTCCATGAATTTAGAGAGCTGCTTATCCCACTTCTGTTTTTGCAACCGTTGTGGAAACGGCACGGGAGGCACCATAGGTCTCGATTTGCCTCCATTAGAACTTATAACTGGATCTTCTTCATCCTTTCCATGGTTCACATTCTTGCTATTCTTTTCTTCACCCTCCCTATCATCTCCAAGTGATTGTTTTGGAGTTCCACCAACAACTTCAGGTAACTCATTTCCGCTTCGTAATGAAATAGCATTGTAGTGCTCCTTACCTTCCCTCTTAGGATTGATCTCCGTATTGCTAGGTAAAGTGCATTGAGGTCGGTTGTTAATGGCATTAGCGAGCTGACCCATTTGGTTTTTCAGGTTTCGGACTGATACTTCCATACTATTCATCCTTGTCTCACTTTGTGCTATATACCTGGAAAACAGCTCCTCCAAATTTGACTTCTTTTCTTACTGTGGTGGGGCTTGATTCTGAAAGCCTGGTGGGTATGATTGTGTTGGAGCAGAAGTTTGGGCTTGATTATTATTCCATGAAAAGCCTGGATGATTCCTCCAACCAGGGTTATAATTGTTGGAATTATTGTTATATTGTTGTCTGTTGTGGTTACCAATATATTGTACCGACTCTAGATTAATTGCACATTGATCACTCGGATGGTTCCCTACACACAATTCACAGACAACTACCACACTCTGAATAGGCTGCACCCCTAGAGCATCAATCTTCTTTGACAACGTAGCAATCTGTGCAGCCAATGCAGTAACTGCGTCAACTTCATAAATCCCTGCTACCTTTGGCTGATTGATCCCTGTAGATGGCCACTGATAATTGTTGGCAGCCATCGTCTTCAATAACTCGTAGGCTTCATCGAAATTCTTCCCCATCAATGCCCCTCCTGCAGCTGCATCGATACTAGTTCGGGTAGCACTAAACAACCCGTTGTAGAATGTCTGAACTTGCAACCACTTAGGAATACCATGGTGAGGACATTTTCGGAGTAAATCTTTAAATCGCTCTCACGCTTCATAGAGAGTCTCAGAATTATGTTGTGCGAATGATGTGATGTCGTTCCTCATCCTTGCAGTTTTAGCAGGTGGAAAGAATTTTGCTAAGAATTTTTGAACTAAATCTATCCATGTAGTAATAGAACCCGGCGGCAATGAATGCAACCAACTCTTTGTCTTATCACGAAGTGTGAAAGGGAAAAGTCGGAGTCTAATTGCATCTTCAGAAACCCCATTATACTTGAACGTGTCGCAAATCTCCTGAAAACTCACCAAATGATCGTTTGGGTCGTCATTAGGCAAACCCCCAAACTGTACTGAATTCTGAATCATTTGGATGGTACCCGACTTGATCTCGAAACTATTTGCTTGAATTGTAGGCCTTTGAATGCTCGATTGTATTTCCGTCACAAGCGGCATAGCATAATCCCTTAGCGATTTATGTTCTTCTTCAGCCATAGTTTCTTGATTATTTGCTTCTTGACACTGTTTTCACAAGTTTCGGAGCCTTCTTTCGATTTCGTCTTCGTATGGTAGTAGCTCCTGACCTGTAGATCGAGTTTGCATATAAAATTCAACAGTACTTGTGAAAATAATTAAAACAAAAAATTAAATAAGTTTAAACTAAGATCAAATTGATTGAAATTAATATTGAAATAATTACTAGAATATTTCTCCGGCAACGGTGCCAAAAACTTGTTGTCCGAATTTATTATTGACAATTTACGTGCAAGTATGCACGATCAACAAGTAATAAAGTGATGAGTAGAGTATCGTTCCCATGGAGAATTATTACTAATAACTTCCAAGTACTAACTTTATATCAATTCAATTTTATTTAAACAATTTGAATTGAACTATGAAATTACTAATTTAAAACTAAATCTAAACTTAATAATCAAGGGTTGAATTTACCGGATAAAAGAAGTTAAGATTACAACTTCCCCTAATACTTTGTATAAATATTTCCACTCTCTTTCCAGTTAATTGACCAAAATAAGTTGTTAACTGAGACTTCAAAATTATATATCAAACCTCTTCCGATAGTAAGATAAACATATCTCTCCCAATTAAATTGTTATATCCTTATGCAAAATAAGTTGGAATATATTCATTAAGTTCAAACTCTCATAAAAGTTACACACGGCATATAGGTATATTCCTATCCTATACACAAACTCAGCTATTCAATCTTAAGAAGAATCAACTAAACGCATGTCATCATATTCCGATCTAAACCTAGAATTCATCTCCCAATTTCATCTAGGTTATCAAATTAATTGTTGGTCATACAATCATATATTAAGCACAAAATATGATAAACAACTCATATATGATCAATAAGAACTACAAACGAGAGTAGATCAATTTAACTAAACATCAGGTTCCGTTGCAATCTTAATAAAAAATTAGTTCATAATGTAATTGAAAAACATCATTCTCAAATTAAACAACATCTTAGAAAATCAAGAAGTAAAAGTAAGAGAAAAGAATGAAAACTTAGTTGCAATCTTCAATCTTTCTCTAGCCTTCAATCTCGATCTTCTTCGCGTTGCTTCCTTCGATTCTTACCTTCAATTCTCTATCAATCCTTGGTCTTTTTTCTCTCCTTAGCAGCCCCCAAAATAGTATATTTATATCCCCACTCAAACCCTAGCATATATGAGACATTAGAGTTCAATTTCGGCTAAAAAACAAGCCCGAATTCGCGTCCAGAGCCAACACACGCGCAACAGCGCTTAAAATCAGCGTAGGGGCGCTAAGTTACTGCTTTTCAAGCGCAGGGGCGCTGGTCCTAGCGCAGCTGCGCTGATCCCTTTTTAAGTCTAGAGCTTCCCTTATTGCTTAGCCTTCAAAAATCCAACACTTAGGCTCCAAATTGACCTTGTTTCCTTCCAAATGTTCTTGTTTCCTTCCAAATGATGATCCCTACAAAATAACATCAAAACACACAAAACAAATAAAAAGGAACATAAAATAATTGAAAACTTGCAATTTCATCAAGCCGAAAATACTCAATTCGTAGGTATAAAACTCACTCATCAGGTTACCTGGGCGACGGTGTGCACAGGCCAGGCGACGATGTCGACATTCTGGACGATGATGGGTGTGGACCAGTCAACTTAGGATTGTTAGCCCACCAGCTAGGTGACGCCAACGGGCTTCTGGACGGCGCCATTACTATGGGTAATGATGCGACTACATTGGGCGTCTTCAAGTCAGATGTCCTGGATGACGCCGGAGGGAACGGGGGCCTTGGTGACACTCGATCTACCTCCAAGGGTTTGGGCGAGGTCATACCAGCTCTAAAGTCCTCAAGATTGACCCATGTTGGCGACGTCGAAGAAAAGGAGACGTGTCTTATGGCGAGACGTGAGGCAGCGACGCCAGTTGCGGTAGGCGACGCTATCTATGACGATGAGACAAGTAGTGATGGTGGAGCACTGGAGCATCTTGGCGGCACCAAGCGCGCACTAGGCAAATCAGGTGACGTCAGGCATGTGCTAGGCACGTGCTGGATATTGGTGGTGGCGAGCTGGGTGGCACCAATGACCCTGGCGACAGGTCGGGGGCAGACGCAAGAAACCATGGTGTTGGTGTTGAAGCGGCGACTGCTGGAGTGGCAGGTACTGGAGTTAATGGACCAGACTATAGGGGGAAACAAGGTACCGTCATTTGTCCACGTAACTTATCCTTGTTAAATTTTCTGTCAATCCCGACTCTCGTTCACTTTCATTGTCTTTTACTGTTCTGTCAAGTGCTCGAGCCGGTAGGGACGGTACAGTGGGTGTTAGGCAGGCTTAACGGCGAGGCAAAGGGATCGCTAAAGGCCACAGTTCGAAAGTCGTCTCCATTTTTATGTCTATAGATCATGATGATGACATTGCCTGCATTGTTTCCTCATTCTATATTCCTCCTGTTGTCTTATGTCATCAAGCAGAGGGGGATAAATCGACGTGTCATGACTCAGTCGGAGAGATCACCGTTTACGAGAACGTCCTAGAGAGGAGTTTGAGTTTCCCAATACCTGGACCGATCTGTTGAATTCTAGGACACCTATCGCTGGCTCCAAGGAGGTTGACTCCCAACGGGTGGAGAGTGATCCTAGCATTCTTCTCATTGTGGCAGCTAGTTCACAGTGCTGATTTTCCTCCCCCTTTCGAGGAGTTTTTGGCCACGTACGTGATTCTGGATAATCCTTCTCCTCATCAAGGGTGGTGTCGTTTTGCCCCGAGGTCGGGCAACTTCATCACAGGACTTCTTTTCGATTGTCATAGTTGGAAGTCTAGGTTCTTCTTTGTTGGAGATGAGTGGGCCACCGAGGGAGACTGTGACCTAGTGCCTTCGAGGTGGGACACCGTTCCGAGGACCATGCTAGGTAAGAATTTCACTTTTGCTTTTATGTCTAGTCGTCGCATATTTGTTCTTACTGTGTGATTGGTTCCCTTGCAGCTCCACCCACGTTATCTACGGAGCAGGAGAGTAGACTCCAGGTAGTGTGTGACCATCCTTTCAAGGAGTTTTTAGAGATTATGTCAGCATCGGGTCGCCCCAAAATCTCTCATAGGTCGAAGAGGAAAGGTATCTGATCCTTCCAATGGACTCATCATGGTTTCGACGTTGTAAGCTTTTTGTCTCACACCAACTCTGCAGGTACCTCTATTGATAGAGCGATGGTGGAGGCTCTTTATGCTTCCAAGGTGGCGTCTTCCCTTCCTTCCTCTAAGAGGGTGAAGCCCGATGCCCCTAGTACTTCTTAGCCGAGGTCTCCTGGCCAGGTTAGTCCCCGGGAGGTGGGACCCGGTGATGCCCCCACTCCTTCCCCGGTTGCTGTTCTTTCACATCGTAAAGCTAGTCCTAGTACGACCGTAGGGATTGAGGCCCCGGTGCGGTCTCCTACGAGGATTAGAGCTCCACCTAGCCGCCCTACTTCTAGCAGTGGTTCAGTATCCATGTTGTAGGATGTGAATCTGGTCAAGGAGGGACTTTGGGGGTTTGTGACCACTGCGGAGTCCAAGAGGTCGGTTCTCGAGGCCCAGAGGGCATCATTGACACTACGATTGAAGGCTTCGCTATGGTATGCCTTTTATTTAGCTTTAATCTTGTACGTGGCTTCTTTCTTTCATGTTTTGCCTTTTGAATGCCTGTAGGTGGATGCCATTTTCCCCTGCCTTTTTTCAAGTACGATGAAGCTCGAAAAGGCATTCAGAAATCTGGTGGCAGAGAGACAGACACAAGGGGCTACTGAGGAGCAGTTGGGGCTCGAGAGGCAGGAGTGAGAGGCTACCGAGGAGAAATTGAGGCTAGCACACGAGAGAGCTACGCCCCTTGAGACCGAGCTTCTGGCATCTCGTGAAAGGGTCGCCCAGCTGGAGGCTGACAGAGATGTTGTCTGCATGAGAGTAGAGATAGAGCTGCGAGTATCCCGTGAGAGGGCCGCTAGAACAGGGACTGACCTTCGAGTAGATCTTAAGAGATCTACCAGGGAATAGGCTTACTCCGTCGAGATGGAGAAGAAGAGAGATGTTGCTAAGAGGGTCGTGGCAAGCACCTTTATCGATGGTTATGAGGAGCTTAAGGGGAAGGTTTCAGCAGCTTTTCCTGCCTATGACTTTTCTGGCTTCGTCCCCTATGAGGCACCAGGGACTGATGACGAGGATGAGAGCTTTGATGGGAGCGAATCGGGGAGAAATGAATGATGTCAGGAGTATGGTATTTTTATCTACGTGTTTCTCTTTTTGTTGCTAGTCCGTGTTCTGTCTTTTGTAAATAGTTTATGAGAGACAGCTTTTGAAAAAGACAAAATATTGCAAAGTTTTATTTCATAATTTGAAGTAAATAACAATGACTAAAACATCAAGAGATAATTTAAATGATAACTACTAAATTGTACACCCATTTCCTTGCCCCTTACTATTGGTAATACCTCTTTAGGTGTTCTGCATTCCATGGATGGGCCAGGGCTTTCCCCCCTAGAGTTTTGGATTCTGTAGGTGCCTAGTATTATTACTTTTGTGACCCTGTAGGGTCCTTCCCAATTTGGGCCTAGCTTCCCTTCCCGAGAGTTCTTGGTAGATAGGATGACCTTTTTAAGGACTAGGTCCCTGGGCAAGAAGGAGCGAGGCTTCACCCTCGAGTTGTAGTATTTGGTCATGCGACGCTTGTACTCTGCATTCCTGAGCATGGCTATCTCCCTCTCCTCCTCTAACAAGTAGAGGTTGATGCAAAAGCCTTCTTCATTAGTGCTAGGGTCATGGTGTTGGACCCTAAGAGAGTGTGCCCCAATCTCAATGGATATGACCGTCTCTGTCGCATAGGCTAGGAAAAAAGGGGTCTTACCCATGGGGCTTCTTGGCGTTGTCCGGTAAGCCTATAGTACTCCTGGGAGTTCGTCCACCCATCGCCCCTTCGCACTCTGTAACCTGGTTTTTAGGTTACGGAGGATGGTTCTGACGGTGACCTCTACTTGTCCATTCGCATGTGGATGGGCTATGTTGGAGTGGGGCTGCTTGATCTGTAAGTCAGCACAGAAGTTGTTAAGGAGTTTATTATCAAACTACTTAGAGTTATCATTTACTATGGCATGAGGTACGCCAAAACGGCAGACCATGCTCCTCCAGATAAAGTCTTTCACCTTCTGGTCTGTTATCCTGACTAAGGTCTCGGCTTCTGCCCATTTAGTGAAGTAGTCAATGGCTATCACCACAATTTTGCACTAGCCCCGACTCATGGGTAGAGGTCCGAGGATGTGACGCCCCAAAATCCGGGGGTCCCGTTGACAACCCGTCAACTCGCGGAATGGCCGTGAGTGCCGTTAGGTTCGACATCTCACGAGGAGTATCCCATTTACCGGGTTTATAACTCATTCCATATTCATCCCAAACGTTTCAACTATGTTGGGGAAGATATGAACATGTTACACGAAGATTGGGAGGCTTAGAAGTGACGAAATCAAGGAGGTGTTGATGTTTGGCAACGAAGGCTCCAACACTAGCACCAATCTGGTGGAAACCCCTCGATTTTCCTCTATTTTGACCATGATCGCTTCATAATCTGGAAAAGTTTAAAACATGAAAGTTGTATATCTAGATGTCTACTATGTTTTTGCAAAATTTCAGCTCAATCCAACGGTTGGATCAAAAGTTATGACAATTCTACGAAGACTGGTCCGAGCAGACAGTTGACTACCGATTGACTACCGGTAGTCAATACACACTGGACAGTCGACTACCGGTAGTTACCCATTGACTACCGGTAGTTACTGCCCATATTTACTTTCTTGCTCCATTTTTCATTTCTAATTCATCCTAACTCAATTCCACATCATCCAAGACATGTACAAACTATATTTTCACATTACACATGATCCATACGAGACCATTACAATCCATCCCATACAAATATAATGCAAAAAGGGAATGAAATAAGTTGGTTTATACAAAATTTCATTTCAAAAGCCACAACCGGCTTTTTCTTCACTCTCAAGGCCCCGAGTGTGTGTCCTCCCTCGGCACGAGTCCCGCACCTGAAAAGTGTTCCTTTAAAGGGTGAGCCACGCTCAGTAGAAAGTTTCCTACAGAGGCTACTCCCCACCTAAATGCATATGCAAAGGCCTTGTACCACATTCCACAACAAGTATTTCTTCCAAACATAACATGTAATGCAATGTTGGAAAATCATGATGCCATGCCCTGTAATGAGATGAAACTCACTCATGCATGCTATTCCGAGCCCACACCGACTCCACAACACAATGCAACGCCAAAGTGTAATGCAACCCGTCTATTGACGGAAAAATCCTTCCAATGATCGTTATGAAATCCGATCATTATTGGAATCTACCCATTGAATGGGTGTTTTTTTTTATAATAAAACCTTGTGTCTTTGTTGGGCAACGGATTTCGGAATTTCACCCCGGCTCCGTGGGCGTGCCACTTTTCTGGAATTTCACCACAGGCAAAGTGACTGAACCAAGTGGTTTAGGGCTTTTCACCCAAGGAAGTCGCCATGCCCCTTCTTGCTATACCCAGCACAAGTTTTCCTTATGCAGCATGCGACTCAAAAAGGATCGTCGATCCACTTTTCCCCGAGCCCACATATCAAGCACCAAACAAGGTGTTGATTAAATCTATGCATCTCCCACATACCAACACTCATGCAATTGTCCCATGAATGTGATGCAACCTCATGCCCCAAAATGCAAGTAATGCCACATGAGCAATGTAACCATTTTTCCATGGAATTTTATGTCACATGCACACAATCTCCATAAATTAACATTATGCTCCATATATCAAGAAACATATATCCACATGTAATAACAACTCAAACATGCTATCTACATCAAACAACAACATTTAATTCTCTAAGGCATTTAATCAAACACCTTCAAGGCAAAAATTTCATGTTATCACATAATATTGCCTACCACATGATAAGTCAACATTGAGCACCTAACATACCCAAACACATCAATTCTCAAGGGATTACACAAGTAACCTCCTTTACCAAATTTTACTAGGAAGTTGTATAGGCCCAATTTCCACACCCATTTCCTTAGCCACATGTATATATACATGAATCACATGAACCAATATGTATATATATATATGTACATAAGCACATATATTCAACCATTTCCATAGGCATCTTAGGTTGGAATAAACCCAAGTAGGAGAACCCCCTACCTTAATAGAAGTGTAGAAACTCCTAGAACACCAACACCAAGCTCAAGCTCTTGATTCTCAAAAACTTGATCTTTGAATCTTTGGTGAAACTCTTCGTTCTTGGTACCCACGCGTAGCCCTCACCGCGTAGAGCAACTTTAATTCTTGGTTCTTGTTGATCCGAGCGACGGAGCTCCGGGAATCCAAGAGAGAAGACTTGAAGAATTGATTTTCTCTCTTTCTCTCTTCTCACGCCTGAACCAGCCGGTCAAATGGGTATAGAATATCTGATTTTTCAGATATTTTGCCCCTTTTATACTTTTTAAGACTTGGCCCGAGTCGCGCCACGTGTCCCCCACTTGTCCGGGTCCGTTTTCGCCCCGAAACGATTAATTTCATCCCGGTTTAAGTTCAAATTAATTTTATTTGAACTTTCATCTAATTCTAAGGAAATTTTATAATTTTAATAAAAAAATCGTTTTGGGGGGTCACTGGACACCAATCGCCTCGAAAAATGTGAAAAACCCAACTATCTCGGAATTCGGCGAAATTTGACAGGGTGACTCGGTTTCGCGAGAGGAATCCAACGGCGAACTCTGTTTCCTCATCCGAGGTCTAGAACATGATTATTTCAAATACGCATAAGGGTGGCAAATGACCATTTTGCCCTTACTCAGAAAAAATTAAATTTTTCCCGGGTTTCACAGAGGATGTCGATCCCCCACATGAAGAAGGGTCACGGGCTCTATATGGTGGTGAGCTCTTCTGGAGGTTGTCTGGGCACAGTTGCGAAGTGCTGGCACTTATCACACTTCCTCACGAACTCGTGGGCGTCTCTAATCATGTTAGGCTAGTAATAGCCTTGTCTGACTGCCTTGTGAGCTAATGCACACCCTTCTGATTGGTTTCCACATATCCCTCCATGGACCTCCTTCATTGCATAATCTTCTTCCTCGGGGGTGAGGCAGCGGAGTAGTGGTAGTGAATAACTTTTCTTGTAAAGAGTGCCACGTAGGATGACATACGTAGATGCTCTCATTCTTAATTTTTTGGCTTCCACTGGGTTGTCTGGGAGAGCGCCTTCATCTAGGTAGGCTCGGATGGTTGTCATCCAGTTGGCTTTAGAAGAAGCACAATTAACATCATCCTCCTCTACCTTGAGTCTGTTTGGCTCAAACTGGTGGACCGTCAGTGCTGGACCCATGAGTATGTTGGCAGATGCGAACTTGGCGAGGACATCTGCCATAACGTTCTCCTCTCTAGGCACGTGGTGGATCTGGAAGTGGTTAAACTTTTTAAATAAAGCTGGGACCACTGACAGGTATTCTTGCATATTTTCTTCCTTCGCTTTGAAGTCTCCCTTTACCTGATTGAATATCAGTTGTGAGTCGATGTAAGCTGTCAGGCAGAGGGCTTTCATCTCCATTGCGAGCTTCAAGCCTGATATGAGAGCCTCATACTCTGCTTGGTTGTTTGATGCTGTGAAATAGAGGGAGATAGCATACTTGAGTGGAGTGCCATGGGGGCTGATCAATACTAGTCCTGCATTGTCACCCTCGCTGGTGGAAGATCCATCTACGTACAGTCTCCAAGATGGTACAGTAAATTGAGGTGTAGGCACTGAGGTTGCTGGGGGCTCCGGAGAAGTAGGTATAAGGGAGTTGGGCGCCTCTAGCCTCGAAGTGAGGTCTCCAGGGGCCTGAAGGGCTGTCTCCAAGACTCAGGCTTTTTGGGGATAGTGTTTTGGCTTGCTTCACGGTGACTAGAGGCGCTATGTACTAAGCAGGCGAGCGTAGGGGCACATGGTACTTCTTCTTGGGGTTCCTGTGGTGGCATAGACTCGGCCACAAAGTCCGCAACTGCTTACGCTTTTATGGCCGACCTTGGCTGGTACGACACGTCGAACTCACTCAATTCGATGACCCATTTGAGTAGTCGGTCAGACACGTCAGGCTTTCCCAGAAACCTCATGAGTGGTTGATTCGTAACAACCACGATGGTATGGCTCTGAAAGTAGTGACATAGGCGCCTGGCGGTAGTACAAGTGCAAGAGCCAAATTCTCAAGCTCTAAGTATCTTACCTCTGCCCCTCGGTATGCCCTGTTTACATAGTACACAGGCTTCTGGATGCCTTTATCCTCCCTAACAAGGACGGAGCTCACAGTAGTGGACGAGGTAGAGAGGTAGATATATAGTGTTTCTCTTGGTACGGCATGGGAGAACAAGGGGGTGTAACGAGGTAGGCCTTTAACTTTTGAAAGGCCTCCTCTGCATCTGGTCCCCACTAGAAAGATTCGCGGAGGATTTTGAAGAAGGGCAGACACTTTTCTGCTGAAGGCTGCTATCCTTCTGTTACGGCGTTGGACCTTCTTCATAGAGGTTGGGGACCTCATCTCTAAGATGGCTCTAATCTTGTCTGGATTGGCCTCAATGCCCCTTTTGTTGACCATGAAGCCTAAGAATTTTCCTGAACTAACGCCAAAGGCGCACTTTTCAGGATTCAGCTTCATCTTGTAGGCTCTCAATATATCAAAGGTCTCCTGGAGGTGTGTCATATGGTCTGTCGTGGCCATACTCTTTACCAACATATCATTCACATAGACTTCCATGATCTTCCCGATCTGAGCCTCAAAAATTTTGTTCACGAGGCGCTGGTATGTGGCTTCCGCGTTCTTGAGTCCAAAAGGCATTACCCTGTAGCAATAGGTGCCCTTCGGGGTGATGAAAGAGGTTTTCTCCTAGTCTGTAGGGAACATACTAATCTGGTTGTACCTAGAGTAAGCATCCAGAAAGTTCAGGAGCTTGTGTCCCGCAGTGGCATTAATAAGGAGATCGATGCGTAGGAGAGGATAGTTGTCTTTGGGACAGGCTTTATTGAGCTCCGTGAAGTCCACGCAGAGGCACCACTTCCCATTGGCTTTCATTACCAATACCACGTTTGATAGCAAATCTGGGTAGGCTACCTCCCTTACAGACCCGTTTGCCAGCAACTTCTCGACTTCCTTCTCCATGGCCTGTCCTCTCTTGACGCTTACATTCCTCAGCTTTTGGCGGACCGGTTTGTACCTGGGGTCCACATTGAGCTGGTGGGTGGACACTTCGGGGTTGATGCCCTCCACGTCTTCGTGAGACCAGGCGAAGACGTCTATGTTCCGCCTGAGGAAGTTCCCCAGATGAGATACTTGCTCCTGGGAAAGTGAGGAGCCTATATAGACTCTCCTCTCTAGAAGGCTCTCGTCCAACTCCACTGGCTGAAGTTATTCTGCTGGTTCCCCTCTCTCCAAGGTGCTTTCATCCCGAGGGTCCGATACTTCGACTTGGAGGGTCTCATGTGGCCTCGTGGCCCTCATAAAGGCCACATAGCATTACCTGGTGGAGACTTGGTCTCCTTTGACTTCTCTGATTCCACTAGGGGTTAGGAAGTGGAGGAGTAGGTGGTAGGTGGACGGCACTGCTCTTACGGTGTTGAGTGTAGGGCGCACAAGAATGATGTTGTAGGCGGAGGGACAGTCTAGTACAAGGAAGTTCACCATGATGGTGGAACTTCTTGGCGCTGTCCCTACTGTGACTGCCAGGGTGATGGAGCCCAAGGGATAAACCCTCTCCCCTGAGAAGCCAACAAGGGGAGTCCTGACGGGTTGCAATCTCTCCCTGCCAAGATAGAGGCTGTCAAAGGCTGGTGCGAACAAGATATCGGTTGAGTTACCGATGTCGACCAGAATTCTCTTAACCTAGTAGTTGGCTACCATCATGGTTAAACTAGAGGATCATCATGAGGTACTTGGATTTCCTCCAGGTCCTTGTCCGAGAAGGTGATGACCTCTTCTTTCCCGTGTTGGGGTGTCTTCGTCGGGCGAGAGTCATGCGACTCTGCCTGCCTGGCTTTCTTGGTGTGTGCTTTCTTGGTGGAGTTGGAGTCACCTCCTCCTCCTAACCCTCCAGAGATCGTCTAGATTTCTTCGAGTGGTTGTTGGCGCTCTCGATCCTTCTGATTCCTACAAGGAGTGGGGCTTGTCCTCGGCCAGCAACATACTTTCGCAACTGACCACGTTGCATAAGTGATTGAATGAAAAACGCGTTGTTGTATCCTAACCTCTAAACATCATCCCTAAATGTGTGTATGGCTTATAGGAATGGGTGAGTGTCACTCTCACTCGGAATGATGCAAAAGATTAGGCAACAACGGAATGGTGGTGGATGGAATTGTGGAATGAACAAAATATGTGGAATGAGATGCGGTGTGCACAAAAATGCTCCCCAATCGAAAGGAGTCTTTTGTGGTCGTGTGTTTTACTTGGAAAATATTCCAAGGTCGTCTCCTCAAGGAAGGAAAGGGAGTTTTGTGAAAGTGATTTTGCAAAAGTGAAAAGAAAGTGTAAAATCTTGTATTTGTGTTTTGGTGAGTTTTATTCAAAATGAAAATGCAAGAAAGCAAGTGTTGGCTAATCCAAAGGGTTCATTCCAATGGGAATACCAAATCAACTCAAAGCCTTCCTCCGATTGAGCATGAATGAACGATTGATTCGGGGGAAGCTAGGGACGAGATTGGTGAGTATCTAAGCATAAACCGTGACTAGGCCTACGGAATATCAAAGGCTCACCAACTCATCCACTCTCAACCCCGTCAAACCGAACCATTTGACTCTAAAGGGAGGAATGAAGAAGATTTGAACATGGTATTCCCAAGAGGAATTTTCCCTTGGATTAACCAACTTAAATCTAGCTACTCATGCTTGAAAGGAAAGACATTAATGTAAATGGAAGACATGTAGAAGAAATGAAGCATGGAACTTAACTAAATGCAAGAAATCTTAAACTAAGAAGAAAGAAATACAATACCCAATTTAAAACATGAAAATGAAGAACTTGAAAGCATAAATGGTGAAATGAAGAACATGTAACTAACTTGCAATATACTTGAAATAAAGGAGATTACAATGTAAGAAATGAAGATTACAAGAGGAATGTAGCTTACAGCAATGACATGGATGAAGAAAATGCAAAAATGAAATTACTATTCATCATCTTCAACCTTGGAGCTTTCTACATCTACTCCTAAGCTTAGGTAGCCAACCCCCTCAAATAATGAATCAATACCCCCCTAAGGAGACTCTTGTTTTCCCCCCAAAACGTGCCTGCAGAGAGAGGGAGGTCTACAGAGTTGATCTCCATCACTAGGGGTGCAGCAACATGGGCTGGACAGGGGGTGAGGCAGAGCTGTCTGCCCACCCAGCTTCCTTCTTCTTCTTTCTCTTCATTAATTATCAAGACTCATCCAAATCAATGCAGGGGTGAGGGAGGCTCCAGGATGTGTAAGGGATGTCAGCAAGCATGTAGGAGAAGTGCATGTGGGACCCTCCAAGCCGCAAAGTTGAGTTACAGGCTGTCTGGAGAAAAGTGCAAAAACCTTCCGGAAGGTCGACATACACCTACTGGAAGGTCGCTGAAAGAACAGTTAAATGAAAAGAATCAAATGCAAGAACTTTCGGAAGGTCGACATCAGTAGCAAAAAACTTCCGGAAGGTTCATTCCAGTAGCCAAAACCTTCCGGAAGGTTCATTCCAGTAGACAAGTCTTCCGGAAGATTTTGGCAGTCAAAAAGAAACCCAAGGCAAAACCTTCCGGAAGGTCCATTCCAGTCGACAAGTCCTTCCGGAAGGTTTTACTCCAGTAGCTAAAATCTTTCGGAAGGTTCATTCCAGTGGACAAAACCTTCCGGAAGGTATTAGCTGTGAACAAGGCATCCAGGGTTTTTAGCAAAACCTTCCGGAAGGCCGACATACACCTTCCGGAAGGTTTTCAGACTGTGAGCAAAAATTGGATTTCTTTCCCCTCCAAACCATCCTTAAAGCTACCCCACATACTCCATTAGCCTCATATAACACCATGGGGGTTTAAATCATGTCATTTACATCATTTTACATGCATTCACCCAAAATTCCATCAAGCCACAAGGTTATAAAATACATGATTTAAGGTATAAAAACATGCAACATCAAAATATCAACATTATTGACAATTTTGGCTAACACTAAGTATTTAAATGCAAAAGTTGAGTTATAATGCATGTAATGAGCCCTTCAAATATGCAATATTATGCGCTCATCAATAAGCTCCTCGATCTGCCTTTTTAACTCGAAGCAGTCGTCAGTGTCGTGGCCATGGTCGCGATGGAAGAGACAGTATTTGCTTGGATTCCTGCAGTTTGGGGCAGACCTCATCTTCCCTGGCTAGCGGAGTGTGGGGTCGTCTTGTATTTGGAACAGGATGTGCTCCACAGAGGCATTAAGAGGTGTGAAGGTTTGCCGTTCTCTCAGGGGTACGGGACCGAGGGGTCCTTGACAGAGACTCTATCTGTCCTCTTTCTCTTGTTCTCTGCCTCTCGTTTGTCCTCGTAGGCGTCCTTCCTTTTCTCCCCTCCTCGGGAGGACTCACCTCGTCGGGCTCTGGTGACATCCTCAGCATTCATGTACTTCTATGCCCTTGACAACATCTCAGGCATGCTAGAGGGAGGTTTCTTCAGGACAGAGAACATAAAACTAGAGGAGCGCAGACTTGTAATAAAGGCGGCCATGGTTACCTTATCGTTTGGCTCCTCGATCTGGAGAGCCTCCTCTTTAAAACAAATGAGGTAGTTCTTAAGGTTTTCATACCAGTCCTGCTTGATAGTGAGCAGGTGGGTAAACCGACTTCTGGTGTCCTTCAACTCCGCAGAGGAGTGGATAGAAGAGGGTTTGATCTTCGTGAACCATTGTCAAGCAGATCCCTTCAAGGTGGTAGGGAAGACTCTACACATGATCTCATCAGGCACGTTGTGGAGTTGCATGAGAGATTTATATGTGTCAAGATGATCCAGAGGGTCCTTGGTGCCATCAAAGATCTCAATGGCAGACATCTTGAACTTCGAGGGTAGGGTTAATTGACAATATCTACAACAAACGGGGTGTCAGTACGCCTTACCAAATAATCCACCGTCTTCGGCGCCTGTGCTTTGATGGCATTGAGGGCATCGCCAAGCTAGTTTTTCACCTCCTTGATCTTCTCGTCCCATTGGTTAGGGACATCCTCTGTTGGATCATTGTAGTAGTTTTCATGATCCACATACTGGTTTTTCCCCTCATCCTCCTGCCCAGGATGGTCGGCTGCGTGTGGAGCAGGTACATGAGGAGGGGGAACATATGAGGCGCCTGCGTACAATAGGGGGACTCCCTGGCGAGGGGTGCCCTAGCGCTACATGGGGGCGCCCTGGCATTGGGTGCCACGATGGGAAGTGCCTTGGTGCCCAGAGTGGGGAGGTTGTGGCACCTCTCCAATAAGAGGGAGTACTGTTCCCACAGGCTGAGGGGCGACGCCTCCCGAGGCGAGCATCAGCTAGATAATTTACTAGTTTTGGCTTACCAACAACTGCATGGTCTCCGCTGGTGCAGGCGGAGGCGAAGCCTCCTCCTAGCGGGCAGGGTTGTTGTTCTCTGGTTATTGATTCATCGACCTGGTTGTGATTGCCATGGATTTGAAAGAGAATAGCAAGGTAGTAAAAAACTCAGTCGTTTCCCATAAACGGCGTCAAACTGATGATGCACAAAATAGGTTTATGCACAATCAACAGTCGAGTATGTGATTTAGAGTAATTAATGAGGCAATCAATAAGTAATTAATAGTAAAAGACAAGTACTAGGTCAAAACACATATGTATAGTGGTTCGATCAAGGGGACCTACTCCACTCCGAAAGCGGCAACGGTGGCCGGAGAACCTTTATTAATAAAGTAAGGTGAGAGAGAGAGAGAGCAAAGGTGAGCTCTGGGAAAAGTATGGTAGCTAGGAGAGAGAAATAGTTATGTGAAGGGTCTGTAGAGAGATGCCCTCTCATGTAGAGAGAGCTTACAATTTATAGGCACAGAGCCTTAGTTGAGGCGATGACGTGAGGGTAAAGACACTAGTCATTCGGGGAGGATAGCTACAAAGGGAAAGTACAAGCTGGGCTTGTTCTTCTTCGAGAGTGGCAATGCCTTGTTCTTCGAGAGTGACTATCTCGAAGATTGCTCCCCACGTGCTCTAATCTTCTTGGACCCATTGGGCCTTTGGACTGGGTTGACTTCACGAGCTGGGCTTGACTGATCCTTTTAGCTGATCTAGGCTTACTCAATTGGTTGGGCCTGCCTCAGTCGAACTTGGGCTCGTCAATATTTATCCTTCAAATTCGAATTTGATGATGGAGCTTCATGCACAAAAACTAATTTGTGTTTTTACATCTTAGAAAATAACAAAAATTTTGGATTCACCTTGAAATTAATTCAAGAGTGGCTTTTACTGCAATTTGAGTTTCAAATTAAAGAAGGTTTTTCTCGACACAATTCACCCAACCAATTCTAACATAATTATTAAATTTGACCCAGACATCAACCAAACAAGGGACCTAATCAATAGATCATTGGTTCAATCATTAAGTCAATTAGTTGGACCTCTCCTACAATTAAAAATAAAAAATTCAATAATAATAATCCAAAAAATTTATATATATAATATAATAAAGGACAAAGAGTTTTGGAATCCTAAATTTATCTTGAGATTTTTGCAGCTCAAATTGTTTCTAAATTATAGAATTTTGATCCAAGGGTTGAAATATACTCTTGAAATTTTGTTTTCCCGCCCAAAAGTTTCCTTAACTATGCCCATGTTTTGCGCTTGCGATGTGCAAGTTGACCCCTTTCTCTGCCACCCACTCTCCGCATATAAGAGTCCCACATTAATGCCTCATTCACCGCCAAATAGTTGCCAATGGACAAAATTATCCTTCCCAAATATATTTACCAAATGTTGTATCTCCAATAATGTATCAAAATCTCATATATTGAATATTTAGTGGAAGTTAATAGACCCCCACTAATTTAAACACCCATATTGATTTGAGATACAAAATTTAATAAATGGTTTAATATACATGACATTGCTCCTTGCCAATAACTCTCATTCCTCTTTCCTTACTAGTAAATTCTCTAAAGTTTCTCTCTCTCTCTCTCTCTCTCTCTCTCTCTCTCTCTCTCCCTTCATCATCCATGCTCCTTTTTCCCAAAATTCCCCTGATTATGCCCCAAGTGTCAACCCTTTTATTCTCTCTCTTCTCTTCTTTCCCTAACCTTGATTTTTTTCATCTCCCCCTTACAAATTCTCTCTCCTATACTCTCCTATCTTTTTTCTCTTCCCCTCCCTCCCGTCTCTCTCTTCGCTGGAGTAGCTAATCGCCTTCGGAGATACAGTCAGGTACTCCCTCTCCTTTTCTTCTACCTCTCTCTATCTCTGTCCCCAACCACGAACACCCTACCCATCTATCTCATCCTCACACGTGCCCCTAAAACCACACATCTCTCGTCTCTCATCTCTTTCTGTACGTCGGAGCATCCAGACACAATCAGAGAGCCAGCCATGGATTTTCTTCTCTATTCTAACTCTCTCTCTCACATCCTCGCATGCAACTAAGACACAAAAAATTGACACCCCCCAAGCACACACAAAATTAGTGTTTCGCACACACTCACACACTATTTTTGTTTACACCCAAAATAGTAAAATCTAAAGGTAACACATGGAGGTGATCCAACGATCAAGAAAGAGTCAGTAAGAGTCCAAGCTTAACATGACTGTTAAGGAAGTAGGACTCTAAGAATCATGAGGAATGAGGAGACATGACATCATAGACCACCAAGTAGAGACGGTTTGGTGCACGTTTGCGTGTCTGAAGGAAAGAGACTATGATTACAGTCATGGCCGAAAAAGATAGCTTCGATAGTTAGAGGTCATCTCCTATAAATACTGAGGGCAAGGCTACACAGAAAGGATCTTCGATTAACACAACAACTCTACACAGAGTCAACCTCTCTTCTACTTATTTTACTTCCCCGTAATTTTTCCTTTAGCTTCTAACTCATCAATACAGTGATTTTCCTTTTAATGTTGAGTACAGTAGCTTGCACATTTATTACTGTCAATCTTTATGTTACTTCTACTTCCAGTTACTTTTCTACATTCCAGTCCATTCTGTTGTTAATTGAAAAATTAATCAAGTCCTTGACTTCCAAAGGCAGTGAAAAGAATCTAGAAGTAGTCTTACGATTCGCTAAATCACCTGAACACTCACTATTTAAGAACCTAATGCCGATTTGAATAGGTAAGTTTGTACGTATTTGGGTTATAAGTTCAACTGGACTTTGGCATGCTTGGTGGGACAAAAAGTAGTAGTATGGAAAACACCTGTGGAAAGACTAAAATTGGCTCAACAGAAGTGCCACCAGCATACGAAGATGTAGAAGAAAGTAGGTCTAGCACTCCTAACTTACATGACGGATTGCTTTCGGCTGGGGGCAAGAAAAGTGAGAATCTGACTCGAAGTCGGAGGCATCGATCAAAGTACTTTCCTAGGAAGTTTCCTAGCACATCTCTAGATTTATCAATTATTTGGGATACTTAATAAGAGAAGAATCTGGCTGCACCAGGCATGCACTGAAATGGTTGTTCAATAGGTGGAACCACCCAGGGGGTATGAGGCAGCCATTGTTTCCCCCAATGCAAGTAGTTTCCGTGGAAGCACCACATCCAGTGTTTTCCCTGAGAGTGTAGTAAGCTAGGAATGACCCTTAAGAAATAATAATATTCTATTTCAAGAGGATGATTGTCCCATTCCTTAGTTGGGGGGCAAAGAAGGCAGCCGCTGATTATCTTACCAGCGGCGCACTAGGTGGTCATAAACAAGAACCAAAACTGGATGAGATAATCTAAGAACATGTTGGCCCAGCCATGAGACAAGTTACCAGGCTGATGTATCAAAAGTCATACCCTGACTGGGGTGGACAAGGAATATGAGGATCCTAGAGGCTACAAGGTCCCGTTTTTTCTACTTTCTATGGAGAAGACGGTCAGTTGTCTATAAAACATATTGGTCAATTTACCTTGCGGTGCGGTGAGGCAAGGGCAAATGAGTTTTCGAAGCTAAGGCAGTTTATCAATTCCCTCACTAGGACAACCTTCGGATGATATATTGATCTGATGCATAACTCTGCGTTATGCTGGTAGCATTTAGAGGACAAGTTTCACGCTCAGTTTTACCGTACTAAGCTTGAGATGGCTATGGCCGACTTGGCCAGATTGTATGAAATGACAGGGGAAACTGCGGAGCAATACATTGTGTGTTCTAAGAAGGCCAGGAATAGGTGTAGGTTGGCCTTGCCCAAAATGGAGTACGTTCGCATTGCATAGAATGGGCTTGGTTTTGAGCTTCAGAAGAAATTTGAGGGGATGGGGTTCAACAACCTGTTTAAAATGGCAACGCGGGCTACGCATTATAACCAAATTTTGTGAGAAGAAATGAACCGAAGGAACACGTCCAATGGTACCTACTATCAGGACCCTAATACAGAGATCCTCATGGTCAAGCCGGATCAAGAGTTAAAGGTTAACATGGTCAAGATCCTGGCCAGACATCCGCATGTGTGCAAGGCCTTAGCCAGAGCCTCCGAAGATCAGACGCAATCCTCATCAAGCACTGATAAGGGAGCTGGTGATAGAAGCTAAAAATATTAATTTGATATCTCAAAGGCTAATCAATTTTTTTACCACTTGCTTGCAAACGGTATTATCAAGCTATCATTTGGTCACAAGATTCCCTCGATTTTAGAGCTGAAAAGCAAGACATACTGCAAATGACATAATTTATGGAGCCATTCTACCAATAACTGTGTGGTCTTCCGTAATTCCATTCAAGATGGCCTGACTAAAGGCCATTTAATTCTCGAAAATAAAGAGAAGTCAGAGATGGGAATCGACAAGAACCTTTTTCAGAAGACCGACATAGTGGAAGTAGGGTAGTCAAAGACTCTGCAAAAAAGGGATAAAATGCTTGACCTCAAAAGTGGGTAAAATATATATGATTTACCAAGTGCCGGAATTATCGTTTAGTAATTCGGTCAATTACCGAGATTGTCTCCTTATGAAAAACAAAGGACAAACTCGAGAGGTGATATAAAAAATAAAAATAAAGATTGGACACTAACTAAATAAAAGGTAAATTCAATAGGAGAAAGAACAAGATACTCTTTTGATTTCATCCCACCCATGAACATAAATTTACACTCTAAATCTATAACTCATCCAAGTTCGTAATCATACTCCCATAGACAGATGATATTCAACAAAAACTTTAATTAGTAAAAACAGTGATTTTGATGACAAATAAATTGATGAAAGAATTTGTATTCAATTGATTGCAGGGACTCCAATAATTATTCATACCAAAACCAATTATCTACGAATGAAAAAGGATATGGCCAATCAATTTGAATTCCAAAAAGAAATTATTAAATCATTAAAGCACATATAACGTAAAAACCCTAGTTTAGAGTATAAACCCTAGTTCATAGGTTAGGAATCCCTCCTCCGATTATCCGGAAAAGAGACTACTCGAAAATAACGAAGACATGTAAATAAAAGAAAATAAATAAAACTTGTATTAAATTGGATTTTAAAATCAGTTACAATATATAAAATACTATGACTTGGAATTGAAAATAATGAAGATTTGTACTTGCAACTAAATAAAGAACAAAGAAGAAGGAGGAGGAACAACCCCTTCTTGAAGAACGTCGATGGAGGAAGAATGTTTGTCTAAAAGTCCCCTAAGGGTTAGTATTTATAAAAAAAAAGGGAGAAGGATATGATTGATTTTCTATGGATCATCTTTCCTTTGTTGTCTATTTTTTATTCCTAAAAAATCTCTGAAAATATCTCCTGCAATATCTCTAAGATTTAGCCAAAAATCTCTTTCCTAATTTGTCTCCTTTTCCTCCAATAAAGTCTTAGAAGATCTTGAAAGATATCTTTCAATATTCAATCAATCAATGCTTGGGAAAAATAGACCTACTTGTAGAAAATAGATCACCTACCGGTAGAACCTTATTCTTCAAATTTCAGTGGCCTCTTCTGCCGGTAGAACACAAGTCCACCTATCGATAGAACAACCTTTTGCAATTTCAGAGAACTTAGCTATCGGTAGAACTTGAATAACTACCAGTAGAGCCTATCTTTTCTAAATTTTTTGTTCTACAGCTTCCGGCTCCATTCCTAACTCGCCCAGCTTACTTCCAAAATTAAACTAAAACAAAAGAAATAAATAACTAACATAACTAAGATGAATGATATGAAATATAAAATATGCAATATGCAATATTATGCACTCATCACACCCCCAACGTAAGCTTTGCTAGTCCCTAGCAACTAAAAATAAACAAAAATTTAAATAAAATTTAAATTACAAAACCACTTTTGTAGGCACTTACAATTGCATTTACCGTATACAATAAGTCGTTAAACCCTTAGGTTACCCCTAATGGACGAGTGTTGTCTCGTGAAGGTTTCCAAGAAAGTTACCTACAAACTTTTTTTTATTCATCCACAAATTTAAAACATATTATTAACTCCTAATTAATAATGAAATTTTAAAAACAATTCACCATTCACTCAAATTATTCATATAAAAACTAAACTATAGATTTAAATGCTATGTAAAAGTATTCACATCAACATTAGGAACTCGTGTGTGCGTGTAAAATGATACATGCAATTTAAGAAATTTATCAAATAAAACCCACATCTTTATTAGCTATCCAATTTTAGCTTTGACACAAATCTCACCAAAGATTCACTCTCAGAACAGAAAACCTCTGATTTTAGTGACTATTTCACTCATAGGTTATATGTGAGAAGAATTTATTTTTTATAGCCAAAAGCAAAATATAACTCACATATATTTTTCCGAAAAGAAGAACATTATTCAAGTGAAACGACTTTGACATAATCTCATGAAAAAAATGTTAAAGCAAATGAAAGTAATATAGTTAATATATCTCATATTTCATTATTATTATTATTATTATTATTTTCATATTTCATTATTAAGTACATACACTTTGCCACAATTCCCAAGATCAAATAGGACTTTAATCAGGTTGTAATGCGACATTGGGTGAATGGGTTATAGAACTGAAGGTTAATAAGGAATTCAAAAGAATATCCCATAAACATAATTTTTCTAACTAAATCTCCTAGTTTGAAAATAATAGCTTAAAACATATATTTTTTTCTATCTTTATATTCCCATCACATTTTTTTTCAAAGATAATTCATTTTTTTCCTCCTTTCTTTCTCAACTTTTCTTTCCATAGCCTTTCTTTCTTTTTTATTTCGGATTTCAACAGTAAACTCAAATACTCATCATCCTTTTTTTCTTGCTTTTTTTTTTTTTTTCCTTTCACAACTTTCTTTTTTTCTCTTTTTCTAGTTGCCACCATTTCCTTTCCAAATTGTAAACTATATAAGTCCCGGGATAACCAAGGTAAGATAATTACATTTATTCTTGGCTTGGTTATTATTTATGGCAAATAAATGAAATTTCATTTAAGCTCAATCACGACTACTACAGATGATGAGAATGAAGAATAGGCTAAGACTCAAATAAATTCTAAAAATGACCTAAAATCATATCTCAAGAATACATAGCAAGGTACTTCTAGCATTGAGATATAATCAACTAATCACCTCATATACTCTAACCAAAGCAAAAATAATGAGATTATTGACAAAGATTGAAATTACAAGAATAGTCTTATGAGTAAATGTATTTTAACCCTCGAACAAAGAATGACACAAAACTCACATAGGTTATACATTCATCTCCACTATATATATCATATTTTTTAAGATGTGCATCTCATTCAATAAATCACAAAAATAATACAATCATGGTGCACGTAGAATTGACTTCCAAATAAAAATATGAATATGATACTCAAATATAGAATAAACTCCTATAGAGTGATAATAATTGAATAACTCAATATTCAAGTTGAATATTCAAAAATATCATACTAATTAAGAAAGAATAATACAGTCCAAATCGGAATTTTTTTTTTTCCAAAATTTCAATTTTTAAAAAATAAAATAAAATAGCACATGGTGTGATATAACTGTTACCCCCAACTTATATCATGCATTGTTTTCAATGCAAAACATAGTAATGCAATAGGAAAATAAAAATAATAAAGGAAGGAAAACACTTGACTTTAAGCTCCAACAATAAAACCATGGACTGTAAAATAACAAAATAAACTACACAAAAAAAAAAGTATAACAAACTAATAAAATTACCTAGAAAATAAAACACAAAAGAAAAGTAAAGCACTCCAAAAAAAAAAAATATGTGCACACCCTCTAACTTAGACTAAACACTATGCTCAACGAAAGATATTAACATGAAACTCTAATTAATAATGGATACACAGTAAAAAGGGTGTGTAAAAAAATTGATAAAATAAAATAAAAATAATTCTAACTACTATGTACAAGTAAAAGTAAAGGTTCACACTCAATCAAACTTAAAGTCAGATTTGAATATGCGCCATTTTATTTTTAATGGTTTAGAAACATAATGTTGAAGCAACTTCTTCAATCGAACTATCTACTCATACACCTAATATATCTTTGGAACAATCAAGAAAAATGAGATATATACAGTTTTATGCAAATCTAACAATGAGATAGAAAATAGATCTTTATCAACTATGATACTCAACTCAACTTTCATACCCTCAGCAAGCTTGGATATGTGAATCTCATTACTACTCATTGATAATGAAAGGTCATTGGTCTCATTAGTATTTTGTGGAATAATAATGTTATTTAATTGTTCATTATCATGAGTATTAATAGATTCATCCTCAATTTGTAGTTCAGAAATAGAATCACTCTTACTATATTGACCATGCTCAATTTCTTATTCTTGGGCCAACTTATCAACTGCTATGTTTATTGTGTTGAGTATGTCTCTTATCTCTTCAATAGGTTGGAATGTTTGGGCATTAATAGCAAGTTAGGTTTGTATATATTCATTCAAAATAATCTCAAATCTCTCTTTTTATGGTTCATAGTATGAGGGATATTGGAGAGGCTCGTATGGTGGTGTGAGATATACCAGTGACTAATAATATTCATTCTCCCAACTAAAACCAGGATAAAAAGTTTCAAAATAATAGTTGGGGTAAGGTTGTTGAGAATTAGGCAATATAATTAATCCATCCCAAAAAAACCTTCGAATCGATGGAATTGAAGGACACTTGGCAATGATATGCCCATACTTAGTATAAATCTCACACGTATATTCTATAAACGACGCATATGACACCATTTAAATAAAAAAATAAAACAAAATAAAATGAAAAAATGTATTTGGGCTTGTGATGCAAATCACAAGACTTACCTCTCGTTAATTAGAATCACTTTCCAAATTTGTACACTTGCTTTCTCCGGTAATGGCGCCAAAAAATACTTGACGACAAAAGTGGATAAAATATATATAATTTCTCAAGCACAAGAATCTATTATTTAGTAACTCGGTCGATTACCGAGGTCGTCTCATCAAGGAAAACGAAGGACACACTCGAGAGATGATATAAAAAATAAAAATAAAGAGTTCTTTGAAAGTTGAGAATTTTGAAAACTAACTAAATAAAAGGTAAATTCAATAAGAGAAAGAACCAGATAATCTCTGGATTTCATCCTACTCATGAACATAAATTTACACTCTAAATCTACAACTTATCCAAGTTCGTAACCAAACTCCCTCAGATGGATGATATTCAAAAAAAATATTTAATTAGTAAAAACAGTAATTTTGATGACAAATAAATTGATGGAAGAATTTGTATCCAATTGATTGTAGGGACTCCAATAATCATTCATACCAAAACCAATTATCTACGAATGAAAAAGGATATGGCCAGTCAATTTGGATTCAAAAAAGCAATTATTAAATCAAATACATCGTAAAAACTCTGGTTTAGAGTATAAACCCTAGTTCATAGGTTCGGAATCCCTCCTTCGATTATCAGAAAAAGAGACTATTCGAACATGACGAAAATAAAATTGAAAGCAATTAAAGAAGACATATAAATCAAAGTAAATAAATAAAACTTATATTAAAATTGGAATTTAAAAACAATTACAATAAATAAAATACCGTAACTTGGAATTGAAAATAATGAAGACTTGTGCTTGCAACTAAATAAAGAACAAAGAAGAATGAGCAGAAGTAGCCCCTCTTGGAGAATGTCCAAGGAGGAAGAAGGTCTATCTAAAAGTCCCATAAGGGTTGGTATTTATAAGAAAAAGGGGAAAGAGATATGATTGATTTTCTAGAGATCATCTTTGCTTTTATGTCTATCTTTTATTTCTAAAATATCTCCTACAATATCTCTAAGATTTAGTTAAAAATCTATTTCCGAATTTGTCTCTTTTTCCTCCAATAAAGTCTTAGAAGATCTTGGAAATATCTTTGAATACTCAGTCAGTCAACGCCGAGGAAAAGGTGTACTCACCAAAATTTGATGTCGACCTACCAATGGAACATTGAATACCTACCGGTAGAACCTTCATCTTGAACGACCTATCGGTAGGAAATAGATCACCTACCGGTAAAACCTCATTCTGTCAAATTCAGTGGCCTTTTCTACCTTGTGAACACAAGTCCACCAATCGGTAGAACAACCTTTTCAATTCCAGAGAGTTCAGCTACTGGTAGAACTTGAATAACTACCAATAGAACCTGTCTTTTCTAAATTTTTTGTTCTATGGCTTCCGGCTCCATCCCTGACTCGCCCAACTTACTTCCAAAATTCTCTAAGGCATCAAAATGAATGAAAAACCTCGTATTTGCATTGATTTTCCTACAAACACCAAAACTCCATATAAAACACAAAACTAAACTAAAACAAAAGAAATAAATAACTAACATAGCTAAGGTAAATGATATGAGATATAAAACATGTTATATTTTTTAATTATCAGTCGACCCGGGGGGATGAAAGTCTAGATAGCTACAAGAAGCCTAGTGCCGGGGGGAAGAAAATCGTGAATCCGACTTAGAGCTAAAGCACTTTCCCAGGATGAATTCCCAGAGGAGGACCTGAAAGCAAGCTCGCCGTCTCTTATGGATTACAAGCTCAACTTGACATGGCCAAGCAAGGTTTATGCCCAAGATATAAGGCCTACTATAAACTCACACCAGAGAAAGAGGAGCGAGAAACGATAGGCAAAAGGCAGCAAAGGAGATGGCATTATAAAGGCGCATATTCGAAAAGGCTAGGTGAAAGGCTGCTACAGAGGCAGAACTACGAAGATGGGTCAAGCAATTTCATGAGGTCGAGTTACAAAAAGCACGGCTAAGAGTTACTAGAGCCTCCACGAGGCCGGCCTATGCCAAGACACAAAGAATATGCCACAGGATTGACCCCTGATCAACCCATCAAAGCTAAAGGGACCGAGATAGACCTAGGATAATCAAACTGATAGACCCTTGGAAGTTGTTGGTAAGTAGCTCAACATCCAAAGCTCCCATAATACCACCGGCTATGGCCAAAGTCCAGAACTTAGACAAGGATGGAGCTTACAGCAAATGGCAAGGCAGCCATGTACAGGTACAAGGTCTCTCCGGGTATGGAGTGGAAGAGCAAGGGGGTGCTGCAAGATAGGCTTTTAGTTTATGGGAAGCTTTTTTTGCGTCTGGTCCCTAGTCAAAAGTTTTCTGGAGAATTTTGATGAAAGGTAGACACTTATTAGCGGGCTTCAAGATGAATCTATTGAGAACTGCAATCCTTCTATTAGAGCACTGGACCTCTTTCATAGTGGCAAGGGACCTCATGTCCAGAATAGCTTTGACTTTGTCCGGATTCACCTCAGTTCCCCTCTTATTGACCAGAAAGCCCAAGAATTTTCCTGATCCTACGCCAAAGGCGCACTTCTTAGGATTTAATTTCATGCGGTAAGACCTCAGGACGTCAAAAGTCTCCTACAAGTGGGTCACATGGTCTGCTTCGGTAAGGCTCTTTACTAACATGTCGTCTATGCATACCTTCATAGTTCTCCCGATCTGTGATGGGAACATCTTGTTTACCAGTCGCTGGTATGTTGCTCTTACATTTTTGAGTCCAAATGGCATGACCCTATAATAATAGGTCCCTTTGGGAGGGGTGAAAGATGTCTTCTCCTGGTCTGGGGGATACATGCTAATCTAGTTATATCCAGAGTAGGCATCCAGGAAACTAAGTAGTTCATGACTAGTTGTGGCATCAATGAGGATGTCAATGTGCGACAAATGGTAGCTGTCTTTAGGACAGGCTTTGTTGAGCTCGGTGAAATCCATGCAAAGACACCACTTTCCACTGGCCTTGGTCACCATCACAACATTTGATAGACAAACTGGGTAAGCCACCTCTTTTGCTGATCCCTTTGCTAATAGCTTCCCCACTTCTTTCTCCATGGCTTTCGCCATTTTAGTAGGCACTTCTCAGCTTTTGGCAGACGGGTTTGTGCCCGAGATCGATGTTGAGCCGATGGGCGGAGACTTTAGGGTCAATTCCTTCAAGGTCTTCGTGGGACCAGGCAAAGACGTCAATATTCTATCTGAGAAAATCAATGAGTTGTCGATCTTTAGGAAGTGAGAAGCCAATGTAGATTCTCCTATCTGGAAAACTTTCGTCCAAGACTACTAGTGCGAGCTCTTCTACTAGTTTTCCTATCTCCAATATACTCTCATCCCTAGGGTTAAACACTTCCACTTGTAGGGCCTCTTGAGGCTTTTCTGGCCCTCATGGAGGCAACATAACACTCATCGGTAGCAACTTGATCCCCTCGAATTTCTTCAATTTCGCTTGGGGTTGGAAAATGGAGAATGAGATGATAGGTGAAGGGCACTCCTCTCGAGGTATTGATTGCGGGATGCCCTAAGATAATTTTATAGGCAGACGAGGAGTCCAACACTAAGAAATTCACCGTTATAGTGGAGCTTCTCGGTGTTGTACCCGCAGTGACTGGTAGAGTGATTGAGCACAGGGGGTACGTCTTTTTTCTTGAAAAATTGATGAGAGGCGTCCTAATAGGTTGGAGTCTCTCCCTGCCAAGATGGAGGTTATTGTAAGCCTCTGCGAACAGGATGTCGGCAGAGCTGCCACTGTCCACAAGGATCCTTCTTACTTGGTAGTTGGCGACCATCATAGTTAGTACCAGCGGGTCGTCATGGGGGTGTTGGATCCCCTCCAAGTCTTCGTCTGAGAATGAAATGACCTCACCGTCTCCCTGCTTGTGAGATTTCAACGGACATAGGTCATCCGTGTGCTTAGTCTTTCTGGCATGCACCTTCTTGGCTGAGTTGGAGTCACCTCCTCCTTCGATCCCTTTGGAGATTGTCTAAATTTCTCCTAGGGGCTATTGGTGCTCTCTCTCATCCTAGTTGCGACCTGGTGGTGGGGTCTGGCCTCTGCTTGCAACGTATTACCGCAAATGGCCACACTGTATGAGGTCATCAATCTGTTTCCTTAGTTCAAAGCAATCGTTAGTGTCGTGACCATGATCGCGATAGAAGTGACAGTATTTGTTCGGGTTCCTACGATTTGGGGTAGACTTTATTTTTCCTGGCCAACGTACCGTAGGGTCGTCCTGAATCTAGAGAAAATTATGCTCAACAAAGAATTGAGCGGCGTGAATGCCTACCACTCCCTCTAAGGTGTAGGGCCAAGGCGGTCCTTAGATGACACTCTCTTTATCCTCTTCCTTTTATTCTTAGTTTCTCTCCAGTCATCACGGGGCTCCTTCCTCTTATCCCCTCCATGGGAGGACTCACCTCGTCTGACCTTGGTGATGTCCTCAGTGTTCATATATTTTTGGGTTGTTGACAGTAATTCTGGCATACTCGTTGGCGATTTCTTCAAGATTGACAACATAAAACTGGATGAACGCAAGCTTGCAATAAAGCCAGCCATGGTGACTTCATTATCTAGCTCTTCGATCTAGAGGGCCTCCTCTTCAAAATGAGTGAGGTAACTCCTTAGGCTTTCATCTCGATATTGCTTGATGTTGAGCAAGTGGGTAATAGGCTTCTGATGTTAGCGTCCCCCTATGAAGTGGGGAATGAAGGATTTGCTTAGTTCAACAAAAGAATCAATGGAAGTTAGTTTGAGTTTGGTGAACCATTGGTGTGCAAATCCCTTGAGGGGGGAAGGAAAAACTCTGTACATTATTTCTTCTGGTACATTATGCAGTTGCATGAGGGATTTATAAGTGTCAAGGTGGTCCAATGGATCTTTTGAGCTGTCAAAAACTTCCACAGTTGCCATTTTGAACTTTGAGGAGAGGGGGTAATTTGGCCACATTAGCCACAAATGGAGTGTCAGTGCACGTCACAAGGTAGTCCACTGTTTCCGGCGCTCGCGCCTTGATGGTGTTCAAGACGTCGCCTAGTTGATTATGCACCTACTTAATTTTTTCGTCCCATTGGTTAGGGACGCCCTCTAAAGGGTTGTTGTAGTGGTTTTTGTGGTCCACATACTGGTTTTCTCCCTCGTCTTCTTAGGGTTACTACCGTGGAGGACCGAGCTAGCACGTGAGGAGGAGGAGCCGAGCGCCTGGCATTGAAGAGGGATGCCCTGGCGCTGAGGGGTGCCGTGGCACTGGGAGCCCTGAGTGAAGTGCCTGGGGTGCTTCCTTCTATTGGGGGCTAGGGCACGACTCCTTGAGGATGCTCGACGAGCATCAATTGGAGGATCTGCTGGTTTTGGTTCACTAACAGCTGCATTGTCTCTAGTACTTGTTGTTTAGTTACGGGGATTGTCGCAACGACTAGGTTTGCTGGCGAGGGCGAGACCTCGTCGTGATGTGGTGGATCGTTTGTTTTCCCCTTGTTGGTTCATGGATCTAGTTGTAATAGCCATAAAATGGAAAGAGAGTAGGAATAAATAGAAAGACAATAGGGTGAAAACTAAGTCATCCTCACATACGGCGCCAAACTGATGATGCACAAAATGTGTTTATGCACCACCTATCAAATATTTAATGTTGTAAATAAGAAGGAGAATCAACACAAGCAAACACAATTTAAGTGGTTCGGTTAGGGTGACCTACTCCACTGTGAAGGGCTATGATGGTTGGAGTGTTTTATTGCTCAAAGGGTGTAGAGTGCTTAGATGTTCGTGATATGTGAGAGATGCCCCCTGTGTAGGTAGGACTTACAATTTATAAGCATTTCCTAACAGATTGAGGTGTCATTCTTGTAACTGGTTAAGTAGTTCGGTGGAGTTGGCGTCATTCTCGTAACAGGCAAGACAATTTCATAGAGGTGGCGACGTGCGGGTCCCGCAAAGATCTCCTCGCATGTCAGTTGTAGATTGAGTCTCTCAAGATGGTGCGGCTGACCTAACCTAACTTCCTCCATCCTGTGGTGGGCTTGGCCTATATGTTTGAGGTGGGTCTAATATGCGATTCTGAGTTTGGTCTGTATTTTTTAACTGAATCTGGTGTGCAATTCTAACCTAATCCGTAGTTCTGACGGGCCTAATACTATGAATTTGTATCCAGATCAAGATAGCACATTTGATGGAAAAGTGACTAGCAAATGTGTTTTCTTTTGTTGGTACACAATGATTATTTTTTCTTTTGCAATTTTTTTAAAAGTGTCAAATTCAATTAGTTTCTCTTGGTGTGCTTCACCATCTTTCCTTTTTTACCGGGAGAAAAAATAAATTCAAACGGCTATATTTTATGGCCGTATAACATCCCTAATTCCCAACGTTTGTGCTTATATAGAGGCTATGGAACCTACACTTTAAGTGTAGGTTCTGTAGTTCTTGTTGATAAAAAAAAATCAGAACTATGAGTGTGTGTGTGTCCCACAGCATTTGTGTGTGGGCTCATCTACCTCCACTAGGGCCTGCCCACGGGTTGGGTGAGGCCTTTGGGCCTAAGTGGTTTAAGGGGATGAGGCTATCCCACGTCGGATAGCTCTGGGTGTGTGTGTGCGCTTATATAAAAAGTGTAGGTTATGTAGTTGGCGTTGATAAAAAAAAAAAAAATTCCCAACGCCTGTCTTTCTCTCTTTTTCCCCTCCCCGGTCTCTCTTCTCTGCTTCTCTCAGCGACGCGCCGACAAACTCAAAGCTCCCTCTCCTAGGTATTTCTCTTTCTCTCTCTCTCTCTCTCTCTCTCTCTCTTCGTCTCTCCTCCTCCACCACCACAATCACCACCTTCTGCCAGCCCCACAACCCACTACATGACACACACACCAACATACTTGCAGATTATTACATAAACCTGCAACTCACACACATTCACGCACCACTCGAGCACAAACACACAAACCCCCATCGATCCTCGCACGCCTCAAAATTGACACACACACACACAAAATCAATACATCAACCACGCACGCACACACACAAATTCACGCACATACTCTTTCTCTCTAGGGGTGCAACTTGGGTTGGGCAACCCGACTTCAACCCGAGCCCAACCCGAAAAAATTAGGACTTGGGCTAGGGTTTTTAATACTTTGGTTGGGCTTGGATCAAAAAACCTCAACCCGAATTCAATTTGGGCCGACGCTCGGGTTGAGGCATCGGCAACCCGATTTCAACCCGAACCCGACAAATTAAAAAATAACTATATATATATAAAGCATTAGCACTTTTTTTCATTTTTACTCCATCGTCCTCTGTTTCTTGTTGCTTACTACTCTGTTATGCGTGATTAGTGGTGATAGTGTGATGTTTTAAGTTTAATGTTTTTATGAGTCTAATTTCTATGTTTTCTGGGATTGTGTTTTGAGATCACTAGTTTTTTGGAGTGAAAGCAGATGATCAATAATTGTGCACTGTTATGAATGAAATATATGGATTGTTTTATGAATTTGTAATTATTCCCCCCTCGATCTGTCTCTCTTGCAGTGAACCCGAATTCAACCTGAGCCCGCCCGAATTAAACTCGGGCAGTGCTCGGGTTGAGTTCTTCAACCCGAGTTAGGGTTAGGGTTAGGGTTAGGGTTAGGGTTAGGGTTGAAGATTATATACCTAAGATTAGACTAGGGTTGACTGTCTAACCCGCCCGAGTTGCACCCCTATTTCTCTCTCGCCCCCACCCCCTTCATCAAACTCAGACCACCTCACGGGAAGCACCCCTGGAGCCAACCCTGCACCAATATGAATAATGCACATGAAGTGTTTGTTTTATTGCCCAAGAGAGTTTATTGAGGACAATCGAGCAAGCAAACTATGTTGTAAGTCAGTGGTTGTGCTCAATTTTTTGCATTAATTCTACATATGGTCTCAGATTTACTCCACCACTACATTGCCAAATTCACGGGTTCGGCAATGTTTGGGGCAGAGCTACACCGCTCTCTCATTCGCCCACCCTCCACCACCGGACCCTACCTCACAGCCCTACCCCCAGCTACGCACATATGCTGTTACATAGATGCCCATTTAATTCTTGATGACTTTGTCAGAAAAACCTTCGAATTCCTATGGGGCTTTTCAACTAACTTGGGTGTATGACCTTGCATATCTTTAAAACCATAGGTCTTTTGTGATTCTTTTCAGTTTTGTGGAAGGCGCAACTTTTCTTTGCTAGAGTTCCTCTGTAATTTTGCCGACGAAAAGTTAGGAGCTCCCTGTGCCTTTTAGGTTTGAATTGCTGAGAGATCGAAACTTTCTAGGTAGGTAAATTAAGTTTATTAAGACTGCTTTGTAGTTTTTCGGTGCATCTTCAACTCTTTGAATAAGTGCTGCTTTTTGGGTTCGGCTTAAGACCCTTTTGGACTTTTTTGTGAGCATCTCCATCTATGGAAGGACATGTTATTGTATTCCTATTGAGATTTTGCTCTACCATTTTCTCTTCTTCATCTAAGGTAGTATTTTCTAACTGTTATTTACATCTTTTAAGGATGTGAGATACATGAAGTGGAGCCTATATTGGATGCCTTGCCAAAGCTAAAACAATAAGCAATGGACAAGCAATGTCTATGTTATTTTGGTCTATTCTAGTAATATCCACAATCACTAAAGAAAGAGGTGTAGATGATGCTTTGGTCTTTTCAGCTAAGTTTTCTAATATTCTGCTTTTTTTAAATATCTTAGCAAGGTTAGGAATGTTCTAGATTTTTCTACATATCCCAGGACAAAAGTCCATCCACCGCCATCTATTTCACGGAAGCTCTCCATCTGGTTTCTTATTGAACAGGTAAGCTCCTTGCTTTACTCCTTCACGATTTTGATTATTTCATAATTATGCATCTTTATTGAATTAATCGAGTATTTTCTTAAATTCCTATTTCCTATATTTGCCCCAGAAACCACGAAAAACTGAACCAACTTCTTATGAGATGTTTTTCTTTTTCTTATTGTGTACCTTTTGTTTGCATACAAAATCTTTATATGAGTTTATGAGCTTCCTTATTGAATGGGTTTGTGGTTGCTAGTGATAGTACAAACAAAAATTTTGAAAGTATTATTTTGGGAAGTGTCGTAGGCACGTGCAAATGTCATGTCGATTTTATCGTTGGTCTCAAAACTTCAATGTTGATTTACCAAAATTTAATGTCAATTTGATTCAATTCAATATTTCAATGTAAATTTGATGTTTATTTATTTCAATTCTGTATTAATTGAATTCAATTTGATTCAATTCAGTGTTAGTTGAATTCAATTTGATTCAGAGATGTTCTTTCATTTTTCATTTCCTTTGTTAGCCACTAGATTACCATAGTTGGCTGCAAGTTAGGCAACAACAGGGTTAATTCAATCTGTTTGGTCGCTAACAAAATGAAAGAAAAGAAATAAAAGAGTACCATTTTTGAAACTCATGTCCTATTTTTTGATTTGATTTTAACAACCTATAAAAACTGCTTGGTTCTTAGAAGAAAGAAAAAAATTTGGACTATGTAGCTCCAGTGTATGGTATGCCAAACAATACACGCTTATGAATGCATTGTTTTGAAAGATGGATTGATCCAAGTCCCCTGAAGTCCTACATATGTGTGTTACCCCCACACAAACTCACTTTGGAATTCATTATTGACCCTGTTTGGTATTATTGTTTTGATTAACCAATAAATTCCTCACACAAATTCACTTTTTTGAGTCAAAGTGTATTGCTTTTTCTATTGGCTGAGCCTTTATGTCTTGTCGTGGTGTAATGAGGGGTTTGTAGTTCATGCATTGCATTGTGCTTCAGCTTGACTTCAAGTAAGTATGAGTATGCCCCATGGGATAATTTGTTTGCCAATAGTAATAATTCTGTTATTATACCATGAGAACATTAATATTTATTGTCATAATCATGATCCATTTTTTTGTTGATATTATTTTTGTTTTAATCTTCCTACACTTATGAGTGATTGCATTTGATTACATTTTGTTTTTTTAGATTGAATGTTTTGTGATGGTCACTGCCTGCGACATGCGTAGCTACGGTATATAAGCAAGGTGTTCTTCGTTAGGGAGTTGCTTTTACCATTAGACATCTAATTCATTGTGCTCATTTTGAGATCCTTTACTACAGTTTGTTCTCTTTTGTTTGTTAAATATTTTTCAACATAAAACATTTTTTACTTTCTTTTTTGCTTATTATTGTGTTTAATTGTAAATTAAGCTTTGTTAGTGGTGGGGTGCTGTGCTTGGTCTTTACTTCTTTATTTTTTTCAATTAGCAATTTTTCTGTGTTTCAAAGTGCCTTTAGGTATATATATATATGAGAGAAATAGTCCTAATCAAGGAAAAATCTAAAAATAAGGAATTTGGAATTTGATTTAGTTTTAAATTTGGTCACGTTTGTATTTGTGTATATAGATAGATATGAGAGAGAGAGAGAGTGTGTTTCAATGTGAGAAAAACTCTAAAATTTAATAGTTTCTAGTTTTCAAATCTTTTTAATTAGATGTAACTGTGGGGGTATTTTGGACAATAGAGATCAAAACAGACTTAAACCCAAACAAAGCTTCTGAGGGAATGTTTGGCCCATAAGCCCTAAAATATGGACCGATCCCCAAATTTTCCAAAAAAAAATCATTATACCAAAAGCCCAAACAAAAGTCCAACAATGACCCATCCCCATTTTCGGCGATGCAAGGTTAATTGTGCTTGGGTTTTGCATGCTTTGCACTGCCTATAATTTCTAGGGTTTTGCCAGCAGAATTGAAGTAGAAAAAGATGTCGTCTCGGCCGGAACTGCAAGCACCACCCGAGATATTCTACAACGATGAAGAAGTTCGCAAATACACTTCCTCTTCTCGCATCATCGAAATTCAGGTAAATTGAATTACAACTTGATTTACAACAATTACAAGGCGAAAATGTATGTATGAATATGTGCGGAAATGTTTTATATGTGTTTTTGATGTATGTTTGAAAGGCGCGACTGTCAGAGAGAGCTATGGAGCTTCTTGCTTTGCCTGATGATGGGTTCCCCAGATTACTTCTTGACATTGGTAATTTTTAGTAAGCTCTTTGTGTGTATACGAGTTGTCATTCTGTTGGTTCAGAACCCATCTCTCTTTTTTGTTATGATTGGGATATCGTAAATTTAAATGGTCTATTGTCATGTGCTCTTTGGCTTAACAGAATTTTTGAGACAACTCTCCTTTAAAGTCTTTTTCTTTTTTATGATGCAAAATAGAGGGAAAAACAAAGAAAGTAGAGTTTTTGGTATTTTATTTAGCCTCATTAATTGCTTAATGTTTGCGTATGTGCATGGGTAGATTAGTTGTGTATATTTATTGATATGGAGTTTGTAGTTTTTTAAGTTGCTTGATTTAGGATGAGTGGCTTTGAAAGAATTGAAATTGTCACCAAAAATCCCATCTCAAAAAATTTTAGGCAGAGTTAAAATTAACAATGAAATTGAGTTTTAATGAAGGTAATATGATCACGGATTGCTTAGAATGTTAATTAAGATCCTAACCTAAAATTTCTGGCCTATATACTTGTACTGTGGATATACTCTAGAGTTTTTCTTAATGTAACTAATAGCAAAAACGGAATATATAACATTTAGCTGGATACTTTATCAAAAATGGAGATATAATATATCACTTTTTTTTGGTTCTGTAGGTTGTGGATCAGGACTTAGTGGGGAGACGTTATCCGAGAATGGACACCAATGGATTGGCTTAGATATATCACAGTCAATGGTTAGTATGTGGATTCAGGGTTTCTGTTGAGTTGGAGGATTGCAACATCACTCTCTCTCTCTCTCTCTCTCTCTCTCTCTCTCTCTCTCTACTTCATATCTGCCAAGTAATCCTAAATTTGCTAATCCAGATATTGCATTGGAGCGTGAGGTTGGGGGTGATCTTATGCTTGCTGACATGGGTCAGGTAGCCACTCAAATTTGGAGCTTTGATCTGTATGTGGGTCCAGTTCAAAAAAAAAAAAAGATCTGTATATGGGACACTTTTAACTTTAAGTTTCTATGGTATATGGCAGTCAAAAAAGTGTTCTTGAAGTGGAATTATGGGACATATAAACTGTTACTTCCTTGCCTATTAATACATCTTCTGAGTTTAGTAGGGAAAAACCAGGAATTCTTGAGGTTGATTATATACTCTACTATGCATTTGTTTTCTTTTCACGGCAGGAAAATGGACTAGTTTACCATGTGTTGGCTCTTTGTGCGTGAAGTTAATATAAATTAAGGAAATTGTGTTACTATAGAACTTGATTCCTATAAAATAAGTTTTATGGATATTTTATTCGAATTGGTGTTATCACTATATTGGACAAGATATCAATACACATGCTTACTTTCTTTCAGTATACAGGGATCAGGATATAATTGTATATGTGCTTTCGGTGTGTTGTAGGGCCTAGGATTTCATCCTGGAATTATTGATGGCACTATCAGTATCTCAGCTGTTCAGGTTTGTTTATTCTAGTTCATTGAATGTTGCATAGTTAAATATGCTTATTGCATTGGCTGGTCGGTGTCTTGAAACCCTATTTGTACTTTGTATTATATAGAATCAATCTTTCTTGGTGAAATAATTTTTCTTGCAAAGCCTGCTATTTTCAGATTCCATCTCCAATCGAAATGCTGTACATTTATTTAAGTTAGCTGTGATTTTGGTGGCTGGACTCTTGATCTTGTCTTCAGCTGAGTTTCATATCACTATGTACCTCCCTAGAGTTGTCGAGTTTCTTACCTCAAACTTCTCTCGACTTTGATTTCCTAGATATATGAATTTACCAGCATAATTTAAGACATGAAAAATACCAAATTAGTGTGTGGCTCATTTTCTCTCATTTTAACTAGGGGTGGCAATCGAGTCGTGTCATGTCGAGTTCGTGTCGAAAATTAGTCAACCCTAACCCAACCCATTTAACTAATCGTGTCGTGTCAAGTTGACCTGTTTAATTTCGTGTCGTGTTTGTGTTCATATTCGTGTTGACCCACATAAATTTTGAATAAAAAATTTAACGCTAATATTATATTTTCACTTAATTGAATTCATGCTCATATTTTTTCTACAAATTAAAAATTAATTTAATAATAATAATAATAATAATAATAATTGAGGAGGATTAGGGTTAGGGATCCCAACAACTAAGTGCAATGAATTTAGGAGTGGTCTGGCGGTGGTCAGTGAGGGCCTACGAAAAGGAGACGGAGGTGGTGGTAACCGACAGTGAGGAGGATGGAGAGGCGAGGGAGAAGCAGAGTAAATGTGAGGTCTGAAATGTGAAATGAATTTAGGGTTAGGGATCCAACAATTAAGTGCATTTATATAGTGTTGGGTTATTCGAGTTGAAAAACGGGTTAAGCAGGTTCGTGTCAACCCGATTAAATACACGGGTTAATTGGGTCAATTTCGGGTTGAGCGGGTTGAACCCGAACATGATTCATTAACACTTCGTATTGGCGGGTCGTGTCATACATGGGTTTATATAAAAAAATAGTCAACCCAAACTCATTTATTCGTATCGTGTTTGTGTCGGGTTATCGTGTCGTGTCAAAAATTGCCACCCCTGATTTTAACCATGATGTTCAACCAATGATCAAAATTTCTTCTCAGTGCACAAATTCGATTAGCTAAAAAAGGGGAACGTTATTAAATATTTTGGAAACAAAGAAAAATTTAAAATCATGATACCGAAACATCAAAAAATGACACCCCGAAACATTACATATGTGGATACTTTAGTATATGTTGTGAGGATATTTGTAACATATGTGGACACATAAGTATATCCTTTTCTAGTAGTTTCAGGAAAATTCCTGCCATTATGTTGCTACCTTTTCAAATAGTTGGGGTTTCAGACACCAATCCAGTCTAGTATTTCATCCTACCATGTCAAGACGCTGGTATACGTCTTCACTTCCCTGTCAAGGCCTATTTTGTCAAAGCCTTGGCATGTATGCATGACTTCTTTTTATGGTCTCTGTTAATAATAATCATTAAATGTAAAGGCTACCATTGGAAAGCATAATTTAAGCAGTATGGATTTTGAAGGATGACTATGATCCAGTATTACTTTATATTGAATGTGCACTTGTTATGTGACCAGTTGAATTGTTTACAAATTCTTTGAGCATAGTACTATTTATAACTATGAGCTCTTTACTTGTTCATCCTAGCATATTGGGTTTGGAGTGAGTTAAGATTATAGAAACGGTATTAGGGATTGTGGGAGAAGAGAAGAGGCAAGAAGGAAAAAGATGAAGAAAGTGAATAATCTGTTGTGTAGGAAATGTTACCCTACACTCTTTTATTTATAATAAACTAACATTATAAGCAATTACATTATTACTGTACACTACCAATAATTTGAAATAAATTTAAGGATTAAAATTTCGTTTCGAAATGGTCGAAACATCCGAAACATTTCCGTTTTTGAGGAGACCGAAACGGATCAGTGATGGAATTGAAATTATAATACTTTGAGGTGTTTCATAATATTTTGAGATATTTTTAATGTTTTAATGCATTTACAGAATTGTTTCAGAATGTTTCAAGATATTTCAAGATATTTTGATATATTTTAACTAATGTTTTAAAAAAATAATTCTTAAATTTTTTATTTTGTTCATTATATTTTTGAAATGGGTCGAAATATTTTCGAAACACGTCGAAATATTTCTGTTTCTTAGGTGATCGAAATAATGCATCAAAACGAAATTTTGATCCTTGCATGGAGCAAAGATTACTGAAGATAGATCGAGTCAATGGTTTGGTAAGGATGTCACCCAATTGATTATTAGACTTGATGTATGGTGTGATAATCTCCTTACACATCAAGAGATTTCGAATAAAATGATAATTCACTTCAATGTGTTTAGTGCTCTCATGGAATACCGAATTGCTAACAATGAAAATAACTACTTGTTTGTCACAATGTATCTCCACAGAGAGGGCACACTGATACCCATATTACGAAGTAGTGAACGAACCCACAACATCTTGCACACAATATGAGTCGTAACTCGATATGCAGCCTCTGCAGTCGAACTAGCAACCACATTCGGTTTCTTGCTACGCCAAGTAACAATATTATTACCAATAAATGTACAATAATCTAAAGCAGATCGTCTATCATTACGACTACCTGCCTAGGCAGCATCAGAAAATCCAGTAACAATCATAAAGGATGAAGGATGATATAATAATCATTTACCCGGTGTTTCTTTTAGATACCGAAGAATATGACAAATAGCCTCCTAATAAGGCTTGCGAAGAGCATGTATGAAATGACTAACCACACCAACATCATGTGTAATATCAGGACGTGTAACTGTAAGGTAAATCAGCTTACAAACTGACATTCGATAACGCCTTACATCATCAAATACTTCATCACTATTAGCATCCAACTTAATTGTGGAGTTCATGGGAGTATCAGCTCAACGTCCACCAAGAGTACTAGTTTTCGACAATAAATCTATTACAAACTTTCCGTTGGCACAAATTGATACCTTTCTTTGACCGATCAACTTCAATCTCAAGAAAACATCGAAGAATGACGTAGGTCTTTGTTATGAAACTACTTCTCCAAATGAATCTTAAAGTGGACAATACCATTTAAGTCATCACTAGTAATGATAATGTCATCAACTACACAATAAGAATAATAACACGTGTAAGAACGACGAATAAAAATTGAATAATGTAAAGTAGAACGTTGAAAACCATTATGAAGAACAATAGTACTGAGCTTATCCAACCAAACACATGACGATTGTTTTAGACTAGGAAACACAGATATAGATACCGGTACGTGATACGAGTACGATACGATACAGATACGACGATACAACAAAGCCTAAAAAAATAGGATATGACTATAGCCAGGATACGTCTATAATGAAATGTATTTAATATTTTACTATTATTTAAAGACTTAAAAATTACAATTCTTAATAATTCTTTAAAAATAATAAACAAAATTAATAATTTTTATTTTGAAAAAGATGTAATATCATCTCATTATGATATATCTATAAAGTGAATGTGATTAATTAAAGGAATCAAAACCAACATTTAACTAGTTAGTTTGTTTACAAGTATTCGTTTATAAGATTATAGTGTAACTAACTCATTTTTTTATATTCTTTTGACATATAATAGTAGATAATACTTAAAAAATACTCATATCTTTAAAATCAAATAAAATTTTATTGATATTTTGTATTATATTTGAACTCAAAATGAGAGGGTATAAATTAAAATTAAAAATTATACATCTTGCTCCATGTGTAAAATTATCCGCAAAGTATCCACATATTTTATTGATTATTGGATATGCATCATGCGTATCTGATATATATTCTCGAGTATCCGGCAGATATCATATGCAATACGGTATTCGACGGATACGTCGACTTTCACGAAGTATCCGTGCTTTATAGATTTCAGATCATATAGTGCTTTGTTCAGATGACACATTAACTGTTCCTTACTAGATTCAACATAACCTGGAGGTTGTACCATATATACCTCCTTCTGGAGGTCTCAATGTAAGAAGGCATTCTTGATGTCCATTTGATACGGAGGTTAATCACAACTCTCGGTAACCAAAATAAAAACTCTAATAGAGTTAAAACGAGCATAGTTGTCAAATTGAGTGTTGGAAGGCGTATCGTTTTTCAAAAATAGTGTATCATATCGTATATCGTGTATCGTAAGATACGCGCAATTTTAATTTTTAAATAATTATTAATAATATATATATATATATATATATATATATATGTATATATATATAATTCATAGACTCATAATAACATAGCATTTCATTAATATTCCACAAACTATTCAAGTTTCCAACATAGTTCAGTAATATCAAAATGCAAAGACCTCTAATTTAAACTTCTAACATCAACTGCTTGAACAACCTTAATATTAATCAGGAATTTTGAATTTAATTTAACAACATTAACAATAGACTTTATTTATTTTTTTTAAACCATAACCATTGAAACGACGTTGTTTCAGTAGCTAGTGATTTAAAAATAAGTCTTAGGTTAAAACGATGTCATTTCAACTCCAGAAAACCAAAAAATAAAATAAAAAAATAGAATCTTCACGTATCATACGTATTAGATGTATCGTATCGTACGTATTGTATCGTGTATCGTACGATATGGTACAAAAACGATACAGAAACATGATACGTATCGTTTTAAAGGTGTATCGTGACGTATCGTACGATACTAATAACTATGAAGACAAGCAACATGGGAGAAAGTCTCACAACAATCCACATCGTACGTCAGGCCTTCAGACACTCAACTGAACCATCAAGATTATATTTTACTGTGTAGACCCAACGATAAATGATCGGCTGTTTATCAGAAGGAAAAGAAGGTTAAGGGCTTTCATTTCCTCATCCATAGCCAGTTTTCAACTATGAGATATCAATGTGTGTTGTAAAGAACTAGGAACAAATACCGAAGATAGAGTCGATGCAAAAAAGTGAAAGGATGCTGAGAGCCGATGCAGGAAAACAAAATTAGAAATGGGATGTTTTGTAAAATTACGGGTACCTTTCCTTAATGCAATAGGTAAATCAGAAGATAATGAACAAACTGACGGCTCATGGGGCGGGGCCTTAGTAGAATTAGGTGATGGTTGTGGAGCTGGAGCATATGGAATAACCTCTCTGTCCTTGGAACGATAATAAACTTATAAGGGAGGAGGAGGACTCGGGGAGGAAGAAGAGACATAGTCTGGCACAATAGGCAACAAAGACTCCCCCTGGCAGGCAAAGGCTAAATATGGGAAAAGTGTATTGCCTGACATAGAAAAGAAGGAAGATGACTCAAAAAATGGGACATCAGCATTGACATAGTATCGAAAAGAAATAGGGCCATGGCAGCGATAACCTTTCTGAGTACAAGAATATCCCAAAAAATGCACTTACCCGAGTGAGGAGAAAGTTTGTCCCTATCCAAACCAAAGAGATGAACAAATGCAATATAACCAAAGACACAATGAGTGAGATCAAATAGTGGCTTATTAGGATAAAACAACGAGAAATGAGATTTGTTGTTCAAAATGGGGGAAGACATATGATTAATAAGATAAATTGAAGCTTGAACAATATTAGCCCAATATGATTTTGGCATATGCATATTAAACATCAAGGTGCAGGCAACATCCAATAAATGACGATGCTTACGTTTGGCAACACCATTCAGTTGGGAAGTACGAGGACAAGTGGTTTGATGGATAATGTCACGATCAGTACAAAAGATTTTCATAAATGATTGAGAGTATAGTCAAGGGCATTGTCAGACTGAAGTACTTTAATACGAATATCAAACTGAGTCAAAATTTCATTATAAAAGATGGTAAAGACCTTGAGTATCTCATATCGGTCTTTCATAAAAAATAATCAAGTCCTACGAGAGAAATCATCAACAAATATCTCAAAATACTGAAAATCAGAAGTACTTTTAACTCTTGTATGGCTCCAAATATTTGTATGAACAACATGAAAAGGACTAGATTGATGACTTAAAGAGTTAGGAGGAACAGAACTCCGGTGATGCTTGCCTAGTTCACAAGCTTAAACATTCAAAGACAGAAGAGGGAAATCAAACTAGGGATGGCTCAATTTCTACAAAGAATGATGACCTAGTCAAAAATGCCACTGGAGAGGAGATACAGTTGCACTTAAGGCTGGAAAAAAAATTTTGCGATCCAAGTAATAAAGGCCATTGTGCTCATACCCCACACTAATCACTTTTTTCGTCTTAAGATCCTGAAAAACACAAGAAGATGGATAGAAGGTTACTGAACACTGTAAGGACTTAGTTAACCGGCTCATAGAAAACAAATTAAAGAAATAATTAGGAACAAATTAACCATCAACTAATGGCAAGGACGGAGTGGGACTGAGATCACCAATCCCATCTAACAGTCGAAAGGAACCATAAGCTAACATAATATGTAAGTTTCACGCACGAAAGTTAGAGAATACAAAGGACATATGAGCATTAACTCTTGAATCAATGATCCAAGAAGATGAAGAAGACTGAGTAACCATGCATGCTGAGGTACCTCCATTAGCAACACTGGCAGTACAACCAGACAAACTTGAAGAAAGTGAAGGTAACTTGTGAATGAATTGTTTAAGCTGAGAAGAAACATCATCACGAGAGCTAGAACCAGAAGCAACTAGACCACCAGTAGTAGTCCGATGTATTAGTGAACCCATGGTATCAGCAGAGGCCTGAGTAGCACATGCGGGTCTCCTATACTTATCTTATCAAAAAAGCTCAATAAGTCCTGTGCCACCACAAGAAGTACACTTCCACACACAACGAGAACCACAACAAATTGGCCATCACGTCTACAAGGTGGACCACATTCACCACCACGATCACCACCACAACCACCATTCAAGTTGTCTATTGTGAAACCCACAGTCAACTATGCAACAATAGAACCAATAGACACAAACAACCACAAGAGGTCAAGGAATCTGCCCCAACAGTCCAAATGCACCTCAATATGCAAACCACAACACCACCACACAACCGGACCACAAAAACACCACAAACACAACAATCTAGTGGCCAATAAGCATTGGAGTACACAGGCCAGACCAAAGCAACACCGGATGAATAGATCTATAGTAGATCTAGAGCAAACTGGAGTAGATCAACACACTCAAGCCAAATCTGGAGCAGAGCAACACACCCAAGCCAAAGGAGATGCCAATCGCACAAAGTTGGAGCCAATCAAGCAGAGTCAAAGGCCAAACACCGGCCAAATAGTGCAGTCGGCACTAAACGACTCCAAAAACACCTCCAAACGAGCCAATCAGGGCAGGGCAACTTCGGAGGCTCCCCCTTAGTCCAAATCGACATTCATAGTACTAGATCCAAGCAACAACCCTGCCAAAAAGGTCCTCAAGAAATTATCCCCTATTTTTTCTAATATTATTCAAAAATAGGTAACTCGTAGATGGCTTCAAAAAATACCATAATTTCGAGGGCAACGACTCGATCATGAAGGTATTTTTCTGTCATCAGAAAGTGCTGACGTCAACATTCTGTCAATGATGTCAGCAATGAACAGCTGCGGCAATTTTTTTCCCCTTTTTCTTTTTCAGTGTTGTTTCTACGGGCCTTTGCCTAAAAATCTTGCTCTGATTCCAAGTTGAGATTATAGAAACAATATTAAGGTTTGAGAGAAAAGAGAAGAAGTAAGAAGGAAAGAGACAAAGAAAGAGAATAATCTGTTGTGTATAGACAATTTTATCCTACAGTCTCTTATTTATAATAAACTGACATTATGAGCAATTACATTATTACCCTACACTACTAATAATCTGAAATAAGAACTCTTAACACAGTGGCTGTAGTATTGGCTGGATCGAGCACAACTACACTAAGTCACTCAGGCCTAATTTGCTGCTGGTTGTGGCTGGAAGCTCATAGTTTTTTCAGCCTGATTAAAAGGATATAGAGAACATTTGTATTTACATTTGATTTGATCTTTGCAATGGTTATGCAATGCTGACAAGTCCTCCCATGATCCACGATTAAGATTAAAGTATGTTGCAATTTGCTTCAATTTTTTCTATTGGAAAATAAGAGCATTGTAGTCATGGTATTTAATTGAGTTTTAATGTGTTTGAAACACTACATTTCACTGGGCTTTCTTTGGATCATTATATAGATGTTTGGCAAGGGGAGCTAGAGCAGTACTTCAAGTATATCCTGAAAATCTTGCCCAGCGTGAGTTAATCCTGGGATTTGCCATGTGTGCTGGATTTGCTGGTGGTGTAGTTGTTGACTACCCACACAGGTATGCAGAGGATCCAAAATATCTCTTCATTTGTTTATGAGAACAGTTATACTTGATGAAACCAATATACCTTTTCATTCTGAGATTTACTTTCTTGTGACAGTACTAAGAAAAGAAAAGAATACCTTGTGCTAACTTGTGGTCCACCATCTTTGAGTGCTGCCACTCCACAAGGGAAAGGAGAACATGAAGAAAGTTGCTCAGATGAAGAGGGTAGTGAAGACGAAGAAAATCAGACAGTGAGTTTTAGTGTGTGATAATTTGTTGACAATTGCATTTCATGAAAGTGGACAAATTCTTTTAGAATCTGGAGTATTAATGATTATTAATGATCTGATATAAACTTTGTTGAATGCATGTATCTCTGATTATGAGACCAAGTTTCTTTGTGCCTAGCAGGTTTGCATTTCGGACAGGCATAGGCCTAGGAAAAAACAAAAGATAACCAAGAAGGGGAAGGGAAGAGAGTGGGTAATGAAGAAGAAGGAACAAATGAGGAGAAAGGGAAATGTTGTGCCTCCAGATACAAAAGACACAGCTCGCAAACGAAAGGCTCGCTTTTGATTGCATGTCCAGACGTAAATATGTACTTCTGGGGGTCTATTGTGGCATTACTTGTTTTGTGCTGCGATCTTTGCGAAAGTGGTTTCTAGCTTGGGTTGAACGACTTTTGTATGGCCAACATCCAGCATCGACTTAGTTCAACTACAAAAATTAATGCGGCAAAGCGGGAACGATGTAACTGGCATTGTTGACCTTGGATGTAGTGTTACTTGATGACTGTCTGAACTCTGAAGCCTAGTAATTTTAGCTGTTTTATTTATTTCTACGGCATGGAATTGCTGGCATCTCAGTCCCTTGTCTGTCTGAGTAGAACCTTTTATTTTGTCCTTTATTTAATCTTGTAGTTTCCACAAATAATGAGAATTTAGTTTCAAACAGATTGTATTTGGAAAAAGAGCAATGCTATTGGGACCTAATTTAAGTTGAGCATGTATTTGTGTGTGGCTTTGATACTAGAATTAGACGGAAACCTCTCTGGGGTTTTTAGCTTTCTACCTATAATACCCTCCACAACATTTGTCTTTTGGGTGATAGTCGTCAGGTAATGAAAAATGCTTGTCTTCCTTCTGCAGTAAATTGAAATGACAATGCTAATGTGCCCCGTTGAATATTATTTGGAAAGGAAAAAGGAGGGGGTTGGGGTTACATTTAGTACTGATGGTCTTGGGTTGAACTCCATCAAACTGTGGAAATCATTTTATGTATTCTGTATGTAACTGCAGGATTTATCAAACCTTAGGGGCACCGTTGCCTCCACCGCCAACCCCCTCTCTAGTTCTGTCCATTTATTTTCACATAACTTAGTCAAAATGATATATAAATTTGTCTACAGTTCCATTCAAAAGCATTTAACCCCCTCCGGTAAGGTTGAGAAATCTGAAAGTCACAATCACTAGTAATTCAACTATTGGTGATTACAGTTCAAAAAGAAAAACTAGTGGTGATTACTCAAAAATAAAAATAAAATTATCAAATTTGAGAAACAAAACCCTTTTCCTTTTTAGAGAGGAAGAAATGGTCAAAAGCTTTTTGTATACAGAACTCAACCAGGGAAGACGGAAATGAAAAATAAAAATAAAAAGGAAGACAGAAAAGATCTTGAATACACCACCTTGAAATAAAACCTTACTGCCCAAATTTGGGGATGCCCCTTCAAACTCTCTTTTTCAAAGGACAAATGCTTTGGGCTTACACTGAAGTGAAAAATTCCTCCGCTAGGAATCGCAGTGAAAGAGATGATTTGTGAGGAACAGTGCTCTTTGAGTTTCCTCCTAAGAGGCTGGCTCTTTTAGACTCACTCATGGAAAGGTAGCAATGTTATGTATTGTCTACCGGATACGTGTTCGCAGCATAGACTATAATTGCAATATCAAGTGCGCTCTCTTGGTCTGATTTTAGATTTTTTAAAGTTGGGCAAATTTTCAAAAGTTAAAGATTAGCCCAACATAACAATACGATAAGAATAGTGCGGCTGGGTCACCTACACAGACTCTCACCAAATCCCTCTAAAGTACAATCAAACCCTTTTCCCTAATCTTAAATTTATTTTTTTCCAAGTGTTAATGATAGGATTTGCATGTTTGTGCCCACTTCTTAGTAGTCTCACTTTTTCTCCATTACAATAGGATACACTATTGTCACTGTTAATTTAGCTCTCCCTTTGCACCAATTTTGAAAATCACGGACTTCTTTCCTAATGAGGTGAGGTGGGAAGTTAGGACGTTGCGTACTGACTAACTGGTGCCCTTGTTATGTTAGATGCTATGTTTGATTATCTCTTTTATATTGTATGTTTCTCTACTTCACTTGTTACTGTTGTGATTTGGCATTTCGTGACAAAAAAGGGGAGAAGTTTTGGGATTAATTGGGGTGAAATTTATGACTCCCTAGAGATTAGTTGCATGGGAATAAAGTAAGGGAGAGTTTGTTGACATACTCGGGGGGAGTACATTTACAAACTTGGCGTGAAGTCAGATATTTTATTTGTTATTTTTCATTTGTTATTTGCTTTTGTGATCTCTAACTATAGGGGAGAATTCGTTTTGTATTGTCTTTGCTAATTTATAGGTTCTCAAGTATACTGGGCTAACATTTTTTATATATTCTGCATGGATGACACTTGCATAATACTAACAGGAACATGCCCTTTGTTCCTCTTGGTGATTTTTATACATATGATTATATTATGTCATTTGCACATATGATACTTTTCACGAGTTATTGGTTGAACTATTGTGTGCAAAACTATGATTTTCAAAACATTCATCATAAGATAATTTTATACCTAATTTTTGAGATTGTGAGGCATGGACATTGAGTGTTCTCAATTTTTTGAGTTGTAATCTTAAATTTCTTACTCTTGTATTTTGTCATGAAATTGCCGAAGGGGAAGATTCTCAGGAATTTTATTGTAATTAACTAATTTCATTAAGCCTTTGAAAATCTCAATCTAATTCCATGGTCAAGATGCTTTAAAGATCAAAGCTCTAAAACCAACATGGAAGGACAGAGTTCAAGCTTCAAAGACAAATCAAGAAGATCTCTATTGCACTTTCAATACTTAGGACAAAGGTAATAACCTAGAGACTAAAAAACCTTGGTTTATTTATAGACTTAGGATGATTAAGTTAAGGGAATTGAATTAGCAAAATCTATGAATGACCCCTAGACATTTTTATGAAAAAGACTTTCTAAACCTTAAAGGTGTTTTGAAAACATAGATTGATTCATTCATTGGACCCAATTTGAGCAACACCTTTTAGTACTAAATAGGACAAGTTTTTTCTAGGTTTCTAACTCAAAAACCAGTAGGGACCGCCCTCTACTCGCTTTCTGACGGTTAGAGTAGTTTTTGAATAGTTAGGTATAAAATCGAGAATTGCTGACAAGTTGGGCAGTAGAGGTCACTCTCTGGCCGCTCAAGCAGTCTTGAGACGACTCAAGCGGTCCCTACTTGCCAAATCTAGTTTGATGCATTTCTTCATTCTAGTGGCAACCTCCCTCTGACTGCTCTCCGAAGGATCGAGCAAAGGTTTGTCAATTTTTGTTTACTTGGTCCCTAAGACAAACCCTATTTCATGTCTATATAAAGGGTAAACCTTCCTATGCTAGGACATCTCTATTGTGTGCCAAAATTCTACCACTTAAACCTTTAGAGACCTTGGCAAAACCCTAGATCGCTAAATACCAAAAGGTCATCCACCTTGATTCTTCTATTCAAGCTCAGACATTGAATAAGGATATCTAGCTTGAAGAGCAACAAAACCCATTGTGGAAAAGTGTGCATTCCAAGAATCTTGGGTGCATCCTGGAAGATCGCTTGAAGAGCCTAAACAGTCCATTGCGGTGGATACATTCAAGTGAAGCTACTCATAACTTGGTGGGACTCCGTAGGAGAGGTTTGCAATGGAAAAGAGTGTATAACCATGTTATTGGTTGAGGTATAAGGTCCGAGTACTTGTAAATCAACTTTGAGTTAATGGATTAGGTTAGGTGAACCGGGAGCAGTTCTACGCCAACAAATTGTTTATGTCATGAATGCTTCATTATTTTTCCACTTTGCATACACACTTGCAATAGCCCACACTTGTAATAGCACACACATGCACTATATGTTCGATTGAATGACTATTTTACTTTTTTATTATCGATAAGGGTTTTGTGAACAATTAGCTAGTGGTGGGATCGTAATTGTGGTGATTGTGATTGTAATCTAATCAATTGACATATCATTGCATCAATTTACATGACAGGGTGTTCGGGTTGTTGAAAAAGGGTTCATGCACTTAATTGTATAATTGATTTGTGAATTGATAATTGTGGTTGATTAGGTTAAAAATTGGTGTTGGTCCAAGCGATAATTATAATAAACCTATTCACCCCCCCCCCCCCCCCTCTTTTTGTCTAGCAATTTCATGTGTACAATCATGAGGGAAGATCCAATTTGTATCTCCTCCCTATCCCAATTGGTATAAGAGGTTCTCAAAGAGAAGGTGGGTCGGTTATGAGACCACCACTCTTCGATGGTTCTAACTATTCATATTGGAAGACAAAAATGAGAATTTTCCTAAAGTCAATCGGCGAGAGAGTGTAATAACCTGAGTTTCGGTAATTAGAAACCGTTGGGTGTGTGCGGTTAAGGGTTCGGAGTACGGATAGACGGACTGTAAATTGATGACTATAGTGCGGGGCATAGATGTTCTGGAGATGGTTAGGAGATTTGCTTAGATGTAGGAACATGACTGGTGAAGAGAAACGAGCCCGGATGTGCAATTAGGCAAGTTAGGGTTAGCACATGCCGGGTAGTTTGGGGTGCAAGAGTTTCATTAGCGGATCGAATTGGATGTCAATTTGATATCTAAAAATTTAATTAATAATTTTCTAATGCTTGATTTAATGTATATGTAATTGTGGAAAAAAATATATAATAATAATTTATTAATTAATTTTCGAAATTAGACAAAATTGAGAATTTACAAAAATGCCATTGAAGATTCCATAGTCTTCTACACATGCAAGGTGGCTGATGGAGGCTTGCTAGGTTGCATGGAGGACACCCACCTGCTTGGGAAGAGTTGAGTAAGCTGGTTTGAGGTATAAAATGGAGAAGAATTCGGTGGGAAGAGAGAGAAGAAGAAGGAGAAGTTAGAGAAAGAAAGTTCATAATTGAAATTTCGAAAACTCTACAAAGTGATATTCAAGCCTCAAGAGGTATACTCCTAGACTAATTAAGATGCTAGGAACTCATTCATGCTATTAGTTTTCTATTTGGTTAATTGTAATTGCATGAATTTGTTGTTTAAAGTTTCGGGTCTAAGGATTTCATGAAACGGGTATGTGGATTCAAAGGGTTTTTGCTTAATTAGTTGATTTGGTTGTGTTTCTGGTATGTCAAGGAATATTTTGGTGGTGGTATGGTGGTTTGCCGTGGTGTGTGGTGGTGTAATGGTGGTGTGAGGGTTTGAAGAGGTGAAAATATGATTTTGATAAAAACTTGTTTAAACTTCGAAGGGGGGCTTGGGTCTAGCTAATTTTGGGTCAAGGAATCCATTTATGGCCTCATAATTGGATTTAGAAGTCGTTTTGGCGGTGAAACGGGCAGTTGCAGGTCTGCCCTTGTGTTAAAAATATGGTTTTTGGCCAACTTTGACCAATAATTTGATGACGTTAGAATTCAATTCCAAGGTTAATCCTGAGGTAGATTGAAACTAGGTTATCCAAGGAGTATGTGGATGTTAAAATCAAAGGATATGGTGTACTGTAGTAGGAGAAACAGGTGGTCAAAGTAGGGAGGTAGAGCAGAAACTGCTGCACTTAGGGCAAAAGTCAAACAAAACCAAGGTTGAAGATGAAGTGGGGGTGGGGACACCTGTGGACTCCGACGGCAATTTTGGCTTCACCCGACCTCTGATTGACCTCTGGTTGGTGCCAAAAGTTCCGTAACGTCCATACGGAGGTCCCGGTAAAAATTCAAGTCGATCCGACGGCCGGATCTAAATGAGGATTAAAATAACTGTTTTGACCTTCAGGGTCGATTTGACCCAATTTTTGAGTGCTTTTGAGAAAATAAATTATATATTAATTCTTAGGTAGATTAATTGAGTATGTGTATTAAATTTTATCGAAAAATAACATTGTTTAATTTTTTGTTATTTCAGATCTAAATACCGAGCGGGTAGGGTTTCTCAATTCCGGAACAGGCGATGTTTTTCCAACTTGTTTCTAAATTATTCCATAATTTATTTATGATGATTTAGCATGTTTTGAAATATCTGATTGGGTGTTTTGAATATTGACTTGGATCCGGACCCGAATGCAGGGTTTCTGAGTGCGGTTTGCACTAATGTTTTGGAAATGATAGTATTGCTTGAATTTCTCGTATTGAATGAAACTCCGGGATCCTTTTAAATGAAATGTAAGTGCACACATGTTTGAGTGGCAGAGGGTTTACGTTCCAGGTTGAGGCCGTAGAGGGTTTCTCATTGAGTTCGTAAATGTCTGGGTGGCCCTGTTGGTCTTCAGACTTGGGTACCGAATTGGATCGTATTGACTTGGGAGCGTATCTTCCTTGGGGTGAAAGTCCCCTAAAGTATTGGATCGTATTGACCCTGAGTGGTCTATTAGGATTATTAGCTCACCGGTGTGGCACTGTATTGATGTTGTGACCGTTATTGTTTTCAACTTAAATGCTTTCGTTCAAAGTTTTATGCTCTATTACTTATGTATAAAGTGAACTGTTTGGATTTTTGCCCAATCATGCTAAACTATAGTATTTTCAAACTCGTTTGCTTGGAAATTGAGTTACTCTACTGAGCTGTTGATGCTTACCCTACATTACTTTCCCTTTTTCAGATGTGAGAAAGCTGGGAGATGTGTATATAATAACCTACCAAGGTTTTTGTACGTCTTAGGAAGATGTATCCAAAGTTTGTAATAGAATAAATAAAAACCTAATGTGTAACGTATACTTAATTGGATATTAGTTTGTAACCATCTGGAATGTGTTAGGTTAAAAGTGTTGTATATGTTTATACAATAATCTATGGTTTGTATATTGTGGGTTATTATGCTATGCTACTTGACGACTTGGTCTTATAATGTTCCGGGGATTAAAGTAACACATGTCACATGCCGTGCCGATTCGGGGTGTGACAGAGAGAATGGTTGTCGATATTAGAAGCTTGGACCCCTCCAACAGTGATGACTATCGAGGGGACCAACACCGTGACTTGACTAAAACCTCTAAACACTGGGACTAAAATCGAGTATGAATGTGCGGAGTGGAACTCGAAAGGATTAAATGTGATATTCAATATCATCTCCCCCAACAAGTTCCAGAGAATCTCCACTTGTGAGACCTCCAAAGAGGCATGTGACATTCTTAAAGTCTCTCACAGAGGTACACCCTCAGTGAACATGTCCCGACTTCAATGGCACACGTCTTAATTTGAGAACCTGAGGATGCAAGATGATGAACTTTTAGTAATTTTTATGCTATGCTTAGTGATTCGTCATTCAATTATTTATCTATTATTTATGATGAATTGCGCTAATTGTGAGCTATTAATTGGATAATCCCTTGGTTTTATGTTTTGATTGGTTTTTAGTGTTTGGTGATTTTATCAGGTAAAATAGGTAAATTGAGTTGAATTGGAGTGCTTGGAGAATTGACCGGACGATTGGGGATTACAAAGAAATCAAGGAGGTCAAAGAGGAATTAAAGAAAAAGTCAATTTGGATATTGTGGGACCAGTCTTGGATACTAGATGCATTCAAACGCATCTTATCCGTCCGGACGTGAGGTCTGATGTTGAGCAACTTGGAATTTGGCTAAGTGTTTTTAGGAATGACGATACGTAAGGCCTGCGTCCGAACACAATTCTTCCGTCTTGACGCGCCTGCTGAATATTGGATTCCAGAGGATTCAAGGTGTTAAGACTTGGGGATGTGTACGAACTAAGATTTGACGATATGGTGTACCCTCATTGAGACGTAATTAGTTGTTTGGACTCAGTTGGTTGACCAAGGAGAAGACCCCAGACTATGAGGCTTTTGTCTGGACGCGTGTATTGAAATAGGCGTCGTTCAGTTTTGCCCTAGTAAAGTTTTAAAGACTTTAAATAGTTATTTTATTATATTATTGATATTTTTATTACTAAATATACATAGGGGAAGAGTAAGTTGTATAGGATTTTCTTTTCCTTAGGCAATTTTTCAAGTTTTTTTAGAGAACCTCTGTGGCCAGTGAATAACCTTCTTTATACTCTGTAGTTAGGGTAAGGTCCTTGGATTATATACTGAATATTTATGTCAATTCCATTGTTCATTTATTATTCTTGAATGATTTATCATTTTTATATCCGATTAAATGAATAATTCTAATCAATGTAATATGCTATGTATACTTGTTCATTGTTCATCAACTGGGTTGAATCCTGGGTATGAACAATTCTTATAATTCTCTACGAGTTTATATTACTAGTTCTTAAAGTCATATTTTCATATTAATCAAATCTTGGTTTAAAAGTTATATCCACCGGTTGATTACACTAATGTTGGAAGTCAACTGAGATAAAAAAAAAAAAATTGCATTAATATTCTATTCAATATACATGATTATTTTTTGATCCCGATACTAGACAGTTCCTTTCATACATAAGAATTTCTTTAGAATTAACTACAATTACCCACATTACAATTGAGATAAACTATTCTTTCCTTTCACCTTTTCGCATTCCAAATCAATTCCCTAAGGATTGATCTCGGTCTCACCGAGTTATTACTACTGCTGACAACTTGCACTTATGTGTACCAATTCGGAGTCAAGCACTTGGTGAAATTGTCAATTCATCCTTCGCCATCGGTTTCAAGTTCGATTAAATGAATGATATTAAGATCTATACTTAGGAGATTTCAAGCTAAGGTAACGACCTTAGAAACTAGAGTCAATATGGAGAAGGTGTACATGGAAGAACCTAGTTGGGTCAATAATGACTTATGAGATGAATCTCCAAACCACCCAAGAAATCGAGGGGTGTGGCATTGAGTTCAATTAGAGAAGAAGGATATGAATCCGGGTCACCTCACTTGGGACATGAGAACCTAGCCTTTCTTGCAAAGAAGTTCAAAAAATATTTTAAGGCTAGAGGCATTGAGTCCTCCGGGTCGAAGGGTAAGTCGAGTAGACCTAGGGTTCCCAAGGAAGGAAGAGAGAACAAAAGGGGAAGAAAATTTCAGCAAGGGGTTGAAAAGAAGGGGATGCTATGATTATCAATGGTTTGGACACATGGCTGTCGAATCCCCTAGTAAGAAGAAGAAAGATTCACCTAAAGAGAGGAGGAGAGCAATGGAAACAAAATAGAGCGATAGTGATAATGAGTCCACATCGAGTGAGGACTCTTTTTTTAAAGATGACAAGGAGAATTTTATAGCTTTTGTTGGCTCACACTCCTCCCCCCAAAGGGAAATATCTAGTGAGGAAGTTAAGAAAGATTTAGTAAAAGAAGAAGAATCAAGTCCTGCTACGGTGGTACATGACTTGAAGGTTGAAGTCACCTCAAATGAGGATGACATGGAGAGTATTAAGGATGGTCATGATGCATATAATCAATTATGTGAAGAATTCCTCAAACAAAAGAAGAGAGTGTTAACATTGAGCTCGAGGTGCAACATGAGTGAAGAAGAGAAGAAAACACTCCATGTGGACTCGGGGAAGTCAAAAACTCATATTTGTGGGCTTGAAGAAGAGAATACGTCTTTTAAGGAGTTGTGTTGTAGTTCTGTTCCAAAAAAAAAAAAAAGAAGAGAATACGTCCTTGAAGGGCAAGACTTTCTTTTTAGAGAGTGGGTTTCATGTACTAGTAAAGTCCAAGAAGGGTCTAGAGTTTAAGTTGATCAAACTTGATAGAGACCTTCAAGAGTCATAAGAAGTCTCCAAAAGACTTTCTCTAGGTTCTGAAAAATTGGATAAAATGTTGTCTATAGGGAAGAGTATTGGTGACAAACTTGGTTTAGGGTACATAAATGAGCACATCAGTACCACTCCTTCCAAGAACATGTTTACGAAAGGTAATTCAAACCCATCACCCCCACGAGTGAACAATAGTCTTTCAAATACTAAAAAGGGTAATAAGGAAAAGAACTTAAAGAGGTCGGTTATTAAGGAACCATATGCCAAATAACTAGTTTGTTTCACTTGTAGAGAGCACGGTCATTATAGCACACATCGCATGCATAATAGGGAAGTCATGAACAAAAAACTCATACATCTAGAAAACCAATCCAAAGTCTCGGATGACTAATTCATGAATCTTACTAAGCTTATGGGACAGTCTAGTGAGTCTAATCATAGAAATTCTTCACCACCAAAAGGCTCACTAGCTGGGATGAACAAGGCTCCTTCTACTACCAAGATTAAGATCAATTTAGAAACTTTCGGAGAGAAGAGAGTGAATCCTCGACCCATTCCCGTGCTAACACGAGAGATATGAAAGGAAAACCAGTTTGGGTACGGAGTGAGGACCTAGAGAGGCTCACTGCCTCAACTAAATTGGAAATCCTAAGGGCTACCAAATGAGGTTGAGTCACCTAAGAAATAGGTGAGGTGAGAGTATGAACCTAGGTGCATAGTCACGCATTGCATCATACATCCTAGGTTCATGCATTGTAAATTTTTTTTTTTTATTTTCCTTTCTTTTCATACATGAAAAACATACCCAAAAAAAAAAAAATAGAAAATCCAAAAATAGTTTTGATGGCTAGTTGAAATGAATTATGCCACTTGCAATATTTCTTTCACTTTATATCCTTTTCTGGAGGGATAACATGTCCTTGAGATAGAGTTTTAAATTTTTAGTTAATCATCTCATCAAAGAGAACATCAACAATGGATAAATCAAATGAATGATGTCGACATATTGACGGTGAATCATTCTTAAATGCATTTTGATAGCATATTAATAAGATCCTCTATCATTTTCAGAGTGTCACACATAATGGGAGATTTCCCTATTATTTGTGCAACATCGATTTCCATTTCTCCATCGAAGTGTTGGTAATATGTACCAAGTGCATTTTTTCTCTATTGCTCTTCTCTGAGCAACATCTCATATCTTGTGGCCCTGGTTGAGGGTTCAACAAATCTATGAACTCCATTCCCTCAAACTTTTTTCTCACATTTTGGGCTAATTTCACAAGTTCAATTTCAGGCATGTAAACATGACACTTGTTTCTAGCCTTCTTAAACCTATCGATGTATTATTATGTAGACTCATTCCACTTTTGCCTAAATATAGACAAGTCTACCATCAACACCTCTGGTTCATTCCTAAAGAATTGAGCATAGAACCGTTCTTCCATCTCTTGCCATGTTTGTATTGAATTTGTTGGTAAACTTATGAACCATGAGAATGTAGGTTGGGTTAAAGATTGTGGAAACAACTTCATTTTTAAATTACCATTATTCCCAACTTCCCCACATTGAAATGTGAATCTTCTGATATGTTTGACAATGGACTGGTTCTCTTTCCCAAAGAAGAAACTAAACTCAAGGATTTTGTATCCCCTTGGGAATTCCTCAAAATTAATCCATAGGGGATATGGCTTTCTAAAAATTGGTCTCTCTATTCTTCGGAGGCCAAGTCTATACAGATCTTGAATCATATTCAATAAAGTGACCCCTTTTGGAAAGACTTAGGCGCAATCGCAGCTTAACAGGCTCGCTCGCTGCATCCTTCTTCTTTTAAGAGTTATTTTGAAGCTCCTTTCTAGCACCTTCTTTTTCGTTGATAATGGTTTCAGGTTTTGATTGGATGTCCCAATTGGGTGTTTCAGGTTTTGAATGGATGTCCCAATTGGGTGAATTCTTAAACTGAGATGGATTCTTGCCCCCAAAAAGAAAAAAAAAGGCTTGGTAGCGAAAAGGCTTTTCCAAGGAGCAACTTCCTTATTAGGAGGTTCCCCTATTGAGACGTAGGTATAGAAAGACTAATCCAATCTTTTAATTCAACAATGAGTACCACCAATTTGATAGAAGCAATTCCGAGTAAGAAGACGTAGGAGAAAAGATATAGGATGGAACTGAATCGAGCCTATGGGGAAGTTGCTGCTATTAATTGGTTTGGATTAACTACTACATTATTATGATTCTGAAGGTTTTCAAATGGTTCCAAAGATTGCCCCCCACCCCCTTCCCCCAAGTCTAGAGTTCATTTCCTCTATTGGATCCAAAGGCGACAGAGTATGCCTTTTCACGACCTCTCCTAGGAGGATCATGAGTCATTCTTGGCCCATTCCTACCCCTAGGGTTTCTAACATGATAAAAATTAGGCAAAACTTCAATTGGTTCCCCTTCAAACATCACATTAAAATGATTTTAGAGTTGGACTCCAGGCCTTATGTTGGATACCATCATTGGTGGCCCCTGGTTCTCTATAGGAAACACCATCGGGTTGGCATTTCCTTCATCTATTACTTGATTTCGAACCACAATAGAAGACCTTTGGTTAACATGTTCTGACATAATTATATGGCCATTCAACAATTCATGCATAACATTCATCAAATCTTGCCTAATAGTTGAATAAGGATTATGCAATACCTGTTTCAAATTTTGCACCAAATCTTGTAACACGGGTTCTGTTTGGTTGGAACTTGAACTTCCTTCAGCGTGGTTGACACCACTAGGTGTTGCTTCCATATGCTCACTATGTTCCACTCCAGCCATTATTTCATCTTGTTTTCTCATTCGGACCATCTTGATCCAAGTTAGGATTCTGGTCTCACTAGGCGTGTCAAAAATTGTTAATCCAAAACTCCTGAGATCGATGGGTGTATTACCTTCGACAGAGTTGTTACTGGTGATCGCTTGGATGGGGCTTAACTACCTTGTTTTAGGATTTCTTTGGATGAATTCAATCAACAGACTTAAAGCAAGAAAAGTTAATAGAGATTAACAAAGAGATTGCTTTTATTAATTTGAACAATTTCGGTTTCAAGAGATTGATGAATCAACTTTAACAATAGCATTAACTCTTATTCTAAACTAACCTAAACACTACTCCTAAAATGTCCAAGTCTTTGGTCTTTGTTGAGTTTGATCGTGCCCTTTCTTTGTAATTGATGGCCCTTTTTATAGGCATGCTCCATTGACAATTACATTCATCTTCTGGCAGTTTTTCCTCCACCGCTGTCTCTAGTTTAAGTGCTGGTCTCTGAATCCGAAAGCTATTCCAATTAGTTTTGATCCCTTCGTTAATAACTATTGTCTTTTGATTGCATAATAACTTACCACTTTCCTCAAAATAACTTCCTCCATGTAAATGCTCTCTTTTTGAATTCGAAAAGCCTGCACTGTTTAAACGTCTTGTCACGTGGCAAAGTATTTTGGCTAATTCGCTTTATTAACAGATGTCATTCATTGTTTATTCATAGAATTGTAAAATATGGTCCAAACAGTCCCATTAATTTTATTTTATTTTCTAATGGAAATCACTAATCTAACCATCCATATACATTTGGGATGCAAAATTGGGAAATTATTTTGAGAAGCACAAACAATGTACCAGAATAATAATATTCAGCAGTAGGTTTTTTGACTCTTGTTAGGAACTGATAGTTGACTCCGCCGTAGATCTGCATCCAGTCTGATGGCTCTTTTGGCTGTGGCAACAGGGCTTTTTTTTTTCCTCGTAAAGTTCTCAGGCATAAAGTCACCAACGCAATTCTTTAAGCTTTTAGCTTATGCCAGTGACCTAAGTTCTGTACTTAGGTATGAGTTAGTGGCTTTAAAGTGTGGCAGATGCTTAATAGTGTAATCTCTGCTGCATTATTTGTGGCAAACTCACCAAAAGCTATGGCTAATTCTTCGTCCAAGGCTGAAGATACAACTCGGAGAATAATGATTTTTTTTGAAAATCCAGACTGCATCCATGTAAATAATGAATAAACTTATTGATCTTCCTCAACCTGTCTAGGTAGCTCAAACGTGGAACTTCATCACATGTCAATTTGAGTCCTCCCCCTCATTGCTTGATAGATGTGATTTCGTAGTGATGGCGTGCATCCAAAACGAATCCAAAGAACGTCTGGTTATTGTTGTGCAAAGGATGAGTGCATATGTTTTCCTATGATGACCTGCCTGGGAGGTATCATTGTAACATGAGAAAGATGTTCAATGTTGAATTCTCTTCAGATGGCTGATATTTTGTTCAAACCTCTCCCTACCATCAAACCTCTTACAAGTAGTATGTAAGAATCCTACAAATTCAAAGTAGATGGTCCCTGCAATTAGCTTGACCTTCAATATGGTCACCGCTCATAACAAAAGCTCAGAATGTCAAATTTCTTTCATTGGAAAGATATCTTAACAAAATGACTGCATTCTCTCCATCGATGTTTCAACCATTGAATATAAATTCAAAGTGCACCCAACCAAGAGTAACTCTAGCATGAAATAGTGGGATACAATCATTGCTCTAAAGCATATTAACCAGAGAGATGATAACTACTACAGCAAAGATGACTTGGAAAATAAATTCTAAAACAAAAGAATCGAAATAAACATTCTGCTTGCTAGCTGAAAATTGTAAAATATCTACTTATCAGGATGGTCAAAGGTCCATAATCTGCAACAAAAAGCAGTAAAAAAATGAGAACTTGGTGACACAAGTAAGCACGGAAATAAAAGGAAACAAAACAATGAAGAACTCACTAAATATATTGTTTGGCGCAATCCATATCAAATTTGTTGCTCCCCCTCTGTACTTATACATCATACATGTACAAGAAAAAAGAATTTGAATTCAACACGTGCTTTCGTAATATCCTGCAAATTTGGCATCAAACACCACAAAATTATAAAGACATGAATGCATATGAATGTGTGCACAGGCATATATAGCAAAAAGAGGTACATTCCCTCCTTACCTTGCCTGAAACTAACGGAATTCATCATGGTACTCAAAGTCTTCATCTTCATCATGATTAAAAATAGCTGTATAAAATACATATGGGCTCTCAATCATCTCGGTCAAGGTTAGACGCCCATCTTTATCTGTATCTGCCTGCATAGAACATCATTGCACATGTGCAACTTCATAAGTATTGGAAAGCACGCATGCACGAGATAAGCTATGCTATATCTATACTATCTATCTATATCTATACTACTAATAAAAGTACCTTAACATGAAAAAATTTTAATTTCCTATATTATCTTTACGTAGATTTCTATATCCAATCATACCCTAATCTCTTATCTTATTTGATTTAAACAATGACAATTTAATATATCAATGGTGTATATTACTCTATGGGAAAGTTAATAGACACTTTTATTCAAGTCTTCTCCTTCTCTACATGATGGAAGTATAATTGCAACTATCATTTAAGGCAATAAAAACATGATAAATAGTATGCCATTATGAATCAAAGTTATGAAAGTTAAAAGAACTTGGTGCAAATGAAGGGACACAAAAAGTCATAAAATCTAAATGTTTAATGAATTACAAAGGGCATATGTGACAAGTATAAATCCATCCCACCCTCAATCCATAACAGCCATTCAATTACGCAAATTACAAGAAGTCTAATTTAACAACAAAATCTTCATTTTAATTCAAAATACCAAAAATAAAAAATTGGAAAATATTGCTATGGTATTAAAATCAATTAAAACATTAAGGACTTGATTATTCCAATTGAAATTTCAAGAACCAAGTTAAAACATGACTCATACTTGAAGAGTATAAAGCTTATAACGCTCAAATAAAAATTATACTTCAACCTAGGCCACGTGTAACGCACGTGTGCATCAACTAGTCACTATAAAATGTCAACAAAAGTGAAACTTTTGATTGACTATAATAGTCTAAATAAAACCAATAATGTCAATATTATCCTTTTTAAGTTATAATTAACAACATAGAATTAGTATAAAGACAATTAAATTAATTAATATAGTTAATGTATTAATCATCTTAACTCTACCATCACCTGTAACGTTTGTTTAGTCATAAAACTAGAAAGGGAGCTCTAGAGTCACACCAGCATACATGTAACCATACATATTCTGAAGTGAATATATAGATCAATTATGAATTAAACTCGAACCTTTTCTTTTCATCTTCTCTCTTCTTTCACAAGCATAAACTTTTGTAGCCTCATCTATGTTCCATTAGTTTCCATTGGTTTGAATCTTCTTGTTGGTTCTTTAAGCCATAAATTTTAGTTTTGTGCAGAATTTTCTATCCAGCGGTGGCATTTGAGGCCCCATGTTTTTCCTGAAGCAGAGCCAGATATTTGGATAGTGATGATGCAATGCTGTCTTTTTATTTAACTATATCACTTCATGTTTACTATGTCGGATTACAAACTTTCTTAATCATAATTATATTCTTAGGTTAAAATGTTCTTTTAGCACCACATCCATCAGGAGAATTTATAGGTACACGTGGATTCATTATCATCTTTCAGGTGATGTCCTGTGCCCCCAACAGATTCATTATCATATTCAGGTGATGTCCTGTGCCCCCAATAGATTAAAATGAATTCAAATCAGATGGATCAACAAAATAGTTATTGTTTAGGTATAGCAGTAAAAGCTGATTTTTTCTATTATACGTGGATAACACAATTCATGGAATTAATCACCGAGTCAACTCAATGAATGCCTAGTTAACTCAACTTCTCTCTCTCTATCTCTCTCTCTCTCTCTAGGGTTCCCGTCTCTATATTTTGGCAACTTCCGCCACCACTAACCAAAGGACCATTTGCATGCACCTCCTTTCTATACTTCTTCACCCATAACAAACATCCCTCGTAGTCTCCACTTAAAGATCATTGTCATCGGCTCTCCACACTGACATTGCCACCACAACTACCCACAAATCACCGAATACCATTCCCACCAATAGACCCACCAAAATTGACAATACTCAACACAATGAAATGTGTATTGTGTAGTGAAATATACACATTTTATCTATACAACTGCTTGTATATTGCTATAGATTTAGATTCAATTTAGGCTCACGTATGTAACTTTGTATTATGCATAAGGATTGAACTTGGTAGGTATGTGATGGTGATTGGAGAAGAAATTTTGGGCGATATATGATGATAGTTGGACTTGTGAAAGCTAAATGCAGGGAAAAAGCCACGTATGTAGTACGTGGGGGTAAATTAAGGGCTTTTATGTCTCTACTTTTATTGAGGATAGTAAAAAATGTAATGTACATATACAAATTAAAACACTACATAATCATCTAACTGTTTTCTCTCTCCTTAAAACCCTCTCTTGGTCTCTCCAAAGAAATCTAATTTAGAGCCCCGGAACCCAACCCTCTCCTCCCCTACACAATCAACCCACCCCAAAGGTCCCTTCATTCCCTCTCCCCTCAAACCCCCCCCCCCCCCAAAAAAAAGAAGGAAAAAACTAATCTCGAAACTGTTAGTTCTAAGATCTCTACATTGAGAATTTCATGACTAGTATTACTGCTCGTACATGAGGAAAAGTAGAAAGTATCTTTCCAAAGGTCAGTACAAGCCTCAAAGCTTGAAGACTCCATTGTGGAAACAAGTGCAAACAAGATCTACCAAGCCAAGCCAAGGCAGATTTCAATAGCCAGAAGATTTTGAAGTAAAGGAAATAGTGCCATAGGGTTGTTAGAGATCTAGAAAGCACAGATACTTCCCAGGGGTGCTGTGGTAGTTTCGAACAAGTGTCCGACACGGCTAAAAGTGTCCTGAATAATGAACCCAGTTGGACACGACTAAGATACGTCGAGGATTTTTTTTTTTTTAAAAAAACTGTTGACTATTAAAAGATGTATTATTTCTATTTTTTTAATATAATTTTTATTATATAACTCATATAATATGAATGTCAATGGATATAATAATGTTTGATGAAAATGATGAATATTTATTTTGATCTATTTCAATTTTAATCAAAAAATTAATATTTGCTAGGTTTGAATATTAATATGTTATAATATATGCTTTATTTTTAATATATTACAACTCTATTATTATTTAAAAAATAGTTGTATCCTTACCGTATCCGTATCCTATATATTTGAATTTTGTCGTATCCTCGTGTCCGTATCCGTGCTTCTTAGTTAGAGATGTGTTGGCTAGCTTGTTCCGGCTTAACTGTAGTCAAACAACAATTTGTGTCCTATATATTTGAACTTTGTCGTATTCCCATGTCTGTATCTGTGCTTCTAAGTTAGAGATGTGTTGGCTAGCTTATTCCAGGTTAATTGCAGTCAAAGTGCAATTTTGCATAGTGCTAGTGACGTAGAATGAGGAGCATTACAAAACTACTAGAAGAGAAAAAAGACATCTTGTCATCGCTTATGTCATGAACCACACAATAATAAACAAAATTCTCAAAAATTAGGTTGCCTAATTTTTTACAATCTAGTATCCCAATCAAACCAAAAACTAAAATATTCCTAGTCAAACGTCATTCCACATGATTTCTTCCCACTGGGAAAAACTCGCCTTAGTATAGTACTCCAAGAGATTTGAACAAGCTGGCGAAACACATCCTCAACCTGGATAGCATCAGAAACAAGTTTTTGTTCCAATGAAATAGTCCTGAAAATCACCATGGCATTAATCGATATCTCGATTTATAACATTCACAATCTCATATCCACTAAATCACTGAGGTGAATGGAGCACAAAAACTAGTGAAGAAAAATAGAAATGCTATCTATAGAAACCCTTTCGGAATCGGAACTTCTTATTAGAAAGAAGTTGTTGAGAAAATCTCGTAGGATCATCAACATTAGACAATTTTATATCTCTATTTAATCAGACTGGAGCATTTAATGGAGCGAATTCCTCATACACTTGTTGATTGGCAGCCAAAGAAGAAAAATCGCTATCTGCCCTTATCTTAATTCCAAGAGTAGCAACTAGCTTATTCACTCGTTCTTTCAGCGAATCACTGAATGCTTCGTGTGCATCTAGGAAGCACGGATACGGGTACGGCTAATTAAAATAATATAATATATTTTTATATATATAATAACATTAATAATAAAATTGAGTAATTAATTAATATTTTATAATTGGACAAATGAGCTAATATTAAATTTGATTAGTGGGCTAATATGTTATGGACAGTGGGCTAAACCAAATTGGGTAGTGGGTGACAGCCAATAAGGTATGATTGTAATTTAACATAAAATATAAGAAGTCCAAGGGTTATTTATAAATTATTTTAGCAATTAGGGCAAAGCAAAAAAGAAAAGAAAATAATGGGGGTTGAAATATAAATTAAGACAAGCAAAACAAAATAAAAAGAGAAAGGCAGCCCTTGCTTTTCAGCAACTAGGGCTAAGCCAGACGGCCCAAACGAAATCGCAGAGCAAGCGGCGGGCGTGCAAGAGAGAGAGAGGTCGAAGAGAGGTCTGAATATGAAGAAGACATACCTGCTCGAAGAGGAGAAGATCTGTGGCTGTGGTTGTGGCTGTCGCTGATCAGGTACATTGTCTTCTTCCCCCCCCCCCTTTTTTTTCTGTGGTTGTATCCCTCCGTATCACCCCGTATCCGTCCATTCTTCACTGTTCAGGACACTTGTGGAAGTGTTGGACACGTGTTCGGCCGTATCCCACCCGTATCCGTGTCAGACACGTGTCCGACACCGCCACGTCGACCCCCTATGAAGCATCTGTGCTTCCTCGGTGTGCATCTAGCTTATCATCAACTAGAAGAGGGCTTGACTAAAGATCCAAATTTTTTCTAACTACTTCATGATGGTTAATGGCTGAAATGAGTCATCAAGTTTCATTGTCTCCTCCTCAAAATTTCCTAGTTTGACTTTTCTTATGCAGCAAAAGTTATACAATTTGAGAACTAAAAGGGGGGAAAGCGTCACTATGCAACTACCGGAAGGTGATGAAGTTGGAGAAAAAGTGACAGGTGGTGTAAAAATCAGCGATATATGTTTGTTTTGATACCAATTTCAAGTAAATGAAAAGGAGATCAAAATATTGAAGAAGATGAAGGGGGGAAAAAAAGAACATAATTAGGTCAAAAAACACAAATGATCATTAGATTTCACTGTAGTTTTCATTCTCCATTAAAAAATAGGTTTCAAACATAATTTATAATCTAGTCTCAAACCTAAGTTACATTCCTAATAAAATTCTGACTAGTAAAATACTATAAGTTAGATAATTAAATATCCTATTAAACAATAACAAAAATAAACATAATTACTGCCCAGCTCCATCAAATTCAAGCTTCACCAGGTTTTTTTCCGTTCCCCATCAGCTCGTCAACTGGCACATAGGACAGTTGACTCGAGCATAGTCGACTAGCTCCTTCGGCTATCGAATGGCTGCTTGACAATTTAAAAAACAAAGTAGTTAGCTAGCCGTTGCACCCAATATTACCTGGATCGTGGGTCGCTTTGGTACGTGGTATGGGTACGGGTACATGGTACGACACTTTCTTAGGTACGCAGTACGATGGATGTAGGTTTAGTTGGTACGATATTTTGGGTCACAATTCGTTTTAGAACTCTTATGTAGATCGTTTTCACTATTATACAACATTATATATTACAAAACATTCATAAATACTAAGTTAGTTACCATTTATTTTATAATTATGCTTGATTTTATATTATCTAAAATAATATATAATTATAAATCTATATACATGTAGTGAATTAATATGTATTTTATATTTGTGCTACATGTTCTAAAACAAATTGAGTTAAGAGTTAGTATTTATAATTTGGGATCGTCCATTTTGGTGATCCGGATCGCGAACCCACCTCGTTTGGGATCGATGTACCCAGATCGTGGGTCATTAATGGTTTAGTGAATTGTGGTAACCATGGTTGCACCCAAGCTAGCGTAAGTAGTTTTCATCTCTTCAGGAGACAACATGATGGTTATACTCCAGTGACCATTGTACACATATTAGATCAACCTTTAGAGTATTAGGAAGGTTTCTATTGGATTGGAACTTTAATCCCTGTCCATCAGAAGGGTCACTAGGCATAACCTTCGAAGAAATCATCTCACAAACTTGTGCACACATCTATGAGGTATAATTTTTTTCTACTGGTGTATGTTAGACACTGATTATGCTACACACTTGACATATCACATTTATTACAAGGCATAATAGCTCTATGGGAGATTGTAAGACAGACCTTAATTGGGTATTGTTATTGATGACTTAGGGAGCAATAAATTGTAGGTGAGCCTAGAAAAATCTTAAATACATCCTTGTTAGGTGCCTTGTGGGGGCTTGCTAGGTCAGTCGTAGGATCATAGAAAACTCTTAAAAATCCTAAATAAAATTGTTTCTAGGTTAGATAATGGATTCTTCAAGTTATGTGGTCTGTTAGGTTTAGGATCGTAGATTGACAATTTCATGACTTGTACTTTAGCTCTAGGATGGTTTGTGATTAAGACATCATGTGGAAGAGCTATCGACAAGCCTCTAGAGCATTGGAGCAATCATGGATTATAAAGTCAAAAAATAAGTCAAACCGAGTCAAGGCGAGGGTGACTTTAACAACCGAATGACTCCGAGTGCATAGGAAGTCGTGTCTAGGTCAACTAGGTCACATTTGTTGGTAAGGCACACTTCCCAAAGACCGGCTTGCCTTGTTCTTGAGGTTGGCTGTAGAAGCGTTGCTTCTTGAATAGAGTTGGTTGACCAGCTGCAAAGCAGGTTGATGGTCGACTAGGGCCAGTCGCCCAGGTCTGGCAGATTCAAAAAACTAGTCATTGAGCTTGTGAAACCCTGACATGCATTGCATTGCATTTAATTGGAATGTAATGTTATAGTGGAGAAGATGTATAGAATTAAAGAAAATGTAGAATTTCCTGAAAGTTTGGTGAGGGAATAAGTTTGTGTAACGTACATAAGTTTCTATTAAATAGGAAGCAAACATTGTTGGGGTTAAAATATATATATGTATGAGTGCGGAAAAAATTAGAAATAAGTTAAAGGGTACACTAAGGTTTAAAATGTTAGCAAGAGTAAAGTGAAATTATTAATTTGTTTTCAAGTGTGACGGTTGATACTTGCTAGTGATATGTGTTTAATACATATGATAAGTGATAAATGAGAAGTTAAATCCAATAAAATATAAAGAAAAGATTAGGTGGACAAATTTTCACCACATGAAATAAGGTGATTTGTCTTTACTCCAGGTTTGGATGAGATTTGGGGGACCACATTGCTTTTCCTTTGATGACTAAGATTATGTGTGAGCCATGTGTAAAGGTTGATGGCATGAGCTGGAGGGCTTGTGGGAAGCATTTGAAATAATGAAAAGAAGTGAACAAGGGAGAGAAGAATAGGAGGCGGTGGTTTGGCGAGGAACGAGAAGCAGAGAAAAATAAAAAAAGAACCAAGAGTTTGAAAAAGTGATTAAACGGGAATATTGATTTTGATTTCAACAAAATCGGAGTTTAATAGTCGGTAAAGAAAGTTGATGTCTTGTTTTCAATTAAAGCATAATCAAAGTTTTAGACAAGCTTACATGGTGTATGTAAATATTAAGTAGGTTCTTTTGTGGGTTTTTTTGCATGAAGTTAAGAACAGGTATGTAAGATTCGTAGTGAAATGCTCTTGTATCAGTGGTGTGTACTAAGTATTCAAAAGGAAAACTCCAATTATATTAGTTATGCATATTACTGGGGTATAGGGGTGTCAAGTATAAGACCATATGATTATTTCGTTAAAGAGAATAATAAAAAGATGTTTTGAGATACTTCAAATGGTTATAGATCAGGACCAGGGATGTGTGTTTTGATTCAATTTAAGTTTATTTTAAAATAAGAGAGATAATTGTTCAAACAGTGGGTGTGTGCACTTGAATGGTTGTGTCCACATAAATGGTGTGTTAGTTGAATGGAAAATGAAAAGTTCATCACATGTGGTGAGTCTTAAGTGCTGAAATTTAAGCTGTAAATTGATAATTGGTGCTGGAATTTCCATTTAGAAGCTGAAATAGCTTCCTTAAATGCTGAAAAATAATATTTAGAAGCTGGAGTTGCGTTTGTGATGGCTAGAATTGAAACTATATGATTGGATTCATGGTTTTAAAGCTACAAATGACAAGGCAGCTTAAACATTTTGTCATAGTGATAAAAAAAAATTAGGTAATATCATAATTATTTTAAGTAGACTGAAATTGTTAGTTTAAAGGTTACAAATCAACCTTTAGGTGTATAACATTACTTAAATGCTATAAGGAATATTTGAGTGAATTAAAGTGGTTTCTAAATGTGATCGGGATATAACCATTTGAAAAGATTGATAAAGTCTAAGTATTGTCGAAGTATACAACCAAAGAAGGGCATCAAATACAAGTTTATATGCATTCACTAAATAATTTTAGAATCGATACTCATTTGCATTCAACCCTAAGCTAATTTTTAGGGTCAGAGGCGGTTCCCCCCTAGGGATCAGCCATAAAGCAATGAGTAGGGGTATGCAACTATCCGAAATTTGACTCCGTCTCCAACTCCGAACTGACTTCGCCTCTGTCGTTGTCGGAGTTTATTGGAATCGGAGTCGAAGAAAAATTGCAGACTCCGATCGGAGTCAAAGTCGGAGTCGAAGAAAAATTGCAGACTCTGATCGGAGTCAGAGTCGGAGTCTGAGAAAAATTGCAGACTCCGATCGGAGTCGGAGTCGAAGTCTGAAGGTCTATCCGGAAAAAATTCGACTCCGACTCTAACTTTTATTAATTAATGATTTTATATAAATTATAAATTATATTAGGTATTATTATAAATATAAAAACCCCTATTCTTAACCAAATCCTAAGCCCACTACAAGCCCACCCCAATATTTTATTTCCCCTATCTCTCTCAGTCGACGTTCTCTCTCTTCTTTCAATCAACATTCATTCTCTCTCTTCTTTCAGTCGATGACAATGAGTGCTCTCTCTCTCATACAGGCTCCCCTCCGATTGAATCACAGTCGACTTAATGCTCATCCAATTGAACCATAGTTAACGCCTCACAAATTTGAGATCTAAGCTCAGATCTCAACGAAGAACTCAACAATGGCCCTCAGACAATAAATCTCTCTCTCTTATAAATCTCAGAACACTTATTCAGGATGGTGTGAGTAAACAATTTTAATTCGGCTCTAGGCTTAATTCACTATACTTAGACTCTCTAAAATTATTAACAATTAGGAATCTCTTGCTTGAGTGTGGGGAATTGGTAGTTGACTTATACTCACAAATGTTAATGGGAGATTGAGAACAAGGTATGGATAAAAATATGGAGTCATGTGGAAAGAAAATTTAGGAAGCTCAATTAATTATTGACGATTATCCTTAACTCTCGATGTTGCTAGACTAAAGATTATAGGTATTCAAAAGCTCGAGATCAAGAATAGTAGACCATTGTCGGAACAAGGATGATACTCAATATTTGGTCAAAAATTTTATCGTGGTGTGGGATCTTTTAATGTTATTGGAGTTGTGTTGTGGTTTCTCCTCTCTCTATTGATAGATCTAAAAATGGTTAGAGTTGAGGATTGTTGTTGTGAGTATTGAAGATTATACAATTACGGTTAGTTATGATGATTGGAAGAATGAAATTTTGACGAATCAAGGTCGATACCTTTGAAGGATGGATTTAACATGAGTGGAGAAACTTTTAAGTGATTTTTAGGATAAAAGACTTAAGGCTATCCTACTAACTAGCAAATCGTTATCATCTCAGGGATTATGAATAATTGTTAAAGCTATGATGACTAATGTGGTTAGATTAAGGAATATTGGTTGAATCATTGGAAGTCTTGTTTAGGCTATGCTTATATTACAAAAAATCTGGTGGCATTAATTTGACAGAGATTACTATGATTCTTGGCAGTCTATCTTTACTTTCTATTATAGTACAAGAAATATACTTGTAACAGATTGAATTAGGATAATTAAAAATTTTATGTATCGTGAACAAAATGGAGAGGTTAATGATAGCAGTAAGGATTGATTACATGGTTTATTGATTCTAACTCAACGCTAGAGATTGAAAATGAATATTTAAGAAATAGAGAAAAGAATTAGTGTTAATCGAATTTGTGAATAATGTGGAGATATTAAGATTGATCTAAAAATATAAATTCGAATGCGTGTGAGTTATGAAAGGGATTGTAAGGTTTATTAATTTGAGCTCAAGATTGGGACTGAAAATAAATATTTTGGAGATATAACTTGACCTTAGCCCAAATAATATCTTTGGTTATTTACTACAATTCCCTTTGGAGATGAATGAATTGTTAGTACAGACAATTTGAAAAATATAATTAGAGGATATATATGGTTAGGTTTCATTTGTATACTTGGGAAAAATCTGGCATATCGAACTTTTGGGTAATCCTTATCTTTTGGTAGTCCCAACAATGTTGAATTGGAGAGCTGATTCTAACTATAATTGGTGTCAGAGTGTGCAACAAAAGTGTTAGTTGGAATTAATATTATTGGGACTAACCGTTAGTAATGGTTACACTGGTGAATGTAAAAAATATAAACTTAAAAAGTGATAAATAATCTCTTGAATAACTAGGTGTCTAGTTTGATGGTTATAATTGTTAGAAATCTCATGGTGTTCACCGATCCACCAAGACTTGTGATTGTCTATAGGATTGAATAGTACAAGAGTGTTATGGTACCCTAAATAACGTGAGATGCAATGTGGGGATAGATAAACCAAAGTATAATGAGAAATTGCACATGGGTGTGCAATCTAAGAGTTAATTCTAGAATATTGATTTATGTGGGAGTGTGTAGTTGGTAATCGAAATTATTATTAGAGTTCAAAGATTGTGAGTTTCTCTAGACTAGTAATAGACAAAGTCATTAAGAAAGTTTCAGGAACCGAGGTAAATCTTACCATAATGTCATTTCTAAATTTTATATCATAATTTTAGTATAGAAAAGATGAGTAATCCTGTTAGTAGAATTGAATTTGATTTGTTTTGATAGGCATATGGTTAAACTACATGTAAGAACAAATCATGAGGCTTGGTGAAAGGATTGGTAAATTCAAAAGAGAAGTGGTATTTGATGCGTAGATAATTAAGTTGATGATCTAGTAGTTATTCATGATAAGAACTTAATTTGGACAATCACATATAATTATTAAGGATAAGGAAAAATTGAAAATGCAGTGATAAATGAATTCTAGTGAATGAAGGTAATCTTGGAGATTTTTAATAACTGCAAGCATGGTACAAATTGAAAGAATGGATTTAAAATTTAGAATATGATAAATCTATTCTGATATTGGATTTGATTCTTAAAAGATAAATAGGCGTTGAGACCTTATGGCCAATTCGAATTAGAGAGACTGAGTTGGCAATCAAATTTCGAGGACGAAACCTTTTTTTTTAAGAGGGTGGATTGTAAGACTTCGTACTATAACTAAATAAGGATAATATTATCTTAAGAGTTATTCTAAGATAAATAAAATTATGGTAGAAATTTTGAAATATTGTTGAAAGATTGATCATGATGTTTGAGTTTCGCACGTAATGACTTTCGGGTCAAATTTAGTTTCGATTTCGCACGTATTGAATTTTGGGTCAAATTTAGTTTCGGAGGTATTTAAGCTTGAGAATGGTAGTCAAGTACTTTCTAAATACTTTTAGTTCAAAATAAGACTACCATTGAATTCTAAAGGTCAAGAAAGCTTGGAACATGTGATATAGGATGTATTAGAAATTTTAAACACTAATGCTATTGGGACATAATTGAGGGACATAATTTGAGGACATAATGAGTTGTCACCAATGATATGATAGTGAAATGTATTTAATGATGGGTCTCATTATAGCATTAATGAATTCATTATCATCTCATTGGTGACAACTCATTATGTCCCCAAATTATGTCCATAAATTATGTCCCAATAACATTGCTCAATTTTAAAGTATTCCAAAGTTAAGACGCATTTTTGAGAGAATTTGAGTAAGAAAGAATTTGATACTAACTCTGTATTTTGGCCATAAATTTTTACCCCGATATCCTATTGATCTGATTCTTATGGCATTAGAAACTAAACTTCAAGTGCTATAATAGTGTATTTCATAAAATTTTCATGAATTAGCCTCTCTAACTAGGTCAAAATTGAGCCACAAGTCTACACATAAAATTACTGGCATTCGAATGCTAGCACCAGCGTTTCACTCTAAAAATACCCTAGGGCCACGATTTGACATCCTTTTACCAATTTTTCACTCCTTACAAGCCTAGAAAACTATTAGGAAAAGAAAAATAGGAAGAACGGGTTAAATCTTGAAGGATTTACGCAAAGAAATTGCATCAAATATACATAGAATCACATTATTTGCAAATTAAGGTAGGTTCTTTCTCAAACTTATTCATTGAGGATTTTGTTTTTTTGGTCAGAATTTATTGAGGATTAGGGCTATAAAATTATATCTTTTTTATCCTTATTACAATATAAATAGTAGATCTACAATGTTTTCAACTTTGTTTGATCACATGATTTGTTTCTTGAATAAAATACATAATTTACATCCAAGATTTATTCGTTCTTGATTATGATCACATTGAATACATTTCTTGGCGATCTCTTGTATGTTTTCTTGAATTTATATTATTTTTGATAATCGTGAAACCATGATTTGTGATATATGTGGATTATATGAAAAATTATAAAATTATCTCTTGTATAGGTGAGTGTGATGAACGTGGGTTACACTCGAATGTATATCGCAGAGTGTTTGGATGAGTTTCTTACCCCGAAGGGTTTGAAGGTTCTCTATTATTCGTAGTGGAGTTGTTTGGTTCTTTGAGAAGTTCCAAGAATTCGCACTATTCGCTCACGATAATCGAGACTGAGGATTAATATACTAGCCGTGAAATAGGTTTCATCAATGTCGATGCGTCGAGATACGCACTTCCTAAAGTGTTATGGCCCTACACGGAATTGATATGATGATTTTCATGTTAGTGTGGGTCAAATATAGTCGATGTGTGGAATCATGCTAATTTACCTACGTACAAAAGATACACTTCTTATGATTATTCCTGGTTTGAGAATTGATTCCATTCCTTTATGAATTTTTCAGTTTATACATCGAAACTTGAGATCGTTATTAGTTATCACATGTTTTACTTCAAGAGTTATATATTAATTTTATAAAATGAGACCGGCCAGTTTTCATATATTTTATAAACCTTCTTGTTTGCTTACCCCTTCTCTGAATTTTTCAGATTTTGGTATTTAAGAAAATACTACTCTAAGTGAAGCCTGAGGACTATGAGATTGAAACGGATCAAAATGTGGATCCGACATTGAAGGAGTAGAGCGTTGTTTTACTGGTTTCTAATTTATAAACTTGATGTTGGAAACACTATTTATGATTGTTTACTAGTCATTAGTGGTAATAATTTATTTAAGGTTTGGGATGTAACCTTGGAGAATTAATATATGTTTTCTTTGGAATTCGTTTAGTTAGATATTGAATTATGGATAGTTTTATTTATTGATTGGTCTATTTTAGTTATGCCCTCATGGTTGATGGTTTATAGTTTAATTCATACCTATCATGGAAATTGGGGCGTGATAAAAGTAGCTTGGAAGACTTGGGCACCGTTAGGTATTGCTTATCCTTTTGCTCTAAGTAAAGTGGACCTTAAAGGTCTCTCAAGGTCCATCAACTTTTAGAGAGTTAGAGATTTTAAGTTTTGACCACTAAAAGACATAGGTAAAGTCAAAGAAACCAACATCTGTTTAAATGCTTAATTTATCTAGTCCTTGGCCTCTTCCCTCAATAGAGCTTAGCAGACGCACTAATAAGGTCATTGAAGATCTTTCTTAATAGTTTAGTGGACAATGACTACCTTAGACCAAGTGCAGCTAATTAAAGGGAAAGTAGAATTTAGTTAGTAACTTTCACATAGGGAAATGTCGTTAGGGCATGAGAGGATTCAAAGAATATCCATTTCCCTACTCCTGACTGTGACAGTTGTTCCAATCTATGATCTCTTGAATTAGACATTTGTCATCTTCTCAAGATGTTTTAGAGTTGACGAGATCATTTCTCTCACTCGCGGACATCAGTTTTTGTTTCCATTAGAGGACTTGGGGTTTACCACCTCAGGAAATCTATAGGAGCTTGCGATTTCTCCTTGATCGTATAGAGATTGCCGTGGGACTCAAAAAGGTCCTAAGAAGCACAATTAAGCATCATCCTTCAAAGGAGACTAGGTGTCTTGTTGGCATCATGTATGTTTAATCCTTTGACTTCTTTACCCACCTAGGATGTTCTTAGAGAGTGGATAGGTCGATTTCAAGGATCACTATCTTACTCACACGCTTCATGTCCTAGAACTCTTAGGTTTAGGATCTAAGTTTGCTAGGTTTTAATTTTTCCTATCTTTTCATCAGTTTGCTTTTCGGCTGTCACATCTGTATTCGGCCGATCAAATTCTGCTAAGACTTGGCGCGACCGAAGATAGAGTGATTCGACTGTGTTGGATGCTAGTAAGGGATACTAGGAAGCTGAGGCAGAGTAGAAGTGAGGCATCCCTTTTCTTTCGGTCACGTACGAAGGTCGGCCAACATTCAATTCAACCAAAGATCATAAATAAACAAACTCATTTCTTAGTCACCGGGTAGAGCGCACCTTTGGTATTTTAGTAGGACAAGTCGTTTGATAGTGACTTCTTTCGTTTGGTAGGGCGACGAAAGGCTACTTCAGTCTAGAAAACAGCCGAAAACTCGAGAGGGTCACCTTTGGAAGCGTTTGCCAGTAACCAAAACATCACGACATAATCAAAAGGAAGAAGGAGGCGGAATGGAAAAAGAAAAGGGTCAAGGGTTGCTTTACTAAGATTCTAATATAAGGCACATTAGCGCTTTAGTTTGATTTCTCGTTAGCGTTTTCGTTTTCAATAAGGAATGACGTTTAGGCTTGACTAATAAAATAGAAAGGGCTTTTCTCGCTTGTCTAGTATAGCTTTGGTTTTCACCCCATCTTGTTGACGCAGCGGACGCTACCGTAACTAAAAGAAAATGAATGAAGGAAGAAGACATTAGCATTAGAGAGACTACAAAGGCATTCCGGGCCGACTACAATAGAAGTTACTATTGTAGGTGACTCTAGTGACGAATTGATCTGTACGCTCAATTGCTGCTAAGGGCTCGTTGTATACTTCAAATTGTCAAAGTGGGTTGTTCGAAGGGGATCTACAAGTTAGATGAGTTCAGAATCCAGCGAAGTCAGGTTCGGAATAGAAATCTATATAATATAAATAGGCTAGCTCGCCCAACCATAAAGAACAACGCTCGCCAGGTGTGTAACAAGATTAGGCTTTGGACAAGCGGCCTCAGCCTTAATCTATATGGTGAAAAGGTCTTGCTAAAAAACACACTTAGGTCAAACTCCCCATGATGTTTTAGGATGCACAATATTTAGACACATCATGGATGCCCCTCAGTATCCAATCACCGCATAGGTGTATTTGAAACCTTAGGAAGATACTTGGATTGCACTTACACAAGATATCAATTTCCATCAATTGGCATCAAACATTTTAGATATCCTTGTGTTAACCCCCGAAAACGAGCAGCTTAGTTGGCATATATATTTTTTGGCTTTGCATAAGTGGTATATTGATGTTTAGCATGAGATGTATTTATCAAATACATATATTCTGCTTGCATCACCACCCATGTATGCCTGATGGTCCTTGTTTCCTATTTGGATTTCTTGGATTCATCGCCCCCGTGCACATTGAATATCTTATGACTTTTCTTGACATTCCGTAACTTATTACATATCTTTTGATTTCCTCTGTTTATGATTTTAATTGAGCTTGACAATTTTTGGCAAAAAGGGGGAGAATGGTATTGCCTTGTTGTTTTCCTTGTTTACTTGTGTGCAGGCTTGCATGCTGAGTTGGACTCGTGGTAGTCCTTCTCACGCACACCGGATGGATGGAGTAGCGGCTTGGCATGAATTCGATTCATCTACTCGAGTTGCTTATGGACTGGCTTGTAAGCCAAGGAGGATTTGTGGAAGTCCTTCTAACGGGATTATGCTTGGAATGTAGCCAATTGGATTTAGGGGAAGCAACCTCGCACAGCTCGAACCGCATCGTCGTGGCAGTAGTGTCTATAAAATAGAGTAGGCTTCTCAACGTAGAGTAGTGGCTTGGCATGGATTCGGTTTGTCTACTAGACTTGCATATAGACAAGCATGCGAACCAAGGAGGATTCATGGAAGTCCTTCTCACGAAAGTATGCTTGGAGTACAACGGATTGGATTTAGGTGGAGCAACATCACACAGCTCGAACCAGATGGCATCGCTAAGGCAGTGGTGTCTATGTAGTAGAGTAGGTTTCTCAATGTGCTCATTGCATATTTAAATTTGAGTGACCGAATGTAGTGAGGATTGCATTTTACCGGGTTGGGGTCAGAGGCAAAACCTTGTACTTGTAATTGCCAAAAAAGGAGATTGTTAAGTCTTAGGACTGTAAATTGCAATTTCATGACTTGTACTTTAGCTCTAGGATGGTTCGTGGCAAAGACATCATGTGAAAGAGCTATCGACAAGCCTCAAGAGCATTCAAGCAATCATGGAGCATAAGTCAAAGAAGAAGTCAAACCAAGTAAAAGCCAGAGTGACTTCAACAACCGGATGAGGCCGAGCTCATAGGAAGTGTCTACGTCAACTATGTCACATTTGTCGGCTAGGCTTGCCTTGTTATTGAAGTTGGCAGTAGGAGTGTTACTTCTTGAATAGGGCTGGTCAACCAACCCCAGAGCTGGCCAACCAGGGCTGGTCGATCAAGTACGTAGCTGGTCGACTAGGTATTGTAGATTCAAAAATCTAGCCGTTGAGCTAGCCAATTGAATCCAACCCTATAAATACCCCTTCTCTTCTTCATTTGAAGTGAAATTTGATGGATTTGGGGCTATCCCTCTCATTCATTCACCTACATATTTTAGGAGAGAGAAAGAGGGCAAAAAGACAATTTTGCCCCTCCACCCAAAGAGAGCTTAGCGACACTGTGAAGCTCACATCCTTAGGCCAAATTCTGACTATTAAGTGTGTTTTATTACACTTTGTTATTAGTTACACTCTTAGCTTGCACTAGTATAAAGGGCAAAGTTCTAGAAAGAGCTCGTAAGTCCCATTGAGGAGAAACGTATGTGTTTGTTTAGGATGTGTTAGTTGTAGGTTAGCCTACGCAAAAAATCCTTCACCAAATTCTTCCAATAAGGCTTTGCGAGGACTACCCAGGGTGAGCTAGTGGATTGGCTTGCTTGTGATCCACACAGTTGTTGTGGTTTCCTAATAATAAATGGAGTAATCCCACCAAGATAGTGGAAAAGTGGATCCAAGTGGGCCGAACCACTATATATCGTGTGTTGCATGTTCTTGTTGAATATCTATGATGAAGCATGCTTTTATTTGAGCCAAATTGATCATGTATGATGAATTATGTATATTGTACTTGAATTTGTCGATTTGAGATAATGAGCCTAATGTCTTTGGATTAACTATTTACCATGCTTGAATTATGTTGTATAACATGTTTAGGCACACATTAGTTTGATGCATGTTAGAATGAAATAGAATTGAACAGAGCACTGAACAAAAAAACGAGAACCTTGTAGAATCAGGCCGGTCGACTAGCCCTTAACGTGGTCGACCAGCTTCTGCAAAATAAGCTTGTTCTGCCTCTGTACTTCAAGGAACAAACCTAGGCCTTTTAGTAATCCATCCCTCACACCAATATGAACTAAGCCAATACGCTAATGCGAGCAAAATGTTAAAAGGACCATAGTGCCCTTGGTTTAAATTAATTGAGAAAAGAAGCATATGGACTCCGAGCAAACAAAGAGAACTCTCCATGATAGAAGTAAAAGTTTTTTATAGTCCTATTCACACACACACAAACCCCACCCCACCCCCCACCCCCCCGGGGTGGGCCCCTTAAGAACTTCACGGGGTCATCATAGCAAACCCTGTATAGTGGAGCAACCCAACCAAGGAGGTTGGATGTAGGTCATTGGAGCCAAACCACTATGTATTGCTTTATTACTTTTTTCTTATTGTTTTACTCTTCAAACATGTTTCATATGAGCTTGATTATTCAGAAGGACGGTTGTAGCTTTTACACGGATAGGTCATTGCAATTGCCTCCAATCTTCTCATATGTATTGTTGTTCACCCAACTTACAGACAGTGCGAGGTGCCCTAGGTTTTGAGGAGTGACGAGTTGTTCTAGATGACACAACTTGAGAGGGGAGCTCTCCAAAGGATAGGTGATGTAGGACATGAGGAGAAAGAATTCAGATAATAGAAAAGAAGAAGAGAGTTGAGGATGATGAGCAGCCTGTGGAACAGCCAATGGATGAAGAGCGAGTTGAGGATGGGATAGATCATGAGGAGGAGAGTGAGCAGCATATGGAGACTGATTCTTCTAGTCCCCAGGCAGCTGCACTTATGGAGCAGGCATCAAGGTTTTCATAGGTGCTGACCCTTATCTGAGCGGACCAACATATACAAACGTGCCATGATGACTTTAGAGCACAGATTCATAGTGAGTCGGCTGCTCAGCATTGCTCTTCCTCTATAGGCATTCTGAATTTATTAACTGTTCATTGCATGCCCAAAAGGGAAGGGGGAAGAGGAGGCTCCTACATAGGTCTGTAAGGGTAAAAGAGTCTTAAGTTCTAATTTTCATCTCGAACGAAAAGGGGGAGAAGATTAAAGTTCATTAAACTTAACACAAATCTATGCTCTAGTAGAATTCTTGGCATAAGAACACGTTTGTGGATAACAGTCTACAAAGTAATCAAGCTGAAGAAAATCATTTCAAAGCCTAGTTCTTTAGATGGCTTGCCAAATCCCTCTACATGGCAAAGGGTGAAAATCTAAGTGCTTGCAGGTCTAAGATTGTAATTGGACAGGCTCCTCCTGTCTGATAAACAAACCAGAGCTAACAGGGGCACAAATACCCTACTCTGCTGTGCCCTAAGATTCTTCCTAAGAAGCCATGGGTATTTGGTCAGGGTTGTATTTGTTTTAGTTGTGAGGCCTTCCACTTCTGCTAGTGCATTTTTTGCTGTGTTTCACTCTGAATGACATCTCCTCATTTATTTTCTTCTTGTATCTTAATAATCATTTTCTTCTGGCAAAAAGGGCTCTTTCGTGACAATTTAAACTTTCACATCTTTCATGTTTAGATCACGCATTAGAAAAAAGAATAAGCTGGGAAATGAAGCATTTTACGTTTAAAATGGAGGAGAGAAATAATCTCTAAAACTTAAAAAAAAAAAATCTAAATGCAAGATGTAAACTAGTGTGCCCAAAAACATTTAGCAGCCTTCTAACAACTTTTTAAAACCAACAAATTATCCAATATGTTTTTTGCATTGGGGAATGGAAGAATAAGGGAAATACTAAGCCATAACGTCCGAATTGGGGCTTGAACCAGCACCTCCTCCTAAAGGATGGGTGGGAAATAATACTCAAACTAACAGCTAATGGTTGGGCATTATATTACTAATTAGCATTAAAGTGGCATTATTTCATCTCATAGAGAGGAATCTAGCACTCTAATGCAGTACAATGATATCACCCATTCGTGGACCAAGCAAAACCAGGGTCCACATTGACTGTGATGAGAGCACACAGTAGGTCTGTGCTGTTATTATGTGATATGATGATAAGTGGCTGAAGTGTATCTCATTCTATCCACTCCAATAAGGATATCAGCTCTGTGCTTATCTGGCTCATTTACGACTTCAAATGGGAAAGCATATAAACTTGCCAGATTTAATTGATTCAATAAAAGAGCTCTCTTCAGACAAAAATGAAATACCTGTGATATGATATAATGTGCTTGTTGCTTAGCATAGTAATGCTCTGATGGATGAATTTTTCCAATAATAGATAGCAGTTCAACATCAGACAAATATCTACAAGGAAAAAGGCTAGCTCAGATAACCCGTGATATTATACACATGATCAAAGACACTAAAGGGGGAGAAAAGAAAATTGGTGCAGGGAAGGAGCGGAGCAGAGAATAGATGAAACCAGTAAAATCAATAAAAGAAAAAGGTATCCTGTTTATTACCCATCACCATCTTTGTCAAACTGCGCAAATAACTTTCTAGCAGGGAACTCCTCTGAACCATGAGACTCGTGTGAAGAATTATGACCCTCTTCATCATAGTTTCTTACCAAATCAAAGAGCTCATGGAAAAATTCTTTAAAATTAACCTTCCCATCTTTGTCAGTATCTCTTTCCCTGAAGTGAAATGATATAGAAGAACGGATCAGTTCGCAGTAAGCACGGGTAAGGCATGTTATATTCCTACAAGATCAAGCACAATTGCAAATATACTACATGAGGGAAAATCAGAACCAAGTAGAAATTGATTAAGATGGACAAGAGGAAGCAATAAAGGTTGGGAATCACCAATAAACAAATTCACCTAATACAAAAAACGTTTTGAACTAAGATAAATAAGAAATCTCCTTCCATATATTCAAATCAGTTGATTCAAACTCTTCCTATCATGAGACTTAGATCCAAATCACTCCCAACTAGACTAGAAGATGACTAACTGTTTATAATTTTCCGTTAAGTTTTATTTGCTATAACCGAAACATATATTAAAATTTACCAAGAACAAAGATGAATATTATGGTTTCTTTGAGATGAAATCAGGAGCATCGGAGAAAGGACAAGTAATCTACAGTATATATGAAAAATGCAATACTATTATCATCATCAATACAACATTTATCCAAGCTTTTACAGATGCTCGTCAATTAAGGTTGGGAGGAAGAACTCCTACAGTTCCCAAATGGTACGTTGGCTGTTATCTGGTTGGTATCAAATATCTCCATTCTTCCGAAGCCTACAATCTGATAGCTGCTAGGCTCAGGGCTCCTACATTTAAGGAGCACAATAATGCTAGATGTATCATTTAAACTATAGCACATCAACAACCACACTCATCACTTTTGCCTTCCACAAAATTTTGCTCTGGACTTTTTGGCCAAATTCTTTTGTAAAGCCGGAAGAAGTATCATTAGCCTCAAACTGTCAACCTAGCTCCATGATCTACAGAGTTCTGACCACATTTAGTGTTTTTCTACAACAACGTCTGAGTCAGAGATGAGTATCAACAAATTTAAAGCAAGACTGCGTTAAGAGAAGTTGTGGTGTATGCCTCTAGAAAACAAAAAACAATTCCATGGTGGTAAGTAGTGAGCAATATTAATAATGATTTTGAGCAATCACTGCAGTGATATGGTTTTAGAGGTTTGACAATGGAATAATCAGGCTGTGTTATAGAGTGAAAAATAGTAGAAAACCCAGTTCTGTGATTACTGCAGGATGGCCTTAAAACTCGTAAGGCTATACATCTATTGCCAAGGAGAGGTGATTATATCGAATGCTGTAGAAACAGAAGAAAATGGTTAAGCCATTGTAGGGGATTAAGCCATCATAATGGAATCTCACAAAGTAGGCCTTGTCCAGGCATGCCTAAACTACTAAAACATACGTGATAGATTAGTGGAGGACAAACGGATACAGAATACCGTACTGAACCAAAGAGGGTAATGACCATGAAATGAGGCGGAGGTTCACTATTAGAGGTGAATGCTTCTTCATTACACTCGTTACCAACCTAGAGTTGGGCTTCCAAAGAGGGATTCTACAGCCAAGCTTTGCCTACCATGTTTTGTATGAGCTAAGATGCTTCTTGACTGCATAGGGCCTACAACCCTAGATTTGGGCTTCCAAAGAAAGTGCCTTCCATGATCTATACTCTCAGTAACATCCATTCAAAATACGTAGTTTTACACTTCTCTTTAGATTTAAGCCTACTGGGGGCTGTTTTCTAGCATATTCCATTCATTTTTTTTCCTGCATGTTTTAACAGGAACTTTGACTTTCATTATTAAATAAATAGCCTCACTTATCTCTCCAGCCCCACTATGATAACTCGATAGTCGAAAGGGAATCATGACTGCCTTCATATATATATGCAATCTCCTCAGTAAGCTGAAAAAACTTCCAGCCTCCAAAATGTTGGTGCATCTCTAATAGTTCCACTATGCTGCTTGTCTGGTTCTAAAACTACTCCATCTCAGTTTGTTGGGCATTTGCACATGAATATTTGTATACCACTTACCAGTATCAATCCACTGTTTTCTTAGAGCTGAAGGTGCTCTTTTAAGATGTAGTAGTCTCAAAGGAGCTTGCTGAATTTACAAAGCCCTCATAATATGTGGTCAACATTAAGCAGCAAGATCTGTTGATAAAGCCGTGATGATGCACCTTCCCATCATAGAACCATGGTCTTCCAACAAGATATAACACGCATACTCCATATCAATGCATCACATTTCAGTATAAGACTCCTCTCACAGACTTTAGGATTGCTGCTCTTAACGATGCTTTTGGGTATGTGCTAAGAAGAGATTCTGCCTCATACACAGGTTGTGAATCTCCTCTGGCACAACATCGACACCACTACAAGTCAGGAATTAGGCTAACAACTAACCAGTTGCTTGTCACACCAAACATGTCTAGAAAGTAGGATTCCCAAGCCAATCTTCATTAGCATCTATCCCTATTTGTATAAAGGGTGCAAACCTAAACAATGTGAACAAATGCCGAAACAGGCAGACAGGCAGGAAAATTAGTATTGCTTGTCAGCGGATGTTAGGTAATGAGTACCGCATCTTCCCAGTGAAGGAGACAGTGTGTTAACTGTCCTGAAGCAACGTCCAAAGTGTGACACACTGGGTCAAAAACTGAGGAACTTGATAGGGAGATAGGTGGGGCACAGAAGAAACTAATCCTTGGCATCTTAAATGCGAGGAGGGCAAAAGGAAATACAAACCTATTTTCAGTTTGAAATAGTCGCTCACCCAAATTCAAGTTCATAATGTCACAGTTGACTTCCGAAGCTTTTGCTAGTGTTGAACATATACATGGTTCATATTCCATGTAAATAACACCGAAGTATGCAACAATGTAAGCCTAGGACATTCTAGATCTTATTTGAAAAGTTTATATTTCATGTATTTTATTTAATGTAGAACATATATAACAGTTAAAATCATTGGCTCTAGTGGTTGCACATAAAAAGATATAATTTTGAACATTGATAATCTCCTCTCCAGTGAACCTGAGTTTTTTTTTGTAGCCCGATTGTTGGGAAAATGAGCAAACAATTGGATGATTGGAAATGGGTATATTTTTCACTTGGAGGACAAATTGCTTATGTTAAAGCACACAATTGTTTAGCATTCCTTTATACTACTCATCTCTATTTAGAATCCCTCTAACTGTTGCTAGAAGATTAATGAACACGATGAGGGATTTTCTTTGGTTAATGATGGGAACTGTCAATTGGAACAATTTAGTGAGATGGGAGACAATTTATAAGCTAGATCACATGATTCGCTTACACACCTCAACGAATTTGCATTCCGAATGCCAATCCACAAATTGGGAGCGAAATCGGCCCAAATTCACAGATTCAAAAATCAAATCCGCAAATTCAGTCTTTGCAATCTGTGTATTAAAAACTTTCGGAGCCATCTCCACAAATACAGAAAAAATTAAACTAATTAATGGATATAACATTAGCCCCAGAATTTTTTCCATACCCAATTGGACTTGGCCCAAATGTTGAACTCGTTTCTTTGCCAAAGTTGCTTTACCGTTGTGCTCTTATACAACTTAGTTGCCATTCAGCTTCATAAGTCTACCAATGTGGGACAGATCTTTTATATAAGCTGCCTTGCCTTTCAACAGAAGAGACTCTACAGATGTGGGAAAGGATCAAGTTGTTATCTTTCCTTTTTTTTTTGTCACTAATAATTAATCTTATTTTCTATTTTTGGTATTTTGACATCCTCTTTTTTAGTGTGTATCACAATGTCATATATATATAAATTTGACACTCTCGCTCTCAACGATTTTTGAAATTTACGCTCTCGCTCGCACTCTCTGTGATCTAGCTTGTAAGCCTATAGATAAGGGAGTTTGGAATTGACTAATTTGGTTTCTAAGAGCATTTCTGGTAAGTACCATTAGAAGTAGGGGTGCAATTTGGGTGGTTGGGGGGATTGAGAAGTCGAACCATGCTTAACACAAGGTATAAGCCTCCAACTTCAACCCGAGTACTTCCCTAGTTTAATTGTTAAAACTCATGTTAATCAAATCGGGCTAAAATTTGGGTTCGATTTGGGTTCTAATTCGCGTTACCCTTGTAACACCTTGTTACATTTTTATCATTCTGTCATGGAGTGGCCAGAAGATGAACAAACAATTCCATGAAAGAGAGGTCGAGAGATATAGTCATACCGCACGAACCACAGTGCTTATGAGATTCACCATATCCAAATAAACACTATTAATATTCCAAACATATTAGAGTTCTTATTTATATTATTAGTTGTACTTAAAAAAGTAAAGAGTACAATATTACGTTAGGAGAAAATGAGAAGAAGATAGAAAGAAAGAGAATGAAAGAATAATGTGTGTAAGCATTGTTGCCCTACACTCTTATTTATATTGAACCCTATCTTGGATAATTACAATATTACCCAGCATAAATATAAAACATAAAAAATAAGAACACTAACACTCTCCCTCAAACTGGAGCATAAAGATCAAAAATACCCAACTTGAAACAAAGATTATTGAAAGTACCACGAAACAATGGTTTGGTAAAAATATCACCTAACTGATCACCAGACTTGATATATCTCCTTTCGCATCAAGAGATCCAGAACAAAATGACAATTTTTTTCTATGTGTTTGGTGCGCTCATGAAACATTGGATTACTCGCAATAAAAATAGATGTCTGATTATTGCAATACATCTGCATAGGAGAAGGCAGAATAATCCTCATATCACGAAGTAGAACACGCACCCACATTTGTTGTGTGAGCCATAGCCCGATATTCTGTCTCTGCACTTGAACTTACAACTATGTTCTGTTTCTTGATATGCCAAGTAACAAGATTACCACCAACAAATGTGCAATAACCAGAAGTAGATCGTCTATCAGCATCAGAAAAGCCAACAATAGTCATACATGGTGAAGACTGATATAATAATTCTTTCTCGGGTGCTCCTTTAAGATACCAAAGGATACGACAAGCAACCTCCCAATGATGCTTGCGAGAAGCATGCATAAACTGACTAATTACTCCAACTGCAAATGTAATATCGGGACGCGTGACTGTGACGTAGATCAGTTTACCAACCAATCTCCGATAGAACCCTATGTCATCAAAAACTTCCACACTATCAGCATCTAACTTGACTGCAGAATCCATTTATCAACAGGACGAGCACCAAGAGTAACAGCTTTAGAAAACAAATCCAATACGTCCTTTCGTTGGCATAGATTGATACTTTACTTTGACCGAGCAACCTCAATCCCAAGAAGTACCGAAGAAGACCCAAGTCTTAAGTGTAAAACTGCTTCACCAAATAGAACTTAAAACTGACAATACCATCAAAATCATCACCACTAATGATAATGTCGTCAACATATACGATGAGAATGATAACCCCTTGGATAGAACAATGAATAAACACTGAATGATCTGAAGTACAACGCTAAAAATCATACTGAAGGGCCACAGTGTTGAACTTATCAAACCAAGCACGTGATGACTGTTTTAGACCATATAGTACTTTCTTGAGGTGACATACTAATTGTTCCTTAGCAGAAGTAACATAACCAAGGGGCTGAACCATGTATACCTCCTCTTGTAAATCTCCATGTAAAAAGACATTTTTTATGTTCAGTTGGTACAAGGGTCAATCACGACAAGTTGCAATCAAAATAAGAACTCTAACAGAATTAAGTTGAGCAACAGGGAAAAATGTCTCACAATAATCAACACTATATGTCTGGGTGTATCATTTGACAACCAACCGACGCTCGACAGAGCCATCAAGATGATATTTCACAGTATAGACCCAACGACAACTAACGAGCTGCTTCCTAGGAGTAAGGAAAGGGATTCCAAGTCTGATTCTCATGAAGAGCTTTCATAACCTACAAGGGAGGTGTAGTAGTCGAGGAGGAAGAAGATACATAGTCTGGTATAACAGGCAACAAGGACTCCCCCCGATTGAGAAAGACTAAATCGAATGAAAGTGTATGTCCTGGTGCAAAAAAAAAAAAGACGATGATTCAAAAAAGATAACATCAGCACTGACGTAGTATCGACGAGAGACAAGGTCATAGCATCGATAACTTTTCCAAGAATATTCCAAAAAGACACTTAACTAAACGACACGAAAGTTTATCTCGACCCGGACCAAGAAGATACACAAATACAATACAACCAAAGACATGAAGAATGAGTCCAAATGGTAGTCTATGAGGATAAAGCAATGAGAAGGAAAATTTGTTGTCCAAAATGGAAGAAGGCATACGATTGACAAGATAAACTGAAGTAAGAATAGCTTCAGCCCAATATGGTTTTGACACACGCATGTTAAACATCAAGATATACGACTGATAAGATAAACTAAAGTAAGAACAGCTTCAGCCCAATAGGGTTTTGACACATGCATGTTAAACATCAAGGTGCAGGCAATATCTAATAAATGACGATGTTTATGGTTGGCAACGCCATTTTGTTGGGAGGTATGAGGACATATAGTGTGATGGATAAGGCCACGGTCTACACAAAAATCTTTCATAAATGATTGAATAAACTCAAGGGCATTATCAGACCGAAGAACCTTAATATGGGTATCGAACTAAACCAGAATTTCATTATAAAATGCAGTAAAGATCTTAGGCAATTCAGATTGGTCTTTCACCAAGTCATACAAGAGAAATCATCAACAAAGAAGACAAAATATTGAAAACTAAAAATACTTTTGACTCTTGCTGGACCCCAAATGTCTATATGAACAACATGAAAACGACTGGGCTAACAACCGGAAGAACTAGGAGGAAAAGAGCTACGATGATGCTTACCTAATTGACAAGCCTCACATTTTAACACAGAAAAAGAGCTCAAACCAGGGATAACTTGACGCAACTTTTGCAAGAAGACCCAGTCGAAAGTGTCACTGAATAGGAGACACAGTAGTACTCTAGGCAAAAACAGAATCATCAGGATCTAAGTCAATATAATACGTGAGTTAAACAAATGAAAATTAGAAAACAGAGAAGAATTACAAGACATATGAGTACTAGCTCCTGAATTAATGATCCAAGATGATAAAGAAGGCTGAACAACCATACATGCAGAGTTACCTCCATTAATAAGACTGGTAGGAAGAACAGAGGAATGTGTAGAAAGTGAAGATATCTATTGAATGAGTTGACAAAACTAAGATGAAAGAACATCATAAGAGTCAGTAGTAGAAGCAACTAGACCATTGGTAGAAGTCTGATGTACTCGAGAAGTATCATTAGAAGCCCGATGAGTATATGTTGGTCTCTCCTATTTATTCCAACAATAATTCTCAGTGTGTCTTGTACCACCACAATAAGTACACTTCCACCCAAATCAATGACCACGACCACCATTCAAAGACGCCATAAGAACACTGAAAACAATCTACACTGAGGTAGATAGATAGCAGCAAAACAGTAGCAAGGTACAAAATCAAGCCAAAAACACCCAAAACCTCACAACTTTTGCACAAAACAAGCATGTTCACTCACCAAAAGCACCATAATTCATCATCGGTTAACCAAAAAAAACTAACAAAATAACAGCAACATATAGAATTAGCTAGAAAGGCATCACCAGTGGCAGAAACCAGAATGCCGACTCACCAAAACCACCAAAACTTCTTCACAAATCAACCCAAATGCCCAGAATTACCCAACTAAGTACACATGCCCCTTAGTCACACCCCATAATATTGGTTTGAAGCAACAGAAACGAAGAAAAATGGCCAAGAGAATATCAAATCAAAAAATCACATCACGTGAAAATGGCCCAAAAACACTAGTAGCAAATTACCCATAGCACAAAAAAATTACCCACAACACGAGCTGGTTACAACAAACTCAGGATTCAAAAAATCAAACCAACCCGAAGTCCGAATAGCAACCTAGGTGGATTTGGTCATTGCCGACAACAGCTCACCAACAGCCTCCTATACTCTAGTTGCACCACTCTGGTAGGGATTGAAGCATAAGAAACACTTGCAAGGGCTAGAATCACTGTCCTCTAAGTTACTATTCATCAGTTTCTGTTCAAGAAATTACCGTTCACGAATTGTTGCTCACGCGACACTATTCTTCAGTTGAAAAAAAAAACTTGAATTGCTGTTCTGATACCAAGTTAAAAAGTAAAGAGTGCAATATTATATTAGGAGAAAAAGAGAAGAAGAGAGAAAGAGAGAGAGAAAAAGAATGAGAGAATAATGTGTGTGAGCAGTGTTTCCCTACACTCTTATTTATATTGAATCCTATCTTGAGTAATTACAATATTACCCTACATAAATATAAAATATAAAAAATAAGAACTCTAACAGTAGTATAGAGCAATATTGTAATTCCAATAATATCAGTTTACTATAAATAAGAGAGTTTAGGCAACATAGCCTACACAACAGATTATTCTCTTATTCTTTCCTCCTTTTCTACTTTTCTCTAATTCTAATATTATTTTTTCTATTTTAACTTGGTATCAGAGCAAGTTAAATTTCCTTTACTTCTTGGTTCTAGTCACAAAAAAAAACGAGGCTCTCAATCGTGATGTAGTTGTTTTGATTCGAACATGTGTTGATCTGAACATAAAGCTTTGAAGGAATGATATCGGAGCTTCGTATTTGTGTGGTGCAGTACATAGGAAAGGCAGATGGGGGGTTGCAGTGTTGTAAAAAGCGAGCCCAGGCAAGCGCCTACGCGAGAAGCGAAGCAAAACGAGCCTTGGTCGCCTTGAACATCCAAGGCGAAGCAAGGTTAAGTAAAGTGAGGAAAAAGCGAGCTTAGGCGATAAAGCGAAGAAGCGAACCAGGCGAGAAAAGCGAAAGCCTAACTGCAGTTTTTTTATTTTCTCCGCCTCCTCCTCCTTCTTCTTTAACATTAACCAAACCCTAGCAGAGATGATGTTATATCTGTATATCTATAAAATAAATTGATTGATTCATGTAACAGTATCACATGACAATCTGTCTTATTATGATTAGATAATGTTGAATGTTTTGTTTTGATGTGAATGCTCTGAGTTAATCAATTTGATTGGTTAATCAATTTGATATATGCTCTATTTGATTAATTAATTTGTGAGTGTTTTATTTAGTGGTGCTATTAATCAATCATGGTGGAAGTCGAACCCACATGTGCTAACTTTACATTTAGATGAAGTGATTATGTCAATTGATTATTTTTAGAATACAATAATGTTCAATATTTAATATCTTATCTATTTAAAATATGTTGATATTTATTATTTTGATTGCATTTAAATATTTTATATTTGTAAAGTTAAAACTTGAATATTTAGGAGTAATCAAAGTATGAAACTAAAATATTTGCTTATTTTTTATATTGTTCGATTTGCTTCAATGAAGCGCTCGCTTCGCTTCTCGCTTCTCGCCTAGGCCCTCATGAGACCGGTTCGCTTCGCTTCGATTCGCTTTACGCCTTAAATAACACTGGGGGGTTGTTGCAGAGAATTGATTGTAGCTTGATTCTGAGTTTGAGGTTGTTGTGTTCAAGGATCGAAGTTTCGTTTCGAAACGTCCGAAACGTTTCGGAATTTCAGCACTTCGACACGAAACAGTGGTTGAATCAAAGAATTTCAATGTTTCGGTCGAAACGGCACTGTTTCGGACCGTTTCGGTCGAAACAGTACAGTTTCGACGAAACATATATTCAGTTCACCACTCCAGTCCAAAAGAAAAAAGAGAGAGGCTCAGTCAACATATTCTTTCACAGCTCCAAGCCAAAAAAAAAAAAGGCAGAAAGTAGATGCCTTCAGAAATCACATGTATGTGCAGTCCAGTCCAGTCTTTCAAGTAGCAAAAAAAAAAACAGAGAAGAGGGAGAGAAAGGCACCAGAGAGAGTCCAGATAAACAAAAAATTGAAGGAGAACTTACCTCGACTCCAGATTTGAGCAGATCCAACTATTCTCTACACAGATCTAGGGCTTGGAGTTGTTCAGTCTTCATCGCAGCGACGACGAGATACCCATTGATCCAGGTATGTCTTCTCTTCTTCTTCTTCTGTCTCTGTCTCTCTCTCCGGCAACAGATCGCGGCAGCGGCAGCGGCATCGCGATCGCAAGCCCTCGCCTCTCGCCTCTCGCCTCTCGCCTCTCTGTCCGTTTGGTCGTTCGTGTGGATGAGTTGTGCTGCTGACCCTCTGTTTTTTTTTTTTTTTTTTTTTTGTTATAACTATGACTAATTACATATAATACCCCATTATAATTATACTTAATACCTCATGTAATTATATTTAATACCTACTATAATTATTTTTAATACCCACAATAATTAAATTTAATTGTCCACTGCCCTTCTCCCTTTTATAATTTTTTTGGTTATTAATATGAACAATTATATTTAATACCCTACTTTAATTATATTTAATATCTTACTGTAATTATATTTAATACCCACTGTAATTATATTTAATACCTATTATAATTACATTTAATACCCCACTGCAGATACATTTAATTCCCACTCTTCTACTTTTTTTTTTTTTTTTTAAAGTTTGAACAATTACATTTAAATACCCTATTGTAATTATATTTAATACCCATTGTAATTACATTTAATACTCATTGCAATTACATTTAATATCCCATTGCAATTACATTTAATACTCCCAGCAATTACATTTAATTTTTAAGTATGCATAAGTACCATTAATTTAATTTGATACCCTTCATTATTAATATTATTAATTGGATAATATTTTAATTTAAAAGTGTTATACATGTTATATTTAATTTGTAAAATGAATATAATGTGTTTGATAATGTAATAACATTTATTGTAGATATGACTTCAAAGGGAAAGAATGTGGTTACTGAATCATCCCAGAAAAAGAAAAAAGAACGTGATATTGGATGGAACTACGGCGAACGAATTGGGGATAATCGACAACATGTGATGTGTAATTTTTGCCATAAAAAAATGTTGGGTGGCGGTGTCTCACGGTTAAAGCAACACTTGGCAGGCGGTTATAATAATGTGGAACAATGTAATAAGTGTCCTCTTGAAATTGCGAGAGCTATGAGGGATTACTTGAATCGCAACAAGACTGAAAGTGCAGAAATAACTCATATAGACAAGATGAAGGTTGACAAGGGACTAGTGCATTCGTTCCCCAACAGATTGGATGTAGTATTGCAGACTATCAGAGGTTTGGGAGAGAGTATAATGCATATTATCGTAGTAATATGAGTTGGAGTAACTATTGTCATCATATTTATGTCACATATGGAGTTTATCTTAGTAGCTACCCAGAGCCTACACCGATGTATGAGCCTGCTCGACACTCCACAGGGGATGGATGTAACCATGTAAGTATGTACTCATTAGCATTTTATGTGTATCATGAGACCTTAACATTATGTAAAAATTTGTTTATTTGATGAAAATTAAGTGTTTAAAACTAATTTAAGTGATTTTCGCCTTATGTCAAGCATTTTTTTCCCTCCAATTTAAATTTATTCTTGTATAAATGGATATTAACCCAATAAATATGTTGAATTAATCAATTATTTAGCTTATCTTTATAAATAAACGAATTGTATTTGTGTTTCCATATTTTTTCTGCGTTTCCATTGCGTTTCCGAAACGTTTCCGTTTTTGAGCTGACCGAAACGGTACTTCGAAACGAAACTTCGATCCTTGGTTGTGTTTGCTCATCGATTCCACTGTCAGAATCCGGCAAAATTATTGCTTGATGAAATTGGTTTTTATTTTGGGTTGCAATCGTCGCCAACTCGGTCCACTCACCTGACTAGTTCAACCTTTTTTTCTTTTGATATCCGATCGGTTCAAGTAAGGTTACTCTATGGTTCATCTGAAATCTTCTTCTTTTCTAGGTTGGTCCAGTACCAGGCATATTCCAACAATTATTTAATATGTTTTTTAGTATTGGTTCAGTGACAATTATCCTAGTTCAGTGGATTTTAGTGTCGTTCAGTACACTTGAGGCCGGTTCCCTGTGTTAACGCACTGGTTCAATGCACCTTAGTCTGGCTCAATGTTTTTTTATGCCCCGGTTCAGTGATTTTTAGCAGGGACTTCATATATTTGAGCACGAATCTATCTATTGCATTCAGACCTGGTTTGTCGATTTAAAGGCGATTTTCTTGATACCCTAGTAACCTTACAGACTCGTAAGGTATTTTTTTTAACCATTTAATTATGACACTTTTGAAAGATTTAAAAGCCCCCTCAGCTAATCATCGGGTTATACCTATTCATTCGGTGGATGCTCCACCTACTGAGAGTAATCTTCTTGGTCGTGGTGGTCAAGGTACTGGTTGTAGTGGATATTATGGTTGTTCTGGTTATTCTTGTCGTGGTTCTCGAAAGCATGAGACTTCTGCTGGTGTTCCAATTGCATTTATTTCTGGTTCTCATGAGGATGTTTTATCTCAGTTTCGTCTTATACTTATGTCACTGCTTTTGTCAATGGAGGTAACCCTACATTTATATTGTTATTCAACCTTCTTCGTCATCTTGGGTAATTGATTCAGGAGCTAGTACTCATATGTCTGGTATTTCTTCTCTATTCTCTAATTTTTGTTCGTCCAATTCACGTATTGTGTTAGCTGATGTTTCCTTTCGCCCTATACATGGGACTGGTGATCTTCATCTCACTCCATCTATGTCATTAACATCTGATTTTATTTTTTTCAAATTTTTCATTTAACTTATTATTAGTGAGTCAGTTAACTAAAACCTTCCAGTGTTCAGTAACATTTTTTCCATCTTCTTGTATTTTGCAGGACCTCAAGACAAAGAAGGTGATTGGTTTAAGACGTGAGAGCAATGGCATTTACTACTTAGATCCTGGAGGTTTTGTTCCTACCTTGAGTGCTACCGTGTCTCCTCTTCAGTGGCATTTTCGACTAGGTCATCCTTCTTTGCAAAAGTAGCATGAAGTTATTCCTAATTTGAGTTCTTCTTCTGTGTTAGAATGTGAGGCAAGTCAATTAGGCAAGCATCACCGTAATTAAGTCAAAAGTACTTCTGATTTTTAGTATTTTGTGATATTTGTTTATAATTCCTCTCATATGACTTAGTTATTTCTTATGAAAGATCGATCTAAGTTACCCAAGGTCTTTACCACCTTGTATAATGAAACTATGACTCAGTTTGATGTTCGTATTAAAGTACTTCGGTCTGACAATGCTCTTTAGTATTCTCAATCATTTTTGAAAATCATTTGTGCTACCCGTGGCATTATCCATCAAACCACTTGTCCTCATATCTCCCAACGAAATGGAGTTGCCAAATGATGTTTAACATGCATGTGCCAAAATACATTGGGTTGATGTTGTTCTTATCAGTTTATCATATTTATCGCGTGTCTTCCCCCATTTTAGACAACATATCTCTCTTCTCGTTGATTTAACCTGATAAACCATCATTTAGTCTCACTCCTCATGTATTAGTTGTGTTGCATTTGTCCATCTCCATGGTTTGAGTAGAGATAAACTTTCGCCTCGCTCGATTAAGTGTGTCGTTTTGAGATATTCTCGTACTCAAAAAGGTTATCGTTGTCACGACCTTATTTCTCGTCGATACTATGTCAGTGCTGATGTTACTTTTTTTTAGTCATCTTCCTTCTTTTCTATGTCAGGCAATACACTTCTCCAGATTTAGTCTTTTCCGGTTAGGGGAGCTCTTGTTACCTATTGTGCCAAACTATGTATCTTCTTCTTCCCCGAGTCCTACTTCTCCCTTATAGGTTTATCATCATTCCCACAACAGCCAGATTGTTCCAGCTCCATATCCATCACCTGATTCTACTAAGGCCCAACCCCAAGTCGTACCCCTTGAGTCGTCAACTAGTTTATCATCTTCTGATTTGTCAATTACATTGAGGAAAGGTACTCATAATTGTACAAAGCATCCCATTTCTAACTTTGTTTCTTTGAATCGGCCTTCACCGTCCTTTCGTTGTTTTGGATCGACTCCATCTTCGATATTTGTTCCTAATTCTTTTTAACAAGCATTGGCATCTCTTGGCTAGGAACTGGCTATGAATAAGGAAATGAAAGCCCTTAATGAGAATCAGACATAAAACATTTCTACTCTTCTTTCTGGTAAACAGTCTATCAATTATCGTTGAGTTTACACAATGAAGTATCATGTTGATGGTTCAATAAGTGTTTGAAGGCCCATCTGATTGCCAAAGGCTACACCCATACATATGTGGATTACTGTGAGACTTTTTCGGTTGCAGCGAGTTGTGACTGGCCTCTGTATCAACTGGACATCAAGAATGTTTTTTTACTTGGAGACCAGTAGAAGGAGATATATATAGTATAACCTCTAGGTAATGTTATATCTGGTAAAGAAGAATTGGTGTGTCGTTTGAAGAAAACACTATATGGTCTGAAACAATCACCACGTAATTAGTTTGATAAGTTTAATACTGTTGTACTTCGGTATAGTTTTTAGCGTTCTACTTCAGACCTTTAAGTTTTTATTCGTCATTCTTCCACAGGTTTTATTATTCATATTGTGTATGTTGATGACATTATCACTAGCGGTGATAACTCAGATTGTCCACTTTAAGATTCATTTGGGGAAGCAGTTTCAAACCAAACACCTAGGTATTCTTTTGTATTTTCTTAGGATTGAAGTTGCTCAGTCAAAGGAAGGTATCAGTTTGTCCCAACCGAAGTATGTATTGGATTTATTGTTTGAAATTAGTACCTTTGGTGCACATCAAGCTGATACTCTCATGGACTCCACGATTAAGTTGGATACTGATAGTGGTGAAGAGTTTGATGATGCAGGGCGTTATCGAATGTTGGTTGATAAGCTGATTTACGTTACAGTTACATGTCATGATATTACCTATATCGTTGGTGTGGTTACTCAGTTCATACATGCTCTCCTCCTCATTTATACCGTCCTTCATCCTCCACACTGATTGTTCTAATGTTGATCAGGTAAGTAGTCGTACTAATAGACGATCTGCTTCAGATTATTGTACATTTATTAGCGGTAATCTTGTTAATTGGCGTAGCAAGAAAAAGAATGTAGTTGCACATTCAAGTGCAGAGGTTGAATATCGAGCCATGGCTCATACTGCATGTAAGATGTTATAGGTTCGTTCACTACTTCGTGATATGGGTATCAGTTTGCCCTCTCCTATGGAGATGCACCGTGACAAACAGCTATTTTTATTGCCAATAATCTGGTATTCCATAAGAGGACTAAATAAATTGAAGTAAATTATCATTTAATTCGAAATCTCTTAATGCAAAGGGAGATTATCACACCATACATCAAGTCTAGTGATTACCTGGGTGACATCCTTACAAAACCATTAGTTTGATTTGTCTTCAATAATCTTTGTTCCACGCAAGACATTTTTTATCTTTATACTCCAGCTTGAGGAGGAGTATTAGAGTTATTATTAGTATTGTTAGGTAGTAATTCCCATAATATCAGTTTACTATAAATAAGAGAGTGTAGGGCAACATAGCCTACACAACAGATTATTCTCTTATTATTTTCTCCTTCTCTACTTTTCTCTAATTCTAATATTTTTGTTGATATTTTAACTAAACTAAAGCTCAAAACTCCAAGTTTATAACTAACTTTTAGGAAAAAAAGATTGAAAATGGAGGGAGAACTTATATACTGATAAGAGTATACACGTATAGAAACGCCTATACAAAGATATGTTCAAAATTAGAGGAAAATAACATACCCCATACAATAGAGTTTGAGTTTGGCCTTCAGCAGAATAAAGAGGTCTTATAGCTTTGCTAATCTCATGGGTGTAAATTGAGCACATGAGTTCGCAAACTAGAAAAGCAATGATCTTGCTACATTGTTGTTAGCAAGAATTGTAGTCTATTGCCATCGAAGAATTTGTCAAGACCACCACAAGCACTGATTGTCACGTTTCTTCACCTAGCAAGTTGTTAGCGATGGCGCCATAGTTAGTCGCTATAAGAGGGAGACAAAAAGGGAGAAGAAGAGGGGCAAGGACGAGTTGTTTTTTTTAGAAGAAGGGGGGGGGGGGGGGGGTGAAGAGACGTGGAGGGTGTGTCGGTGGTGAGAAATTGGTAAAGTGAGTAGACATTATTATTTGCCATAATTCTACAAATTTTTTTTTTTTTTGTAAAAGCTATTTAAATAGGCGGGTTAAACCCGATTATTAACAAGGGTTGAACCAAGATTAATTAATTCGGGATAGGTTTGGGTTCAAACAATCAACTAAATTCCTATGACGCACGGACACTCTCAAGAAGCATTCGTGTCGGACACCGACACTCCTCAGATACTCTCGGACACGCGTCCGATACTCTTTTATCCGTACCCATAATTACATGATAAAATTTTAATTTCGGACAAGTGTATGACACTCATACATTTTTAGACTATCCACTACTAAACAGTAAACATATGTTGGCATATGATTAACAAAACTTAAAATTTTGACTAATAAATATCTTATACTATAAGAAAATATAAAATTATCAAAACTAGACATGTTAAAGTTGTACTCAAAATATAATAATAAAAGCAAAAGATACATAAAAAATTTAGAAAAGAGCAATTGAAGAACAATCATTTAAATTATATGTTTCTACGGGAAAAAATTTGATGATTGGACAAAAATTTGACTACTATGATGTTAGTCTAAAAATTCACACTAGATGACTGGACATAAATCATAACATTTACTTATCACAAAATATTGACTTTCTTATGAATAATATATCATTATCACTATATTTGTGATAGATTAAATAATTTGTATATAAAACACAATTGTCTATAAAGTGTCTCTAATGTGTCCATGTCCTATTTTTTTGAGAAACATTGTGTCTGCGTGTCTGTATCGTGTCGTGTCGTATCCGTGTCTCATATCCGTGCCCGTGCTTCTTAGCCAATATCCCACCCCTAATATTGCCCGAATCTAAATCGGGTTGCATGTTTTTGTCAAAGCCCAACCTATGTACTTCAATCTTGGGTTGAGTTCTCGTTAGCATGAGGTAATTAGAAGTATGGGGTGGAATACCAAATCAAGGCACACAATGTAACCCATATGAGTCCTTGGAAGTTCATTTCATAGGGATATCCTTCTTTTGTTCCTTGTACTCCAAGTTAGACCCTAACTCCCTCTAGCATGAGGTAATTAGAAGTATGGGGTGGAATACCAAATCAAGGCACACAATGTAACCCATATGAGTCCTTGGAAGTTCATTTCATAGGTATATCCTTCTTTTGTTTCTTTAACTTGTAATAAAGTTATAGATGGATCTAAGGTTTTATTTTGGGAGGATATTTGGGTCGAGGATTCATCATTTAAAACTATTTCTCCCCATCTTTATCAGTTGTACTCTCTCCATGACCCTCCTATATTTTCTTTTCTTGTTATGGCGGTGAACTCTAATTCTTGGACTTCCATTTTTAGATGCCTCAGTGATCGAGACAGACAAGATTAGTTACTTTGCTTGACATGATTCATAGTATTCATCCCTGTTCTTCTCATGACTGTACAATTTTGGACTGTGGATCACTATGATATCTTCTCTTGATGAACTTTTTACTCAAATCTCGTTAGTTCCCAGAATGTTAACTCTTTTTCCTTGACCAATGTTAATTGAAAAGGCAAAGTTTCCTCCAAACCCAAGGTTTTTGTTTAGTCTAATGACCTCAAGCAAGCAAATAGCAATTGATTATTTGCTGGTAAGTAGGCCTCATATTTACTATACTTGTATGAGTTGTAGAGAATCAAATGCTCGTTTTTCCACCAGTTGTCCATTTGAATCGGGATTGTGGCATAATAAATTGATTGTGACTAGTGAGGCTTTGGATTTGTTCTTCTATAATCATAAGTCATTGCAAATTAAGTTTTGTGGTTTTAAGAAGAATAAAGAAGCAAAAATACTTTGGAATTGTATGTTGATGGCACTTCTTTCTTGTCTTTGGATAAAGAGGAATGCAAAAAAATTTAATTAATGTTACCTTCCTACACTTTTTTTAATGGAAAAAATTGTGTTTATGGCTTCATTTTAGACTACAACCATTGGAAGCTTTAGAAGGTGGCCTTTGTCAGATCCATAACGGATTTGGAAGGTGATTCTCCTTTACTTCTGCCCGTTTAGTATCTTCTCTTTGACCTATGTTTTTCTTTGAGATATCTTGTGTGCAATATTGGATTTTGTTCTTAGCTTTCTTCTAAAGCAAAATTTTTCTTTTATATCAAAAAAAAAAAAATATCTCCTCCTCAGAATCCCGGGAGTGTTGTTCATAAAACTTATTTCTTTCTTCTTTCTACTTCATTTTCCACTCATTAAATGACATACTTTTCCAATTCATGAATACAGCACTAGAATTGATTGAAAAAAAAGGAAGGACATAAAAAAAGTTAGAGAGAATTACATTCAAACTCCTTGAGGTTTGTCACTTAATCATTTAGACCCCCTGACATTTGAAAGATTACATACAAACCCCTGAAGTTTGTATGCGCATAATACTTAGACCCCTACCGTCAATATCCGTTAGTAAATAATACTCAGACCCCTGAAATTTGTATGCGTGTAATATTTAGACCTTTTAAGTTTAAAATGTTATACTTAGACAAAAAATACTCCAATCAAAGATAAAATATCAAATATTTTAAATTTTATAACCAAAATTCTTGTTATATTATGTCATTTATTGATATAAAATCAAAAATAAAAATCTAATTTACTTAAAAAAAATCATAATTAATAAACAATTATATTATCTATTAAACGACCAAACTACCCCAATTAAAGATAGAATATACTGTGTCCATTACAATTTGACCACTTATTTTTTTTTAGTTTTATTACAATAGATAGTATAATTGTATACTAATTATGATTTTTTTAATAAAAAAATGAGTTTTTATTTTTGATTTATATCAATAATAAATGACATAATATAATATGAATTTTGGTTGTAAAATTTTAAATATTTGATATTCTATCTTTGATTGGAGTATTTTTTGTCTAAGTATAACATTTTAAATTTAAGAGGTCTAAACATTACATGCATACAAACGTCAGTGGGTCTAGGTGTAATTTACTAACGGATTTTCTAACGGACATTGACGATAGGGATCTAAGTATTACGCGTGTACAAAACCTCAAGGGGTCTGTATGTAATATTTCAAATGTCGGGGTCTAAGTAATTAAGTGACAAACCTCAAGGGTCTGAGTGTAATTCTCCTAAAAAGTTATTTGTTTCTTGATATTTAAAAGTGTAGTTGTTTTGGCAATGAGAAAGAATAATGTAAAAAGGCAACAAGGTTTGTAAAAGTTTTCTTTTAATCTATTGACTTTTTATGCGAAAATTGGCCATAACTCCATCTAGATGTTCTTTTTTGTCTTCTAGTCCAGGCATTGTACTTTTATGGCATTAAGTCCATGTCATGTGTTCTTTTTTTGTTCTCTAGTCCAATCTAACTTAATCTTTTTTTTTAAATGACCAGCGTACCCTTTTACTCATGTTGATTCATCCGAACCATTTCCTGTTCTAGAAGCACACCTTCCTCACTCAGAGTAGATCTGAATTTTTCAAACACCAACTTCAGTATTGAAAACTCGAAGGTGACAAGCTTTTACAAATACCCGAAAGTGAATCGATCGAAGCTAAAGAAGACTGCACTTTGCTCTGTTATGCTCAGCTTACCCAATTGGTCGGTGCTCTAAAATCCTAAAAACCCTCGTTTCTCTTTAGCTCTCTACTGCTTAACGTTTTCTCTTCTCCAACACACAAAGTCATATTTGTGCAATGCTTAAGATTTAAAAGCAAATCAGATTTATCCACAGTAACAATATTCTAGAAGTAAAAACACTCGCATCGTCATTCATCGAGAAACGCAACATCCAAATAGTCCAAAAAAATTGCAACATCATTCATTGAGAAACGTAACATCCAAATAGTTCAAAAAAATTGCAACAACTTGATGGTAGTGGAGGCGGCGGTCAGAGACAATTCAGTGGTGATTATTGTAATTCTTGGAGATTAACCCAATCCTTTAAAGTAGTTAATTATTTAATAGTTTATTGTGTAATTAGTTTTGTTATGATTCTAGTCCAAATAGGATTTTGTTTACTTGTGGAATAACTTTGTCATGCCAAAAAAGTCCTTGAGTTTGTACCTCTCGTCAAATCTCCCATTTATTTTACTATGCAATTTCACTAAAATTGGATTGTGAAATATCGTGGGACTGTGAATTGACTAAAATTGTTTTTATGTTCACTGTTTTTGAGTTCACTATTTTTTAGTTCATCACTAATTTTCACTATTTTTTAGTTCATCACTAATTTTCACTATTTTGGATTTTAATATTTTTACTGTTTTTTTGAGTTCACTATTTTAAGTTTAGTGTTTATGAGTTCACTATTTTTCATTATTTTTTATTTTACTGTTTTTAGTTCACTAATTTTCACTATTTTGGGGTTCACTAATTTTTCAGTATTTTTAGTTCAGTAATTTTTCATTATTTTTTAGTTCACTATTTTTTACAATTTTTAATTCACCAATTTTTTATTATTTTTGAGTTTAACTAATTTTTTACTGTTTTGGGTGGTGGTTGGGAGCGATGGTGAGTGGATGGCTAGATTTTCACTGTTTTGAGTGGTGGATGGTTGGCTAGATTTTCACTGTTTTGAGTGGTGGGTGGTGATGATTGGCAGCGATGGTTGGTGGTGCCGACTATGGCGGTGGATGGTGGTGGGCTAGTTTTTCACTGTTTTGGGTGGTGGGTGGTGATGGTTGGCAGCGATGATGGGTGGTTGTAGCGATGGTTGTGGGTGGTGACGTGCTAGTTTTTCACTGTTTTGGGTGTTGGGTGGTGGTTGTTGGCAGCAATGGTTGGTGGTGGTAGGGTAGTTTTTTACTGTTTTGGGTGGTGATGATGGCGACAGTGGTGGTGGTTGGTAGCGATGGTGGGTGATGATGGCGACTATGAGTGGTGGTGGGCTAGTTTTTCTCTATTTTGGGTGGTGGTGGTTAAGAGCAATGGTGGGTGGTGGTGGTTAAGAGCAATGGTGGTAGTAGCCATGGTGGTAGGTGGTGGTAGGTTAGTTTTTCACTGTGTTGAATGGTGAATGGTGGTTATTGGTGGCGATGGTTGGGGGTGGTAATGGGAGGTGGTGGTTGGCGGTGATGGTGGGTGGTGGTGGCAATGGCGGTGGGTGGTGGTGGGCTAATTTTTTACTGTTTTGGGTGGTGGGTGGTGGTGGATAGCGGCAATGGTGGGTGGTGGTAGCAATGGCGATGGGTAGCGGTTAACGGCAATGGTGGGTGGTGGGTGGTGGGTGGTGGTGAGCTAGTTTTTCACTGTTTTGGGTGTTGAGTGGTGGTTATTAGCAGCGATGGTTGGTGGTGGGTGGCAGGCTAATTTTTTACTGTTTTGTGTGGTGGCCGGTGGTGATGGTGGCAGCGACGGTGGTTAGTGGTGATAGGGATGGTGGGTGTGGGTGGTGGTAACGTTGGTGGTGGTAGTGGATTATGGTGGTGGGTGGTGGGTGGCGGCAATGTTAGGTGGTGGGTTAATTTTTTACTATTTTGGGTGGTGAATGGGTTTGATGGCGATGGTGGTTGGTGGTGGCGACGGCGGGTGGGTGGTGGTGATTGGCGACGATGATGGGTGGTGGTAGTTGGCTGCGATGATGGGTGATTGGCTAGTTTTTCACTGTTTTGAGTAGTGGGTGGTGGTGGTTGGCGGCAATGGTGGGTGATTGGAGGCGATGGCGGTGGGTAGTGGTGTGCTAGTTTTTTACTGTTTTGGGTGGTAAGTGGTTATGATTAGTGGCGATGGTTGGTGGTGGTAGGTGGTTGGTTAGTTTTTACTGTTTTTGGGTGTTGGGTGATGGCAGTGGCGACAATTGGTGGATGATGGTGAGTTTTGAGTAGTAGTGATTGACGACGATGGTGAGTAGTGGGTGGTTGTAGGCTAATTTTTCACTATTTTGGGTACTGGGAGGTGTTGGTTGGCGGCGATGGTGTGGGGTGATAATTGGCGGCAATGATGGTTGGTGGTTGGCGATGGGTGGTGTTAGGTTTGGGTGGGGTGGCGGGTAGTGGTGTAGGTGACGAGTGGTGGCGATGGGTGGTGGTGCTGGTGGTGCTGGTTGTTGGCGATAGCAATGGGTGGTGGCGTTGGGATGATGATAGTAGTAGAGTAATAAACATAAAAATTATACAACGGTGGAGGTTAAATAACCTCCTTCATTAAGGGTATTTTTATTAATGATTGATTTTATAGACTTTTGGCCTTAAAAGTGTTAAAGTTGGACCTAAAGCCAAAAAAGTCCCTCCGCATGGACCTCTCACCAAATCTCCCATTTTTTATCCATCACATTACATGGGAAGACTGACTAGTTTCTCGAAGAATTTTGATAAGGAATAACAAGTTGAGACAAATCCTATTCCTGAATATATCGAACAACCTAACTTAAGGCTACACCTTTTAGAAGTTCACGAGAACTAAGAAAAAGATTGCATCAGAATGTCAGAACTATATAAAAGTCAAAGGTTCTCGATATGAGTGGTGTTACAGCGTTGTGATTGCATGAGAAGTTCCACAAGAATCTTTTTATTTCAAAGGACAACTTCATATTGCAAAATAAATTTAGGTTAACAGCATTCCTTAAGAATCAGCACGAGGAAAAATATGGCCAAAGGGGAAGTCCTCACAAAACAAAGGAAAATTGACATACAATTAGCCAATCTATAGTACTGTTAGATGGGTGGATACATGGTTAAGAAGAAACCAGAATGCTCTTTATTAAAGGAAAAGAATTTGATAGAAACTGTAGTACCGTATTTCCTCCTTGCACAACCACTGAAGCAGCTTTGGGTTATTGCTGTCAGCTGGGTGCAAAAAGCTAGAAGATAACAAAGAGAATAGTCAATTATGGGAAAACCCAACACTGTAAGTCAAAGAAAACAAAAACAAAACAGAGGTCGCTTATTCATTTATTGTTTGCAAATGAAACTTTGTGATCAGGTAGAAGCTTACTCATTGAACTCTGTTATATTCAGAAGACCATCTCGATCTGCATCTGATGCATTGAAGTGCTCTTCTTTCCACCAACCCATATCATACCCAAAAGAATTATTATCTGGTGGGGAAAATAACCAAGATCAAATACTAAGAAAACAAGGCAGCCATTTCAGAGCAAATGTCCAGATACATGCATCAATATAGTTTCCATAAAATGTCCGCAGCATGTCTCAAGTTTTTTTTAACCCAAAATTTTGCAAGTTACTATACAATTTCAGTAAAAGTCTGATGGTGTATGTAGTTTGCTGATGACATACAACTTAGGTGGGGCAGACACAAAATAGAATGGTTTTTCAAACAAGTTTCATTTGAATGCAGTATTAAGTAGAACCTGGGAAATATCTACAAAACAGAAAATTGGCAAACTAAGACAATTGAAACATCATAAATTACAAGCACTGAAGCAGAGCGAAAACCCAAGAATGAGACTTATCATTCTCTTAAATGGATCTTAAATAAGATGGAGGGGGCAAAAAATTGAAGTTAATTAAGTACTTATCAGGCTATTTAATGACACAAGAGTCGAGTAGCTAAATATCCACAGATAAAATGAAATTAGCTAAAACAACAATGGCAATGGTACTGGTGCTTTTGGGATTTCAAAATTTTTAGAAATTTCAATGTTGGGAAATTGATGAGTTCACTTCTCTTCTTCTGTCCAGCACGTGTGTATCTCCTTTTTAGGCCAAATGAAAGAAGTTGAAATTTGGATAATGGTGGTTCTTCTTCCATAAGGTCATACTTTTGCTTCCTCTCAAAAATTGAAGATTCCGCTTCTTTCTATTACACTAAGGTAATTCGTAAGATGAAGGCTCCACCAAAAGTTAAGGCTCCACATGGTCAGTGGTTCAGAATGTCAATACCAACATGGTGCCCCAAATTAGGAGGCCCAAGTGAAGCCCTTGTCCCGGATAAATGGTTTTTTGGTTGAAGGAGAAAGAAAAACCATGCCACATACCTTACCTTATCTATACAGCGAAGACCTTTTGCTATAGCGGGAATCAGTTGGTTTGCCCCACAAGAGATTCCTTCACTGTTGTCAAGTCCTATAGAAGATTTGGTAAAGGCAAAAAAACTAAAATTGTCAGGCATTGTGCTTTTATGGCTATGATTCGGGTCATTCGGATTGTGATGAGCATAGTTGTCAAATCGCGTATAGGAAGGCATATCGTTTTTCAAAAATAGTGTATCGTAAGATACAAGCAATTTTAATTTTTAAATAATTATTAATAAAATTTATATATACACCTTTGAAAAAAAGTCATAGGCTCATAATAACATAGCATTTCATTAATATTCCACCAACTATTCAAGTTTCCAACATAGTTCAGTAATATCAAAATATAAAGACCTTTAATTCAAACTTCTAACATCAATTACTTAAACAACCTTCATATTAATTAGGACTTTTGAATTCAATTGAACAACACTAACAACAGATTTTATTTTACTTTTTTAAACCATAACCACTAAAACTACGTTGTTTCACTGGCTAATAATTTAAAAATAAGTCCTAGAGTAAAACGATGTCATTTCAGTCCCCAAAAAACCAAAAAAAAGTAAAAAAAAAAAAAAATAGAATCTTTACGTATTGTATGTATCGGACGTATCGTATCGTACGATACAGTGCAAAAATCATACAGAGACACGATACGTATCGTTTTTCAAGTGTATCGTGACGTATCGTACGATACGTATCGCGTATCGTACGATACTAATAACTATGTACTGATGAGGGATTAAAGTTATTCAAGAAGTAGTGGGATCCAATGCTTGTTTTAGCTATGATTCTCACCTCAACTAGTTTTGTGAAATTGTGTATTGGATGCTATAATATTATTTGATTTGTTGATTTGTTTGAAATTGGTCCATCGACTTTCCGGGTTGTGTTAATTTGCTCAGTTTCCAATTATATCCTTCGATTCTATTGTTGGTTCGCTATATTCATTGCTTTAGCATATAAAAATATTATTTTGTTATTACTGGTCTTCAATGAAGTACGGATACTCTCAAGAAGGTAACGTATCCGTGTCGGACACCGACACTCTTCGGACACGTGTCCGACCGTGTCCATAATTAAATGATAAATTTTTAATTTCGGACACTGCTTTGGTGACGTGTCCGACACTTCTTTGGTGACGTGTCCGACACTTCTTTGGTGACGTGTCTACTGCTAAACAACAGACATGTGTCAAAATGGGATTAACAAAGTTTAAAAATTTGAGAACATATAATTACTAACACTAGACATATTAAAGTTGTACTCCAAATATAATAATAAAAACAAAAGATGTATAAAAGTTTCAAAAAAGAGGAATTAAAAAAATGAGAGCAATTATTTAAATTATATGTTAGGTACACATTGTCTACAAAAAAAATTGATGATTATTGACTATAGTGACGATGCTTTAGTCTAAAAATTCACGCAGATGACTAGACATTACGTTTACTTATCATAAAATACTGATTTTTTTATGAATTGTATATCATTATCACTATATTTGCAATAAATTATATAATGTTATATATAAAATATAATTTTTTTTGTAGCGTATCCCCAACGTGTCCGTGTCCTAGTCCTACTTTTTTGAGAAATATTGTGTCGGCGTGTCCGTATCGTATAGTGTCGTATCCGTGTCCCGTGTCCGTATCCATGCTTCTTAGCTGGTCTTGGCTTTAGTAAAACCTAAATAAGTTAGTGCAAATGAATTGTATCCCACTTACACAAAGCAAAGATTAATACTATTCTTGATCGCTCTTAGGGATAACTTTGAGGGAACCCATGGTACTATTCTTCACCAAAATCCACTTCCTCTAGTTCAACCTGTTGTGAATGAGTTAATTGGCTGTCGAAATTCGTCTTAAAGTTGCTTTGGCAAAGGGTGGCTTCCTTGTCCAATCAAGACAATTTGGTAGTATCTCCAAAGCCGTAGACTAGCACACAGAACGCAAAACATACTAGATTGACTATTGATAGTGCAGTTTTTGTCATCAGATAGGTCACTTGAAGGCTCTATCACCAAAACTATTAAGTAGACTGACTGCAAGCTAGCAACAGCCTTGGAAGAAGACTGGGGATAGGCACATTACACCAGTTGTACCAGCACTTGCACCATCTGGGAATCATCAATCTTAACCAGTCCCCTCTTTTGACTTTAACGGTTGAGCTGTTGTTGCAGAAACTTTTCTTTACATATCCACCTAATGCACTTTCTGTTTCTTACTCTAAAGGTTTGTCCTCATCAACTCCTTTAGTATATCTCACTCCATTTGGGTATTTCATTTAGGTGCTATAGACTATATGCCTAATGATTCATCCTTGTTTCTCAATACTTTCTCTTCCCCTCCCTCTACTACTGCCATCGCCTCCAATGACACTTTTATGTCCTTGAAAAGTGCTGGATCTATTATGTCTCAAGCTTTATTTTGGATCTATTATGTCTTCAGCAGTATCTCTTTTTGGTGTTTACTATGTTCCTCACTCTCCTTGAACTAGGTTTCTGTTAGTCAACTTTCTGTTAATAGTTACATTGTTCATTTCTTTTCTGTTGGTTATACTGTGCATGACCCACATTCCAATAAACTGATTGGGATAGATCATAAAGTAGGAGAACTAATGTGTTGGAGTCTGGACACACTATATGTTCCAATTATGGCTGTTGATTTCTTCTTTGTTAGTTCCAAGTCATGTGTTTTACTTGTGACACTCTCGTCTTGGACACATTTCTAGTTCCCGTTGCTCATCTCTACATTATTCCAAGTTTCTTTTGAAGAGAGACTATTCTCAATATTGTTCATCTTATTAATTGAACTCCCTCCATTATTACTTCTTGTATTTCTCTTGTAGAAAGATTATGTGGGATATGCCTTCTTGTTGCAAGTGTTTGGTTGTACATATTTTGTTCTTCCTCCTAAATCTGAACGGACTATGCTATCTGCTCAATCAATTGGAACATATAGTGTGTTCTGCTCAATCAATTATGTGTGTTTTTCTTGGTTATGGCAATGGGCAAAAGGCATTGCTATAAATTTTAACAAACCAATATTAGGAAGTTTTGAATGAAGTACGCTTAAAAGGATGGTAAGTTGCAAAGTGGTAAAAAAAAAAAACGGTCGCTAATTGCATGTCATCCATAGAGTGACCAAAATGAAATAGAACTAAATTGATTTGACTGAAACTTTTCAGTACTCCTATTTAACGCCTTAACGACTCCTTCAAAAAAAGATTTATGCTAGTCCATAATGGTCTATTCATAAAAATTAACGAAAAACAATTCTTTACTATCCCTTCCAAAGAACAAGGAATCCTTGATGCTTGTCAAATATCTTGAAGAATGCTCTCCTTGATGTGAGGTACATGTGAGGGAAAGAAAGAAGTGAAAGGCTAAGTCAGTTCACAGTGAAACTCCGAGAGGGGAGTCTTAATTCCACTCCGATCCTAGTTAGCCGAGTAGCTTGAAAGCAATCTACCTTTAGCTAATAGCTAGATTAGTTCTCCCCAATACTGATTAGTTGGTCGAGCACCTTGTCCCCTATTCCTCTAGTCAACCACTGTAGAGCCCATTGATCGAACTTTGACAACTCTACCCACTTCTCTCACCATTCTTTGTTCGCGAGTACTCGGAGTCAATTCATAACGAGCAGAGTCGTACGTGACTCTCTATCTATAAACGTTCGCCGGCTTGAAAGTGAAAGTGCTAGCTCTCCCTTTTTCTACCACAGATAAGGAGAGAGAGTCGATCTCTGTGTTACCAAAGGATGCAATAGATCTCTATGTTGAGCCGAAGGATAAGCTTGTTTTGATGGCTCTTGGTGGTCTTCTCAATATGACATTTGGGATGTAGTATACCATCCGCGGGACTTCTAACAAATGTACTACTCAATTTTGCCTTAACCGAGTTCGATAAGGAGTTTCAGCGTGCATTTCCTGGAGTAGACTATAGTAGGTATATACATGAAGTTTTTCTCTCTTGCCCTAAGATGCATACTTGTTCAAGTAAGCAAGGAAAGACCTTGGAAAGCAAGGACGCGTTACCTAATAATGAGCAATGCTAGTAACAGCAAATGGTTCCTAACCTCAACAAAATCAGAGTACGGCATATCCGACTATCCAGCAACACGCTTGGATAAGTAACATGATGAACCGTACTTATATCTCTAGGTGCTATGATGTCTTATTGTGTAGATCATATCTTGCTCGAGGGTTCCAAACCTCGCCCTTCTATAATAGGGGAGAGTGCAGACCCACCTAATCGTAGAGCTAACAAAGGATCCTGCCCGTAGCTTGTGGCTTTGTTAGTTGGCTTAATAGCTTGCTTGGTCCAATTGTTCATGCGGCAGAGGTTGCTAAATGGAGCCAAAGGGGCATCAACATAATCTATCGGCATCGCTTGGTTAGAACTGGTTACAAAGCTGGGAATCTCAAGTCTGCCATGAGCTGTGATTATTTTAAGAGTTATGAGTTTGTTGCGATTTTTGACGCAGATTTCCAACCTAATCCTGATTTTCTTAAGCAAATTGTGCCGCATTTCAAGGACAATCCTGAACTAGGTTTGGTTCAGGCTAGATGGGCTTTGTGAACAAGGACGAGAACTTGTTGACTCGTCTCCAAAACATCAATCTGTCTTTCCACTTTGAGGTGGAACAGCAGGTTAATGGGGTATTCCAACATTTCTTTGGTTTCAATGGAACGGCTGGTGTTTGGAGAATGAAAGCCCTGGTGGAGTCTGGAGGATGGCTTGAAAGCCTTGACGATGGAACAAATGGCTTGTCCTCAGCACCAGGAAAAAAAAAAAAGAAAGAAAACCTGCTTCTACTGCCGAGTCTACTCCTGTCCTTCGAATGAGTTGAAAGACCCTTGCTTTATCTTCTCCTGGAATCCTACCAAGAGTCAGTTTATAGTGAACCAAGGGAAGTGATTGGGACATATAGTCTTTATAGTGAACCAAGGGAAGTGATTGGGACATATAGTCTGCAAAGATGGATTCAAAACGGACCCGGATCAATTACTCGTAATTACAGAAATGGTGACTCCAGTCTAGAAGTAGAAAGGGAAGGCAATAGAAAGAGGTCTCCCTTCCTCCCTCTGTTTGTCTTCTTCTAGCTGTTTTTCTCCTCCATCTTGCCCCGCGCCAAAGATTTAAGGGTTTTCATTGACCAGCGATCAGAAAACGGTCAAAGTCAAGTCAGACCCAGCTGGTTGAGCAGCAGGAGGAGAATAGGTCTAATCTCAGGTAAACCACAGTCCGGTAAATTTCTTGGGTTCATAGTTCGAAAGCAAGGCATCGAGCTAATGCAACTTTGTTGGGAATGAACGCCACTTTCAAAATTAGCAATATTCTTGAAGTCCAAAGATAAATCTGTTATAAACCCTAAATGCTATAGACAGTTCAATATGTTACAAAACTATAACAACCAAATCAAAGCTTTTGTCGACCAGCATGCTAAAAGGGCATAATTGAAATCCAACACTCAACAAATAAAAATCAAACGGATCATACTAAAACAGGGTAAAATTTAACGACCAGAAGAGTTAAATTCACCTGAATTCAGAACCCAGCTGGGCGGCTCATACTCCGCGAAAGAAACAAACCCATCATGATTTTTATCATGAACCTCAAACTCCCTTTCAGTCTTATGCATTACCTCCTTCGCACTCTGCTTCAAATTCCACTCGGTGAATTCATGCTCACTCAAATACCCATCAGCGGGGTCGACGTCGATCTTCGGAAACAACAGTACCAACCTATCCGTCACATTGAACTTCTCTTCATCATTCAAGTAATCTTCAGCATCCATAAACTCCTCCCACTCGGGCTGAGACTCCGCCGCCGGAGCATCTTGAGCAAATTCTTTGTGGTTGCTTTCGAAGTACATCTTTTCCCATTCCCTGTCCTCTCGTTTTCTCTCAATGTCGGCGACTAAGGGGTCGAAAGTGATGGTTTCGTGACGGTGGTAAGGAGTGCCGGTGGTGGTGATGGGAGGAGAAAAGGTGAAGTTGGAGCGGAGTTTGAGGCGGCGATAGCGCTGGTGGAAGGAGGTTTTGTGTTTGGGGGAGTGTGAGATTAGTAGCAGGAGGAGTATAGCTATAGTGATGTAGATGATTATTGAAGCTCTACCCATCTCATCTACACACAAACTCAGAGAGACAGAGACAGAGTTTAGGAGATTTGTTGAATCGTCTGTTTATTTTCAGAGACGGAAATAGAGACGCAGTTGACGATTTGGACCGCGATTAGGACTCTGATTATAACGGTGACACAAAAGATGCTCACGTGTTACAACCAACCAATTAAATTTCACCAACCACGTAAGTTAAATCCTTGTCATCTTAGACATGGTTGGCACCGAGCATTGCTATTGTTATTGCTATTCTTACCAAGTTTTATACCCTTTAGGGTGTGTTTGGATTGTGGGATAAAGTGGGTTAACACCCACATGGATAGGTTAATTAGACGGTGGGTCCCACAAATTCTTTGTTTGGGAACTAAAATTTGAGACAGGATACAAATCCTGGGTCTAGCCATGACCCGGTTGCTACAGTGCTTTATAACCCTCCTACATGGGTTAAAGTTAACCCACCTCCACCCTGGGTTTCAATCCCAGCCGAAGGGTTACAAATGTAATGACATATTTACCCCCATCTTCCTCTCTTCAGCTCTCTCTTTCTTGCTCTGTCTGTCTGTCTCCTCTCTCTCTCTCTCTCTCTCTCTCTCTCTCTCTCTCGCGGTTTGAGAAGGCGACGAAGCCAAAGCCTCTGTTATCTGCCGGATGGGTTTGGGTGCCGGAGTGGACCGAATGGGTTTGGGTGATGGTGGCTCTGTTGTGAGTTCAGATGGCGGTGGTGGTGGGTTTAATGGTGGCGGTGGGTTTAATGGTGGCGTTGGGTGTTCGATTGTGGCAGTGGTGGTGGTGTTGGGTGTTCGATTGTGGCAGTGGTGGTTCTGGTGTGACAGTGGTGGTGGCGTTGGGTGTTCAATTGTGGCAATGGTGGTGGCGTTGGGTGTTCGATTGTGACAGTGGTGGTGGCGTTGTGGCAGTGGTGGTGGCGTTGGGTGTTCGATTGTGGCAGTGGTGGTTCTGTTGGGTGTTCGATTGTGGCAGTGGTGGTGGCGTGGGGTGTTCGATTGTGGCAGTGGTGGTGGCGTTGGGTGTTCGATTGTGGCAGTGGTGGTTCTGTTGTGACAGTGGTGGTGGCATTGGGTGTTCGATTGTGGCAGTGGTGATGGCGTTGGGTGTTCGATTGTGGCAGTGGTGGTGGCGTTGTGGCAGTGGTGGTGGCGTTGGGTGTTCGATTGTGGCAATGGTGGTGGTGTTGGGTGTTCGATTGTGGCAGTGGTAATGGCGTTGTGGCAGTGGTGGTGGCGTTGGGTGAAAAACTATGCAGGTCTGATTCATCAATGGGTACAATGGTAAATATCTACAAAAGTCAAGTAGAGTCCATCACATTCAATTGTTTCTTGCCAAACAATGGTTTGGGTTGGATGGGATACATAACCCATCTAATTAAGTGCCTGAATGGGTTTGGGTGGGATGGGTTAGGATACAAAAAAACCAATCCATTCCTATCCTTGCCGATTATCCAAACACACCCTTAGAGGAGATGTTAGATGATTGGATTAGTAGGTTTGTCACGCTCGAATTTTTATAATAGTTATTAATTAAATCATTTTTTGAAAAAAAATAGTTATTAATTAAATTATGTTTTGAAAAAAATAGTTATTAATTAAATTATTAATTATTATAGCATAACTAAAACAACTATTAAATAAATTAAAACATTCATTATTTCAGGCGGCTCAAGTCAATTTGAGGCCTAAAGCGAAAACATTAAATTGAGGCTTTTTATTTTTAATATTATTTTTATAAAAAAATAATAATTTATTTTTAATTTTCTATGTGAGAGTGAGAAAAAGAATTATGTGTTAATATTGTCGAGAAAGAGATTTCAACTTTTATTTTTGTTTTTTTACCACAGAGAGGGAGAGAGAGTGTTTAAATTTTTATTTTTATTTTTTATTTTTTTTTACTGAAGAGAGAGAGAGAAAGTGGATGAGAGTAAATATGAGTTGACTTTTGAGTATTTTTTTTTTTTTTAATTTCTAAGTTTTTAATGTTGTAGATTGGATTATAGGCTTAACTTATTGCAATAAAAAATTTGATTGAATTTAATATTTTGGGATTTTTTCGTAGGGCTTAAAATTTAATAGATTTAATTTTTTTATGGGCTAGTTATATACTTAAAATTATGAGCCTTTCTAAAAATTTGGGGCCTAAAGACCATGCTTTTTTTTCCATACTGTTGGGCCAACCCTGCATTATTCAATTCCAACTAACTAAAATATCAAATCATAATTAAGTGTACATCCAACAACTTAAAACAAATTGAATATCTCCACCAGACTAACTAATTTTCATAACATTATTCCATAATCAAATAAATGAACTAAAATATGCAAATAACTCTCTAAACTTTAAAAGTCAAATCCACATCTTGAACCGCTTCATAATTCAACTCATCATGCTCACCTAAGATAGCATCCTCTTTAATATCGAAATCTAAAAAATGTTAAGAAATGGATTAGCAAACAATCTCAGTAGAGAAACTCTCTAAAATCTAGAAAAAGTTTACAAAACTGTTTAAAAATGGGTTAGTCTCAATTTACAAAACATCATATATAACTTTTGAAGTAAAACAATGACAATTAATAACGATCTCAAGTTTATGATAATTACATAATAAAACCATAGCAAAAGATAATTATTTAGAAAATCACAAATCATCACAATAATATCTCATGAACGTAGGTTGACTAGAATGAATCTACAAACCAAATATATCTAGTCCACCCACCACAAACACAAACTATCCAATTAATCCCCGCATGGCCACAACGTTTTAGGAAAGACGTATACCGACGTATCAACATTGACGAATTCTTTGTCATTAATAGTATACTAGCTCTCTAGCCTCAAACCTATGTGAACAAAAAGTGGTTTAACACCTTGCGAGGAACCAACCCAACATGAGTGTTAGCAAACTATCAAATCCCTAAGGGTGGAAAAACCTTTTGACTCTCTACAATATGAATTCGAGTGTAATCCACGTTCATCACACTCACCCATGCAAAAGATAATTTCATAATTTTCATTAAATCCACATATCCCAGAATTTATAATTTCACAATTCTCAAAATAGACAAGTAATTCAAGTGAAACGTGCCAGAGATCGTAAAAAGACATATTCAAGCTAACAATAATCAAGGTCTATGATTTGTCATCAAGAATATGTGATTTTGGATATAAATCTTGTAATTTCTTAAAATAACCAATCATTTAGTTGAAAAGATTATGAAATCATTGTAGATCTATTATATATATAAGAATATGAGGCAAAAATATACATATAATAACTCTAATCCTCAATGAATAGATTTGGGAAAGAAACCCTACCTTGATTCACGAATAGATAATCCTAACACATTTTGATGCGATTCTTACTTGTTAATCTGTCAAGATCTCGCTTGTTTTTCATTCTCCTAACTCTCCTTAGCCTCCTAGGGTTGAAAATAGCTTAAACTGACCTAAACAAGTCCATAGGGTTTATATAGGGTGAACAACAGTTCAAGAAGCGCATACCTGATCATGCAAAATCACGTGCGCGTTTGAACGACGCCTAAGGGGTTCTAACAGAGTCTTTGGCATTTGAATGAGCTTTGCGCCCAGTATCTCCTGTTTTCTGCTGAAAAATTTACCAGACATGGCATTTGAACAGATTCATTCACGTTCAAAAGGGCTCCACTTTATTCCTGAAACTTCTAAGGCAGTTTTCGCCTAGTTAGAATTTTTTATGAAATACACTTATGTAACCCTTGAAGTCTAATTTTGATGCCGTAAGAATCAACTTAATTGGATTTTGGAGTAAAAAGCTATGGTCAAAATACTAAGGTAATGTCAAATTCCTTCCAACTCAAATTCTCTTTAAAAATGTGTTTTAACTCCAAAATATTTACAAACTTTTAATACATCCCATATCATATATCCCAATTTTTTTTTGACCTTACGGATTCAATTGTGACCTTATTTTGACCTAACAAACTTTAGAAATTTACATAGCCACCATTGCCAAGGCTAACCACATCTGAAATAAAATTTGACCCGAAAGTCAATACACACGAAACTCAAATTTCGTGATCAATCTTTCAACAATGCTTTGAAGTTTCTAATATCATAGGAGAAATCTTAAGATAATATTATTCTTATTTAATTATAGTACGAGGTCTTACAATCCACCCCCTAAAAGAAAATTTTGTCCTTGAAACATAGTTGTCCCCTGCCTTCCTAACTCCAATTGGCCACAATGTCTCAACACTTATTCATTATTTAAGCATCAAATTCAAGGTCAAAATATATTTGTCACACATTCAATCTTTTTAAATCAATCTTTCCAACTTGTACCATCACTTGGCGAGCTTGACATACATGGTGCTCAAATTTTGATTGATGTAGGGTTTCTCAATTTCGGAATGGACGAGATTTTCCAAACTCTTTCCAAACTATCCAATTATGTTATTTACATTGTTTAAAATGTTATTTGAATTATAATTGGGTGATTCGCACTATTTTGGAACTCCGGGCCTGGTTAAAGTTTTGATGTGTGCTTTGCTTGATAGTTTGTATTGATTGTATAAAACTGAAACTTTGGGATCCTTTTGAATGAAATGTAAGTGAACACAGGATAGAGTACAGAGAATTTACATTCCAGGTTGAGGTTGTAGAGGATTTCATTGAGTTCGTAAATACCTGGTTGACCCGATTGGTCATCGGATCTAGGTACCGAACTGGATCATATTGAATTAGGGAACATATCTTCTTTGGGTGGAAGTCCCCTAAAAGGTTAGATTGTATGGTTCGTATCGACCTTGAGTGGTCTATAGGATGATGTTCTCTGATGTGGCACTGTATCTGAATTTCTAGACTTTCTTTTTTTATTATTGTTTTACATAATTACTATTATTATGTATGAAATAGCATTGTTTTAGCTATGTATATATCAAATGACTTTTTCTTTGATGTGCAATCATGTTAAATTATTATTTTCAAACTCATGTGTTTTGGAATTGAGTTATCCTACTGAGTTGGTTGACACTAACCCTACAATTTCTATCTCTTTTTGAGATCTGTACAGACTAGAGGAACTTTCTTGTTACGTAGTTTTCTACAGCATTCATCATACTAAGCCAAAATCACTTCTTAAACATAATCCTAACTTTTCAAATCATTCCATTAGTATCTAAACTTAAGAATACATTTACTTTATCAAATGTTTGAACTTCATCATAAACTCATGAAGACAAGCATAAATCATAAGTTAAAATCTTTGGATCTCACGCATTGGTCATTGTAATGGCTTCAAGTCTTCTCTAATTTCACTAATTGCCGGAGCAAGACAGAGTTGTGGAAAGGGTGACTATTGGTTTGCCTTATTTAAACCAGAGTTCAAAGTATCATTTTTTAGCACTAGAGCTATTGCAAGGCTCCTTACCAAACAAAACTACTTTCACCTTTTATGAGTCATGCTATGAATCATAAAATCTCAATCAAAGCCAACTTTAAGCTAATGAAAACAAAAAAAAGGCTTTCTAGGTCTCTAGATAGACTTACCATACCTGTCAGTGGGTTCCAGAGATGTAGCTTCATCAATCATCTTCTCAACAAAGCCTCGGTCTTTAATCTTCAAATAAATTGATCCAATGTGTAAGAATAAACGTTACCATTGTGCATAATGGATCATTCCTCATGATCATACACGTAAGATTAAGACACTACCTAAAGGGGAATGAATAGTTTAATTTAATTTCGCTTGGACACATACCAAATTATAACCTAATCTACCATAATTATCTCTTTTTGCGAAAATCAATTGGTCAACTAAAAATTGAGAACCCAAGAAGAACAACTCATGAATTCCATGAAGATTGGTGTAGTAAATTTGTCAATTTTATTGATTGAGACTCAATCTCTCACGACGATCCCAACCAAGGCAACCAACCCACTACCAAACCACTATGAATGATAGAATACTGATTTAATCTTATGTGTGAAAAGTCTGAGTTATTTTATCTTAACTGTCGAAGTTTGTAGGTACCTTCACTGCAAACCTTCACGAGATACAAATCTTCTACTGGGAATCACCTAGGGGTTTAAAAGCTTGTTGCATAGGCTATATGAAATCGAAAAACTTACGAAAGTGATTTTGTGTTTTATGTTTTTGTTATTAGGGACTAGTAATGTTTGGTTGGGGGGTGTGATTAATCCTAGAAAGTACGAAAATGAATTAAGGTTTGTTATTGTCTATTTTGTACTGCCCTAATTACATGCAGTTGTATCATATTTGATTGTATTCTTGCTATTTTATTATATTTTTATAATTGATTATTAATTAATATATTAAAAATCATGCTATTTTCCTCAACAATTATATTCTCAATGTATTTGATATATTGTATTTTCTATAATTATGGGTGAAAATAAACACGCAAGAAAGTATAGTAAAATCTCCACATAATAGGACATTAAGAATCAAGCGTGAGCTTTGTCATACATTAACCTCTTAGACAGTAGACTCTTGAAAAAAATTGAGGATGATCAACTAGATTAGACGTATTAAATTATTTTTAGAGTTATACCTAAATCTGTTAAAAGAAAAAATCCTATTCGATCTGAGGGTAAGTTATATTTAAATTTCAACTAATGTTTAGTTTTGTATAATTTAACCGAAGCATAGTCTAATAAAAAAATTAGTTTATTCAAATTTAAGTTACAATAATCGTGTAAGAATAATTTATATTAGATGAATTAAATTTAAACTCTGATCAAAATCGAATCTAACTTCGATTTATAAAGTGGCTTATTCAGGACACTCAAATGGGAGACTTGGTAGTTTGCACAAAGTGGTTTATATTCAGCACCATAGGCGTCGTATCTTTTGGATTTCGCTTAGTTTTACTTCAATTGTGAGAATAGATTGATATATTCTAATTTTATACTCAAATGTGCATTGCATGGGATCAACACTAATAATATAATATGTAATTCAAAATTTATAATTTACATAAAATTATTATTTAATAAAAATGAGAAGCAGGGTTGGAGTCGGAGTTTTCTCAGAAAGAATTTCAAAACGGATCGGATTTTTGGGTTTTAAACAGCCCTATACCCTACATAAGATTTGAAAAAACAGAAATCGATTTGGTGTTTGGAGCTGGCTGCAGAAGAAATAGGCTCCAAGTGAGCTAAGCAACAGCTTAGGGTGCGTTTGGTAACGTTTTCGTTTTTATGTTTTTTTTTATAAAAAAAACTAAACTAAATTTTGTTTTTTTGGTGATAAAAATAAAAAATATAAAACATGTTTGGTAGTCATTTATATTTAAAAAAGTGTGAAAACAAAAATAAAAAACTTATTTGGTATTATACCAAAAATTTACCAACCAAAACCACCCACCGAAACCTATCCCCACCACTGAAACCCATCACCAAAACCACCCCCAATCCCCACTGACCACCCCAAACCACCACCGAAACCCCACCACTGTGGCAGAGTCACCACAACCACCGAAATCCAAAACCACAACTACCGAAACCCAACCCCAATCCCACCACCGAAACCCACCCCCACCTCCACCGAAACCCACCCCCAATCCAACCCCCAACAATCGAAACCCCCAACCCCAACAATCGAAACCCATAATCCACCCCCAACCCCCACCATCGAAACCCACAACCCACCCCCACCACCACAACCACCGAAGTCCAACCCCAACCAACAAAACCGACTACCCATCTCTAAAACCCACCACCACCCAACCCCTCCACCACCCCCAAAACCCAACCTTGAAACTCCCCAGCAAAATCATCAGAGAAGAGAGAGAGAGAGAGTGAGTCGAGAGACCTGCGATGGAGCAATCCTTCGGCTTCGGTGATGGCATCGAGAGAGAGAGAGAGAGGGAAGAAAGAGACGACAGAGAGAGGTGGAAGAAATTGGCCTTTTATACCCAAGCAAAAAAAGGGATGATTTTTGTTGCTATGGAAGATCGAAGCCAAGACCTCATTAACACTTTGCGCGTGTTTCTTTTTTGGATGTTTTCAAAAACATCATTTTGAATGTTTCCATATTTTAGCCTTGTTTTTAAAACGGGGATGTTAAAAAAAAATTAAAAACAATCACCAAACGTATTTTTGTTTTTTTTTTTAACCATAAAATGAAAACAAAAACTGTCTGTTACCAAACGGACCCTTAGTAAAGTAAAAACGCAAAGCAAAGGAGTTTGGTTTGATTATAAGCTTACTTCCAAAGCCCCGCAACCCTTTTGGCGGAGCTTTCAATCTTGTAAGCGTGAGCACGTCCCTTGTTTTCATCGACCCACCTATTCTCTCTCTTCACTTCCTTTAAATCTCTCCCCCCTCTCTCTCTATGTATCTCTCCTACTATAAAAGAATTTGATCAAAATCTAACCTCGTCACAATTCTCAAACATTTCAAAGGTATGTTTCTACTCCTCCCTTCACATTTGTGTGTATCAGATCGTATGACTATGTCTTCCTTATGCCTGCCGTGTAATTGTAAATTCTCAACAAATTACATTACTTTTATTTTTCAATTGAGTTTCAACAATGTGTTTGTTACAGTTTTTAGGCAGCATTTTCACCTGATTTGATTTGATTCATCCGAAAATGGACTCTGCGGCCATGACATTTTGCACCAAATCCGTCTACTCGCCTCCAGTAAGATTCCTCCTTCTCATCTTTGTGTGCGTTTGTGCATGTTCCTTTTTTTTTTTTTCTATGTTTTTTTTCCTGTTATGGGCGCCATTATCCAAGCCCGGAGGTTCTGAATTGTTGTTTCTCTCAATCTTTGAAAATTCTATTCATTCACTGTTCCGTTATAGTTTGTTAATTATTATATAATGACTTCATCGGCGCAAATGCTTCCTCCTTACACATGTAGGTCAGCTTCAGTAACTTTTAGATTGAGCTGTGATTTGAGTTGTGCTTCCAGTTAAAGCTTCTGCTATGGTCCTGGAATTATTCCAGGAGTTCAAATAATGGGTCTGATTTGGAGTCTTATTTATTATTATCATATACAGTCTTAATCATTAACCAACAAAAAAATATTCAGTATTAATCTGCATTTAGTGATTATTGATGATGAAAATGCAGTAGATGAAGCCGGCCTAGTTCTTGATAGGCTATTTGTTTTGTATGACAATGCATGGAAATTCTGGCATATCTTTTAGTGGTGAAATTGGAGAAAGGTTAGAATAGTCAGCTACTTTTCTGATATACAACAAGGGATGCCACTGTGATTAAAAAGTTAACATGTTCTTCTCATGTGATGCTATAGTAGTTATAGCCTTATAGGCATGGGGAAAATTAACATTGGTAACGTCTTGAGAGGCCTTTGTGTTGTTGAACAAACCACGTAAAATTTTTCACATTCTCCAACGTTTAGCAAGTTGACATAAAAATGTTTTCCAATAGTGGCCGGTGGAGGAACCTGGGTCGGTTCCAGAGCATTGTAGTAGCCATAAGAATGTCTATTGGAAATTATGACATGAGGTCAAGTGAATACATCTGTACCTCTTATTTGTTTTTAGTTTTAAATGATCCATTTTATGTGGACAACCTAGTGCACTTTTACACTGCTGCAGGCTTTCTTTAAGTATCACATGAACAGCTTTGTGGCTTTTAGTTTTTTTTCCGAATTTCTTCACAGTTTACTTGATTTAAGTTAACAACATCTACAATTGTCTGATAGCAGGGTTTATTTGTGGGGAGAACCATAGGGATTAGGAGCTCTCAATGTAGCTTTATGTTGGGTACTAGGGTGAACTTCCCTCGGCAGAGAGCTCAGGCTTCTCAAGTCAGTCGTAAATCTGGGAAACGTGGAGGAGCACTCGGTGCTACATGTCGAGACGATAAAATCTTGGTGGCAAACAGAGGAGAAATTGCTGTTCGTGTAATTAGAACTGCTCATGAGATGGGAATTCCTTGTGTTGCAGTCTACTCGACCATAGATAAGGATGCACTTCATGTGAAACTCGCTGATGAATCTGTTTGCATAGGTGAAGCACCGAGTAGTCAATCGTAAGTCACCATAATTTCCTTATGCTCTCTTCTTTTTGTTCTTGTTTTTTTGGAATCACTGCTTATGCTTGTTATTTATTTGCATCATCATTTTCATTGTTGTGAATCAGTTTGCATAGACGAAGGTTGATAATTCTTTAAATGTTCCTTTCTGTTACGACTTTTGGTGTTTGTTTCACCCCTAGCTTTATCTATTGCATAGTGCCGTGCAGCCGTACAATGTTGTTGTTTTAAGCTAGTAGTAGTTCTCTCTCTCTCTCTTGCTACTTAAATGTTGCAATGATACAAGAAGTCCTATGGTTGACGATAGAAGAAAGCCAGAAAGGCACAACGGTGCCAAGATCAGGTATTTTTTGTTCTTCTAACCTGTTTAGAAATAACGGTCGCTTGGCATGGAGTTAAGAAGCACATGGGGAATGCATGATCTAGTCGAGTGCTACAAAGTCAAGGGAGACACTCCATGCTTGACATGCTTTGTGAATCCCATTTAATGCATTGAAAATGAACATGTTTTCACAAAAACCATCTGATGTTTATTACTCGTACTACTGCTTTACTCACTACAGTGTGTCAGTCCTTTTTCAGGTTAAGTGTATGAAAATCCAGTTACATGTTAGTTGAACAAATACATTTAGCAGTCTTTTGGTACTAAACTTAATTTATATTTGGTACGACTACTCACTAATTAGGGCATCACATCCCTATCATCCAAACATCAAAAAGTCTATGATCAAGTAGTACTGAAATTTACTTCTTTTACAAATGTTAGGAACTAATTTATAGAGACACCCTATTGTTACTTCTTATCTTTCTACTAGGTCGCTCACCATATGGTTTGCATTTGATGAAGATGTCAATTTTGGTATATTCTTTGAGAGGACAAAACAAAGGTCGGTATGATTAATTCAAATGAAACTCAATGTTTTTAGTCGTTCCACAATAGTGTGATCGTGAGTCAATTTGACATGTGGTACGCGATATGAGCTGTTGCGCGTAGAAACCATCAAAACCAGTTCATTGAAACACCCTATCACCACTGGTTTTCTTTATTCTACCAGGACACGCACCATAATGGCTTGCGTTTTGTCTATGCTTTGAGGAGTGAAATGAAACTCAAATATTTTTAGTCATGCCACATATTAGTGTAATCGAACATAATACGAGTAAGGGTATGTGGTACAATAGTTTCTCCGATATGCGGTGTGATAGGGTTAGATTTTGCTGGCACGTTGTTTTGGGTTAATGTGTGCTTTGGAATTCTTATCGAGATCACTTTCACGATTATACAAAATTGCTTATAATTAGACATCTGTAATCCAAAAATAGTGTACTATTTAGTGGTTATGAATAATAGAGGTCAATGATTACATATTTATATTATGAAAAATATTCAAATCACAAAAAACTAATATATAAGTTTAAGGGTCACTAAAATAGAAACTAGAGTACTAAAAAGGGTTAATTTGGTCGTGGATAGGGTTACAATTTGAGTTCAGTAATTCGGACAATCTAAGTCTCGAACTCACCCTAAATCTTGTAATGCTTGGAGTACCTACGATTCCGGTATCCTACACTAAAGTACACATACTCTCGTAATATAGAAACACGAAACAAGTATGTATTTTGTTTTTCCATACAGCACATCTACATTCTGTAAGATTACCCAGTCTATTGACCTAGTATCTAGCTTCTAAACTCCTTCGATTTGATAACCTATACATTTATCCCAATTCCAAAAACTTTTCTTCCTCCATGATAGACTTCACAATCAACAAATTTGGTCCACCCATAACCACTTTCTCCCTTCTGAACAATCACACATTTTTTTGCCATTACTATGAAGCTTCAACACCTTCCAAAAATACCTTTTTGATTCCTAAAATCATTTTCATTCACACAAAGTAAGAATAACTCACATCTCTAAAAAACTCCCTTATCCACTTTCATAGCTTCCCTTGTAAAATTCCCAAGCCAACTTGCACACCCACATTTACCACAACATGGAAGCTCTCTTGCCAGCTTCTCAAGGTGATACAAATTGCTTTATGTCGAGATTTCTCATCAAGCTCCACCAAAAAGAATATTTTGTTCAATCTTCATTTCATCACTGATTGCTTTGTGATGAGATTTCTTGTCAAGCTCCACCATAAATTTTTTTTTGCTCAACCTTCATTTCCATTACTCAAGTTATTTTGAGTAGTTCTAGTTTCTGAAAAGTTAATTTTCTTCTCAAATTAGAATAACGAGCATGTGAATTATAGACCTCAGGAGCAACATCAACGTAAGTGCTAATGTTTCAATGGCGAACAAGTGCTTGGTGTTAGGTGTGATGAGTTGAGAACTCTGCCGATGTTTGAATGAGCTCAAAGTTGACTAGCCAGTGGAAGGTGCAAGAAAGGTGAAAGTAGAACCTAGGCCTCTCAATAGTGATAGGTTTGTAAGGATAAATGATATCCTTGTGCGGGCGGTACTAGATGTAGCTTTTTCAATTTCGATTGGACAAACACCAAATTATAACCTAATCTATCACAATTACCTCTTTCTCAAAAATCAATTTAGCAATTAAAAATTTATAACTCCTTAACAAGAACAACCCATGAAACCCATAAAGATTGGTATAATGAATTTGTCAATTTTATTGATTGATACTTAATCTCTCGTGACGATCCAACCCAAGGCAATTGACTTAGTACCAAGCCACTATGCATGATAAGAATGCTTAATCAATCATATCAACAAATACATAGTGCTAGTATGTACTACAAATCACAAGTGCGTAAAATAAAGCAATAAAAAACACTAGCGATTTATTGATGCGGAAACCCTTCTCGTGAAAAACCGCGGAGAATCACCTAGGGTTCACCAAAACCTAATCCACTATCCCAATCAATCTATAAGTACTCTACATTTATTCCTCAGCCAATACAATGGTTAGACGTTCATTTTTTTCAATAGATCTCTCCATCGGATACACCCATCAATCTCATTGATAGCATCACTTGAACTCTCCGTCGAATGGTTTGTTTAGACCTCGAGCATTCTTAGGACGCATCCAAGAATCTCGGTATACACACTCTTCAAGTGGGTTTAGTAGAATCAAACAAGTTCTTCTTCTTCTTTAAGGTGTGATCCTATTTCTTTGGTCTCCGAAGAGATTAACTAAAAAACGTAAGGGCTGAACCAACTCTTCAGTCCAATAAGTTAGTTTAGCCCTTAGGCTTTCTTACCTGAGAATATTTACAAAGGGAACCCTCGAACGGCATACGAGTGCAAGTCTGATACAAACTCATTCCTTACTAACTTTTGGGGCCTGCTTGTTACGTACAATCGAGTCCTAAAACCAGAGCTTAAGAAAAGTAGGAGAAATGGAGAAAACTCCATTCCAAGAGTAACTTCATTTTGAACTGTATTTCTTAAGTTTTACTTTCCTCCCTTACAATCCCTCTAGGTGGTGGACCAAAATAGAGTCTGGCCCTCAGGGTTGGATAGGAATCACAAGATGGATTTAGCCTTTAGATTTACGGATCTAATGTTCTTGCTCAATGATCTCTCAAGATTTTGAAACAAGAAAATAAGTTCACAAGAAAAATATCCTAGCTTGGGAAGACTCTTCTATTTATAGGTTCAGAATAGGATTTGTCTGGGGGACAAGTAAACCAAAATTCGTGAACGACCATTTGAGCAGTGGGAGGGTCGTGGCTGCTAGAATGAAAAGAGAATTCAAACCAAAGTAGTGAAGCAGGGACCGCTCGAGCGACCTCATGACCGGTTGAGGCGTTTGAAGGCTGCTCGAGTGACCTAGCACGACCCAGGGGGCGGTCTCCACTGTCCTCATTTTGCCTTTTTCGATTTTATTCCTAAGTGTTCAGAGACTACGCTAGCAAAGGCTAGGGCGGTCCCTGCTGGTTTTTAAGTTAGAAACCAAACAAAAACTTGTCCTCTTGAGCACTAATGGGTGTTGCTCAAGTGGGGTTCGATTAATGATTCAAATATATGTTTTCAAAATGCATTTAAGGTTTATAAATACTTTTTTTTGAAAAACACCTAGGGGTCATTAACAAATCAATCACCAATTCCATTTTACCTAATCAACTTAAGTCTAATAAATTATACCAAGGGTGTTAAGGTTTATATGTCATTACCTTTGTCCTAAGTAAGAAGGTGTATACGGAGAATCTCTTGATGTCGTTTGGTGCACAATCTCCTTCCTTCCATTGATGCTTTTAGATCTTCAAAAAAAATCATGGAAGAATAGAAGAAGATAAGAACCAAATTTGTCTTTTAGAATTGCCGACAAAGTTTTCAGAAATTGAAGCAATGGAAAGTAAAAATGCAATTGTTACATCATTCGTAGATGATTAGTTTTAATCAATTCCTTCTTTGGCTTTCATTTTCGAGTAGTTGCAGAAACATCTATCTTCTACACACACGTTAGCCTAATGTTTTATTTATTTCTTCTCTTATAAGTTTGCCTTTAACACCACTGTCATGTATATATCTCGCTCCACTTGGGTATTAGATATAGATGTTACATATCATATGACTAATATCCATTTTTCTTTCTTTCTTTCTACCTCATCTCATAGTTTGGTTGGAAAGAAATGATGGAATTCTTGGCGACAAGATCGAGCTTGAAAATTTTTCATGGAATAGAGTTGAGTTTTTGGATTCTCGTTGGGCATCAGGTTTTAATGAATATTTGGATCTCCACCTATAGAATTTAATATTTAACAGTTTGAAACATTGAAAATGTCTCAGATTGTTGGAAGGGACAAAGATGAATTTTTTTAGCAATGTTGTACTCTGTTTTGAAAATAGGTTGTTAATGTGGGAAACGACCCTTAAAACACAGTATCAGAGCACCTGCTCCGATACCATTATGAGATCATAACGGTATTGTATAGGGCCGTTATCCTTCCTGTTACAACCTGAAAATTAATCATATATTCATTGCTATTGAAGGTTCTGCAACTCCAGATAAGAGTGATAGCTTTGTGGATCTTGTACATTCAGACCGACACGCAATTCTTGCATATTAGTTCGTTGATTATGAGAGTGAGAGAAAGTTATGTTAGCAAAGAAAAAGGGAGAGCTTGTGTGGGGAAGTGAAAGACAAAGACGACTCTTTGTGAAGAGACAACTTTAATTAGCCATCTGTCTTGTTAATTGGTATTGTCTTTTAATTAGACACTTGACATTGTAGTCCAAATCCAACTGCGCTTGGCCTCTCAGTTTTATGAAGACCCATGTGCAGAACTGTTGGGACGACGGGTTCAAATTCTTAAGAATTGGGTATAGCTAAAAGCTATTTAATCCATGCATAATATGTTAAGCATCTCTATGATACAATGTAATTTACTACAACTCTTTAAAAATCTATGCTTTGTGTAGTTTTGGGCTTAAATATATAGACACACTTTTAAGTGTGAGTGGTTGTAGTTATCCTATGTTCAAAAAAAAAAAAATTTTTTTTTGAGGAGGGTGTTAATCCAAAAGAAAAATTCACGTTTGCAGTTTTTGGTAATAGTACATAATGCCCATTACGTCCATCTTATTCACAATTTTCTTAAAGCCCACCCTTTTGTGGTCCTGCATTTTGTGGTGGTGTAGGAGAAGTTGAGCGCTATACAATGATATATGTCAGACAGAACTACTATGCCTACCTCTTGTGAATATTGTTATTGCATATTTCTTCCCTGTAAAAGTACATTTAGTTTCGTGTAATTTCCCCCCAGTTCCTGTCATAACTTGTAGTAAGGTATGCCTACTTTCCTTTGTCTTCTTGCAGGTACCTATTGGTCCCAAATGTCCTATCAGCTGCTATTAGCCGTGGATGTACAATGCTACATCCAGGATATGGTTTCCTTGCTGAGAATGCTGTTTTTGTCGAAATGTGCAGAGAGCATGGAATCAATTTTATTGGACCAAATGTAAGTTCTTCAAATCAAGATGTTCATGATAAAGGGTGGCGTGCATGCTCTTTATCCCTTAGTTCCTTCAATAACTATGTTCACGTGCACACATATTTGGTCAGTCTGCACATATTTTAGGGGTTCTGTAACTATCCAACAAGATGTGAATAGGGAATTAGTTGGCTAATGTTCCCCTCAATCCCATATTAGAAGTTATATGCCTATGCAGTTCAGTTCGCTTTTGTTGTTGGTAAGGTAAAATTTATAATGAGTTGAAACTCAGTCTTAGTCCAAGTTGATATACCTATGCTTTGTTAGTTCTACCAAAGCATCTTAAGAGACCCTTGGCTTATGGGAATTTTTCCACTGAGCAGCTTGGTGAAATAATTACTGTGCTTACCTTCTGAAAGAAAAAGAATTAATTACTATTCTTACACCCTTAGGTAAACAGGCGGGGGTAGTTTTCTTTTCTCATTATCATTGAAATCCTTCAGGTACCAGTTACTTGATTCAATAACTAGAATCTAGTCTTTTGGCTTATGCTTCATTCCTGAAGTTCAAGCTTTTTATCTTGGAATATGGTTTCACAGAATAACGATCTCTGGTCTGGTAGTCGCTTTTTACTGTGACATACAACTTCTTTTAATGATTTGTGGAATGTGATTCCATTCCACTAAGTTCTCCATTTAGGTCAGTGCTGCACGAGAATATAATACTGGTTTTGATACCTATTTGATATGCATGTCAGCAATCCTCTAATTTGGCCTTGTTGAGAAGGAATTATTCTGACCTTCTTCTCAGTCGAGTTTTAAAATTTATGAGTGATAGCAAAAGAGAAAGCATTGATGGAAGGAATTAAATGACTTCCGAACCATGACTGATTCATGCACCTGCTCTAAGAGAAAAGAAGGGAAGAACCAAACCAATGGATTTAAAGCATCTTAGTCTCCCCCCCACCCCCCCAAAAAAAAAAAAAAAAAGGGAATGGAAAAAATCAGAGCTAAATACAAAGGCACCTCATCCACCTTAAAACTTGAGCTCTGCACCTTTTGAGAGTGACAACAACTTCTACTCAAGCCAAGAGCTGGCATTGACATGTTTAATGGTTTTACGAGTTCATATGCTCAATCAAAAAAGATCGAGTGAATGCAACCTTAAAGGTGTGAAATAGTGTACTCTGATCTTCCCCTTCTCTTAGACATGAAGATGTCCTTTTATCTTCTTAATGATTTAGATTTCGGAGAATTTATTATGGCTATCTAATATTCAAAAATCCATATATCTGGCAATATAATTGGATTTTTAATTTGATGATTTTGTAGCCTGACAGCATTCGCATCATGGGTGACAAGTCAACTGCCAGGGACACCATGAAGAATGCTGGTGTTCCAACTGTTCCAGGAAGTGATGGATTGTTACAGGTATTAATGTTGATAAGCATTCCAGCCTCATGACGCCGAAATGTATTTATAATAAAACATTCAAATTTGCCAGTACTTATGGGTTTCAATTATAATTGGTGTCATTTTAGAGCACAGAAGAAGGTATGAGGCTTGCTGATGAGATTGGTTTCCCTGTGATGATCAAGGTAACTTTTCTCATACTTAGTACTGAAATCTTCCATGCCTAAACCATACGGGGTTGCAATGCAGACCGATATCTCTATATAGTCTTACTTAAAACAGCCGACTAACATTATCCTAGAAGATTTAGCAGTCTTGACACCTACTTCTAAAATTGAGTGCCATGTTTTAAGCTTTCAGTGGTGACGCAATGTGACACTGACAGTTTGGTCACTTGTTCCAACCTGTGGTTGAGCACTATACTGTTGGTAGTGTCACTTCCCAGAATGGTGCTGCCTCCAGTCACTGACGTAGCAAGTGACATTTGATTAAATCTCGTGTTGCCTTGCCAAGGAAAGTTTGGCAGCATCTCCTCCTGTACATTCTGTTCCGCAACAGGCTTGCAATTGTAATAATTGGATTTCTTATAACAAAAATAACTTTTGGTAGTGCTGCGTTTCTTGTTTTTCAGTTCCTGCTTTGTATTTAAAGTTGCACTCATGAGGTAATACCTAATAGACCATTGAAAGTAACATTATAACTGCATAGGAAATTTAAAGTTATCCGCATTCCTGTACTTCTTAAGCGCTACTTGTTTTATTGTCTACAATACTAGTGATCAACTGCAGAGGTTATAAATTTAGACATTCTATAGACGTTGAGTTTTAAATTGTCTATTCATGGTTGGAATGATTTGAAAAATATGGAGCTACAAGTAGGTGACAAGTTTACATGATTTTGTAATGCTCTATGTTCCTAGTATAGCTAGCGGACAGAAAAAGGAATATGAACTTACACTGGAGGATAGAGTGGTTGTTAAAAGATTTCATCTTCGCATCTCTTTGTGACTGGGGAATCAAATTGTTGAAAAAGTGGAATGTTATTTCTAATTGCATCATGAGGCTGAGTGTAACTCATGAAAACTTTATGTTGTGAAGGCAACAGCCGGTGGAGGAGGACGTGGAATGCGTCTTGCTAAGGAGCCTGACGAGTTTGTGAAACTGTTACAGGTATTTCCTACATGGAAAATGTTCCTTTTGATTTGCTTCAGCTAAAGTCTTGACCTGTTGGCCTTTTTTCTATGCACTTTCTTTCTCACAATGTTGTTTGTTGTCCTCATTATACGATCTATATGTGGTATGGCTGCTCATGTGGTCTGTTCAAAAAACTACTATTCTTCTGTCAGCATCTTGCTTACCCTTTCCACTTCTTGCAATCTTACTTTATACACCCGCATGCAGTGATGTACAATTATGTATATTTTGTAGAAGGAAGAATGCATTTTATATATATCCTTGGTTGCAATGGCAATTTTTGGTCTCTTTTACTTGACTATGTTTACTGTAATTGGTTCCAAAGAACTACACAGTCCAGATGGACACTACCATGTATCTGTTGACACGGATTTGTCCAACTATCTCAGATGAAGATTGTTTGAACTGGGATTGGTTTGAATTGTTTATTTTGCCAGCAAGCGAAGAGTGAGGCTGCAGCTGCATTTGGAAACGATGGTGTCTATCTGGAAAAGTATGTTCAAAATCCAAGGCACATTGAGTTCCAGGTAATTATAGTCTGTTGCGAGTTGTCACAGTGTGGAGATTTTATATGTATTGGAATTCTAGATGTAATCCTCACATAGGAAATTCAAATCTCGTTCTTAAAATTTAAATAATTATGGTAGAACACAACAAAAGGAAGATCATTATAAGCATCTGACTCATGGTATGGGAATGAGGTCAATGGATTCTATGTGAAATCTTTGTTACAAGAATTAGGACCAAGAGATCAATTAAAACAGCTGAATTGTTCCATTTTTTTTGACTTAGTTGATTAATCTGATTGTGGGGAAATTGGAATATGTTGCATGTGTAGGATTATATGGCCAGATTGGATTTACATTTTGTAGAAATATTGGTTAACCAATTGGAGCCAACGTACGAGGCTAAGAACAATATATGCTGCTACAATTTTGAAATCAATCTTGTTTATGGTATCGCATGCATAGCGACAATGTAGATGTATGGAAATGATTCTGAAGTTGAAAAAGTATCATCAAGCCCTTCCCAAGTAAATATTCATTTTTACCAACGAACTGACGATTGTTCCAAAATTTGAGGAAAAAATAAAGTTCTAGTTTAGCTTTTGTCCTGCACCACCAGAAGTTGCTTTGGTCAAATATACAACTCAGATAATCCTTTTTAACTTTCAGATAATCCTTTGGTATTCATAGAATCTTTCATTGCCGGATATATTTAAATTGAGCATTGTTGTATTTTGTTTGATGCTAAAACTCCGTCATAATTGGTTGTAAGAAGCACAAATGAACATGGTAGATGATCTACGTGAATTTAGGATACAGACAAACTTCCACCTTGGAAGTTGGACTTAAGCATATTGTGCTCTTATACGTAACTGTTTATTCCTTTTTTATTGAGGTTAACCTATTTTCATGTGTTTACTTTGGTTTGTGGTTGCAATGCTAAGGTTATACTACATGCCTTGAAGTTTAGAGTAGGCTGCGAATGTAATGGGTTGCCATTGTTTTTTGCAAAAACTATGCTACTTGCTCGAGTTTGTAATCTGTCAACTCACCTCTTGCATATCATGTGGCTCTACAGGTTCTTGCGGACAAGTTTGGCAATGTTGTTCACTTTGGTGAGCGTGATTGCAGTATTCAGGTAAATATAACTGCTTCATGTCCCTTTTATGTCTTGTCTGTCTGTCAGTCTGTAGCAGTCAATGAAAGCTTGTGGATTGACTTTGAATCATATAATTATAGCTTGCTTCCAAAACTACAAAATTTATACTTCAGTTTGTTGGTTTAGGGGGGTTCATATCTTCCATAGATGAGAAGCCCAACATTGGTATTTAGCTCAATAAACATTCCAATTGAGGGGAAGCCCACATGGTTTTTTTGTTGAACTATGTGGATTCTTCTTATGTCTGTTAACCGGACAACCATTTTATCTTGTGTCAGCATATTTAGGCCCTCACCAGGCTTAAAGTCGTAATTTTTTGTTGGTAGTGTAATAAATTACAACTGCACAAATTCCTAGGTATCCAAAAAGTTCGATAAAAATGCTCATTCAAAAAAGGATGACAAGTCACTTGAAAGGGCAGCCCAGTGTACTAGGCTCGCGCCACTACGGGAATGGGGAGGGTCAGATGTTTACAGTCTTACGCCCCTATGGAGAGAAGTTGTTTCCTTGTGTCGAATCCTTACAATAAGATTAATTTTAGTCCTTGACAATAAGATTACTTCTAGTCCTTAACAACGAGACTAGCATCTTCCTTTTAGTCCCTACTAATATTTGGGGTGTCCCTGCATGCATGTTAAACATCTACCATCTTCAGTGTTTTGCTACTAGGATCAAGGTTGATTACAGTAAGGCATTTCAAGAGTATGGGGTGCTGAATCTGGCTCTTTGATTACATAAAATTATATTTTAAGCTTCTGTGATCTGTAAATTGTGTGTGAGGTAAAGTGTAGGCTAAAATTATGTGCTAGAAAAAAGTTCAATTCTGAACCCCCTCCCCCCCCCCCCCGCCCCAAAAAAAAAAAAAAAAAAAGAAAAGAAAAGAAAAGAAAACAATCTCCAACAAATGAATTTTTTCTTTCAAGTCATCCAAGCTTGCTTGTTTCAATTGCTTGAAAAATGTAAATAGGGTACCTTTCATGGATCTTACATTACTATTTTTTGAAACCAACTAGGTTTGTCTGGCACTACACATGCTATTCATTTTCCCAAACTCATTGGGTAACAGTCCCAAAAAAAAAGTCTATTAAGCTTTTAAATTGCCGAGGGAAAAATGAAATCATGCTAGTTGAATGTTGACATGTTTGATTGGAATATGAGCAAATTGATGCACTATTAACATGGACAGTGATAGTTTCGAAAAACTTAACTAAGTGAAGTATCAACTCCAATTGAAATTGAATTGATTGTGCAGCGAAGAAATCAAAAGTTGCTTGAAGAAGCACCCTCCCCCGCATTAACCCACGAGTTGCGGAAAGCAATGGGGGATGCAGCGGTTGCAGCAGCAGCATCTATAGGTTACATTGGTGTTGGGACCATCGAGTTCCTTCTAGATGAGAGGGGGTCCTTTTACTTCATGGAGATGAACACTCGGATCCAGGTGAAAAAAAAAAGCTGGTGGTCTAGTTTATGTTGTCTATGGACAAGTTTAACTGGGAAATATGTAATCGTTGTTTTCCACTTTGGCAATAATCCAGGTAGAGCATCCTGTGACAGAAATGATTTCCTCTGTTGACCTGATAGAAGAACAGATCCATGTAGCCAGGGGGGAGAAACTGCAGTACAAACAGGTACTGAGTAGGAATACTTAAAGTATCTGGGGATTATTAACAACCTGTTATATTCGTACATGGTTTTTCTATCTGCAGGAAGATATTGTGCTTAGAGGGCATTCAATTGAATGCCGTATCAATGCAGAAGATGCTTTCAAAAATTTCAGACCTGGGCCAGGTATTTATTATGTTTCTGTGTGGCATGCATGCATGAAGGCTTGTTGTTTAGAATGCATATCTGTACATTCTTACGTCCCTGTGAAAATGAAAGGGTTCTTCTCCTTTATTTTGTTTTTCAGATCACGTTTTACAGCATTGGGTACAGAGTGGCCTTGCTCTCTTTAATGAATAAACAAAACACAAGGGTTTGTGCAAAGCCTTGATTAAAACCAGAGCCTAAAACACGGTTGTTAGCTGTAGAAGCTGAATAACATATACGAGAGTTTCCCCTTTTTGTATTTTATATTCACTATCCTTACTGAATTTATGTTGTTGCCTTTAGAGTAACTGTTGAACTTGCCATATTCTTATAAATGTCTTTGCTTCATCGTCTGGTGATGGATGCTCTCTTAATACTGGAAAAAAGGAGGAAAAAAACTAGGACTAATAAGATTTCCAAACTTTTAGAGACACTCAAATGTTTGGTTTGAATATCAGGGAGAATAACAGCATACTTGCCATCTGGAGGTCCATTTGTGAGAATGGATAGCCATGTTTACCCTGATTACGTGGTCCCGCCAAGTTATGATTCCCTACTTGGAAAGGTTTGCTAAATTTCATTTATGTTTTCTTGCACATACTATGTATAATAGCTCCTTGATTTTTTTTTTTTTTGTAATTTTCTATGATTTTTATGAATATGTTATGCATGATACATCTCTGAAATGTGCAAGTGTGGATAAATGAATCCCCAAATGGGTGCTTTTGTGCTTGTTTTCTGGTTTGTGTGGGCATATAAAGAGTCATGCATTATGTATTGGTGATTGCGCATGGTCAGAACCATGTTTATTATTTATGACTAAAATATATGAGCTACTTTCTTTTTCTTATCTGAGCATCCTAATATCCTGTAATTCTTCTGATTACATTTTAGATGCTTATGTTTTAGACATATTGATGGTGAGTTAAGATTGAACTAAATAACAAGTAGCGAATATTTTTTTTTTAATCAGGACAAAAAAACAATTGAAAAATTAAGAATATAGAAACTAACATGAATGGCTGGTTGGTGTTACGAGTGTAATTATATTTATTTATCATTAAGGGTAGTCTAGTCTTTTCCTTATTGTAGGGTTCCTTATATATATTGTCTCTCGTACTCACTTTTCATTGTTATGGAATATTAGAGTGCCACAAATATTTTTTCTCTTCTTTTATATTCTCTACGTGTGAACTCTTTTTTTTGCACTAGTTGATCTATGTTTTCAGTATGCACCAAGAAACGGGACCATCGTGATCACGTTGATGGATGGAAGCCACGTTTCAATGAGCTAAAAAAAGAATGATGCCACTAGACATTTCCCAAAGAGCAATTCTACTATTTTTCCAAAGAATCAAAGAAAAAGAAAATCTTGGAGGGAAAGCATAATGACTTGTGTGTATTGGGGGTTTGAATCCCTCTCCATCCGCGAGGTTATAAGTTCTCTCTTGCGTTATCTATGGATAAGGACGAATCGGATCTGCTCGACTCGACTGATATGATAGATGAAATGGTAGCTTGTGTTATGATTTAGTTAGGACTTTGTTTCCCTTTCACTCTCATTGTATAGGTTAGGGAAGGCTCGGGTGGATTACCTTTGGGAGCTAAGTCGAAGATCTCGGTGGTCTTGTGAGTGGTGGATAAACTGCGATTGCATTTTTCTTTAGGAAGTCCCATAGCTGTGAGGCTTAACAGGCAAAGAAAATGGTGAATACTTTTCCGGTTCTGATACCATGAAAGATTTTAAAAGACTTTGTTGGTGAAGGAAGTGTATATCAATGCGAGAGATCATCAGTTTAATTAAATAGAATACAGGCCCCTTGAGCGTTACACATGGAGTAATTAAATGAGAGTTACAAGTAATAAAAGTGATTATTAGCTACTATCTTTCTAGAGACATATGAAAAACTGTCAATATTGTCCTATTACTAACAAACATGATTGCAATTTTTTGTTTTTGCTTCCAAATCAACGAGAATACATGCTCTGAAAGGTGGCCTTCTTTTCACAAAAAAACCCCAGTCTGAATAGTATGTCACAAGAAATCTTCTTATTCCGTATCTGTTACTAAGAAGATAATTATCATCATCCAATTAGTAAAATTGCTTCTGTTAATATCTTGTATGCAGGTAATTTTATAGTTGTAGTGCGGGTTAGTTTGGGTATAGAAAGAATAATGTCTTGACTTTTTGAAAATGGAATCACATTCTAGGATGGACTGAGAAGAAAAGTTCGATTCTCAAACTGGAATGAAGGGGGGTACTACCACAAGAGGATTTTTCCAAAATCTTTCTGATATTTAAGTAACAGAATTATCATCTACCTACCATGGAATGGAGTTGGTTTCTCATAAATTATTTATGAAGTTATTGAATTTTAATGGTTAGAAAGTCGACCATGTCTAACTTGTTCATGTTAGGTTCTTTTAATCATTGTTATTGTTTGGTTATAAAGGCGCACTTATATGGAGTATTTGTAGAGTCATATATGGAGTATTTATTGTCTACTACATGCATATATACAAACACACACACATATATATTATTTTCTTTTTGAAATAAAGAAGCTGAGTTTTGAATAGATCTAATTATTTTTTTATGGTAACAAGTAGCTCTAATTATTTAACATGTTATTTTAGCTTATTGTATGGGCTCCGACAAGAGAGAGGGCAATTGCACGCATGAAAAGGGCTCTTGATGACACTATTATTACAGGCAAGTAAAGCAGTTTTCAATTAAGATCATGCCCCGTACTAATGCTTATTTACGTTTTCTTTCACTTAGAACTGTTGGTAGGGTGGCAAGGCATTCCTCCTTTTGGAGGTTCCAACCCCTAAATATGTCTTTGGATTTGTCTTCACTTTTGTGCATTACACTGGAAGAAACGAAAAGGAGAACCCTCTATTACATTCACCAAGGTTCTGGGTTTCTAGTTCTTATTTGATGTTAGTTCCTTATTTGGTTGCTGCACCTTATCTCATCTCACAACTGGTTGTAACCCGAAGGGTCCAGCCCGCCATAGACAATTTTTCTTCATCTTGTTGTCAATTGATGTTTCATATTTCTGGCTTGTTTTCAATATGTGCCTTTCAATTTACTCTCTTTGCTTGTGCATGTACTCTGATGGCCGTATATTATGTACCACCTTTATCCTGTCCATTCATTTGGTGCATTTACTTTTGTGCTTTTGAATACAGGCAAACACACATATTTAGTTAAGTCTTTAGAAGTTTGAATTTATTGATTCAATGTCAGATTATCAATACTCTTTTTGGCTTTCTATTTATGTATCTGTTAAAGAAAGTTTTTCTTTCTACTGGCAGGGGTTCCAACAACCATTGATTACCATAAACTTATCCTTGACATCGAGGTACGCAAATCCCTCAGTGTTGTTAAAAGGTGTTCTGGTTGTGCAAATCTTAAATTTTGTCGGAAAATGGTTGTATATTTAGCTTTGCCTTATACTTGTTCCCTGTGTGCCATAGGACTTCAAAAATGGTAAAGTTGATACCGCTTTCATTCCAAAGCATGAACAGGAGTTAGCTGCGGTAAGGAGCTGAACCGTAGTCTTCAGTGCTGATTTTTAATTCTTGTAATTTTTTACTTATTTTGTAGTACATTCATAGTTGTCAGTATCTTATGATACGCGATACATATCCGATACAATACTCGAATTGTACGTATCTACAAGTCATATTATTTTTTATTGTATCTTACAATATGCGATCTGTATCTTACGATACGTTTCGATACAATCCAAAAACGATAAAACAACCTCGTTTCACAAGATTTTTTCTATCTAAATAACGAAATGACATCATTTCGCAGATTTGTTGTTTTTATTTTTTGGTTTGACGTCAAACAAACGAAGCTCTCGATCATCTTCTTCTCCCAAGACTCTCTTTTTGTTTTTCATGCATCTTATTTTTCTCATTCAAGCAGACAAAATCTTACCTATATTTCTATCTCTTTCGTGAAGACAAATGATTGTTTCTCTTTTTATCTCTATTGGACACATGAATCACACGAAATGATATTTATATTGAGATTATATATTTACAAAGTTTTAGAAGAAGGGGGGGGTGTATATTAAATTAAAATTGTGCGCATCTTATGATACACGATACATTATTTTTTGAAAATTGATACGTGTGATACACGTTTTGACAACCATGGGTATATCATTATTATAATTTCCATTATTTTTGGGTTTTTTTTTTTTTTGGGGAGGGGGGTTAGTATGATTTGAGATTTTTTTCCCATCTTGTTAAATTGCTCTGATGCACAGGACATGAATTGCATGACCCCCCTATTTTCCTGGATCATCTCACACTTACTGATCATGTTCTAGATTGGGCAAGTGTAATAGTTCTTGATTAATTGGATTCTTTGTTAACCTCTGCGTGCAGCCCCAGAAAATTGAAGCAGCAACTCCTGCTAAAGAGCTGACTAAGGCTGCTGCTTAAAAGGATCTCTATGGGGTAGTAGGAGGGCTGAAACCAGCCCGCCGTTCTCTGTCTGAAATTAGGTCTTTGCATGGCTACCGTCATTGGAAGAATAAAATCTTTTTTTTTTTTTGTTGTCAGCTGAGTTTTAATGAACACAATCTTGATCACAGGTTGCTTGTATTTGTTTGTTTTTCGGAAATTAAAATTAGATAGTGGTATTTTATTTTTTTTGGGGAGTGTCCCTTATGTATTTCCGTAAGGATTTTGTTTTCTTTTTGGGACATCGAAGTGTTCGTTTGAAATATGATGTTTGTATAATCAAAGTTTGAATGGGAAAGCCATATGACCAGTTATGGTTATGGAGCAAGGGAGGGATACACTTCCTTTCATTCTCTATTATGTTGTAAAGTAGCTAAATAGCAGTTCAAATCTGCCACAGCCATTTATCCCAGGTTAGTACGTGTGACTCAGTTTGCACAAGGAGACACTACCTTCCATAGTCAATGCATTCAAATCCCAGTTCTGGCTCATCAAGTGAACAGACTAATATTATCCCCTTGACCCTTGGGTATATATATAATCAACTCTCTTTTGAATTTTTAGTGATGCATTCCAATCTCTGACTCTTCTTTCACGTAAGAAGTAGGTTATTTTTAGTCAATTGTGATATAACGGCTCAAGTAAAATCATATGATTAAATTTGATCATAATTAATTAAATATGTTTTTAAATGAGTCACTACTCAGTTGAGTTCAACTTGTACCTTGGATTATGTTTGTGAGTTTTGGAGACTGAAGAATGAGAACCAGAAGAGAAAAGAAAACTAAAGAATGTCCTCCTTTTTTGGGAGTTTATTAGGAGAGAATAAAAAAAGAAAGAAGGGTAAATATCACAATTATTCCTTAAATTTTCCCTCTTATTTTAAAATGGTCCTTGAACTTTCAATTGTTTCAATTTTGTCTCTCAACTGCCTCCGTTTGTTCTAATAGGCAAAATGAACGGAAGGACTTTAGTGACACGAAATTGATATGGGAAAGGTCCATGTGTAGCAACTTTTTAGATTTTTAATACGCGGTGACATTTTTTGGGACCAGGGGTCTATAAAAAAATTAGTAGACAAAAATACCCTTTAAAGATGCAGTCATTGAGTAAAGATCATCATAACATTTCCAGCTCTTCATATTCACTTTCCTAATTTCTTATAAAATTTGAAAACACGCTTTGGTGCAAAAACGCGATTCACTTTCCTAATTATTCATTGATACAAATCAGGATTAAAAATTTGAAATCTACTGCCTATCAAACACAATTCTATATTCCAAAATCAATTGAACATCGTTTCAATCTCAACTATGACAACAAAGCATTCTAGGGTTGTTTGATCACAATACCACTGAGTCAACATTTTTTCAGAAATCATTCAAACAATTAGGGTTCCAATTAAGTTTTTGAGACTCATACATTGATCGTATTTAAGAAATACAATGTTTATTGCCATTTTTCTCTCTCGCTATTTTTAGATAATGTTTTCTATTATTTTTATCTGTTGAAAGCCAAATCAATTTACAATAATGATCTCGCAACTTTTGGTCAAACAATTAGATAATTCTGAGTGTTAGGATTTGAAATATGTTTTTGAGATTTATACATCAATAATATTTTGAGAAAAACATAGTTTAATCAATTTGTCACTATTTTCAGAATTTTTTTGTTCTATATTTATAAGAGAAAAACGAAATCATTTGATAATTGTAAAAATCTGTTTCTGGAAACCAATGTTTTATTAATACAGAAAAATGATTTTTTGATATATATTCAGTAACCTAAAATAGCATTTGAAATCAAAGTTTTATTAAAAAGATAAATTAAAATCAGAGTTGCTTTTTACAAAGTTGGAAACACAGATACATCTGTTATCAGTTCTAGTAATTCATAAAGATAAAATAACCTAAAGTAGCATTTGAAATCAAAATTTTATTAAAACAAATAAATTAAAATCGAATTTCTTTACAAAGTTCTTGTTAATACGTATACATTTTTTTTTTACTAATTCTAGTAAATTCATTCATATAAAATAAACTAAACTAGTATTTAAAAGTTGCTTTATAATGTTTTGATTTAACAACAAAAAGATAATTGAAGCTTAACAGTGGCACACAAGTGTTTTATTTTTTATTTTTGTATTGCAACAATGTGAAGAAAACACGCCACAAGATCAAACCTATACGAGATTAGAGTTTGTAAAGCTCGTGCGAAACGAATGGCTGGTCAAAAAAACATACATGCCACAATATATATCAAATACAAGAAGTTTGATTCTATAAATATGTAAAAAAGCGATGACACTGTGGCCATTATAATTAAAACATTTGATGGAGAAACATCAAGATTTTAAATTGGTGACATATAGGTCAAAATTGAAACCAGTGACATACGATTGATTTTTGGATTAGAAGAAGGAAATATGGACATCGATGTCACTAAGAAGTAGACAGAAATGATTGGATTTGTGAAAACCATTGTCATGGGAGATTGAATATGCCTTTGATACAATCAACATTGGTGGAACGCGAGCAAAAACATATAACAATTAGAAGACTTTACAAGGCTAGTATATCTGTTTGTAACGTTATTCTTCTCAACCACTAGTCACACATCAGATAGTGCTACATTTCATATGTTGAAGACTTGGACAAAATTAAGACTTATGCATGGTCCAAATCAATCACAAAATCATTGATGGACTTTGTGACAAATAAGCACAGATATTTTAGCACAATCATTGGATGTGTTGACACATTACTGGTGAGTAAAATATTTTTCACTATACTGAAGTTAATAATTTTAAAAGACTAACTTACTTTCTTTATTTCTAAAATTTTAATATTGGCTTTGGAACATGCACAAGTAATAGCACTAGACTACCTAGGTGCTTTTCCTAGGTTCTTGAAGTGGAACCTTTGGAAACTGGGTCATGAAATCACTCTAAATAAGTTGAAGGAACTGATTGTAGATGAGGTAAAATTAACAATTCATATATTACATATTGGAAACTATTATATTTCATTGTACTTCAGCTTCAAATAGTTTGATATGATAATAATGCAGGTTAATGCCTCTATGTTGGAAAAGAAAAACATAGAGAAAGAATTCTCTTCAACAACTGCAAAAAAAAAAAATGAAAACCATCCAAAAAAGAATAAAAAATAGAGGTGGTCGTCAAGATCTACGAAAACCATTATTCTGGAAAAAAATAGATAAACAAGCAACACATGGACAAGGTGTTGAACATAGTGAAAAAGAAGCTTTGGAAGATGAAGATCGAAGAAATGATGACAAGGTTGAGCAGGAAGAGGAAAATGACCAAGTAATTGACATAGAACAAGGTGAAGAAGAAGCAAAATTGAGTAATGAAAGTAAAAATGAAAAAGAATAAAACGAGAAGAAAGAAAATCCAAATGTTGAAGAAGAGATCATTCATGAAGGGAGAATGAATGACTGTGGATATGTGAATGAAAAAGAGAGTGAAATGGACTATGATGTGATGAGATGGGATGTAGTCGAGAAAAAAATTGATAAACTCATCCACTCCTCAGAGATATTACATTAACAAGACCGACTATCCAGAACATGGAGCAAATAAACATGCAGATTCTGGAAAAACTCAGATGAGGTGGATTGGATAAAATGCAAAAACTGATCTCGTTCATTTCATTTCACAAAGTGCTATCGTGTTACCCGTTTATTAAACGGGTCGTGTTCGTGTTGAGATTTTTCACCCATTTATTAAACGTGTCGTGTACGGGTTTATATGTTTTTCACTCGTCACCCGTTTAACCCGACACGTTTGACACCCTTACTCTTAGTATTAGTTATCCTAAGTGGAGTACAAAAAGGATAAGTCAGGTGGCTAGTCCAAATGGATCTATAGACATTAAAAAAAATTAATAAATTAATGTCTATAATTGAACTCAAATTAATTAGATAAATAAAATTGAGTTGGGCCTAAATTTCATAAGTTCAAATAAGACAAACCAAATTGGCTTGAGTTGGACCTCAATTTTACGGCACAAATAATATAAGTCCAAATGTAATTAATCAGGTTTGTTAAATTAAATTAAAATGGACTTAAATTCCATAGACCAAAATTAAACAAACTTTTAAAAGTTAAAGTGGATTAGACTTAAATTTCATAAATTAACTAAAGTCCACAAATTTATGAGTAGCACACTACCTAAAATCCACATAAGGGTAGTCTAACCCACTTTACAAACGCCCACGCCCTAGTACATCTAATGTCACTAACAATTTGATGAAAATCGCAATGAACATTATGGTTGGGTTCACATTGCTACTAATGAATTTAATTGAGGGTGAAATTTGAAATAATTTATCTTTGAGGGTATAAATTAAAATTTATTTAATCTTTTAGGGTGCAAACTACTATTTGCCCTAAATTTAATCGTTGATTAAAATATTCTTTTCGATTCTAGGGTTCCAACTGTGGGAGACTCCAACTAGGAACCATCACTAATCACAAGCAACAAATCCCCCTATTCATCATTCAATCCTCTGCTCTGCGAATAACGAGTAACCATCAACGTTACTTTCCTCATCGAGGTCGGTTCCTCTTCTCTGTCTCTTTGAACTCGTGAATTGATGCATATGCCTTGTTTTTAAGCTTGAACGGAGCTCATTGAGCATTTGTATGAGACGTTGCTTTTGGGTTTCAGATTAAGGGACTTGGGTAGGTCATGCAAGCACCCATCTACTTTCTCGATGTTCTCTCTTACTTTCTCACTTCAATGTGTTGTTATGATGCGACTTTTAATTCTTTTTATCCTCTGTTAGGCTGAAATGGATAGCCTCCGACAAGAGAAGGTACAAAGATTTGAGGAATTTATTGATCGCCGCTTGAAACCTGATCTTGTTCGTGCAATTGCTGAACGGTATGCGTTGTACTCTAGTACTGTTTTCTTATTCCATGTGTAGCTCTTTTATTAGTGAGTTTTGTGTGGTGTTGCACATTACTCATGATATGATGACTCTTGTCTGTTGGATTGGTTTGGGGAAATTTTTTTTTGTGGAAATTATGTGCTCTGTAGCTCAGATGTTATACTGCATGGCTAAATGCACTCATTACTCACCCATGCTATGTAATAGGGTATACCCGGTGCACGAGACCCCGCCATTACGGTGTCTGGAGAGGGGGATTAGATGTATGCGGCCTTACTAGTAGAGACGTTGCATCCGCGACTCAAACCCGTGACCTCCAATTGACAATGAAGAAACTGTGCTGTAGCCCACCCTCACTCACCCATGCTATGTGTGTCTTTTAATTTGTGAAATTCGACGTTCAGTTAGGATATTAAGGTTTTTTAGTACTACAAATCATTCTTCAAATGCCCCTCTTTGCCTAGCAATTACAAAAAAACCCTGTTTGCTCACATGATAAGAACAAGTGTTGGTTTGTTTGATTTGTACTGAACTGTCTAAACATATTCCTTGACATACAACCCATTGTTACAATATCTTCTTGTGTGGTAGAGCCAAAATCATTTGGGCTGCTGAAGAGTCTTCTTAATTTTCTCCAATCATCCATGATTATACTCCATGTTGGATGATAATTGTTGGATCATTAGTTCAGCTGGTCCTGTAGATTGCCAAATGCAAAAGTGTCCATGTTGACTATGTTTGTTGTTATGAGAAGATGATTTTTTAAATTTTTTTTCCTTTTTATGGCATCTGTTCATTCGGTCGTCTATGTGGATCTCTTGATTGTTTGTAAGACCTCTGATGGTATTAATCTTGGTGATGCTTGCTTGGCAATGGCTTTTACCACTGTGAATTCTGTCACCTTTTACACATAAATTTCAATCCTCTTAGATGTCTTTCTGGATGTTTGACATAAATTGTGTTTGCATTGATTATGGTGTGCTTCATACGTATGTGTAGAAGTGCTCATGGTTTGACTACAAGCTTATTTTTGTTCCTTGTGAGGCATATGAAATTTTGAGTGGTTGTAAATCCGTTAGCATTAGTTGGGTATTTTGGATCAATAATTTATATCAGTATAAATTCAAGTAGGTTGATATCTAGAACTTATTATCAAAGTGAATAAATTACAAAGCAGTGTTGTCACAAAATAATTTGCACATTTGTTGATTTGAGTCTTGAGATACAGCAAAAGAGTTTTTTTTTAAGCAACTCTTGCAAGCTAACTGTTCTTCTTTATTTTGCAGGGACAAGGTCTTTGAACAACAAAAAGTATTGTATCCTTTTCAGGTTTCTTTATATGACATGTTTTTTGTGATGTGGAGCCTGCTCTTGTTTACTTTGACAAAGTTGCTCAAATATTTGTACATAGTAATAGTCTTATATTGTTAACACTTTGCCATTTTGAATATGCTAATCCACTCTTGTTGATCCTTGTGTGTGTCTGCTTTCGCTTTACTCTGTGTACTTGTAGCTCAGATCTGAGAAGAAATATAGAGAATTTGGAGAAGAACAGTGTCACCAGTCTGAGGACATTGGTCAATCTTGGTTCTGAAGTTTATTTGCCAGCCGACGTGTAGGTCTTTCACATGATACCTTTCGCCCAAAAAATAAAAAAAACGAATAACTCTTGCACAAGAAGAATGCATGCAAGGCATCAGTTGTCTTCTTTCACTTCTATATCCTCTTTTCTTCTTCTAGAGTTTTGTATAATGGTCTCTCATTCATCTGTGTATATTATCATCCTTACTTTGTTTTTTTCTCTCACTGCTATCGTGGACTATCCTTCCATATAGAAAAGCCTTTGTATGTTGTAGTTAGTATAGTTGCGGCCAAACGCAATCTGTATCAAGATTCCAGTAGTAACTAAAGTTATTGAACTTGTAATTGGCAGTTGTAATGGACGCCAACATTGTTGTAGAAATTTGTTCACAAATACTTTTACGTAAATGGAAAGAGTATCTGTATATTGGACACTAAATGGTGCCTTTTGTTTGTGTTTCTGTCGGGCTGCAGGCCAGATACACGATGCATATTTGTGGATATTGGATTGGGTTTCCACGTGGAATTCTCTTGGTCTGAAGCATTAAGTTATATATCAGCAAGGGAAGAAAAGTTAGTCAGGTATTTTCCCCTTTTTTTCTCAATAGGAGTGTGGCGGTCTTCACACAACCTGCATGGATCTAAGACATTTAAAAATAAAAAGGGCAAGGAGCAGATTGGAAGGAAATTAATGCGGATCTGATCAAATTTATTTTGATAACCATCTCATGTTCTTCAAAACTGATTTTCTTGTGGATTTGGCGTATACCAAGCCCCTTTAATGATCACCAAGTTTGCTGGTTTGCTTCACTTGTCTAAAAAAGCTTCTGTAGGCGTTGTCTTTTTTCCTCATCAGCTACATAATAGCTTTAGTATGCATGATCAAAACTGTGAGACCTTATGTTAGTTGAATATGAACTATTCCTAAACTTAGTTTGGTTTAATTAGTTTTTTGAGGTTCATTAGTTGAAGATGGCTTGGGATTGCATTTTGCTCATGCATACTGAAGTCTTGAATCCATGGGATCTAGAGGCTAGTGAGCTTTTTTTAAAAAAAAATACCTTAATGCACATAGGAAGGCGAACCCAGAGCATATAGATATAGCAGATTCTGCTTTCACTGGCCTTATTTTCTCAGCTTAAAGATTTGGGATTTTGTCGCAAGTGCATTCAAGTGGCATGCGCACACAATGTGTGGAAGGTGTAGGTAGTGCTAGGTCTCAATTGATAGGTGATCATTCCCGTTGCTGAAGGATGATAGGATGAAAACCAAGTCATCTAGAATTACCATTGCACATCAGGGACACACCTAATTTTTTTTTTGGAACGGTCATCCTGAGTCTTGGTTTCGCTTGATGGATCATTTGCTTGCTTCTCCAGATTGTTGTATGGGTTGATGCATTTGATTAATATGATGTTTTTACTTTATTTTATTGATCACTTATCACCCATTTTAATATATATTTGTCCATCATTGCTCTTTTTCTCTCTTTTTTATGTCCTCTTCCTGTTATGTGTTGGTCATAACTGGAAACTCGTCTTGTATATTCAACCCCCTAGATTTTCTCTATTGGATTTACAAACAAAATTATTTGGTTTCTGAACATTGTACCAAATTATACCTGTTAATTTGTTATGGATGCTGCCCTCTGCCTTGCAGGCAAATAGAGGAGTATACTCGCCTGATCGCATCAATCAAAGCCCAGATTAAGATGGTATGCTTACCCATTAATTTCCCCTCTCCGGTTCTACCCTTTCTACTTGTTTCCTTACCCCGGCTTTCTCCAAAATTATTGCTCGTGCTCTCTCATTAAGTTTTTTAGTCAGGACATATTTAAAGGGTAATAAGAGGAATAGAAGAAGTATCACATAGGACAAAGTCGGAACCAAGACATTAATTTATTGTGGTGTATTTGAATTCGAGTTTTCTGAGCCCAAAAATTTGATGAACTCTAATTTCCTTTGACTAATGGGCAGCTGTTTCTTTCTTTCTTTCCCCTCTTTTCCCTGTTGGAGCAACCGTTAAAATGTTGTCTGCAGGTTTGTGAAGGAATACGGGAGCTACTCCAACTTCCAGCATAGGGGTCTTAACTAAATTGTAAATTTGGCATTATGAAGAAATAGAAGAGATGGAGGAAACGAAGACTAATAATACATTAGCATCAACATGAATTTCAACAAAGTTACCAGGCTTGAACTCTAAGTTAGGGATAAATGATTTTGTTAAGTCCTTTTTTTCTCTGCTGTCTCAGCAAAAAACACATTCTGGTGGTTGCGGGAGTGGTGGTGGTTGGTCGATTATACCAGTTACATGCCAAAAAAGTTTCTATTTGAATGTCAAAGTTGTTTATCTCAATTGAATTGCACAACTGTTGAAAAATACATTGTGGGGTTCAGTTACACACTGGTTCTTTTGCTTGGTAGGCAAGTGATCGACCTTGTAGTGTTTGTATACTGCTTATAAGTTTTTGCTCATTTTATTTGGACTTGTCGGTGTCCAATTTAAATGTTTAGAACTTGAAAATAAGTATAAAAAAGAACAGGCTTTTCAAGTGTGGAAACTATAATTGCACCTCATATGTTGCTTAGTACAAATTAACATATCCTGATTGCTCCGTGCAAGATGATACAAAACTGAAAGAAAAAAAAATTGTATCCAGCGCATGAAACTGTCGTCTCTGGCGGATGTGAATAATCTTGCCTTTTTTTTTTTTTAAACTTGATCCTGCAACACATTACCTGGGTGGATGAGCATTTGTTTTTCCTCTCAAGTCTGATCTAGTTGCTATAGAATTGAAAATGATGAAATTCAAAACCCTTCTATCCTCTAAATAGCATAGTGATAGAAGGGAGATCAAGAGAACTCCAAAGAGACAATTCCCTACATTCTTTGCTTGAAGAAGAGGAAGAAGATGAAGATGAAGATGAAGATGAAGACGAAGACGAAGACGATGTTGTCTCTGTTGAAGTAATTTGATGCCTCTCTACCTGTTCTTGTCATACTTGTTGGACACATTCATTTTCTTGTTTTTTGTTTTCCTCTTGATCTTTACTGCAATGGATACCAATGTTGGGAAACTCTTCGAACTTTGTTGTTTCCTTCCCATTTCCTGATTCAAGTTTCATTATTAGACACTCTGATATCCCATTGATTGCATAAAGTGAAGCTGAGAATTTGCGTTCATATCTCATCCTCTTCATGACCTTTGTAAGCATTGATGGCTCTTCGCCATCATTTTCCTGTTCAATTGGCTCTATCATCTCTTCTGCAATCTCAAATGGCAAACAGTAACCAGATGATTCAACAGCATCCACAAACTGGAAATCCATTACCCCAAAATCGTTCTCTTATTCTCCCTCCTCTTTCTCCTCTCCCTCCCCTCCAACCTGATCACACCATGGGCCGTCACAACAGTTCAATAGCTGATCAACACTAGTCCAACTATTCTCCAATTCACATTCTCTTCCACCACTACCTTCCTTCCCAATGAAACTTGATTCAACACTCGTGGTTAGGCAATCACTGGTACTGCTAATGTTGCTGATATTAGCACCCAAATCACTGTTTTCACGAATGGGGGCATTGGACATGTCAAAAAAAATCATCGAATTGTGTATCTTGTACTTCTATTAGTTCTTGATTCTGTTGGTTATGATTGTGGAGCGTGTTATTTGGAGCTTTAAGCTGTTGAAGGAGAAGATTGGTGATCTTGGAAGGAAGAACTGGTGATGAATTAGGAGGAGGAGGAGGACATTGCCAAAAATTTGTTCGAGTATTGTCTCCTCGGTGCAAGCAAGCAGCCTCATCATAAGCTCTAGCAGCATCTTCAGCAGTGTCAAATGTGCCCAACCATACTCTTATATTCTGAATGGCGTCTTTTATATCAGCCACCCACCGCCCCGATGGCCGTTGCCGCACCCCAACGTAGCGTTTCCGGGCTTGTCGAGCTACCAAGGCCGCAGCCTCATTCATCATCTGCTGCCAATCCATGTCCCATTATTACTTGTCTCTCTCTCTTCTTCCCCCTGGTCACTGTTTTTTCTCTTCCTCACCATTTCTATACTAGTAATTTTCTTGTGTCTCTCTTATAGTGGAGAGATTTGAAAGGAGCAAAGATATATATGTGACCGTTGCGGAAGAAACTGTTTTTGTGAATTGAACGGTTACAATAAAACAACTTTATACCTTGCATTAAAACACGTCCTTATATATATATATATAGTTTGAGTAAGAGGTAAGAGATGGTGTAAAATGAGAGTACTAGTGTTGCAAGTGTCCTATAGTACTATGTTTCATCCTATTTGTCTATTGTATTCGGCTATTTCACTAAACTACATCGAGGTTTTTCTTCCATATGAGGGAGGAGAATCCAAGGAAGTGCTTAAAACAAATTTTATGTGACAAAGTCAGATTTATTAGCAACAACAAAAATTTGAAGAACAAAGAACATGATAGCATGCTAGTCATTGTATTGGAATTTCATTTGAATTTGATTCGTATCCAAATCCAATTAGTCGGATAGAAATACGTTGTTTTGTCTGCTTCACCAAAGATGAATTAGTAATATATTTTCAAGATTCGAATTTGAATGTACTATTAATCTATTCATTATGATTCGATTTAAATAATATGGTTAATTGCACTGAAAGTCCCCAAAGTATAGGGTTTGTTTTATTTTGATCTCTAATATTTCAATTGCATCATTTTGTTCTCTAAAGTATTGAATATATTGTTACGTAGTCCTTCAAACAAACAACATCCAAATTGTTAATGGTTTTTTTATCATAAACTTATCATGTGATACCTAAATATAGGCAAAAAATAATTTGGTTAGTTCTTGACCAAAATTTGAATAGCTCACAAAAAATGTGTAATATGAGTAGCTCTTGACTAAAATTTGGATTGTTCATGATCAAAACTGTATAATTTAGATAGAAATTTAGTCAATAGTCGTTCAAATTATTTTTTTACCCATATTTAGGTATTACGTAACAAATTTATAATAAAAAATCATTAGCATTCTAGATATTGTCTGCTTGAAGGACCACATAGAAATATATGCAATATTTTAGGGACTAAAGTGATGTAATTGAAATATTGGTGACCAAAATGAGACAAATCTCATACTTTGGGTACCTTCCGTACAATAAACCCTAAATAATATATATGTGATAAAATTGAATTATTATTTGATAAATCGACATTTAATTTTGTAATTTGCTAAACTTCACTTTCGATTGAGCTATTCATTCAGATTTTTAACTTGCAATTAATTCGAATATGGATCGTTGATTATTTAAAGTCTTGAATTTTTAAATTAAATTTAAATTGATTGAAATCCGACTTGAATCTAAAGGACTATTTCTCCAAAAGTTATCAATCAAAGCTTTTAATCTATTGATCTATGTATTGCACTGGTCATTATAGTTTTGAGACTGGTTTCATTTCTAAACAAAATGACATCGTAGAAATCGATCTTGTAGAAGAGACATTCGAAACAATCGTGAATGTTGTAGAGAACATTCAACTTGTAGAGAACACCTTTTTAGCTTAGGTCACCCTTTTTTTGTTTTTTTTGATTCAACGGTTAAGGATGTTTGTGCCAACTTACGCGTACTTCGATTAATCCCTTCCTCGACTTAATCAAAGACAGGTCATTCACGCCGGAATTAGAGAATTTATGAGGGAAAAAACCCTCATACCCTAGCTTCACCTTAACTAATCCCTTTCCTGGTCCACTCACATACAGATCATCCATTTTGAAATTAAAGTATTCACGAAAGAAAAAACTCTCGTGACCAAACGAGAGCCAAATATCCCCTGTAAGCCTATAAACTTATTGGACATGGGTAGCTTACAATTTGTAACTCACATAATTCACTACTCAATGGAGAATGGCAGGAGAAGATTCATATAGCCAATCCTAAATAATTTGTACGAAAATAGTAGTTTTATATTATTTTTAAGTTATAAACTGAAAAAACGTATACATTATTAAAACCTTGCCCCTCATAAAAATCATCCATAGAAGTGTGTAGTGTGAGACTCTCTGCAAAACAAAACAGGGGGAAGGGGTGTTTCGCGACGTTAGCAATTGGATTAATGAACATTACTCCGGCTGTTGATCCTTTTAAAGACATAGATTCAAATTTCGTCGTATCTCTCCCTAACCAAAAAAAAAATGCTTTGCAGGCCCAATGAAAGAGACGAAGTGGGCTCCAAATGCACACAATCTTTTCTCACTTGTGTTTTTTTGTGGCGTTCTTTGCTTCTTTGAATTCACCACCCATCACTAGCATATACCATGTTTAATCTGTGCTTTAATAATACCACTTAAATCTATAAAAATTGTTTGCTTTGTTGCAAATGGAATATAAAGATTAAATAAAGGGGAGCCATTTGATTTTGTCTTTACGTATAATTTTCGGTATTGTACTGAACGATCTTTAAATAAAATCAAAAATTACTAATTAATAATGTCCAAAAATTTGCGATCAATTTCGAGCCTATCTCTTTGAAACTGTAACTTGAATATCATTTTACTCATATTTCTTATTTTTTACTAATCGGAACAAAACATGACACATGTTAAAGACTTTTCAATATTATACCTTCTATTTTTGACTAAATTCGAAAACATGATGAACAAAATTTCTATATTTTATTTATTTCACTTCATTATTTTCAAAATTTATCGTTACAAATAACAAAAAAATAAATCCATTGGTTATACGCTATTTATATATATTAATAAAATTAGAAACTTAATTTTACCGTTATATATTTAAAACAATACTTGTATTTTTGTTTCACCCCATATTTCCGAGTCAATATTGAATATAACGGTGATACCATATCACAATTGATGACATAATATCACCAACCAATAAAATTCCAAATGGATAAGATGAACCCCACTTATATAAAATTATTTGCTTAGGTGACAGATTAATTATTAATTTCTGTGATGTCTATTTATTTATTTAAAATTTTATTATTAATTAATAATACCACATCAAATTATAATAAATATTTTCTCCATATTTCCGTTCGGACAATGAAATAAATTCTTATTTACTTATAAATTTGAATATTTATATAATAAAGTACAATACAATTCAAATCTCAAAAGATAAACAAAATGACTTAACTTTTCACGGTTGAGATCTCTTTAATCCGATGACTAATATTAACACCTCAATTTTAATAGGAAAAATAAGCCCCTAAGGGTGTGTTTGGAGTGATTTTTAAAAAATGTTTCTAGAACTTATAACTTCTCATAAATACTTCAACAAAAAAAGTAGTTTTTGAAACTATTCCACCACCACTACCACCACCGCCTCACCACCATCACCATCACCCCCATCACCACCACCACCACCACTACCTTACCACCATCATCACTACCACCACCACCGCCGTCGTCGCCAACCACCACCAGCTCTGCCACAACGACCACCACTGCCCCATTACCACCATCACTATTACCACACTACCCCTATCACTACTACCACACTACCCCCACCACCAACCCATCATACCCACCACCACCGCCCCCCTCCACTACCATAACCACCATTGTCGTCGCCACCCCACCCCACCACCACCTCTATCATAACCACCACTGTTCCACCACCACCGCTACCCATCACCACTATCGTCGTCACCCCACCAGCACCACTATCGCCGCCGCCGCCGCCGCCGCCACTGCCCCACCTCCACCATCTCTACCCCACTCCCACCACCACCATCACCATCGCCATTCATCACCAATTGCTACCACTGTCGTCCACCTACCACCATTGTCATCTCATTTGTATATTTATTACCACTATCACAATCGCCCATTGTCACCGCCCACTACCACAACCCACCACCATCCGTCGTCGCACACCATCACCTCCAGCCACTGTCACCCACCCCCACCACACCTACCACCACCATCACTATTCACCACCACCCATCACACTGTCGCCCAGAAACACCCGTCGTCGTCCACAACCATCATCGTCACCGCCCATCACTATCGTCGTCCACAACCACCATCGTCACCGCCCACCATTGTCGTTGCCCCACCACCATCACCCACACCCACCACCATAACTGTCTTCACCCATGGCTGTTACTATCACCATTGTCACCCAAAATTCACCACCACCATCACCGTTGTGACCCACAATTGCCACTACCACCATCACGGTTGTCCCCACCCACTACAATCATCACCATTTTCCACCACCACCACTATCACCGCTCACCCCTACTACAACCGGTGTTTAAATTTTTCTCTCTTATTTTTTTTTTATGATTTAATTTTGGGTGTGAATATAAATATGTTTATTGTTGACTATTTTTTTATTATTTCGTGTTTTCAGGCACGGAAATAACTAGTTTATTTACAAAATAACTAGATATATTGGTATTAAATGAAGGCCAACTACAATGCTCAACAACGGGCCCTTTTAAAACTTTTGAAACCATGAGCCCAATTCAGTATATGCATAAAACCTTTGAACTTCATTGGACAGGGGTCGTGCGAACGCAGGCCCCCACTACCACAAATAATGGCGTAGGCTCCACCACTTGGGTAGACCTTAAGCGGGCGTCCCTCCAGAGTGCAATGGAGGTCGCCAACCTAGGCCATGGACCTTCATGATCATCCATTGACCCCGTCCAGGTAAGTATGTTCTCATCACCCAGTCGGTCTCATTTTATAGTCCCCAAAGGCCCCGGAATCTTCCTTCTTTTATCGATGTGGGATTGTAAAACATTCCCATAGCTCTCTGAACACACCAACAAGTCACCTCAACAATGGAGTTTTGGCCCTCTCAGACTAGAACTGGCACAAGCAATGAAAGACAATGCAGTTGTATGACCCCATGTATTTATTTTAATTTATATTAGATAATTATGTATCGTGTTGAGTGTTGATAAAATAATGAAAAATAGATTATTGTGAAATGGTTATTATATAAATTGTTGAGATCTTTGAAAAACTTGATGTTTTGGGGTAATCATTTTTAAGAGGAATTGAGTTAGTTGAATTCTAAACTTAATTAGATGAAAATAACATTAAAAACGGATTAAGAGCGTTGACAAAGCTTGGAATAGGTGATTTAAGGTGTTTTGGGGTTAAAACATATATTTGGAGAGAGTTCGGGTGGGAAGGAAGTTGATACTACCTCAGTAAGTAGGTCATAACTTTTTACTTTAATGTTCGATTGACCTAATTCTTGCGGCATTAGAAAGTATACTTCAACAAAAATAAAAATATATTTCACAAAAATTTCATGAATCAACTTCTAACGAGGTCAAAATTGGGTTGAAAGATTAAGATAAGGTACAAAAATGGGAAGCCTAATCTCGAAACCTAATTAGAGGACAAAAGATACTAGGAGTAAATGTCATTCAAACGAAGTTCTTCCTGTTCGAATGCAGCTTCTTCCTTTCGAACGCACATGCACTTTTAAGCCTGATCATTTTTCTGCACTGCCTGAACAATTTTTGGCCCTATAAATACCATAGGGATGCGTTTTGAGTTTTCATTACCTGTTTTTCAACCCTAAAAAGTCGAGGAGAGTTTTTGATTAAAAAAAAAACCCAGATCTTGAATACTATCAAATTTATCATGTTTTTTGATCATCTCTTGCATATTTTCTTGAAGTTTCTTTTATCATGAGAATTGTGAAATTATGATTTGTGGTATACGTGGATTTTATTGAAAAGTAGGATACTATCTTTTGTATAGGTGGGTTTGATGAACGTAGATTACACTCGAATATATATCGCATAGTGCTTGGATGAGTTGCTTACCTTGAGGGGTTTGAAGGTTCTCTATCACTCTTAGTGGAGTTGCTTGGTTCCTTGTGAGGTTTCAAGAACTCGCACTATTCACTCACGGGGATCGAGGTTGGGAGCCAGTTTACTATTCCTGAAAATATTTCATTAAATATCGATGCATTGGTATACACGCTTCCTAAAATGGTGTATACTTGCGAGGATTAGTTGAATGATTTGTGTGCGTGTTAGTGGGCCACATATATTCGATGTTTGTATTCATGCAAGCTAGCCTACGTACATCAGATATATTTGTTATTATCTACCGCTTTGAGAATTGGCTCCACTCGTTTATGGATTTTCTACTTACACATTGAAACTTGAGATGTTTTAATTGTCACATGTTTTGCTTCAAAAGTTACATATACTTATTTTATAAATTGAGGCTGACTTGCTTTTATACAATTTTGTAAACCTTGTTTAAGTTTGGGAAAGTTTCTCTTCTGGGCTTATTTGCTCACCCCTTCCTTGACATTTTTCAGATTTTGGTATTGAAGAGGATACAACCCTAGGTGAGCATATGGAGTTGGATTTTGAAGTAGATCGACACGTGGATTCGGCTTACGAGGCTTAGGGATTGGTTTACATATTTTAGTTGTAATTGTTTGATGATCATTGAATGTTACGGATATTTTTTAGTTAGATGGGATATTTGATTTTATTTAAGGTTTTTGGATGTAACCTTGAATGGTTCAATTACTTGCATGAGCTTCGAAACAGCTTTGGTCCTTAGCTTTGGTCCTTCTTGATTCCTTCTCAACCAGAATTTCGGATGCCCCTTCTAATTTGAATTTTATTTTTCTTTCAGCCTCAGCCATTTCCAGAGACTTCTTGAGGTCACCCGGATGTTCATCCGAAAGTCCAGATGGCCTTCTGGATGACCTTTTTGCCTAACTTTCACGCCGTTTTCTTGACTTTGTTATTCAAACGTGGCAAATGTTTGAACTTGATCATACACTTATTCATACACTGATACAAATATTAGTCTGCATTAGGATGTTTGGGATCATCAAAATCATTCTTAATAAAGCGTCTAGTCAACACGATTGACCTGATTCAAACAGATTTTGATGAGAAGAGTTCAAGAGCTACAACTTTGTCTGAAATAGGCTTTGTCAGATTCGAATGTTTTGGGGTTGAAAATTGGCTTGGAAGTTGAGGGTAGTGCATAGCACCGAACAACCAGAAGGAAGATCTGAATCTCCGGATGAGGAATCCAAAACTTTCTGAAAAATCTCCAAGCCTTCCGGTCCGGATGTGTCCGTTGGAGCTTTAACAACTAGTTTTTTTTACCACAATCAATTGTTCATTTGCTTTCATTATAAAAGGACATTGTGAAGCTTGTAGGACGAAGACTTTTTGAGTTCTTAATTATTCAAAAAGTGATCTAAATATTGAAGAAAAATCTATATTGGTAGGTGTGTTTTCACCTACCAAAGAACACGAACGTTGTCAGTGATTTAAATGTTCATCACCTTGTCTGCAGATTGATTTGTTGCAATACCTGTATTTCTACACAACAAACCATCATCCATCATATTAGATATGTTAAGCCAAGGGTTGGAGTTATGAGAACAATTTGGCATCCTAGGTAGAAACCTAGGCCAAGCAAAGGACACTGCAGGGTTCACCAGGGACTTTGTTTAATCTGTGCCATTTCTTAGAAGATGAGATGAGATGATTGGCGATAGTGAAAAGTGAGGTGTTTTTCATTCTGTTTTTTTCCCACTTTTAGATTGGAATCATTTTTAGGTGGGTAGGTTGGACTTTTTTTTCTTTTGCGGGGGTCGGGGGATGGGGCTCAAAAACAGAAACAATTCAACTGCTTATCGATTCAAATTTCGTGTCTCCATAACCAGTGCCCTTTGTATAATCAAATCTAGCAATCCATATATATTTAAAATAAATTTGAAACAGTATGTTTTTGCTACAGTTTTGGCTCACACTGACATAGTCTGCCTTCTGTTGGCACAGAAATGCAGAGGCTTCTTGATCTCATAGACCTCTTATTACATGGGCCTATATGCACTTGAGAGGGAGAGGTTTATAGAAGCTTCTCAAGCGACTGGAATTTTTGGTTCCCCTAAATTTACAAACGCCTGGGCACGAGCCATGCGTGCCATTGCAGCATTCCAAGAGACCAAGTTGTTCATAAATACATTGGCATACTTGGCTTTATCATTCTGCTCAAAAAAGAAAAAAAGAAAAAAAATCAACCAAAGTTAAAATGAGAAAATATTCCACTGGCAAAAGATAAAATGTTAGGAATGATGACATACCTTGTAATCAAAATAATAAGCATGCTGCAAATATGACAAAAAATTGCATTATGAGTACCATGTTCGAAAGACTAGTCTCCATGAGAGAGAGAGAGAGAGAGAGAGAGAACGTACCTCCCACATATCCAAACTGATGATTGGCTGCACAGATAAAAAACAATCAATGCCATGTTTAAGGCAAGGGAGTATCACTCCAATGTTTTAGATGAAAGTGGAGGAAGCAAATATAGGTACAATGAAATTGACTCACGATGTCATCCCACACAAGAGGATTTATGGAATTTTCTGTTTTGACAACATCCAGACGTTTCTCATTCCTCTTCACTGGAAAATTCAGGACAAAAAATGGCTTTATAGTTAATAATAGTTAATTGTGCAAAATCAGCAGATCAGAGCCAACACATGTTTGACTGAACTTAGAGCTCTATCTTTTTTTACTTTTACATGCATAGTAGTGAATTTAACGGCATATGTCAAATCTTCTCCGAGCTGGTACAACACACCCAGAGAGAGAGAGAGAGAGACCAGTGCTCATGGATTATTAAATTTTTAAGCATAGCAGTGAAAACTGGGTTTGTTTCTTTTTTTCTTTTCTTGTAAGATTTTTCGGCACATTATGCTTTTACATCCATAAGACATAATAACTTTTTATGACAAAATTTCAGGCGGCCTCGTGTTTTATTTGATATCACGAAATGCTGACTAGAAAGCACAAACAATTTTTTTTCTGAATAATACCTAAATAACAAATTTTAGCCATGAATAGTAGGGATGGTATCACATTGAACAAGAGGGGGTAACTGTGTGACCCATACAGTTTTGCATGTACAACCTGCTCTCAGTTTCTCATCTTGAGCTTTACAATAACACTGGAAAAGAAGATGACGCATAAAGGCTACCTTTATCACATGAATTTTTTAATAAAAGAAGATGAAGGTGCTCCTAAAAAACCAAGCTGGATAACTAACATTGCAATTTGCATATAACTTCCAAGCTATTTAATATTTTTGCAGCGAAAAACTACAGCATATGCCAACTCATCAATCCAAGTCCCTGGGACTACACTACTGGGGCTAACTTATTTTCTTATTTAATCAGTGCCAAAATCACGATTAATCACTTTAGAACAAACCCCCACTTCCAATTGTGCTAGAGGAAAATGAAGAGGATGTTTCCACCAGCATTTCATGAATATGACAGTTAAGACCCAAGCTCACACCCCTCACTTCCGGAAAATATAAGTAATAACTGAATTGGATCTAGATGAGAAAAGAGGTCAAAAATAAGTGACCATGTCCCTAATGATGCTGGAGACAAGACACGACAATCAAATCATCATAAAAGCCAGACACTAGGCTTTCCTCCAACTTCCCTGATAAAAAAATGGCACTACTTCCTTGTCATACTGTTAGTGCCCAATACCCATTGCTCACTTCACTCACTTAAGAATCAATTAACAAAGTCTCAATGTAGGAGCTGCAAGAAAGGGTAGTAAATGACAGATATTGCCTCCTCAGACTACAGGAGCCCAAACTGGTTGGTGCTTTGCCAAGTCCAAGAAAAGTTAGCTGCTTTTTTTTAGCACGAGGAAATGTGATGCAAATCTATTTGCTGACCTACTATAGGGTAGGCAATGTTCTGAGTGCCTTCACTTTTGTTGAATGGGGAGAGAAGGGAGAGGGGTTGTAGTTGCAAGTGCACATCTAGAGAAAAGCTAGACACACAGAAATAAATTTAAGATAAAGGAAGCCATGGGTTTCTTTGCAAAATTTGGTCATTTGGATAAAAGAAATGTAAATCTTAGAAACATTAAGGAATTGATTCTTTGCCCTCGTGATCATTAAATTGCACCGAAAATTCATTTCCAATGATATCCAGCTTGAACAGAAACAAAGAACTCAAGAACGGAAGGAAATTATTGAAATCAAAAGAACTATAAGATAGACCAATCCCCCCCCAACAACACACACAATCCAACTCCATGCCATGCAGATACTTTCCCATATTTTGATTTTGGAAGCAGATTTAATAGAATAAATGGCGTCAATTAAAAGAGAGAGTATCAGAGTCGGGTGATCAACTTACAAATGCATCTGTGCATATTACCACCACTTAGATTTGAAGGTTACAGAATATAAAAGCCCGGCCTTTATATAAGAATATCACAGTGATAGGTGATCAACTTCCAAATGCATCGGTGCGTCTTTCCACCAATTGGATTCATAGGTTATGGAATACAAAATCCTGGCCACTCCACAGCACAAACACCACCAAGCAAAAACTTATTCTCTAACTTGAAGTATGATCTTATACCCCCTAAAATCTCATATTTACGTTTTATTGCCATTACAGGTGAAGCAGAACTAGGGAAAATGCCAGGTTTCTTACATATTGTATGCATAATCAGCCTCATCATCTCATCACCATCCTGATTTTCAATGTTTTCACACCGGGACCAGACCAGGTGCTTCTCAACCGTCCAGTATCAACCGGCTGCGTAAAAGGTTCAGGTAGACCCTAGAAATCATTGTTCTTGACAGACTAATCAAGTTGGTTCACCAATTGTGAATTCCTGTCATAAAAAGCAAACACCTTGGGGGCAAATTTGCATTCCAATCCCAAAAAGAATGAAGGGTCCGTCATATAATGGATTGAACTCTATCTATATAAATCAGATAGAGGAACGAGGCCATACTGCTGTTGGGCCGCCTTACAAATATTCACTGATCGTACTCGAAGAATATGAATCCAAAAGGTTAGAAATTTTTTTCCATTATCTCCTGCCCTTTTTCCTCTTTCTAAGAATATACTTGCACCTGACATGCGTACTGAGGTTCTTATAAAATATTGTGGGATGAGGATCGAATTCAAAGGGCATAAATCTGCTATCTTTTCTACTCACTCCCAAATTTCATCGGGTTGATCTCTTACAAATGCTTAGTTCATAATCCATGATGCTCTTCATTATGACACCTTCCCTCTGCCAACCCAAAAAAAAAAAAAATTCTTGAATATGTAGCAACTATTCTTATATCAGATGTCAAAGACCCGGTTTCCTCCTAGTATTCAGTCTAGTTTGCCTATTTATTAGAAGTATAGTTAGGTCAGTATGAAGTCATGGTTGGACTGTCTGACTGTTTTTCGGTCCAAATTTTCGGGAGTTAATGGTGTAGGTTTGAAAACGTTGCTAGGACTACTTTGAAATACAGTTGAATCTTAACCATAAAAATGACAACCCAAAAAAAAACATAATTCTGATTGCAAAGAATATTTAGAAATGAGAAAGAAGCTGAGTTGTCGCCTCAAAAACACTACTAGAACTACACGGGACAGGCATGATATTTACTCAACAAAGGACTTACAAACCAGCCAAACCCAGCCAGAGCCGAATAATGTGAGGGCTGCTTCTATGAACTTCTCTCTGAAATTAGTGAAAGAACCAAAATCTTTTTCAATCTGCTGAAGTAGACCCAATATGGGCATGTTACCACCTCCTTGCTGCATGGACTCCCAAAAGAAATCATGATTCCAGACCTGGAGGGCAGATTAGATGGCTAGTATTAGCTATATAGCTATATCAGACACGATAATGCTTTTATTGGTGAAGATGAAAGACAACTTCAAATTCATATAACCAGACAGAAATCATAAATAAGACACACACAACTTGAATCGATCCAGTGTCTCATTCTCTTGCATCAGAGTGACAAGGTACAGGAGTACATTACAGACAGGACATGCCAAAACGGAAGATTGTAAATTATGTTGAACATGGACACTTTGAGGATGTACACTACTATATCCATATGCAACATATGGGAAAACATATAGTTTCAATATATTTTTTAAACCCATGTTGAGAAATAAAGATAAAACTCAACAGGTATGATTATGCTGTATATGTACTATTTTAACAACTCTCTCATCATCTCCTTTGGTTCTATGTTGCATGCTTCAATTGTTTTAGGCACGCATAAAATATTAGACTTGTTTTAGAATATTGATTAAAAATATGGACCGTGTCCGACACATTTTAGACAGATTCAAAGGAGTGTTCTGTACAAACCTGGTTCCTACAAGAAAGTGTAGGCATGTCAAAGTCCTTGTTGTTTCAAACAGACTGTTTCAAAATTATAATAGACATCTCAAAGAACTACTTGCATAGGTCCAACCAAAATGTATATTCACACATTCAATTTCGGAAAGTGGAAGCCTATAAATAAGAAAGAAAAAGGAGCAAACATTGGCGAGTGAAAGCAAAGCTGATCCGGGTGTGGCAAGAAAACCTCATTGAGATTTTCATCGCAAAGACTTAACAGACCTGGGCAGCATTGTTGAATTCAGGTAAGGGATTGCCATTATTATATGTCACTTTAATAAGTTCATCCAAGGTGTGTCCATAGAGGGTGTCGTTCTTCTCAAGCTGTTTGTTCAAGCCTTCCACATAACCCCGGTGATGCTCTCCCCAGTGTATTTCAATTGTTCTCTGACTCATGTATGGCTCTAAAGCATCCTACATATGCAGAAGGCAAATTTGATGAAACAAACACCCAGTAAATAAAATATACAAAATCCATGTTGTGCAATAATAGAAAGGAGAAGGAAATTGCACAAATTGCAGAACACAAAATGTCTACAAGCAGGATACTAGCACTGCAAACTAGGCAGCCCAGTTTATCACTGGTACATATCTTCTGGAGTCTATTTCAAGCAAACAAATTGAATGACAATTGTAGTTCCTAATTTTGTTGTCCACCTTGTTACAGAATAGGCAAAAACATCTTCAGATGCATATGAAGTCAGGTGCCAAACTATACTGATGCAGAAACAACATATGGCAAAAAAAAGTTCCAGAAAACTACACGTCGTTCGTGATTTTTTTAGCATTAGTGCTCTCCATGTCCATGCTTACTATGTTTTTTCAAAAGTTTCATTATTTTCGTTCTTGGATAGGATTAGTTGAGTTATGTAGAAGTTTATTTTTTGGAGATTTGCATTTTCACAAGAGTATTCTGGTTTCCAGTTATTGTTAGAGTTTCCTGAATTTTACATGTCCTTCTTGGGCTACAATTAAGCAAATTTATAGGTTAGGAAGTTCCTTTTTGGCCCAAAAGGGCCGTTTCACCCCTATTCCCCCCTCTAAATCAGGTTATTATGCTTTCATTCCTCTAATCCAGATTAGAGACATTGACTCTTAAGTCTACTTACATAAAAATAACACTCTTGTAAACACAAGATTGGAGTTAATGAATGGTTCTTTCTTGGTCTTGGAACGAGTACCGAGCTCTTCTAATGATTGAGTGTTGATGTCAATCATGCCCATATAGGGTGCTTTTGTATCTTCTACATTTTTTCACAGTTTACCAAACTTTGACTACTTTTAACAGCGTTTTAGCAAAATCTAAGCAAAAGACTTAAAAACCACTGTTCTGCAAACCATAGGCCAAATTTTGTTGCTTCAATTCATCGAAACCATCACTAGTCCTTAGTATTCAGCCTTAGATTTAAAGAAAGCTAGGATGTCCTGCAGCAGACTAGCAACCATATAAGGGTCATAATAGTCGTAATCTATTTAACACGGATACAGATACGGATACGAGATACGGATACGATACGGATACGACAATATAGCAAAACCCCCAAAAAATAGGATACAAGTATAGCTAGGATATGTTTATAAAAACGTATATCATATATTTGTACTATTTTGTAATGACTTAATAGCTATAATTTTAAGTGATTCTTTAACAATAATAAACAATATTAACAAATTTTTATTTTCAAAAAACCACAATTGTCTCACTATAGTATATCTACAAAGTGAACGTAATTAATTAAAGGAATAAGAACCAACATTTAACTAAATTCTTTGCTTAGAATTGTTTGTTGCTAAATATTATAGTGTAATCAACTTATTTATACTCTTTGGACATATGATAGTGAATAATACTTGGAAAACATCCATGTGTCTTCAAAGTAATATGGATTGTTGTTGATGTATTACATTGTATGTGAAATTGAAAGAAAAAAAAAATTTTAATTAAAAATTGAACAATATTTCTACGCATCTAGAAGTATCCATATATTTTATTTCTTTTTGGATGCGTTTGGTGTGTATCCGATACGTATAATCGAGTATCCGACACGGATACGTCGACCTTAACGAAGTATCCGTGCTTTAGCGGTCGTAATCTTTAGTACTCCCTGGACCTCCTTTTCTAGCCTCAACAATGGACACTCTCTAAAAGCAGCTGGGAATGGGCACCAATCCCTTACGGAGATCAAACCTTTTACTAGTTCTTATTTTATATTTGTTGACAACTTACTGAACTAAACTAATGTAAGGCACGGAAAGCCCCAAAAATCACAAGATTTGATACTTATATTAGTGTTCTGAAATGACTCTACATTTGAGTACACAGAAAAAGACACTGATAAAACATAGTTTGGGCAAATGCTAATTGCACAATTATAACATATGAGATATGATGCAGAAAACCATGTTTATGCTAAACGTTGAAGAGACTTGAACTCCAATACCACAGAACAAAGATAGTATAGCAAATCATATTAACATATCTTCCAAACTAGATCAGATATAATCCTTATGCCAACCATGGTAGAATATTAGAGTAACCAGACCTCTTTTTTGTTTTTGCTGGGAAGTAACCAAACCTCTTATGGACTCTATATTTGAAGAAGAAAATGATCACAGGAATGAACGTTGCTCCCTCCTCAGTATTTCTTTTCGGAGAGTAAACTGTTACTCTTGAGGTTATTGGTACACAAAAAATTACTTACACGTTTGAATGGTGGGGTTTTCAGACCATAATAAGCAGAAACGTTAAAAGCTCTACGAGACCAACGTAAATTGCTTCTTCGCTGCCAGTACTGCATTGAAGATAAGTGTTAAACATGTACAAATGGAAAAGTCCTTTATAGAAGATTGAAATCAGGAAGGAAGCCGTTGAAAGTTGGAAACTGTTGCCCCTCACAAGAAAATAACAGAAAATTGCATTTACAAACACACAATTAAGTCTCTTAGAAAAAAACATGGAACCTATGATATAAGCATTTATCATTACACATGTATTCATAGACTAGAGGTTTCCTTTTATTTTGAATTTTAATCAAAGCTTAAGTATATCATGAATGCATCTCAAGGAAATACTGTTAGTTATGCTTTCTGCTTTATTTATGCTTGAGGATACTCTTGTACTTTGTGCTTATATACATAAGTTTGGGTGTAGTTGTGAAACCTAACACACTACTATCTTCTCATATTTCTCTCTTTGTCTTTTCTCTTTTTCTCTTCACCCAAACAACTTCACAACTCAACCTAGTATCAGAGCAACGATCAGATCTAATGTTGCAAAATTGTCAGAACTCATCAAAAATTACATTGCGCAACCAGCAGTGGGCGTTGTCAGCATCTGATGAGTTGACGTCAGCATCGACCCCGTCAGATTTTTTTTGGGAATCACAATGGTAGACTCGAAATTTGATGCAGAGAATTATGGTTATTTTTCTGAATTTTTCGAAGGTTTTTTGGAAAATTTCAGTATTACACCCAGATCTATTGTTTTTGCGCCATCTGGGCACCTTTTCTGGACCAATCCACTAAATCTGGCTCGACTAGGGTAGAGGAATGATGCCCAGTGGTTTACCTTGCATCTAGAGTGGATGGGAGCCATTTTTGGCTTATTTTTGGTGCCGGCAGTAGGAATTCCTACTGTTCAACTAGTTTTTTTTGCCTCTGGTTGCCTCACAGAGGCTGGTTAACCCTATTTTTTGCCCAAACAGCTACTGTTTCCGCTTGTTTTGATACCGAGAGGCTGTTTGCCTACATTATTCTACCGCTGGAGTTATTTGGTGGGTTTGCTGCAGATTACCAGTGCGTTGTTTGCCTTTGTTGCAATTGTTGGTGGTCCTAACAACTATTGTCTGCTGCTGGTTATTGGACCTTGGGTTTTTTTGTTGGTCGCTGGCTATTGGGTTGCAGCTGCTGGTTGTTGGCCTAGAATTGGACCTTGAGTTTCTTTCTTTTGTTGTTGGCTGCTGACCCTTGAATTGGACCTTCTTTTGCTTTTTTTTTTTTTTTTTGGGCTGGTACTCATTGGTTTTTCTTGGTTGCTGGCTATTGGCATTCGATTTGGCCTTGGGCTGATGTTCTCTTGAGGGATTTTATCTCGTTGGGTTTGCTAGATTTTAGCCTCTGGTTGAGGCCCCTCACCCAGGTCATTTTTTAGCCTTTAGTTTGAGGCATTTTTCTGCTGTGGTGCGAATCTTGGTGTTGTGTGCAATTTCGTTGGTCATGATTTCGTCATTTTGGTGCTTTTTTAGTACCATGGACCAGATATCTTGAAGTGTGTTTATTGTAGGAAGAATAGACATACTAGGAGTTTTGTTAGAAGCTGAATGGACGACTCACACGTGGCCGATGTGGTACTATACGATCCTATGCACGCATAACTGAATCTTCAAAACATCCATCTCAATCTGGCAACAGTACTTCCACTTCCTTTTCTCAAGATGAGATGCCAACTCTCAAAAGTCTGATAGCTAAGCTTAATATTTTCTCTACTCATGCTTCTTCTTCTTCCAAATTTGTTCAAACAAGTATATCTGCTAGTGCATTTAATGTTTCATCCTCATACACTCCTCGGATAATCGACTCTAAGACCACAGATCACATGACAGGTTCCTCTTGCCTTTTCTCTTCACATGCTACATGTTCAGGTAGGGATAAGGTAAGAGTGGTAGATGAAACTTTATCCACTATTCAAGGCAAAAGTTCAATTAATTTATCTTCAACCTTACCCCTTTCATCTGTTATTTATGTCCCCAATTTTTCTACAAATTCATTGTTGATTAGCAATATTACCAATTCCCTAAATTGGTCCGTAATCTTTTACCCTACTCGTTGTATCTTTCAGGATCTGGAATTGGGAAAAACAATTGGCAGTGGTAGAATACATGGTGGTCTATACCTTTTGGATGCTGAAGCATTTTCTCATTCTACTGGTAAAGCACTTCAAGCAGATGGTGTTTTGGCTCTTCAACTCTTACATTGGGACATCCTTCATTTGATGTCTTGGAGAAACTTTTCCCTAGTCCAATGAAGCAATGTACTAGGCATACATTTGTTTGTGATGCTTGCAAACTTGCAAAGTACAAACGTTCATTTTATCCTAGTACTAATAATAAAAATATTGTACCCTCTTGTCATTATTCACTCTGATGTGTGAGGACCTTCTCGTACTGTGTCTACTTCTGGTTATTGTTGGTTTGTCACTTTTATTGATTGTTATTCTCGTCTTACTTAGGTTTACTTATTCTGTACTAAAAGTGAAATTTTCTCTTACTTTAGATCTTTTCATAAAATGGTGAGTACCCAATTTGATGCTAAAATCAAAATCATTCGGAATGATAATGGTGCTGAGTACATAGATGTAGAATTCCGTTCCTATCTTAATGAGAACAACATTCTTTATCAAACCTTTTGTATGCGTACCCCTAAACAAAAATGGTGTTGCTGAGCAAAAAAATATCATATTCTTGAGGTTGCTTATTCGCTGATGTTCACCATAAATATTCATAAATCTTTTTGAGGAGATGTTGTTCTTACTGCTACTTACCTTGTTAATCGTCTTCCCTCGTTGGTCCTTCAGTTTAAGTCACCTATTGAGTGTTTTCTGGGATTTATTCCACTCCTTCCATTTCTTCTCTTCCTCCTAAGGTCTTTGGGTGTGTTTGTTTCGTACATGATTACAGATCCTCTAGGGGAAAACTTGACCCCAAGACCATGCAGTGTGTATTTATTGGTTACTCTCCTACCCAAAAAAGATATAAATATTATCATCCCCAAACTCAAAAGGTGTTCGTTAGCATGGATGTTACCTTCCGTGAAATTGGGGGATTTTATTCTAGTTTCCAGTTATCTCTTCACGAGGAGAATAATACCATTAGGGAAGAGACGATATGTCAAGAATCTATTCTTCAATTGCCTAATCAGTGAAATATTAGTAAAGGGAAACAACAATTTATTGAGGAAAAAAATAGTGATACTAGTAGTCCGGCTGACAATGATACTAGTAGTCCATCTGGTACTAGTTTAGACATTTTCCAGTGATTTATCAGGTAATGAACTTTCAAATGTTACTCCTGTTAATAACCTTGTTACTGAAGATTCTGAGCTTCCTATTGCAATAAAAAAGGGTGTTAGAACTTATACTTGACACCCCATCTCTAACTTTGTATCTTATGATTCCTTATCCCCATCATATTGTACTTTTGTTTTCTCTTTTTCTTCTACATCTATTCCTCAAGGTTAGAAAAAAGTTCTCACTGATCATAAGTGGAGAGAATCTAGGAACAACACATGGGAGCTAGTTTCTCTTCCTCATAGAGCAAGGGCAGTAGGGTGCAAATGGGTGGTCATTGTCAAACATCAAGCCAATGTGACAGTCAAGAGGTACAAAGCAAGGATGGTTGTGTAAAACTCGAAAAAATTAAAATCTTAATTAAAGGGGTAATATGGTAATTAAGTCGTTTAAGGGCTAAAAATCTGAATTTTTAAATAATTTAGATGATGAAACGGATCTCACCATTGGATTTTTTTTGCGAAATCAAGTGAGTCAGTCAAATTTTATTAAATTTTGAGACAGTTAGAATTTTCACATAAAACGAGGCGAAACATGCAACCGGGTGACCCGCAATTAAATTCCAGATATTTTAAAGAACATTATCCAATTGGACAAGTGTCGCATTGTGATTGGCTCTCTAAGATTTCCAACTAATCAAAAGTTGACATATGACGCATTGTGAGCCAAATATGAGGAGAGTATTTAAAGGGGGAAAAATCAAAAATTTTCTCCATTCTTGCATTGCATTTCGTTGAGAGAGAGAGAGAAAAAAACCATCTTTTTCAAGCTTCTTCTTCTTCTTCCTTTCATATCTCAAGATCCAACCGTTAGAATTTCGATCAACCAAGAACTAAAGTCGTTCTACTCGACGAGGGAAACGCGTCAACACCAACTATTTTCCATCAATTTTGGAAATCAAAGGTGTTGGGGCTAGGGCTTTGAAGAGCTTACTTTGAGTATTCTAGAGGGATTTTCTTCTTATTTACGCTTCAAAGGTGAGGGTTTCCTCCTATTTAGGATTACTCTCAATTTTATGTATGTATATGGTATGAGTAGGGTTATGTAGATTAGTTACATAGTTACCATGCAACTAGTGTGACTAGTGGGATGTTTGGATTAATTGATGAGCATGTTATGTCTATTCCTACTTGATTTGGGTGTTGAATATGTGGATTATGTGTGATATGTTTTGGCATGCTATGTATTTACACCTTATGCCTAAAAAGTGTTTGATAAAATGCCAAATTGTGTGTAAGTATATTATTTGGATTGTTAATGTTATAACATGCTTTATGATGATTATAAGGTGTTATTATATGCCTCATGATATAAATAACATGTTGATGCTTATGAGATGTTGCTATATGCTTACATGATATAGTTAGCACTGTGATGGAATAGAATTGTAATTGTACATTATATTGCATATGCATGGGTTACACTACGTTCATGGGCATTAGCATGAGTGAGTGTGTGTGCATGAGTTGGGTCAATCACCATATGGTGAGTTGATTGGTGGGCTCGAAAAAATTGGACAAACGTCTAATTGAGTCGCACGGAATATTGCATAGAAAATGTGTTGGGTATAGTAAGAAATAAATTATTCCTAAAGTGCAAGGCCCGGTTATTTGGTTCACTCACTTGTTCGGTAGTGAAATTCCAGAAAAATATGTCCGTGTACTCGAAACCGGAGGTGGGATACCCTCGAATGTCATGTCAATGTGGTAGCCCGTTGGTGTGATGTCCATAAATTACCTACCTAAGAAAGACACAAGTATTGATAAATGGCTATTAGATGCTTAGCATCAAATGACAGGGGCTTGAAATGCCCAGTTCATGTCATGGCATCATAGCATGTGTCGTGTATGGGAACCCGGGAGGGGATTCGGTGTCAGACATGCATTCATGAAGCATTATTCATATTTAGCATGCATGGTAACATTCATATGTTACTTGAGATATATGTGTATGTGTTTGGTGCACATTCATATCATATGCATTAGGATTGAGAGGTATTCTCTATAGGAGATACACCACTGGGCTTCAGCTCACCCAGTTGTGGGAACATTTTTTAGGTATTGGATGAGCCTCCGTTGATGACCCTCCTACGGGCCCACTTTGAGGACAAAGCTGGACTGTGACATCTATATTTTGGCTTTGTATATATCTAAGTACAAAACTTGTATTTTGTTAAAGGCTTGTAATGGGACTTTATGTATGAACATTTATTCTTTTAATGAATGGATATTGTATAATGATGGTTGTGGATAAATGGTTAATGTTTAATACTTAGACATTGATGTGTTGAACCTAGGAATGGTTCGTGTGTTAGTTAGAACACAGGTTGTGTATTGGGTAGAACTCCCCGTACAAAAGACACTCTGCCCAAATTTTGTTTAATTATGGATTCAAAAAAATGAGATGTAACAACGTGATATCGGGTTATACGGTATTCACAGGTATTCCGCGGGTTGATAGAGGATCAACGGGTTGAGAAAAGAACCCCGGAATTTGGGGCGTCACAAGTTGTTAAGGCTTCACCCAAACCTATGACATTGATAATCAAGAGACTTTTACCCTTGTGACAAAGATGACCTCCATACGTGTTGTTCTTTCATGTGCAGCTAATCTGAGTTGGAGTCTGCAATAGTTAGACGTGAAAAATGTTTTTCTTCATAGAGACTTAGAAGAGGAGGTGTACATGGAAATTCCACCAGCTTTTTTATCCCAATTAATGGAAGGAAAGGTATGTAAGTTGAAGAAGTCTATTTATGGGCTAAAGCAATCTCTAAGATCTTGATTTGATAGGTTTCTCAAAACTATGCTTAAATTTGGATATAAACAGAGTCACGTTGATCATACTATGTTCATTGATGATAAGATAACTGTTTTGATTGTGTATGTGGATGACATAGTAATAACTAGGAATGCTGTGCAAACAGCCACCACACTTAAAGCCCAGTTGACTAAGGAGTTTGAAATTAAAGACTTGAATTCATTGAGATACTTTCTTGGGATTAAGGTTGCTAGATCAAATAGATTCATTCCTAGAGAAAGTATGTTCTTGACCTTCTTGAAGAAACAGGCATGTTGGGGTGTAGACCTACTGATTCTCCCATTAAAGTTAATCATCGATTGAGTAGTAGAGTGGTGATATAGTTGATAAGGAAAGATATCAAATATTAGTGGGGAGATTAATATATCTCTCTCATACTCGTCCAGATATTGCTTATGCAGTGAGTGTTGTCAATCAGTTCATGCATGATCTTCGAACTCTTCATCTTGAAGTTGTTTATCGTATTTTGAGGTATCTCAAGTTAGCTCTAGGAAAAGGGATTCTCTTCTCCAAAGATGGTCACTTGAAGTTAGAAGCATTTGCTGATGCAGACTGGGCAGGTTCTGTAGAAGACAGGCAATCTACTTCGGGCTACTGCAACTTGATAGAAGGAAACCTTATTACTTGGCAAAGTAAGAAACAAGCAGTGGTAGAGAGGTCTAGTACTAAGGTAGAATATAGAGCAATGACTCATAAAATTTGTGAGCTTATGTGACTTAAAACCTTACTAGGAGAGATTGGAATTCATGAAGATGGGCCTATGAGACTGTACTGTGATAATAAGGCTGCCAAATATGTTGAGATTGACCAACATTTTATCAAAGAACAGTTGAACAAGGGTTTATTTTGTATGCCTTAAGTGGAATCGAAGAAATAGTTGGCCGATGTTTTCACCAAGGGACTTAGTAGCAAGATTTTTCATCCTATTGTTTGTAAGTTGGGCATGAGAGATATCTATGCACCAACTTGAGGGAGAGTGTTAATTATCGTTAGTTATGCTTTATGCTTTATTTTTAGCTTGAGGATATTCTTGTACTTTGTGCTTATATATATAAGTTTGGGTGTAGTTGTGGAACCTAACACAATACTCTCTTCTCATATTTTTCTCTTTTTCTCTGTTCTCCTTTTCTTTAAACCCTAACAATTTCACAACTCAACTAATACTCAAAATAGATGAAACATGATTTCAAATTCCGTAAAGGTCACAAATGGCCATTTGCCAATAAAAACTTCACCACCAGCTCATCTCCATTAGGTGAATAGTGCATTTGTGCAAATGTTGTAATATTTACATCGGAATGCCCTAGAACTAGGATGGAAGCTATTCAGCCTAAATAGATAACTGCGGTAACATCGGGCTTAGTCCTAAATTGGGGAAAAGGTCCAACTTCTTTCATTTGTATGAGTGAGTGTAAAGCCTAATTAGAGAGAGAATGCTACAACCAAGTTATGCAGTTATCTATCTAAAGAAAAAGTGACTTCTTTTCAGTCAGTGATGAAAAGAACTTCTTTCCAGCTTAAAATTATTTATCCTTGGTGTAAGAGGAAAAATCTCTTACTTCTTCTGACGATTAGGATTTGACTTTGCACAAAAGACTCTAGCTATGAGCTCAGCTCGATCTTGTTTTTAGCACGGTCACGTTATCAGCTCAACCCATTTAGCCGAACACTTGTGCTATTTGCTCGGTTGATTGTGATTTGGTTGACATTCTCCTGACAAAGGCAGAGGCACTGTAATTTGCCACATGCCTTCCACTATTACACATGTGAACTTTTTGTCACGTGCTTTGAGACACGTGACTTCATTAATTGGCCCAATATTGCGCAGTCATTTTATGTCCCTTCACTTGGGTTCACTTTACAATTATATCCACTTGTGCATGCATTGTAAATAAAATAGGCCCCTACACAATATCAGTATGGGCAACAGGGCTCATATCCCCACAATTGTAATATTTCATTTCACCTTGTAGGGAAGTAAGCTGCTGTTTTGGAGACAGTCATGAAAGGTTTCTATTGTAGGAAGTGTCTGAAGGCTTATTATAGAGATTAGGTGCCCTGGAAGTATAAGGGTGGATTATTTACAAACCAAACCCCCGATTTTATGAGCACAAACTGGATACCTTTAGACTAAAACCAGCGCTCACACTTGACAGCCAACAACTTTACAATTGCACCAGTAACTCCCATTATATTAAGAACAAAAGACCTAAAAATTGGAAACAAAAAGTATTTTCCAACTTATAAGAGTAACTGAACCAATACATCAAGATGAAAATGGATAAACAAATCACTTACTCAGACAACAAATTAATTGCACTCGCAACATACCTTATAAAAAAGTTTGTGGGCCTTCAATGGTTTCGAAACATCAGTAGTCACAAGATTAGAGCTTGAAGGCGACAGATTACTAGAACAGAACCAACTCATTTTCTCCTGCGGTGTATTTTCTTGAAAATCAAACAAGCATCATTGAATAGTAAATGTGCATCAAAATATGTTAACTGACATTTAAAAGTGAATATTCAACAGCATATTTCTACACGGCATTGTCACGAACAGATTGTGTGCTTTCATGAAACCACAACTTCCAATACTACTTCTCCATACGTGAAAATATAAATACCTCAGGCAATTAGTCTTTATTTCTCTTTCTGTCTTCAGGTTCTTTGGTCTCGCTTAAAATCTTCTCCCTCGCTTGATAATGTTGATTGTTATTGTTACGTTGAGGGTCATGGGGTTCCCGCTCAAAGTAACAGTGGTGAAGATAATGAAGTTGGCTCTTTTTTTTCTCTCTCTGACGGCTAAAACAAAGGTGATGTGGTGTACTTTCCATACACCCCAAAGAAAGAAAGAAAAAAAAAAACGGAAGAACCAAAACAAAATAGAAAAGGCAGAATTACATTAAGATTCCGTGATATTTGAAATATTATACATAGACCTTTTAAGGTTTTTACACGCGTAACACTTAGACTTCTGTCGTCAACGTCTGTTAGTATATCCGTTAATAAATTATATCTAGACCCCCTGAAGTTTGTAGACATATAACACTGGGATCCCTCAAGTTTAAAATGATATAATTAGACAAAAAATACTCTAATTAAAGATAGAATATCAAATATTATAAATTTTACAATCAAATATTTTATTGTATCATTTATTAAAATAAAATTAAAATTAAAAATTTTATTTTTTCTTAAAAAATCATAATTAGTATACAATTATATTATCGATTAGAATAAAACTAAAAAATCAAAAAAAAAGGTTTAAGTCATTCATAATAGAACATGAATTTTTACAACTAAAATTCATGTTCTATTATGTCATTTATTAAAATAAAATCGAAAATAAAAATCTAATTTTTTCTTAAAAATCATAATTAGTATGCAATTATATTATCTATATTGAAATAAAACTAAAAAATCAAACAAGTGGTCAAAGAATAATGAACACAATATCAATTTAAATTCTAATAGATAATATAATTGTATACTAATTATTATTTTTTAAGAAAAAATTAAATTTTATTTTTGATTTTATTTCAATAAATGTCATAATAGAATATAAATTTTGGTTGTAAAATTTAAAATATTTAATATTCTATCTTTGATTAGAGTATTTTTGGTCTAAATATAATATTTTAAATTTTAGGGGTCTAAGTATTACATGTCTATAAATTTCAGGGGATCTAGGTATAATTTACTAACGACGGCAAGTGTCTAACTGTTACGCGCCTACAAATTTTAGGGGGTTTGTATGTAATATTTTAAATATTCGGGAGTCTGAATAATTAAATAACAAACCTCAGAGGATCTCAATATAATTCTCCCACTAAAAAAAGATAAGATGAATTTTTTTTTTGTCTGAGACTCTTAGGGATGCACTTTGGGAAAGTTAATCCGAGTCCAACTTGAATCAAACTCGAGTCCAAAAATATGTAATACTTGGATAAAAAAATTTAGAATAAATTTCACTTTATCTCCTTAGGGTATATTCTAAATGCACTTTACCTCCCTATGATTTAGAAAGGATATAACATTAGGAATCTAATTATACTGGTTCATTGGAGGAAGATATGGAATTAAACAATAAATAGAGTTTCTTGATGGAAAGAATTCATGAAGCTATATAAAGGGCTCCAAGTCCCTCTTTCCATCCACGACTTTGAGCAAAAAGCTTGGGCATACCATCACTAACAAAGCATAAATGAAAGAGAGGAGAAGGGTACACACTTATATTATTCTAATATATCATCACATAGAAGGCTAGACACTATGTAGAATAAGGTATAAGTAAAGGAACCAACATAGATTGGGAATGGAATCATATTTAAATTTCAAGACATGGCTCAAGGTAAGTCATGCATGAATTTTGTAAGGTATCTATTGGTTTTATTATGGCATAACCCAAGATCCTAATCCGATTATATTTGATCTTCTTGGACTAAACTTTCTAACATTTGGTATCAAAGCATGTTTATTTAGAGGAATTAAAATTAACCTAGTTGATTGTAATCTCTAGGCAATGCATACACCTATTATCATTGACAGTTAGCACTATAATCAAGATTAGTTAGATTAGTTAAGAAATCAGTTAGCATTCTGTTAGAGTAGCAATAGTTTTGATAGTATACTACTCAGCTGAATACACAAAGGATGAGGCAGAACCTCTCCTATAAATACATTATTGTATCTGTACAGATTGTGAGAGAGAATGGAATAACATTTTCTAATTTATTTTCTCTAATTCATCTTCTTCCTCCTCTGTTATTCAGCTACTCAGATTCTGTCACTCCACACACACAAACGTACATACACACCCAAATCTATGTATATATTTGTAAGAGGCAAAAATTGAAGATACCTCCTACCGGAATGATAAATGGATATTTCTGATAAAGAGTGAGCTCTGAACTTGATTTCCCCGTCTTCCCTTCCTGCAAAATGAATAAAATGCCCAAGATCGAAGTGCTTCGATTGAAGACACTCCGATGCTTAAGTTAGTAACGGAGCTAAAACAATTGCAAGAAAACAAGGAGAGTTCAGCATACCTTTCACCCTGGCTCCTTGTGCCTTTTATAGATCACTGTTCAGTTATAGTTTCCATGATTTTCGATTCAAGGTGGTACACCTTCCTCCAATCAGGCGGCTTTAGTTGGGAAGTTGCTGATATTTCTCCAGCAATTCCTCCTGCCGTTCTTATAATTTCGTCCATTTGTTTAGCCAGAATGTCTGAGTTATAGGCGTCTCCTTAGCTCTTCATTTATCATTTCAAACAGCTCGGTCATGATGTGGACCGAGCTCTTTGATCTGTTCGGTCTCAGACTGCCGACTTAATATATAATTATGTCTCAATCACGTGACTGGTCTTATTTTGCTCACGTGAATTCATTAAATGCAAGTACACGTGTCACATTGGGAGACACCCTCTTCATTTGCCCCCAGAAAACGTCTGACAGAAGTCTTTCGTCTGTCAGCCGTTTTATGTCCTTAATCCCATAATTGCTTCACACCTTTTGGGACATCCCCCTTTGTTTTGGCGGTGAGTAGTCATTTAAATACTGCCTTTTAGAATTCTCTCCTTTTATAAGTAACCTCTTCCATTCCTTTTCTGTACTTTGTCCTTTCGAACTTCTTGATTTCTGTTCTTCTTCAACCTTCATCTCCTTCTGCCATGACTCTTCTTACTCCTGATGAAGTTCCTGCTTTCAAAGCCAAATACCATATTCCAGACGATGTAGACATAAGAATCGCTGGAAAAGAGGAGGCCCTGATAGGCACCAGAGAGAGTATTCCCATCCATACTCGAGCGATCACCGAGGGTGGAGTTCGTTTCCCTCTAGACCCTCTCCTCCTCTGGGTGCTCTCTGCAATGAAACTCTGTCCTATCCAATGCTGCCCCAACTTCTTCAGGATTTGTGATGGGAGTAGCTGCTTTGAATAAGCTTCTGGGCTTGAGTCTCGGTTTATGGGAGATTCTATACTACTATATCATCAAACTGACTGGAGATAATTACTATTTGGCGGTAAGGAAGAAATACCGCTACCTAGTAACTCATCTCCCAGATTCGAACAAGGGACATGAGAACGACGTGGTTTTTGTTTCTGGAAACTGGGAATACTCTGATGGGGCCACTCCCTCTTATCGTTGCCCCTATGAAGAAGGCGTGTCAGGTGATTGTATTTTTTACTCTTTCATTTTTACTCGTCCATGGCTTTCTGACATAAATAATCTTCTATTTTGTAGGCGAGACTGTGAAAGGCAGAATCCCTGAGTCAGCAGTTAAAATGGATGAACTCAGGAAAGTCTGGGACTTCAACGATTCTCTCTTTTGTCGAGCTGCTCATACCCTGCTTGGGTACACCCCTACTTACACATCCTTCATTGTTATGCCGAACCGACCAAACGCAACACTTGTCACAGATTAGGAAGCTATTCAAACTGTTCGAGATGACACACCCCGAGCTCGCAAAAAGAGCTTCAACGGCCACTTCTGGACGAAGGACGGTGAAGAATTTTTTAGACTTTTTATCGACTGTTGAGCCGACCCAAACTGTCGAACAGTCCTTGCCATCTGCTTCTTTGATCCCTATTCAAGAAGAGGACCCTGCAACCGAGGTTCTTGCCGAAACTGTTCTTCTCGAGCCAAACGATGCAACGCCGCCAGTCAGCAACCCGACAGACTTGGTTCGGGCCGTTGAAACTTTGACTCATGTGGAGTTAGATCCTCCTGATTTTGTTCATTCCCCTGATCATCAAGATGACTCAATTTTTGAACTTGCTGAAGACCCCACCCCAAAACGGCGAAGAATTGCTGAGTCCGAGGCAAGTCTTTCTCCTAAGCCAATCAATCCTCCTTTCCGACCTGTCCTCAAGGCCAAAAGGAGAGAGATCACTGTAAAAGATTCTGCTATCGAAGACTTCAATGTCTGGGGATTGCCAGAGGGGTCATTCTGCCTCGAGACCTTGCCATGAACGAGGCTTTGACTGATGATGAAGTGTCCCACCAAGCAATTCAACACATGGTCTTGGTAATATTTGTTTCTTTAGGCCTTCTCTTCGTTCTTAAGAATTTATCTAAGTTTTTTTGCTTTTCAACTCGTAGGGTCTTCAAAAAGTGCATGAGGTAGGGGCTAGGATAGCCAGAAAAGATAAGGCTATGAAAGATGCTATCCATGCCCAAGCTTTAGCACTTGCCAAGAAAGAGTCTGTGGATAAGGAGTACGCCAATATCTGCGAGGAAGCTAAGGTTCTGCATGCTCAAAATCAAAGCCTAACCGAGGAGAACCAAAAGCTTGAGATAGAGATTGGAAAGCTGAAAGACTCTGAACATGAAGCAAATGTAGAGCTCTCTCAATCCCAGCTTGATTACACAAGTCTTCTTGAGGAGTTTGATCAATACAAAGCTGAAGCAAAAGAGAGAGAAGATGCTGCTTTCGATGAAGGGTTGAGAAGGCAGAAAATGATCTGGCTTTACAGATCCCTCATCTGCGGGATGCGTACTTCAGCAAGGGCTGGCATGCCGCCCTGACTGTTGCTGGAGTTTCATCTTCCTCTGAACTTTACTCTAGGCATTCCCTTCCTAGCTCCTCCTAGCCCCCCTGCTTCTTAAAAGCACTTAGAAATGTTGATGTACATGTTCAAAGATCTTTTTGAGACAACATTGTAATCTTTTGATGTTTAAATGAAAGTTCTCTTTGGTTTCAGTGATTTGTTCGAGAATACTTTAGATATCTAGAAAAATGTGACTTTCGAGGTTTGAGGCCCTTGTTTGGCCTTTCTTCAAAGGACTCGGTCCCTCAATCAGAAACCCCTCATTATTTAGGAAAAAATTACTTTTGAAGTACTGGGCCTTGCTCGGCTTTTACTTAAAGAGTTCGGTCTCTCAACTGAAACCTTTAAACACTTTAGAAATAATTCAAGCTCTTGAAGTTATGGCCCTAGCTCGGCCCGTCTTCAAAGAGCCTAGTCCCTCATCAGAGACCTTTAAACACTTACAAATAATTCAGACTCTTGAAGTTATGGCCTTAGCTCGACCCATCTTCAAAGAGCTCGGTCCCTCAACAGAGACCTTTAAACACTTACAAATAATTCAGACTCTTGAAGTTATGGCCTTAGCTCGGCCTGTCTTCAAAGAGCTCGGTCCCTCAACAGAGACCTTTAAACACTTACAAATAATTCAGACTCTTGAAGTTATGGCCTTAGCTCGCCCCGTCTTCAAATAGCTCGGTCCCTCAACAAAGACCTTTAAACACTTACAAATAATTCAGACTCTTGAAGTTATGGCCTTAGCTCGACCCGTCTTCAAAGAGCTCGGTTATCCAGTGGGGTTATTCTCTGGTCCTTTGGGTATTTCCAGAGAATGCTTCTACTCCACACCGACCCGCCGATCTAATCGGGCTCAAATCCATCCCTAATCAGCTTGCATCGTCATGCCTAGCTGAGGGTCTGGATTCGATCGGGTGGCTGCGCCTGATTTAAGTTTATACTTCTATCAGGATTTGTTACCTCCCTGTCTTGGCAGTAGGATGTTTTAACAATAAAAACAGATGTATCAAGAAATCTTTTATTACTAACTTTTGTTCATTAGTACATCAGGCTGCTAATTGCTCTGAACTTTCAAGATAAGGGGTACCCTTGTGTTTCCGAAGGTACTTCGGAATTCTAGTTCCAAAAAGGCACTTTTTAGAAGTAGAACTTTCTCAAGTTGGCAGAGTTCCATGGGCGGGGTACCATTTTATGGTCCAAGGTCTCGAGCTCATAATATCCACTGCCCCCCAACTCAGGCTACTCTATATGGACCTTCCCAATTTGCTCCAAGCTTTCCATGTACTGGGTTCTTAGCCGATCCCAGTATACGCCTGAGGACCAAGTCTTCCAGTGCAAAAGACCGCGGATTGACTTTCTTGTTGTAAGCTCGGGATATTTGCTGCTTGCTCTCTTTTTTCTTCTGCCAGATCAAGGTCCCGAATGATGACAGCATCATTAACATTGCTTTCAACCAGTTCGGTTCTTAAGGTTGGCAAACCAACTTCTAATGGAATTACTGCCTCAATCCCATAGGCTAAAGCGAACGGGGTTTCCCCAGTTGAACGTCGAGGTGTGATTCGGTAAGTCCACAGAACATTCTGTAACTCTTCCACCCACCTTCCTTTGGCATCCCCCAGTCTCTTCTTAATATCATTCAGTATTGTTTTGTTGAAAATCTCTACTTGTCCATTACTCTGAGGATAAGCCGGGGTCGAATAGTGGTTCTTAATTCCATACAGCTGGCAGAAAGTTTTGAAGGGACCACTATCAAACTAAGTCCCGTTATAAAAAATGAGTGCATTAGGGATTCCAAACCTGGTTATAATGTTCCTCCATACAAACTTCCTTGTATCAGTATCTCTGATGTGAGCTAGTGGCTCGACTTCCACCCACTTTGAAAAATAATCAGTTGCGACGAGGAGAAACTTCTTATTGTCAGGGGCCCTGGGCAATGGTCCTACAATATCTAGCCCCCATTGCGCAAATGGCCATAGGCTCGCCAGTGGAAGCAATTATTGGGATGGTTTTCTCGGTATCGACGAGAATTTCTGACACTTTTCGCACCGCCTGACATACTGTTGAGCATCTTTCTGCATGTAGGGCCACCAATACCCCTGGAAAATAGCTCGGTGAGCTAAGGACCTTCCACCAGAATGAGCGCCGCATGACCCCTCGTGGATTTCAAACAAAAAGTCAGGCACCAGTTTGGGGTGCACACATTTCAAGTAGGGGCCTCCAAATGAGCGGCGATAGAGCTCATTTTTTGGGGATAACCAGAACCGAGTTGCCTTCAGTCGCATTTTGTGGGCTTCTTTCTTATCTTCATGCAAGTCCCCATTCTTTAAATAAGCGATGATCCCATCCATCCAACTTGGCTTTAGTTCTCCTGACAAGATTTCATTCGAGCTGAAAGATCGAATATTCTGGGATCTGGCCTAACTCCTTTTCTACAGCAGCATGATATGTCATCATTCTCTCATCCTTCGTCATGTACTCCCCTATTATCTGATTCACTACTAACCGTGAATCAGAGAATATATGGAGCTTGGTAACACCTAATTCGGCTGTGAGCTTTACTCCGGCTATTAAGGCTTCATACTCTGCTTCATTATTCGAGGCATCGAACCCGAGCCTGATGGCTTTCTCCAGAATATAGCCCTCTGGGCTCTCCAGTATGAGTCCAAGGCCTGCCTCATTTTGATTAGAGGATTTGTCAACGTACAGACTCCATTTGCCACGGGGCTCTGATTTTTCAACACCATCCCTCTGGTCGGTTATTGCCAAACTGGTCTTTGATTGAAATTCAGCGATAAAATTCGCTACGACCTGCCCCTTGATCGCTGTTCTTGGCTCGAACGCAATGTCGAACTCCCCGAGCTCCACCGCCCACTTAGCAATGCGTCCTGACAGGTCGGCCTTCTGAAAAAGAGCTTTCAAAGGTTGGTCAATGAGTACTACGATTCGGTGCGCCTGGAAGTAGTGTCTGAGCTTCCTAGCCGAGCTAACCAATGCAAGTGTAAGCTTCTCTAACTTAGTATATCTTGACTCGGCATCCAAGAGCATTTTGCTCATATAATATACGAGCCTTAGATTTGCCTGGTCTTTTCTCATCAGCATTCCACTTACTGCGTGCTCGGATACGGCTAAATAGAGGAACAGACGTTCCTCGGGTAAAGGCGTCGTAAGGATTGGTAGGGAGGCCAAGTATGCCTTCAGTTTTAAGAATGCCTCCTCGCACTCCTGACTCCAAAGTGCTCATTTCTTTCCTTTGATTGATTGAAAAAAATGTCTGCACTTATCAGAGGCTCTAAATATGAACCTTCCAAGCGCAGCTGTCATTCCAGTTAGTCTTTGTACCTCTTTTACCGTCCGAGGTGATTGTAGTTCTGCAATGGCTTTTACTTGATCAGGGTTCACCTCTATACCTCGGTGCGTGACTAGGAAACCAAGGAACTTCCCCGAGCCAACCCCGAATGCACACTTTGAGGCATTTAACTTCATTTTGTACCTGCGAAGGACGTCGAAAGTGCCTCTCAGGTCGGAGCAGTGATTGGTGGCCCTTCGACTCTTAACCACCATGTCGTCAATGTAGACTTCCATGGTGCTGCCTAGCATGTGTGAGAACATCTTTGTTACCAACCTCTGATATGTTGCTCCGGCGTTTTTTAACCCAAACGACATTACTTTGTAATAGTAAGTCCCTTCTGGTTTTATAAATGCAGTCTTTTCCTGGTCCTGTTCGACAAGGGGGATCTGGTGATATCCCCTATAGGCGTCCAAGAAACTCATTTGTTCGTGACCGACAGTTGCATCGACCAATTGATCTATCTTGGGTAGGGAAAAGCTGTTATTTGGACATGCTTTGTTGAGGTCGGTGAAGTCAACACAGACTCTCCACTTCCTATTTTTCTTCTTCATCACTACGGTATTAGATAGCTAAGTCGAGTATTGCACTTCCCTGATGGTTTGGGACTCCAATAATCGTGCCACTTCCTCTTTTACTGCTTCTTGGTGTTGAGGTGCCGACCTCCTGAGCTTTTGCTTGACAGGCTTGAAGCTAGGATCAACATTCAATTGGTGGCATGCCACTTCGGACGGTACGCCGGGCATTTCACTCGTGGTCCAAGCGAAGATGTCGGCATACTCTCTGAGTAGCCTGACAAGTTTACTTTGTTGTTCGTGGCTGAGAGATGCTCCCAACAAAAAATACTTGTCCTGATCTCCATCCTTGTCTAAAGGTACTTTAGACAAGTCTTCAACTGTTCGGTTAGTAACTTCTTTTTCTGTGCCTAAAGGTACTTTAAGACTTTTCATGACAGTTCGGTCGATGGAATCAACCGAGCTGTCGAGGATTAGTTGCTATTTAGCCTCCTCAGCTTCTGAGCTCCTATCTCGAATCTCCATTCCATCTCTGGCTTTGACCGAGGCCAGTAAACAAGTTCGGGAGCTTACTTGGTCTCCTCTAATGTTAACTATCCATTCAGATGAAGGGAATCTCAACATCTGATGGTACGTTGATGGTACCGCCTTCATCTCATGCAACCAAGATCGCCCCATTATTGCATTGTACGCTGAGACCGTATCAACCACCAGGAACTCGGTCATGACGCTAACAGGTCCAGTCTTCACGGGAAGAGTGATCCTCCCCCTAGGAAGAACTATTTTTCCACTGAAGCCGATTAATGGAGTATTTGAGGGTTTGAGATCCTCCTGCTTGAGACCGAGCTTCTCGAAGAGGTCCATATACATTATTTTCGAGGAACTCCCTGGGTCAATCAATACCCTTTTCATATCGTAATTAGCAATCCGAAGCGTTACAACCAACGCGTCATTATGTGGCTGATGTACCCCAACCAAGTCCTGTTCGGTGAAACAAATGGCTTCGGTTGATTCTTCTATTTTAATCCTTTTGCTCCTCACCTCCAGGGTCAAACGCAGCTGATAGACTTCTTTTTCTTTCGCGGCTTTCTGGATGTATGCCTTAGCTGCATTATTTGTTGTCATTTGTGGATTTGTCGCAGCATGGATCACATCTATTACACCCGCGACAGTGGTCTGATCCCCTCTCGGGTCGGTTCTCCCTCATTCGGATCTTATACCATCTTCGACGAACTTAGCAAGATGCCCGGCCTGGACCAGCTCCTCCAGGTGCTGCTTCAAAGATCGGCAATTTTCAGTCATGTGACCTACATCCCGATGATATGAGCACCTGAAATTAGGATTCCACTTTGAAGGATCCCCTGTTAGTTTATTGGGCCACTTGAAAAATAGCTTTCCCTTGATCTGAGTCAATATATTATATATTGGCTCCTTGAACACTATATTTACACCAATAAAGGGAGACTTCAGGGGGAATCCTTCCTTCTCTTTATTCCTTCCTCCCTCCCTGCTTGGTTCTGACTGCTTATCACGGCCGAATTGCCTTCTGCTTTGATGATCCTTCCCCACATCTCTGGATAAGTCGTCATCGACTTTAGCATATTTCTCGATTCTAGCCATTAGTTCTTCCAGGTCTGTGGCAGGCCTTCTAGTAAGAGATTGGTACAAAGGGTTCTCATTTGGCAACCCGATTTTGAAGGATGCTACTGTAATTTCAGCGTTGCAAGCTTCTACTTCATTCATCGTTTCCCAGTAGCGATGAGCGTACTCTCGCAAAGTCTCATTACTTCGCTTCTTCAGTGTCAGCAGTGCCACAACATCCTTGGGTTGTTTACTGCTTGTAATAAATCGAGTTGTGAACTGCTCGGCTAACTGTGACCATCCGTCAATCGACCCCTTCGGCAAGTTGTCAAACCATTTCATGGCCGACTCCTCGAGGCTGCTGGGGAAGATGGTGCAGAGCAGGGGTTCGTTCCTCCGATGAATGGTCATCAGCTGTTTGTAATGTCTGATGTGATAGGCTGAGTCGGTCTTTCCATTGTAAAGCTTGAAATTCGGGATTGTAAATTTACTCAGGATTCGCCCCCTCTCGATCCACAAAGTGAAAGGAGATGACTCCGAGCCCTCACCATATTCTCCGGTTGCTCTTCTGGCTAGGTCCCTAGCCAATTTCTGTTTTGGCCTCTTTAAGCGGTTGTTGAGTTCTTCGGTGATGAACTGCTTTCAGGAGTCTTCCTCCAGGACCCGCGGTCTTTTCTGGTTGTACTCATCATCATCATTTTTGGTTCTGTCACGTTTCATTTCGGGGTTTTCTCGTCGACTTTCCCTTTCACGCTTCTATTTCCTAGTCATATCCTTCAGCTTAGCTTTCAATTCCTCGTTCTCTTTTATCAGATCTTTTTCCCTGGCGTAAGATTTCTTGAATAATTTGTAATGCGCATCAAGTCGGTCCTGCAGGGATTGGACCAACTTTGCCAAGGAGTGGTTTTCCCTCTCGGCATGGAGGGATTCACCACGATCTTCCTCTTGCTAGTCCTGGTTCCTGGATGGTTTGAAACTTGCTGAGGATACCTCGTCATCCTTGCGGGGTCCAATTGGGCTTTTGTTCTCATGCAACCTAACGTTGCTATCAGATGGAAGCGACACTGGATCAGAATTCCCCAAGGCAAGACTGCCTACAAGTGATCTAATGGCATTTCTGAGTTTTGACATTCGTGGCTTTTTGTTTTGACTGATGAAAATCTTCTTATAGACGGCGCCAAAATTTAAGAGGCAAAAATTGAAGATACCACCTATCGGAATGATAAATGGATATTTCTGATAATGAGTGAGCTCTGAACTTGATCTCCCCGTCTTCCTTTCTTACAAAATGAACAAATTGCCCAAGATCGAAGTGTTTCGATCGAAGGCACTCCGATGCTTAATTCAGTAACGGAGCTAAAACAATTGCAAGAAAACAAGAAGAGTTCAGCGTACCTTTCACCCTGGATCCTTGTGCCTTTTATAGATCACTGTTCAGTTAGGGTTTCCATGATTTTCGATTCAAGGTGGTACACCTTCCTCCAATCAGGCGGCTCTAGTTGGGAAGTTGATGATATTTCTCCAGCAATTCCTCCTGCCGTTCCTATAATTTCATCCATTTGTTTAGCCAGAATGCCTGAGTTATCAGCATCTCCTTAGCTCTTCATTTATCGTTTCAAACAGCTCAGTCATGATGTGGACCGAGCTCTTCTGTTTATTACCGAGCTCTTTGATCTGTTCGGTCTGAGACTGCCGACTTAATATATAATTATGTCTCAATCACGTGACTGGTCTTATTTTTCTCACGTGGATTCATTAAATGCAAGTACACATGTCACATTGGGATACACCTTCTTCAATATTTCAATATTTATAGAGGCTTATGTATATCTATTACATTTAAGAGAGAGATGATGTTGGATCTGATCTTGAGAGAGAGATCGAGCAGAGATGGAAAGCAGATCAAATTTCAGAGATGGTTGTTCGGTGTCTTTCGAGAGAGAAGATACCAGTAGGGGAGGGGTCACTAGCGACGGTGGCTGCGCAGTAGTGGGGGCCGCTAAAGTGAAGGGGGGAGAGAGAGAGATCGAGAAATGGACAGAAAGAGAGAGAGAGAGAGAAGTCAAAGAGGAGTGCGAGAAGATAGAGGGTTGCTGGAGAGAGAAAGGCAGGGCGCTAGTGATAGAGAGACTGAGAAATCGTCACTGGTAGCTGGCTAGTGACGTCGGCGTGCGGCATGCAGAGAAGAATGAAATTGTCGATGGTGCACTGGAGTGGCATTCTAGCGACTGGCAGTAGCTATTGGTGGAGAGAGACAGTCGAGAGAGAAGAAAGAGGGGTGAGAAATTAGGTAGAGATATTTTTGACTTGGGAGAGAGAGATTTTGGGAAATTATGGAAAAGAAGCGGGAGACCGAGACAGAGTAAATATTGGGCGTATCGGTGATACCATGTCATTATTGACATGTAATATTATCATTCAATAAAAAAATTACAAATAACTAAGGTGAATTTCACTTGGAATGACATGACAGAGTGGTTATTTGAATATGTGAGATTCACTTGCTTATTTTTTATGTTATTATTGGATGGTGACACCACGTGACAATAATAACGTAGTGTCACCTTTGCACCCAATATTTTTTCGAAGAGATGAGACAGGGAGGAGAGAAATTAAGGGACAAAAATGCGTATTTTTTGGCATTCAAAAATCAGGGCTGGCCCAACAGTATGAAAAAAAAAAGCTTGGGCTTTAGGCCCCAAATTTTTAGAAGGCCCCATAATTTTAGGTACACCACTAGCTCACAAAAAAAATTAAATCCATTAAATTTTAAGCCCTACAAAAAAACCCCAAAAAATTAAATCCAATCCAAATTTTTATTACAATAATTTGAACCTATAATCCAATCCATAACATTAAAAACTTAGAAATTAAAAAAATACTTAAAAGTTAACTCATATTTATTCCTACACACACACTCTCTCTCTCTCTCTGGTAAAAAAAAAATAAAAAACAAAAACAAAAACAAAAGTTGAAATTAAATACTCTCTCTCCCTCTCTGTGGTAAAAAACAAAAACAAAAGTTAAAATATCTTTCTCGACAATATTAACATATTCTTTTTTGTCTCACTCTCACATAGAAAATTATAAATAAATTAAATTTTTTTAAAAAATAATACTAAAAATAAAAAAGCCTTAATTTAATGTTTCTGCTTTAGGCCTCAAATTGGCTTGAGCCGCCTCTATCAAAAATGGAAAGTGTCATGGGCAAGAAAAAATATTTCAAAACTTAATCTCATTCATTGGATCAAAAATTGTGAAATAATTTGAGCCATTTTTTATGTTAGGGGGTAACGTAGTCGGTCAGATATGTCTTTTTTTTTTTTTTTTTTAATCTTGAAGCGATGTGAACCGCTCTTTATCTCTGAAATTCAAAACTCCACTTACTTTATTATATAGACTAAACATATGTCCATACCAAAAGGCACAATGTAACCAAAAAAATCAACAATTAAAAGATTGAACCCCAATTCAAAACTCAAAATACTTTAAATTTAGACAAAATGTTCTAACCCATATACCAAATTCATAATCATACCCTAAAGACTACCAAATTGGACCCACTGTCCCTAAACACAACCATGCATCTGTGACACACACACACACACACACACACACATCTGTCAAGCATCACAAAATTGAACCAACACCCCCACAACCAATAAAAAAATAACAAAGAAAGAAAATCTAACCACATATCCACATCGATTTTTTTTGGGTAAGGATCCATCATAATACTTTTTCCATACAATCTCAATTCCATACATCTTCACATCCAAAGATAGCCATTGCATACACTAAAAGCTAGAGTTGGGTCTTTTAATTCAAAGAATTGAAAACAAAAAAAAAAGGAGCAAACTCAAACTTCACATAGAGCAAACTAAGATTTCACATATCATTAGAGGCACAACAAACCACTTCATCAATCAAATAGCATATTTGTCCAAAAGCAAATTTTTTGTAACAATCTATTTCGTAGATAATGCCGCCCTAATATAAAAATGAAATTCAAATTGGTGAAACAATATGCATTTTTTTTAAGTTAAACCCAAATCTAGGCGGCTTTATTCATGATCCAAAATTACAATGAAAGTGGGAGGACATGAGCCTAACCCCTTTAATAGGAAACAACTTGCATATTGATGGTGTAAATCTACGTGAATGAGCTATGGAACCGAATAGTTCATTATGGACGGTTTGTGTGGATTCAAGTGCTATATCTGAGCTGCAAGGCTCGTTCTTGATAATGTAGATTGATGGTTAGGGGATTCGGGGAAAGGGTTGATAGCACGGCGGAAGTATAGTGGTTCACCAGCCTGAGCTCGGCTAGTCCACTCTACAATGGAGTCAGATGACTCCTCTCTTTCTTATTGATCAAGTTGAGCGTATTACAGTAGGATACATAGGGTATTAGGGTTTCTCGTCCTCTCCCCTTGTTGGGGCTTGCCCTCCCTTTTTATGGCCTCATGCTTACCTCTAATTCGAAATTATTTCCTTTATTGAAGGGATCGTGCCCTATCTTCATCTATAATCCTGGAGTTATTTAAACTCCTTAAGGCAGGCTCCCACCGGCGAGATCCTTTCCTTATATCAAGGGATCCTCTCCTTAGCGTTAGGAGAGGATCCTGGTTAGTTACGGGTTTCATGCCTTGGATCGACTCAATTCCCCTTATTAAAGTATCTGCTGTCATCTCGCTATCCTCCTGTCGTTTCTCAATTCGTGTTCTCAGCGGGGAGCTCTAGTACCGGCCGGATGAGCTCAGACTAAGGCCGGATGAGCTCTGCTTACCTTACCTGAGCTCCTGAGCTGAGCTCACTTTCTGAGCTCGTGTCTGGGGTTTATTTTAGGTATCATCAGTTGCCCCCCAGCTCTTGTTCTAAGTTAGCTTAGGTAAGAACTGAACTGCTTCTCAATCTGAGTTGGATCTACACGTGGTCTCCCTAGGCTTCTCACGTGGCTGAAGATTTTTGACGGTTTACAACAATCATGACTCTCCTCGATTCCCACGCATGTCTCAACCCACGTCCCCCAAGCTTTAAATACCCGGACGGCTATCTGAACCGCTTCTTCCACCGTTCAACTTCTTCTCTGTCTTCTAGCTTTCTGTCCTTGCGAATTCTTGGTTTTCTGTCTTCAGACTTTCTGATTCTCACTCTAAATCGGTTCCCCTGTTTTCGATTCGAAGACCCACAGTGCCACCCCTTCTGATTTGGCCCTTGGTTCGTTCGTTGCTCTCTTTCCACTAGGTACGTGCTTTCTGCCCCTTTCTTCGTTCTGGATCCCTCGAGTTCGAGGTGGTTGTTGCGTTTTTGGTCCTTTAGGTTCTTTTATTTCTGGAATCGTGATTATTGCTTATCCCCTCTTCCTCGCTTCGTGGGCTGGAGTTCGATTGTGCACATACTCGCTGTTGGTAGCTATTGTGCTGACCCTAGGGTTATTAGGGAGAGTTTGATCAGTGTCCCCCATCTTTATCGCTCCTTTAATCTTCCTTTTTCTTGCCCAATCATGTCTGCCTCCTCCGGTGCTACTCGTTCCTCTGTCTCCTTACTGGGCAATAGGTCTGAGGACACTGATTTAGGAGACGTGGGTGATGAAATTGATAACTTTCCTGGTGTGGAGGCTGTAGAAACCGAGGTGGGTACCGAGGAGCCTCCCTCTACTTCTTCTCCCATGCCCCCCAGACCTGATAAAGGCAAAGTCAAGGTGAGTGGAGTCGGGGTTGAAGAGAAGACCTCATATTTAGGGTCGGCCTTCAGGCATGCCGAGTCTGTGGGCTACAGCAAAGAAGCCCCTGAGCTAATGAAGGCTTATAAAGTTCGGTATGGTTTTCCTCCTGGGGTCGAACCCTGGTGCCCAGATAGATCCATCTACTACGTAGAACAAATGCGCAATAGGGTCTGTTTCTTTCTTGCCACCTTTGACAACGGTCTTCGCTTTCCTCTGCACCCCTTTATTAAAGCTGTTTTGCAACATTTTCATGTGTGCCCTTCCCAGATTTCCCCCAACTTCTATGGCGTCATGGTTGGTCTTCTAGTCATTTTTAAGAAGCATAAACTCGGGGTTCCTAGCATTTCTCTGCTTATGGAGCTCTTCAATGTCAAACTGACCTCTGCTGAAGGTTTTCTGTATATTTCCAAGCGGACTAAAGCTAAGAAAATTATTACTGACCTCCCCTCTTCTCACAAAGCGTGGAAAGAGCATTTCTTTTACATTGGGGGTACCAATTGGGAGTACAATCCTGCTGATAAGACAGATACTCTTGGTATCCCTACGGCTTGGACAGAACCAGACAACTTGGGTGAGTCTTCACTTGAGTCGACTGAGCTCTGATCTGGAACTTATAGACCTCTTGCCTTTCTCTTATTTGCACACTTTCTTCTTTTCAGGTGGTCGCCCTGAGCTCAGCCTTGAAGATCAGAAGGTGCTAGTGAAGTTGGGGAAGATTAAGCCAGAGAGGTACGCCGACCTGATTGAGTCTCGAAATTTGGTGAGGCTAGGTCTGAGTCCTCCTGCGGTGATCCTAGCTATTCCATTATCTGTTTTAGGGGCTGAAGAAGGTAATTTCATTGTCACTTTCTTTCTCTTCCTTTTTCATCATCTTTCCTTCTCCTCCTCTTCTTTTTACTCCTCCTCGTTCTATTCAGACCTTCCAGGTCCTTCTACCATGAAGTCTACTCCAGAGGAGCTTCAGGCTAAGGTTGAGGAACTGTTGAAAGGAGGCAGATCTGGCAAGCGCAAGGCTCGGGTTAGCTCTGGGAGTGGTCCAAACACCCGGGCTAAAATCCCCAGGTTGGAGGTGCCTTCACCCCCCTCTGCTACCGAAGAACTGGTTCCCAATAGGGCACCGCCTTCCTCATCCAGCACCCCTCAAATTGCCGTTCCTCCTTCCCCTCCGGTGGCCCATCCTGGGTTGGTGCCTGCTCAAATGGGAGATCAGGTTTCCCCTTCCTCTTCTGAGGTTGAGAAAGCTTTGGGAGTGATCCCTGATCTCCAACCCAGAAAGTTCTCATACACTGCTTCTGGGAAAGAGAGAAAATCTGAGGGAGAAGACGAGGATTTTTTTTGACAACATGGATCTTGCTGCAGGAGCTCTTTCTTCTATTTTTTCTGAGTCTGATGTCCTGAAGGCTGCTTCTATGCCCCTTGAGGAGTCCATCTCTTCAGCTCTTCAGGGAGCAGCTGCTGTAAGTGCTAGCATTTTCCCCCCTTTACTTGTTTTTATTTGGTGATCTGGCGCAATTTACTGAACTTTATATTCTCAGGCTGCCCTCCATGCGAAAGGTCTGCTGCACCGGGTTCGGTCTCAAGAAAGCTCTTTCAAGGTTCTGAAAACGTATAAAGTCAAGGTTTCTGAATTATCCCTTGAGAACGAAAACCTCAGGGCTCAGAATGAAGACCTCAGGGCTCATGTGGAAAGCCTCAAAGAGCAAACGGTGAAGCAAGCCTCCGACCTCAAACACACATTAACTGTCAAGGTCAGAGCTGAGGAAGGGGAGAAGAAAGCTCGAGATGAGCTAAGGCTAGTTAAGGAGGACCTGCAGCTTAAGGTTGAGGCATGGTCCAAAGCTAGCCAAGAGGCTTTTGATGCCAGGAAAGAGCTCAGCCAGGTCAATCAAGATTATCTCGCCCTCAACGAGGCTAACGGAAAGCTCTGCGAAGAGCTCGAGGAGCAGAAAGGTTTGGTCCAACAGAGGGAGAAGGAGATTGCTGAGCTAAGAGATGAGGCCACCACATTGTGGGCTACTGGGTGGCTTGCCTTTAGGCACAAGGCTGTCAAAGCTTTCCCTGACCTTGACTTCAATTTCTCTATCCCCACCGAAGAAGAAATGGAAGAATCTGTCTCTGATGGTGAGGAGGATGCCTTAGTCCCACCAGCCGCAGCCTTGAGTCAGGACATTCCTGCCTCTGGGACCTCTGGAGCTCTTGTCGTGATTCCTGGGCCCCTAACTGCAGACCTTGCTGTTCCTGTTACTACGCCGTTTCCAGCTAACTTGGTGACTGAGGCCCTTGCTCAAGATCCGGAATCAACGGGGGCAGGAGCCCCAGGCATTTCTGGGAGCTCCTCCCTTGCTTCAGTTGCTGAGGGCCCATCTACCGAGCTGCGAGATCCTTCAATTACTCCCTCTCTAGACACTTAGAGCTTTTTCTGTGCTTATGTAACTTTTTATTTTCCTTTGTACTTCGAACTTGTGTTTTGGAATACAAACTTCATAGAGCAGTTTCTGAATCTCACTTTGAACTGTGATGTGTGATGTGCTGTGATTTGAGACATAAGCCATATGGTTTTGTCATAATTTTATTCTTCTGACCTTACCCCTTTCCTTGTACTTTGTACTCCCCTTTTTGCTTTGAGGGGGTGCTGTGCACTTCTTGAAGCAAAATTACTAGGTCTGAAGAGTATGGAAGATTTGGTGTTGGGCTCAATGGCTTCTCCTGAGCAGTTGAGCTCGGTAGTTGGTATCTCAGGGATCCCCTCCCTTTTCTTCTACATTCTGAGCAACATAGCTTGATATTGTGAACTGGCGAGTTCCTTCTGAGCTACATTGCTCGAGTTTGTAAACTTAGGGATTCTTACCGAGCTATATTGCTCTTCTTGTGAACTTAAAAGTTCTTTCTGAGCTTCGTGGCCCATTTAATAGACCCTTTCTGAGATAAATAACAAACTTCGGGGCAAATTTCATTGCATTATTTTTCTGAACTTGTCCTCTGTGCTTTGAGAAGTACTTCAGCCCTTCTTCACGCAAGACTATGGACTTCGTGAGTCGCTAAGTTCTTTTGATGATCTGAGGAGCCCATCAGGAGTTTTATCATTCTGATGTGGGCAAGGCTCTAGGAGCCGCAGGTCTGGGAGATCATTCTGAGGTGCAATGTTGCCAACCGGGCTGAGCTCCAATATGAGGAATATTTTGGTGGGGTCAGAACTTTCTTCGGTCGTTTTGAGTGCGATAGGAGGGTTGATCTTGTGCCGATTCCTTTTCCCGCCTTTTTTTTCAACCTTTTTCCATAACCATAACCGCCTTTATTAATTAAGAAACCGAAAAGACAGCCGATTTTCTTTCGCATGTCTCTTGGTTTCCTAAAAACTTATAGCCTTCTTTAAGTTCCCTCTAACCTGCTAAGTTTCTTTCTCCTTTGCCCAAAACACTTCTGAGTTTCTTCTTGGTTTTTCGTGGTTATCCTTTGCTTTTATCGTGCTTTTTGATGGCTGCCCCTACTTCTTCTCTGTTCCAGGAACGGACTTCCTTCGGGATCGAATGGAAGTGGCATCACCGCTATTTGTCAGCTTCGAACTTAAACTCTTCTGATCTGGAAATCATCAAGAAACGGTTCTTTCCTTATCTTGACTTGCCTTTGCGGGTTCCTACCGCGGACGAGCCCTGTAACTACCTTCCTCGAGGGGAAGTCTGCTTTTTCGAAGGTGCCATGGATATGGGACTTCGCCTTCCCATTCACCCTGCCATAGGGCGAGTTCTTGTCTACTATGGCCTATGCCCCTCTCGGCTTTCCCCACGAGGATGGGCCACTATGGTGAGCTTCTTCCTGTTCTGGCGCCAACATGGCGTTGGCAGGTTCTCCTATGTCTCCGAGTTTCTGTACTTCTTCGAGATAGAGGAAGATGATGCCCCCTGCTTCAGCTTCTTCCGTTGGAGGAATTTTAAATTACGCCCTTTGGTTCTAGGCTTTCCCCCCAATCCTGAAGGATGGTCTAAACGTTTCTTTTTTGCTTCCGGGGAGTCTTGGCGGTCTCCTGAGGATCGTTGTCGTGAGGCTAGGATTCCTCGGTCCTGAAAGAGCTTCTCTCGCATTAGTAAGTTTTAGCTAAGCTCTCTTGTGTATGTATTTTTCTTGAAGGTATATTCTTATTACATTCTTGTTGCTCAGGTCCACCTGATGTGGATGTGCCAGAGAGGGTGACCATTGACGAGATGCTGCTGGTGGAGTCTAAGACTTATTCTGAATTGATGACAAGTGCAAACCTCTACTTGCTAGGGGCCGAGGCTACTGAGTATGAGTTCTCCTTCGTTCCCTACTCTTCCTGGACTTCTTTTTCTGATTCTGACGAGGAAGATGATTCCGACGAGGAAGGGGACACTGGCGCGAGCTCAAAGAAGCGTAGGAGGGATGGCTCTTTTTCTCCTGACTCTCTGTCCACTATCTTCCTCTCCCCGGCAGGTCAGAAGCTTCTTGATTCACATTATAAAGCTCAACAAGAAAGAGACGAGTTGAAGGAAGAGAATGCTCGTCTGAAGGAGGAAGTGGCTGAGCTGAAGTCCCAGCTTAAGAAGGACTAGGAGTTCTTCCCCCTTGTACTTTCTTCTTTACTTGAGTGATGTCAAGCTATGACTTTCCTTATATTTTTCTGAACACTTGTACTGTTGGATACTCTGAATACCAGATCTTTTATTTTTGAATATGCAATTCTTTATGAGCTGACGGGCTCGTTCCGAACTCTGTAAGGTTATTTTAGCACGCTCTTCGTGTTCAGAACACGAACGTGAATGGAAAACAGAAGATCATGTTTTGCACTGCCCTTAGTTCCTGACTGATTCCATCGGTCGAACCACGAACATTGATGGAAAACAGAAGATCATGTTTGCACTGACCTCAATTCCCAACTGATTTTGTAGCTGATCCCTGCTGTATCAAATATATTGGGGTCTTCGAGTACGTAGGCAGTGCACAAGGACCACTAGTCGTGGGGGAAAGACTGTTGGTGTCTCCAAGAAGAGACCAGCTTTGAATTCTATGAGCTTAGAGGCTTGTTGCTTATGTACGGGCTGAAGAGCTCGTCTTGTATTTTATAAGCTTAAAAGCTTATCTTTTATTTATGAGCTGAAGAGCTCATCTTGTTCTTTATAAGCTTAGAAGCTTATCTTTTATTTATGAGCTGAAGAGCTCATCTTCTATTTTATAAGCTTAGAAGCTTATCTTTTATTTATGAGCTGAATAGCTCATCTTCTATTTTATAAGCTTAGAAGCTTATCTTTTATTTATGAGCTGAAGAGCTCATCTTATATTTTATAAGCTTAGAAGCTTATCTTTTATTTATGAGCTGAAGAGCTCATCTTCTATTTTATAAGCTTAGAAGCTTATCTTTTATTTATGAGCTAAAGAGCTCATCTTATATTTTATAAGCTCAGAAGCTTATCTTTTATTTATGAGCTGAAGAGCTCATCTTATATTTTATAAGCTCAGAAGCTTATCTTTTATTTATGAGCTGAAGAGCTCATCTTGTATTTTATAAGCTTAGAAGCTTATCGTTAGATGTAGAGCTTACTACACATTCCTTTACTCTGGGAATCATATAAGGGTGAATAAAAGACTCGTTTATTCTTATTAAAACAGCTCTACTACAAGTAACACTTACTGAAAGAACTTCTTAAGGTGTTCGGCATTCCAAGAGTGTGGTAGGACCTTCCCCTCCTCTGTTTGCAACTCATAGTTCCCTGGTCTGATTACCCTTGATATGATATAGGGTCCTTCCCAGTTGGGTCCCAATTTCCCATGCGTGGGATCCTTCCTTGCAAGCAGAAGCCTCCTAAGTACCAAGTCTCCAGCCTTGAAACTTCTGTGCCTTACCTTCCTGTCGTAGTATCTTGCAGTTTTCCTTTGGTAAAGTCGGACACGATGCAGAGCTCTTTCTCTCTTTTCATCCAGGAGATCGAGGTTTAATAAGAGAGACTCATCATTGTGTTCGGCATCTGCAAATTCCACCCTTGGTGATTGGAGCCCCACCTCAACAGGGGCTACTGCTTCGGTCCCAAAGGCCAAAGCGAAGGGGGTTTCCTGAGTTGCTGACCTGACGGTGGTCTTGTAGGCCCACAATACCTCAGGGATGTACTCCACCCACTTGCCTTTTAGGTTTTCTAATTTAGTCTTCAGAGCTGTCTTTATGGTTCTGATTGTGACCTCTGCTTGCCCATTGGATTGAGGATGTGCAGGAGCTGAGAAATAGTTCTTTATCCCAAGCTCAGCACAAAAGCTCTTAAATTTTGAGTTGTCAAACTGCTTCCCATTGTCAGACACGACTGCTCTGGGAACCCCAAATCTGCAAACTATCGATTTCCAAACGAAGTTTTGGACTTTTTGTTCGGTGATTGTTGCCAAAGGTTCGACCTCCGCCCACTTGGTGAAGTAATCCACCCCTATGATAGCAAACTTGCATTGCCCCACGCCGGTGGGAAGGGGCCCAAGAATATCCAGACCCCACTGCTGAAAGGGCCATGGGCTTACCACCGAGGTTAGTAGCTCGGGGGGACAGTGGGAAACATTGGCATGTTCCTGGCAAGTCCTGCATCTTTTTACTAAATCGGTGGCGTCTTTGAGCATGGTTGGCCAATAATATCCTTGTCTCAGTACTTTTCCTACCAATGCCCGAGCTCCTATGTGATTGCCACATATCCCCTCATGTACTTCTCTGAGTATATAGTTGGCATCTTCATCTCCCACGCACTTGAGAAGAGGCGTTGAGAACCCTTGTTTGTACAGATTTCCTTGCAACAAGGAAAATCTAGCTGACCTGGTCCTCAGCTTGGAAGCCTCCTTGGCATTGCTTGGCAGAGTCCCATTCTGCAGGTACCCAATGATGGGGTCCATCCAACTCGGCTGAGCTCCGATTGATAGTGTATCTTCTTCTTCGAAACTTACTGAAGGTTCTGGAAGGTGCTCCACTGGTATTAGCCTATCCAAATCTTCTTGTGAGGCCGTTGCTAACCTCGCCAATGCATCTGCTCGCGCATTCTCTGCTCTAGGCACGTGCCTGACCTTAACCTGCACAAATTTCTTTATTAATTCTCGTACCTTTCTGAGATAAAGAACCATCTTTTCGCCTCTCGCTTCGTAGGACTCCTCTATCTGCTTTACCACCAGTTGAGAGTCACTGCAGATCTCCAGCTGCTCTGCTTCCATAGAATAAGCAAGATTGAGCCCAGCGATGACAGCTTCATATTCTGCTTCGTTATTTGAAGCCTTGAACCCAAATCTAAGGGCATACTCGACATCTATTCCTTCTGGGGAGGTTAAGATCATTCCTGCACCGCTTCCCTGAGCATTGGCAGCTCCATCTACTGAAAGCCTCCATATGGGGAGGTCTGGTATTAGATCTGTGGTCTCCATAGGCGCTGCTGCTGTGAACTCTGCAATGAAATCTGCCAAAATTTGCCCTTTGATGGCAGTTCTTGGCTTATATCTGATGTCAAACTCACTGAGCTCTATGGCCCATTTAACCAACCTCCCCGAGGACTCTGGCTTATGTAGTACTTGCTTCATCGGCTGGTCTGTTGGAACCTCGATAGTATGAGCCTGGAAATAGGGCCTGAGTCTTCTGGCTGTTGTCACCAACGCTAAGACGAGCTTTTCCATCTTTGGATATCTCTCATCTGCCCCCCTCAGAGCTCTGCTACAGTAATAGACTGGTTGCTGAGCTCTGTCTCGCTCCCTAACCAGCGCTGCACTAGTCGAAAAATCTGAAACCGCCAGGTAGAGAGTAAGGACTTCCCCTTCTAAAGGGCTCACCAGAACAGGAGGAGAGCTCATATAATCTTTCAGGGCTTTAAACGCTTCTTCGCACTTGGCATCCCACTGGAACGCCTTTTTTAGTATCTGAAAGAATGGCTGGCATTTATCACTTGATCTAGACACGAAACGGCTCAAGGCAGCTATCCTGCCTGTCAAGCGTTGCACCTCCCTTGTGTTGGATGGTGATTGCATCTCCATCATTGCCCTGACCTTCTCTGGGTTGGCTTCAATCCCTCTGCTGCTAACTATAAATCCCAGGAATTTTCCTGCCGAGACCCCAAATGCGCACTTCGCAGGGTTGAGCTTCATTTTGTACTCCTTTAGAATCTGGAATGATTCGGCTAGGTGGTCAATGTGGAGCTCTGCTTTTAGTGATTTCACCAGTATGTCATCGATGTAAACTTCCATGGAAGCTCCTATTTGTTTTTGGAACATCCTATTCACCAATCGCTGGTAAGTGGCTCCGGCGTTCTTTAACCCGAAAGGCATGACCTGATAACAGTATGTTCCTTGCTCAGTTACAAAGGAGGTCTTCTCTTGGTCATTGGGGTCCATCCTGATTTGGTTGTAGCCTGAGAAGGCGTCCATGAAGCTAAGGAGCTCATGCCCGGCAGTGGCGTCCACTATCAGGTCAATCCGAGGTAATGGGAAGCTATCTTTGGGGCATGCTCGGTTGAGATCAGTGAAGTCAATGCACAATCGCCACTTTCCATTGGTTTTCTTTACAAGAACCACATTTGCTAACCAGGTGGGGTAATCAACCTCCCTGATAGCCTCGGCATGGAGGAGTTTGCTGACCTCCACATTGATTGCCCTTTGTCTTTTAAGGGCAAAGCTCCTCCTCTTCTGTTTGATGGTTTTGCAGGTTGGGTTCACGCATAGCTTATGGGTAATAACCGAAGGGTCAATTCCTTCCATGTCTTCTTGCTTCCAAGCAAACACTCCTATATTCTCTTTTAGGAACTGGACGAGGAGACTTTTGAGCTTTGCGTTTAGTCTGGAACCCACATAAACGAGGTGTTCTGGCTCTTCATCAAGCTGTATTGGTTCCAGCTCTTCCGATGACATTGGTCTTGTCTCCATTTCATCTCTCATGTTGAGTTCATCTAATTGGATGTTCTCAACCTCCTTCCTTTTTACAGAGGCCATATAACATTCTCTTGCTATACGCTGGTCTCCTCGGACTGCTCCGATTCCATTTTCTGTAGGGAATTTTACGACTAAGTGATAGGCTGATGGGACTGCCTTCATGGAATTAAGGGATGGCCTTCCAAGCAGGATGTTGTATGCAGAGGGTGCATCGACCACTAGGAACTTTACGGTTGTGGTGGCTTGGCAAGGTGGGTCCCCTAGGGTGAGCACGAGTTGGATCGAGCCCAGGGGGAGCACCCTTTCTCCGGAGAACCCCAGCAAGTGAGTGTGCACAGGTTCAAGTCTCTCTCTTCCTATGTCCATTTTGTCGAATGCAGGTGCGAAAATGATATCTGCCGAGCTTCCGTTATCGACTAGAACTCGATGAACGGTTCTGTTAGCCACCACGGCTCGCACCACCAACGGATCATCATGAGGGTACTGGCATCCCTCCAAATCAGCATCTGAGAAAATGATAACCGTATCTAAGCGTGGCGCTTTGGATACAGCGTGCACTTCGAGAGCTTCTTCGACTCTGATCCGTCGAAGGTGTGCTTTCCTGGCTGAACTAGATTCTCCACCTCCTGCGAACCCTCCAGATATTACTCTGATCTCACCTAGAGGCTGCTGATGTGGTGCAGGTGCCGGCTGCCGAGGTGGTGGAGGTGGGAGAGCTCGATTCTGATCGTCATGAGCCACAAAACGGCGTAGCTGACCTCGCTGGATCAAGAATTCGATTTCCTTTTTTAGTTGAATGCAGTCATCAGTGTGGTGACCATGATCCCTGTGGTAATCGCAGTACTTTGTGGGGTCTCTCTTGGCTGGATCTGCCTTCATCCGGGGTGGCCATCTCAGGAACTTCTCGTTTTGGACCTCATACAGAACTTGTGACACAGCGGCAGTGAGTGGGGTGTATTGCTGAGGTCCGTACCTGGGCTGCAGCTCGGGCTGCGGGGGGCCCAGGCGATCTCTGACATTTCCTCTTCTCTTTGGCGAGCGGTCCTTAGCCCTTCTCGGAGACCTCTCTCGCCCTTTTTCCTTCCTGGGACTCCGGTCCCTTCTTTTTTCTTCTTTCTCCTTCTCCTTCCCTGAGGATGTACCCCTTACTTTGGAAAGGAGTGCCTCTTCACCGTTTATATATTTCTCTGCCTTGGCTAGCACCTCAGCCATGCTGGCCTGAGGGTTCTTCGATATGGAAAACATTAGATCCTTTGATTGTACTCCCAATCCTGCAATAAAGGCAGTTATGGCGAATTTTTCGTCTGGAACGTCTACTTTTAGTGTCTCTGAGTTGAACCTTTGGACATAAGACCTCAGGTTTTCTTGAGGCCCATGTTTCACATTCAGCAGGTGGTAGCTCGGTTTTCGGTATATCCGGGCTCCTATAAAATGAGATACGAAAGCTATGGAGAGCTCTTTGAAGGATGAGATCGAGGCTGGTGGGAGCCTGTGAAACCAGGCTAGGGCGGAGCCTTTTAGTGTGATGGCGAAAGCTCTGCAATGTACAGGATCCTGGTATCCATGTAGCTCCATCTGATTCTTGGAAGTGTTGAGATGATCTACGGGATCTTTTGTTCCATCAAAGACCTCTATTTGTGGCATCCTGAACTTTGGTGGGAGAGGAAAGTGCAGCACCCCAGTGGTGAATGGGGACTCGGTTTGTTGCACCAAGACGTCCATTGTAACCGGAGCTTTGCTTCTTACAGCCTCCTTTATGTGGCTGAGCTCTTGCTTTATGTCTTTGAAGCGCTGCTCCCAGTGTTGCTCTCTCCTGTCTTGCGAATAAGGGAAAAAATCGTCCCTCTAGCCCCCATCGTTCTGACTTTGCACTTCCTCGTTGTGGCCATTCTTAGGGGGTAGGTAGGGAACATGTCCCCTGGTTTGGCTGCTTTCTCCTCCTTCGTTGACCTCTCTAAGGGGGTCCCAGGGTCGTTGTTCCCTATGAGGGGGATTATTCTGGCCTTCTTGGGCCGATCGTGCCTCCTGCAGGCGCTGTATGAGCTTTGATAACTTTGCATTTTCCTTTAGCAAGCGTTGGTTAACGAGGCGAAGGGCCTCCATCTCATTATTAATGGGGGAATTGGCCTCTTGGACGTTCCCAGGTTGTCTGCCGTTGGTGGCTTCCTGCTGATCCTGCATTCGTGGTAGGTTTGTTTGACTTCTGCTCATATTTCGAGTTGTTACCATCAGTCACTGAGAGATCAGCTTATTTGTAAATAAGAACAGTCGTTCCCACAGACGGCGCCAAACTGATGGTGTAAATCTACGTGAATGAGCTATGGAACCGAATAGTTCATTATGGACGGTTTGTGTGGATTCAAGTGCTATATCTGAGCTGCAATGCTCGTTCTTGATAATGTAGATTGATGGTTAGAGGATTCGGGGAAAGGGTTGATAGCACGGCGGAAGTATAGTGGTTCACCGGCCTGAGCTCGGCTAGTCCACTCTGCAATGGAGTCAGATGACTCCTCTCTTTCTTATTGATCAAGTTGAGCGTATTACAGTAGGATACATAGGGTATTAGGGTTTCTCGTCCTCTCCCCTTGTTGGGGCTTGCCCTCCCTTTTTATAGCCTCATGCTTACCTCTAATTCGAAATTATTTCCTTTATTGAAGGGATCGTGCCCTATCTTCATCTATAATCCTGGAGTTATTTAAACTCCTTAAGGCAGGCTCCCACCGGCGAGATCCTTTCCTTATATCAAGGGATCCTCTCCTTAGCGTTATGAGAGGATCCTGGTTAGTTACGGGTTTCATGCCTTGGATCGACTCAATTCCCCTTATTAAAGTATCTGCTGTCATCTCGCTATCCTCCTGTCGTTTCTCAATTCGTGTTCTCAGCGGGGAGCTCTAGTACCGGCCGGATGAGCTCTGCTTACCTTACCTGAGCTCCTGAGCTGAGCTCGTGTCTGGAGTTTATTTTAGGTATCATCACATATCAAGAAAAAATAAAATACAATAGTATAAAAATAAAATTCCTAAACAGAAGTGCTAGAATAGCCTAAGATTCTGTCAAAGGATGCCACCAAAGCTTGGCAACTTTGGCTAAGAGAGTTGTGACACCCAAAATTTGGGAGGTCCCGTCTCAACTCGTTGATCACCCATCAACCACAGAATACCCGTGAATACTGTTTAACCTGGCACCACGTCGTTACACCCCATACACCAGGATCATAATAAACGAAAACTCGGGCAGAATCTCCTTTGCACGGGAGCACTACCCAAAGCATAACCTATTCACATGTTAATAACATGGTCATTCCAAGGTTCAAATCCCAAATCTAGGACTTAAAGTTTAACAATTTATTTCATCCAAGAAAAAGAGCTCAAAATGTGAAGGCTCAGCGGTGTTACAGTTAAAATTTCAAATTTTGAGAAGAGGTATCGGTATTTAGGTAAAGAGTAACAATACTGTTACCTAGGCATTCTGGAAGTCAGGTACCGGTACCTATAAGACTTGGTACCAATACCTGGGGTCACGACAGCGTGGTAACGATATCTGTGAGCCTAGGTACCGGTATATGAGTCCACTGTCAATGGGGTACCGGTACCTATGAGTTTAGGTACCAATACCTGAACTCTATGGATGCTAGATACCTGTAAGGTACCGATACCTAAAGCCCATATTTCTCCAAACTCATTCATCTAAGAACTTAACATATTATTGCAATGAACCCATTGAGCAAGATCGGGATCCTTGGGATCTGATAGCTTAGAGAATGATCCATCAATGAAACAAATCTTATTTTTGGCATTAAGAGCCATGATCATGGCTCTGATCAATGTAGGATAGTTCTCGCCATTGAGTGGTTGAGAAACAAGAACAACACCCGGATTATCAAAGTGATGTAGAAAATAGAGGACCATTTGGATTTTCAACATTGCTATTTCCAGAGGTTGTTTCAGCTTAGCTGTTAGATGAATTTGCCATTACTTGAAAATATTGAAGAAGAAAAAATTAAGAATGGAATGATCCTTAAGTTTTAGGAGGAAATAAAATGAATTGGTATGGTAAAATGACTACTGATCATTGGAGAAGAATCAAAAACTCCCGAGGAGTCTATGCTCTGATACCATAATGAATTTGATAACAAGTTGTGAATGAATTCTCTGATATGTTCTATTCATTGGAGTAATAGACTGTTTATATTTTGTGTATATAAATCAAATCCCCTTCGGAATTACGATTGTAGGACTAAGATAAGGCAAATTTTTTTATTTTTTATTTTTTTGGGAGGGGGAGGGGGATGGGGAGGGGGAGAGGGTGAGAGACTTGAACCCTTAATCTCAAGAAGGTAAAATATTCACAAGGTAATGAGTATCATCTGACCAAATACATCAAATATAACAACTAATAGATAAGAACATATGTGTAGATATACATCTACATGTTTATCTAATTCTATCTCAATACAGTGGGCTCCCCCTTAGAGGATAATATGGACTTTACTACTAAGCAGTATGATGAGAGCATCTTCAAGGGTACTTTTTAAAATAGTTACCCAAAATATATTAAAATATTACATTATTTATTTTAAAAAGTCATTTTTACAAAGTTGCTCCAACAATGCTCTCTATTTTAGCTAACTACTATTAATATTTTAAGTCAAAATATTGCATAGCTTGACACGTCATCAAAATGCAAAATGACTATCCCCTTGAAGTAAGCAAAAAGAGTTATTTGACTCTCTAAATATAAAACACCTAGCTAAGGAGGCTAGCCAAATGTAGAGAGCCATTTGACAAAAATGTAAAATAGCTAGCCAAATAGCTAGTCCATTGGGGCATGTTTGGTATGTGGGTTTAGGGGGGGTTTTGGAACATGGGTTGAAGAATAAACCCCCTTAAACCCATGTTTGGTAACTATACATTTAGTCCAGGGTTTGAAACCCAGCCCGGTCATGGCCCGGTCATGAAACCCAAGTTCATGGGTTTCATGAAACCCATGGGGGGTGGGTTTTCATATGTGAGTTAATGGGTTTAACATCCAAATGATATTTATACCCCCTATATATCTATACCCATGTTTGGATTAAATTGGTTAAGGGGCATAATAGTTATATATATATAAATATATTATCATAATAATCATATATCTCTGCGTATACCAAACATGGGTATGAACATCATTAAATGTTAAATCTCATCTTTGGGTTTGGACAAACCAATCCAAACCCCTCCAAAAAAATATACCAAACAAGCCCTTAGAGTACAATTTTGTAATTTGACTCTTTATTTTAGCTAACAAATGCCAAATAACTAGCCCTTGAAGATGCTCTAACATCGTATAATTGCAACGACTATATTGACAGACACTGATATCAAAGATCTTTCTGTTACATGCACACATACCTCGTAGAGTCTAAATATAATATGTTAAATATGAGGGATTTAAATAATTAAGTAATAAATATCAAAGACTTCAGATATAATTTACCTATTTTTTTTTTTTTTACAATGAGGCCGTGATTTGTGTACATCATATTATTAGCTGTCACACTCACTTGTCGCAACTTGGGCAAGTAGTTGCTGAATTGGGACCGACCAACCCCACGAGCCCATCCTGTCTCACTCAGTCTGCACTGCTGATATTTTAGGATAACCCATCAACATCATTGTGAATTTCCTGGCATACCCTTGTAATTTTCACCCCCTCAACAATGTTGTTCTGTAATGACTATTCGGGGTTTACTTGATTCTTAGATAATTAGGCTTACTGGTTTTTATACTTGTACTTCACATAAGAAAAAAAGATTATCAACAATTTAAGCTACATATCAGAGAATAAATCTTTCTCAATAGATAGTATAGTTAATTCATTTAATGATAAAATATGTAAATAAAGAATAATTTTAATACAACAAAGAATCATTCTTTACCCACGAATTATATGCACGCATAAAGTACAAAACTTTGATAACACAGATAATTTAAGTATAAATTATTTAGACTAAAAATTTAAATTAAGATGAAAAAAGAACTAATTTTATAAATTTTTATCACAAGAAATTATGTATATAAATTTTTTATGTGAGTAAGAGGAATACAACTATAAACACACCAAAAAATGCTAGAAAAACTTAAATAAAAGCTCACAAAGAGCGAGTAATTTTAAACCTAACAAAATTAGATATTGAGTTCAACTATTAAAATTTGGACATTAAAAATTTAAATTATATCTAAAATACAATTATAACTAAAAAAAATAGGCCTATTATACTAAAGAAATAAATTTTATGGAGGCCTCCAAAATTTGGATTTAACTAAGTAGAAAATAATTTTGGACCTAACAAAATTAAATATTAATTTGAATTTTTAAAATTTAGATTATATCTAAACAAAAATAATTAAATCTATTATAATAAAGGAGTAAATATTTTTGAGACTCTCTAAAATTTGGGGCCCTAGGCAAGCACCTTAGCTGCCTAGGGCTTGGGCCGGCCATGGAGAGAGAAAGAATTGAATGAAGATCTTGCCGTTTGATTTTTAATACCACAATCTGCCACTGTTCTAGGTTTGGAAGTAAAATTTTCTTGTTCAGTATTGAGTACCTAGTATTAGACGGTTTTCCATGTTTATGGACTTTTGTTTAGTTCTTGCATTCACTTTCGGGGTCTTACAGTGGGGAAATGAACACGAGAGTTGGGTTTTCATAAGGGTTGAAAAATGAAAATTAGTAAGTGGGTCTGACTGATTTTCGTTCACCGAGGAAAGTGGTTTGTATTTTTTAATATCCAAAATTTAAATTTAAAATAAGATAAAATGTGATTATTAGATTTTTAATAGATAGTCCCTTGATGTGGGTTTAAAAAAGAGTTTTTCTTTATTTCATATATGAGTATGGATCTAACATTAGAGAAATATTTTATACTATTTTTATTTAAATTTAAATACAAAAAAAAAAAGGGTAAAACTGGAGGTATTCTTACCTACCGTGTTTATTTGTTGATATTAAAATCTTTTCCTCCGAAGATAATTTATGATAATCGATAAATTGTGAAGCAATATATAAATATAAATATAGACAGTGTAGGTTGGCTGACACCTAATTTCAACATTTCCTATGTGGACTGGTCAATAATGTTGTCGTCAAAAGGAGTTGGTCTATTGTTTGATTGGTTTTTTATTGGCGTCAGAAATGTCAAATTTGAGTACTCTTTTTAGTTAAATTTTAGACTTTTGGGTCTTTTTTTATTAGTTTGGACTACTTGTGATCTCTTTCACATCCCACAATCCAAAACCCTATTTACTGAATTGAATTCACCGTCAGTATTCCAAGCTGCCATTTATTGCATCTTTTGGTTTAATGGTTTTCAGACATTTCTCATGGTCTAACTGAACTTGTTGCCTTTTCTTCATGATTAGGGTCAGCATTTCACAAGTGTCCAATTTTTGAATTGTGAAGCGAATCACCATTGAATTCATCAGCACAGCCAACCTTTTTCTATTCTGGGTGTTTGTGATATATTTATTGGAGGTAGTTTCTAGTGAAGCTCCCCTGGCTATTTTTGGTTCTGTTTGTTTCTATTCTTGCTTAGTTCTATGGTATGACACATCTGCCAATCAACCAGCTGTTTGCTGATAGGCCTCTTAGACGGAACCCAGTTTCAAGAGCTATTCTAAAGAATTCCATCATTGTGCAGATGGTTATAAAAGCCTAGATGTTTATATCTTCCTTTGTGTAAGAACGTGAGATATTCGATTCAAGCAAAGCTAGATGGAGGTCGATGAATCGGGCAAGAGCTCAGCATGGAGTAGAGAGCAGGATAAGGCATTTGAGAATGCCTTGGCAACTTACCCCGATGATTCTTCAGATTTCTGGGAGAAAATTACTGCTGATGTTCCAGGGAAATCTGTGGAAGAGATTAAATATCACTATGACCTCTTAGTTGATGATGTTGACCAAATCGAGTCTGGGTGTGTGCCTCTGCCTTACTATGATTCTTCTTCAGATGGTTCGACGACTCACGTTGGTGATGAAGGAAGTGGCAAGAAGAGTGGCGATTTTGGGAACTTCAATAGTGATACTAATCATGCTGGCAAGACTTCAAGGTCAGATCAAGAGCGCCGCAAAGGTATAGCTTGGACAGAGGATGAGCACAGGTAAATATCATTGTAATTTAAATTTTCCTTTCCGATAGGGATTTCTTTGATACCATCCCTTGCTAACTTAACAGATGCACAAACACTCTCTCACACACACTAGACGTTATAAATCTTGGTTAATGCTACTCCAATTTAGTGTTTAGTTAGTCCTATTTTAGCTTAGTAGTAACACAATATGCTTGTGCCATTAGTTGTATATATCACTGTGTGGGTTCTTGTCATAATAACTGGTTTCGAACAACAACTTAGCAAATATGTACCAAATATGTACCTATTTGCATGTGTAGTATGTTTGCTTGAACTAGCATATTTACATAGTCGCGGGACGGCTTTGGACGATACACACAAACTACTAGATAGAAGAAGAAAATGGTCATGACGAATGCTGTCCTATAATAGGTTGCGGTTCGATAATGATGATGTGGTCCACTCGGTCGAGTCGACAGAGATGTCTTTGAGTCAACCAGGAGTCGGGTAAAATTCACTGTTTACACGATCATTGTAACTATTGACTAACCCTCGAGCATTGGGTTAGTCAATCTGCTCTACTGTATTAGCACCCCGACAGTTGATTCTAGTTTCGTTTTACTTCTTTCAGTTACAACTTACCTATTCATATGTGTGTGTTCCAAGCTATGATCCAATTTTCTTAATTGGTGTGACTAATCTCATCTGAAATTCATGCTTTATCTTCAAAACATCTAGAAGCAAAAGTTTAACAAAGATATTGCAATTGAACTTTCAACATATGAATGACGTCAACATACTAGCATCATGAAAGCATGTAAAGCAACAAATAAATATTCGTTTCTAGTATGTTATGAATGAACACACAGTTTATACTGGTTTGGTTAATCCTTAGCCTACATTCACTCGTCTAACTCTACAGGTTGGACTTGAGTCCACTATTAGGGGTTTGCTAGAACCACCCGCACTAAACTTCTGGTAAATAATTACAAAAACCATTATCCAACCTAGAAATTACTATATCTGGAATTTCCTACAAGTTTTTCTAGGTCACTTGCCAACCTACCTAATAAATCATATTCGAAGCTTTCAATAGGATTTGTAAAGATTTACCATGGCTCATCTACAACCAACCACAATAAGCAATTTCACAATGGGTTTTCACTTGACTTATAGGTTCACCTAGAAACAGGTCTCTTACAGATCATTTCACTTAAGGTCTTGTAGCCTAACCTTGAGCCAAACATTTCTTTTAATGTGTAGGTCTTGTGTTTTGTGTGTTAAAAAAAATGTGCCTCAATTACCTAAGTAATTGCAGTTTCGCCCGAATGAGGAAGGCCCGCAGCTACACTACTTGATTCTTGTAGGTTCTTGAGCTTGTGGGACTTTAGTTGTGAGATGTGTATGTTAATCCATTTAATTCTTCCCAAAAATACTCAAAATATATTAGCGAATGTGTATAGGCTTTTTGTTTTTGAAACTCTCCTAACTAGTTTCAAACCCATAAGGGTAATGTGGTAAATGGGCGTATGGGCTAAAATCGTTTAGTTTTTGGAAATTCTTATGACCCTATGTCTAGTCGGCTAGCATCTAGTCTACTAGATGCTGTTCCAGTGCATCAGTTTTTCTACAGTGCTGCTGAATCAGTCAAGCCTTTATATGGGATGTATGCCTAACCTTAGGGTATGAATCTTAACCACCTAGGCATTACTTCCTTGAATCTTGACGCCTTTTGAATGTCGAAGTTCAACTTTCTTGGTTCAGTGGATGTTCTTCATGCCAGGTTGCCTCCATGAAGTGCGGAATGCTCAAGGCTCGTATCCACTCTTCTATCGTTGCTATCTACTAATTACATAACCGAACTAAAATACAAGTCATTTTATGGTTTCTAGGGGAACGTTGTTATATTGCCTTGAAGGGTGCACTAATCCTTTGACTCCGGTACCAACGGGTATCATTTCGCCGGGCCAGGACAACGTTCTCTTTCGGGCCATTCAATCAATCAATACGACCCTCGAGAGTTGAGTTTGATAAAACTCGAGCAGTTTCCAAGAAACTCTCTGTAGATATGAAACTTCGAGTATTCAGATATGCTCTTGTTATCCCCAATAAGACGACTTGGTAACAGACCACTTCTTCTAAGGTACACCCCATTTGTTTTGCTCGTAACAATCCAATTGCCAATTCCAAGGTTTAGAACTAACAATGGATTCAAAAAATCATTAGCTGCCTGTTTTTTAAGCTACAATGTTGCCTACATCTTAATTTTGTCATTTTTTCCTATGATATTTGTTTCAAATTATTAATATTACAACCATAGTTGTTAATATCGTACGATACGCGATACTTATTTGTTTACACCAAAGATAGTAAAATCTAAGAGTGAGACGCGGAGGTGATCTAATGGTCAAGAAAGAGTCAGTGAGTCCAAGTCTAACAGGACGATTGTGGAAGTGGAACTCTAAGAATCCTGGAAAACGAGGAAACGTAACATCATGAACCGCCAGTTAGAGACGATTCAATGCACGTTTGAATATCTTGGGGAAAGAGGCCATGATTACAGTCATGCCCGAAAAAGATGGTTTCGACGGTTAGGAGCTATCTCCTATAAATACCAAGGCAAGGCTACAAAAAAGAATCTCTCGATCAACAAAACAACTTTACACAGAGCAAGCCTTTTTTTTACTTAGTTTATTTCCTTGCAAATATCCTTTAATTTATAACCTAGGAAGCACGGATACGGATATGGGGATACGACAAAATCCCAAAATATAGGACACGGTACGGCTAATTAAAATAATATAATATTTTTTATATATATAATAAAATTAATAATAAAATTGAGTAATTAATTAATATTTTATAATTAGAAAAATGAATTAATAATGTTATGGACAGTGGGCTAAATGTTATGGGCAGTGGGCTAAACTAATAAGATGTCATTGTAATTTAACATTAAATATAAGAGTTCAATTATTTGGTGGACACCACACCACCACAACAAAGAAGCTTCGAGAGAGAGAGAAAGAGAGAGGCGTGACTGATACAAAAAAGAAAAAAGAAACAACAAGCCGACGTCTGCTGAGAGAGAGGGAGAGAAAGAGACTCAGAGAGGGATCGCAGTGAGAGAGAAATCTTAGATCGCAGCGAGAGAGAGATCGAACAAATCTAGATCGCACAGATCCAAGTCAGACGGAGAAAAAGAAGGAAAGAAGAAGAAGAGGAAGAGTTCTTTAACATACCTGGCCAAGTTCAGATCTGTGGCTTTTAGATTCGTGGTTGAAGAGGAGAGGGAAGAAGAGATGGAGGAAGAGAGGTACCGTATCCTTCCCGTATCTCTCTCGTATCCCTCCTGTATCCGATTTTTTTTTTTTTTTTGTTCAGGACAGTTGTGGAAGTATCAGACACGTGTCCGACCGTGTCCCACGCGTATCTGTGTTGAACACGTGTCCGCCACTACCACGTCGACCCCCACCAGAGTATCCGTATTTCCTAACTTGTAACCCATCACTCCGGTGATTTTATTTACGTTTAATGTTAAGTATATCATTATTATTTTTTTTTTATGAATTCCAGTCTTTCTGTTGCTTTACGTTTCAGTTGTCTTTCTACATTCCAGTCCATTCCGTTACTGGTTGGAAATTGTTTAAGTCCTTGATCTCCAAGGCATAGAAAAGAGCTCAGCGATAATCTTACGCCTTGCTACAATCGCTTGAATAGTCACGATTTAAAAATCTCACGCTGGTTCGAATAAGTAAGATTGTACGTATTTGGATTTTAAGTTCAATTGGACATTAGAACGCCCACAATCCAAAAATACGCCTAACATTATTGTACGATGCGTTTCGATATATAACGAAAATGATATGTATCGCTTAAGTGTATCGGTTTGCATTGTTTTGTGCAATATACGATACACCCGATACGAGATGATACGTACGAGTTGTCCAATACAAGACAAAACAGATCAAAATTTTTTTTTTTTTTTTTCCTGAATTTTAACAAGAAAACAAAGCATTTTTACTTGGAAATATTTTTTTATACATTAGGTAATGAAACATCGTTTCACCATCTATAGTTTTATAAAATAAAGTCTTCTTTTCCATTCGTTCCATCGTAAGAGCAAATAGTTTGATTGTTAAAAATGTCTTCCTTTGGCTACTTTAGATGATAGAACTAGAACTCTCCAAAATTTGATATTGATGAATTATAATAAAAACTTAAATACTTAGATTGTTATTTTTTTGTTTTGGTCCTTGTAGTCTCTTTAAATTGTTTTATGTGAAAAATTTGTAGTGCAATGAAATGTTATTTTGACATTTTGTCATAAGTATATGTATTTTTTTAATATCTTTCATAAAATTGTATATATCTTACGGTACACTATACGCGATACATTTTTAAAAAAAATGATACGTCATCCGATACACGTTTTGACAACCTTGGTTACAACTAGTTTATCAATCATAAAAACTAGAAGGTTTTGTAGAACCTAATTTGATTTTACTGGTTAACAATAACATGGATTAAATGTGGGTCTTTAGATTTGTTTCATGCACATGACTTATTTCAAGAAAGGGCTATGGTTATTACTAAATCTTGTAAAATCGGGATCCTGTCTTGGATCGGTGGGGTCTAAAGAATCGAGATCACATGATCGGATCAAGAATCGTAAGATTCTACGAATAGGAAAACTGAGACGAAAAAATTTATGACAATACAAAATTCTTAAAAATAAGAATTAAACACAACCAGTATATATGTAAATAAAAATGTTATTATAAACAAAAACTTGGAGATATGACTAATATTTGAGAAACTACAATTTGAGTATTGAAGATGGTTGAAAATAAAAGGCGAACTATTAATTTTGTGGGATTTTGTGAAGAGAAATGGAAAAATTGAAGTATTTTGATCTTCACTTTCAGAAAACGATGGATGTAGAAGAGAGACTGAAAAGTTGAGAGATTATTAAATAAAAAACTTTGATTGTTCGACATCAGAACACACAATAAATAAATAAAGAAACGAATAAGAATAGAAAACTATCTTGCTACAATAAATTTCCAAGAGAGGAGATGAAGCATAACTGCTGCATTCAAATTTTAAAAGAAAGAGATTAGCGAATGAAGAGAGATTTCTGTAATGAAAAAACTTTAAGTAACTTTTCTTATTCGTCAAAATTCCCCAATAGAATGATAATTATATAAGACAATCACATTTGCATTGAGGGTTAAGTATTAAAATAATAAATATGAATTGGGTCAACTCAATAACTAAATACGCCCAAGTCCTAACAAATAAAACAAAATACCTTGGATCAGTAAAATCCCAATTCGGATCGAGAACTTGGTAAGAAACTTGGTAAGTGGGAAAGAGTGAAAATGAACCCTTAAACACATTTATCAGAACAACAATGCTATGCAGACCAAGATTTCTTACTAAGTTTGCTATCCCAAGTGATGTGGCATAGTTTTTACCATCAAATAAATTAGTCCTATTAATATTCAATGATGGAGATTGTGTCACATCACTTGGGATGAAAAACTTGGTAAGAAACTTAGTAAGCATAACATTACTGTTTTCATAATTTTATGATAGTTATAATTGTTTTCCATTTAACCCACTTTGTTTTGACAGCCAGCAGCTCCACACCTTCAAAAGAATGGCAGTTCCTTTCTTCTAAATACCGCATGATATAAAGACAGCCACAGCTGCCCAGACAATAGTTGTGGCTTAAGCTTTAGTCGAGTTGATTTTAGTTGTTATTATTAGAGTTGTTGATATCGTATGATATGTGGTATGTGTCATATGTTTCAATGCGGTGAAAAATCTATTTGCGCAAGGCACTTTTTTTAATTTTACCCTAAACAGTGAGACGACTGGGTTTCCCATCTATTAGTCTTTTCTTTTTGGTTCAATCTGAAATAAACAAGCCTGCAATCATCTTCTTCTCCTGCAATTCTCTTCCACTACTCCTGCTTCTTGTTCTTCTTGTTCAAACAGATGAAACCCTTGCTATATTTCATTACAAGGTTGTCTCTCTTTCGATCTCTGCGCAAACATGCATTGTTTATGAGTTGAACACTATATATAGGGGTTTTTAAATATTAATCTAATTTTTTTAAATTGAGTGTCTTACAATACAGGATACTAGAAGGTTCATCATATTTATTTTTGAAAAACAATAGGTGTTGCGATGCACATTTTGACGACCTTAGTTATTGCATTCCCTTGCTGTCTACATGTAGTCTTGCACACAGGCATGCATGTGGGCATGTCACTCTGCTAGTAAGGCACTGATATTTGCTGAACAAGTGTTTGACTAGGCAACTGAAACATAATCACGTATTAAATGGGTGGTGGATCCCAAGTGATGTGGCATTGATCACGTATTTATCTGAAACATAATCACGTATTTATCTGCCGCTTTATACAAGCCATTTTGCTGAAAAAAAGATATGATTGAAATGACATTGTGATGGGGATCGTGTAGGAATTTGATAGATATTATAGATTGGTTATGAGAGTTTTTCAGATACTTTTAATATTTATCTTTTAAGTATTTCTTTTAACTTTTGTGGGGTTATTTGTCATTATTTATTTGTTTTAGGGTTTTAGTTTCTCTATATAAAGGGATGCCTGTAAGAGTTTTATTTAGATTAGATTTTGGTTATTATACCGATATTGCTTCCTTATCAAATTCTTTCTTTTTTGTCATCCCTTTCTTCTTCTCTTCTCATCCCTAATTCTTCCCCTCCTAGTCTTCATCAATTTGGTATCAGAGCTATTACGATCTAACATCAATTTGGTATCAGAGCTAATATGATCTACATCAATTTGGTATCAGAGCCCAACTTCAATTCGTGTAAATCACATCATCATTGTTCATAGCGTGCACTGTTAATCGGAAAACACTGTTCATTGTGATACTGTTCATCGCACACTGTTCGTCGCCATAAGCAGTGAACCTCTTCACCCAATTGCTGTTCATCACTGCTATTCATCGCCATAAGCAGTGAACATCTTCACCTTGTTGCTGTGAGCGGACACCCAATCCAAACTAGAGTCATTGTTCAGCCCTTTTAGTCGAACACCACGAAGAAATCCAAATCAGAATCATTGTAACGCCTCAATCTACCACTGTTCATCGCGAGGTTGGAAGTCATCGTCGTTGTCGGAATTCGCCCGAGTCTGGGTAGCTAGGGCTTTGTTCAGGAACGAGACATGGAGAAGAAGACTTACTGCCAGACATTCTAGAATTACAGAAACATCTCTAGTAAAACTAGAAAATTTTAGAACCACCCCCAGAAAATTTCAGAACTTGCAGAATTATCCCCCAGAAGTTCCAAAAATCACAGAAATATCATCCGTAAGTTCCAAAATTATAGAAACATCCCCCGAAGATCTAGAAAATTGCAAAATCACCCCTAGAAGTTTCAAAAAATTACAGAAACATCACCCCAAAAGTTTCAAAAATTGCAGAATCATTCCCAAAAAGTTTCAGAATTTCCTCTTGATTATGGTATGCATACTCCCATAGAATTTGAGACTAATATTTTTATTCATTGGGAAATTAGAGAATTTGCAAAGGGTCCAAAACATATTTTCTTCTATTTAAACTTTTTTACTTTTTGAAATTGCTAATTGCATTCTTGAACTTGTTCTTATACCATTCTTATCTTTCAAGAGTCACTCATGAGTTCCTCTAATGCACATGTTTCAAGAGTCTCTCGTCGAGGTCATCATCATAGGAAGTCTAGGGATGTTTACATGGAGTCAACCCATATGACCAAACTAGTCAAAGATCCTTCTATATTTAGTGGCACTTTAGATCCTTTTGAATTCTTGGATTGGTTAGCTAATTTAGAAGAATATTTTGATTGGCATGGCATGTCGGATTCCCATTGCGTCCGTTTTGCTAAATTGATGTTGGAGGGTTCCGTCAAGCAGTATTGGCAAGCAATCCAAAGAAGCCTAGACCCTTTAGGAGAATCACCTATCACCTGAGTTGAAATGAGATATAAATTAAAAGAGAAGTATTTGCCTATTTCCTACACGAATCAATTTTATGACCAATGACTGAATCTTAGACAACATTCTTCTAGTGTCTCTGATTACTTTGCCCAGTTCGATTATCTCATCTACTTGTGTGACATTGTTGAAAAACCTTGGACAATTGATCAGTTTATTCTTGGGTTGAGACAAAAAATTAGTAGGGAGATCAAGTTATACACTTTTAATATGTTAGTTGCAGCCTATCAATATGCTCTAAAGGTTGAGAGATTTCATAAGAAATCCAACTATAGCTTGATGGGTTCTCAATCACAGTCTGCTCAACAGCGTGACATGACACCTTCTAATTTTAATTCCACCACATATAAGTATCATGATTACTTGAACGATGTTCATGTTGTTTATGCATGCTTTCCTAATCCGAATGTAGCAAATGATTTAGATATGCTAGTATCGGATAAAGAGAAAGATGTTACTCATATTGATTTTCAACTCCCTTATTCAGTTTCATCGGATCAGAGGCCTCCTCCTTTGCACCCACAAGAGTTCATATCGAAAGAAAGTGTGTGTGAGTCTTTGCTTGTGTCAATTCTTGAACCATTATTGGTCTTGGAAATCGTTGAAAAGTCTGTCGAGTCCACACTTATGAAAGATGTTGAGTATATTGAGTTACCTATTCAGAATCTTTTGGTGATTGTTTTGTGTCTCCTATTTCAAGTCAATCTAACTTTGTTCCCAAGTCTTTCCCCTCTGAAATAGTTGACTTTATTTCTACTATCAAGATTTCACTTGAGTTGGTACTTAATTATTTTCACCATCAAGGCGTTATTGTTACTCCTTTGTCATCGATGTCTCGTCCCATTGAATACTTTTTATTGAAACCTAATGAGAATTATTTTGCTATTCTCGAGTTTGGATTTAATGCTTATTTGCTTAATTTTCCATTAAATGTTAGTATTAGTCTAGATTTTTATTTGGAGCACATGCTACTTAATCGAGGTACTCTAGAGTCTCCTATATTGTTAGCCGGTGTTTCTACAGATGGAGATTCTTGCATTTATCCTGATCGATGGAAAGATGTTGATGGCTCTTTCATTCTCGATGAAACATTCTGTCATCTTCATGCTGCTCTCTTAGAGTACTTTTACTTTGAAGACTCTCCGGAGGAGAGTTTTTCTTAATCGGGGGAGAATGATGAAGATCGTGTAGGAATTTGATAGATATTATAGATTAGTTATGAGAGTTATTTAGATATTTTTAATATTTATCTTGTAAGTATTTCTTTTAATTTTTGAAGGTTTATTTGTCATTATTTATTAAATTGGCTCTGATACTAAATTAATGTAGATCGTAATAGCTCTAATACCAAATTGATGTAGACTAGGAAGGAAAGAATTAGGGATGAGAAGAGAAGAAGAAAATGATGAGAAAAGAGAAATTTTTTTGAGAAGGAAGCAATATCAATATTCAATAATAATTAAAGTCTAATCTAAATAAAACCCTTACATGCATCCCTTTATATAGGGAAACTAAAACCCTAAAACAAATAAATAATGACAAATAAACCCTCAAAAAGTTAAAAGAAATTACTTAAAAGATAAATATTAAAAGTATTTAAATAACTCTCATAACTAATCTATAATGCCTATCCAATTCTTGCACGATCCCCATCATTCTCCCCCGATTGAGAAAAATTTTCATCCAGAGAGTCTTCAAAGAAGTACCCTAAGAGAGTAGGATGAAGATGACAAAACGTCTCATCTAGAATGAAAGAACCATCAACATCTTTCCATCGATCAGGATAAATGCAAGAATCTCCATCTGTAGAAACACCGGCTAACAAAATAGGAGGCTTTGGAGTACCTCGATTAAGTAGCATGTCCTCCAAATAAAAATCTGGACTAATACTAACATTCAATGAAAAATTAAGTAAATAAGCATTAGATCCAAACTCGAGAATAGCAAAACAATTCTCATTAGGTTTCAACAAAAAGTATTCAATGGGACAAGACATCGATGACAAATGAGTAACAATAACGTCTTGGTGGTGAAAATAATTAAGTACCAACTCAAGTGAAATCTTGATAGTAGGAATAAAGTCAACTATTTCGGAGGGAAAAGACTTGGGAACAAAGTTAGATTGACTTGAAATAGGAGACACAAAACAATCACCAAAAGATTCTGAAATATGTAACTCAATATGCTCGACATCTTTCAGAAGTGTGGACTCGATAGACTTTTCAGCAAGTTCTATTACAAGTGGTGACTCAACATTTGACTCTAGCAAAGGCTCAAACTCACTTTCTTCAGGTATTGACTTTTATTGGTATGAAGGAGGTGAACTCTGATCTGATGAAACCGGACAAGGGGATTGGTAGTCGACATGGGTAACATTTTTTTTATGTGAAAGTGTGTCATCAAAATTCATGGTCACCCTGCAATTAGGAAAATATGCAGAAACATGGACATCATTCAAGTAATCATGATACTTATATGTGGTGGAATTAAAATTTGAAAGTGTCCTGTCAGTAAGCTGTGATTGAGAACCCATCAAGCTATAGTTGAATTTTTTATGAAATTTTTCAACCTTTAGAGCATATTGATAGGCTGCAACTATCGTATTAAAAGTGTATAGCTTGATCCTTTCTAATTTTTTGTCTCAACCCAAGAATAAACTGATCAATTGTCTAAGATTCTTCAAAAATGTCACACAAGTACATGAGATAATTGAACTGGGTAAAGTAATCAGAGACACTAGAAGAATGTTGTCTAAGATTGAGCCATTGGACATAAACTTGATCCATGTAAGAAATAAGCAAATACTTTTCTTTCAATTTATATCTCATTTCAACCCAAGTGATAGCTGATTCTCCTAAGGGGTCTAGGCTTCTTTGGATTGCTTGCCAATACTGCTTGGTGGAACCCTCCAACATCAATTTAGCAAAACGGACGCAATGGGAATCTAACATGCCATGCCAATCAAAATATTCTTCTAAATTAGCTAACAAATCCAAGAATTGATTGGGATCCGGAGTACCACAAAATGTAAAAGGATCTTTAATTGACTTGGCCATAGGTGTTGAATCCTTCTAGACATACCTAGACTTGCTACGATGATGACCCCGAGGAGGGACTCTTAAACTGGAGTAAATATGTGGATTAAAGGCATCATAGATACTCATGAGTGACTTTTGGAACAAGGGAATGTCACCAAAACAAGTTCAAAAATGTAATTGACAAATGATTTGGACCCTTTGCAAAGTTTTTAATTTTTCAATGAATAAAAATATCAGTCTCAAATTTCTATAGGAGTATGCATACTATAATTCAAGCTTTGTTTTGAGAAAATTCTGAAATTCATAAACTTTATGAGGATGATTACATAATTTTTGGAACTTCTGGGGATGTTTTTGTAATTCTGGAACTTCTGGATGATATTTTTGTGATTTCTGAAACTTTGGGGAGTGATTCTGCAACTTTTGGAACTGCTGGGACAGTTATATTTTTTTTTTTAGCATTAGCCAGCGCGCTGAACAGTTTTGCCGCTGAAAAATGCCGTGATGAACAGTGCGCACGATGAACAGTGTTTTTTCGATGAACAGTGTTGATGTGATTTTTGTAATTTGTACGAATCGAAGTTGAGCTCTGATACCAAATTGATGTAGATCGTATTAGCTCTGATACCAAATTGATGTATGGAAGAGAAGAATTAGGGATGAGAAGAGAAGAAGAAATAGATGAGAAAAGAGAAAGAATTTGAGAAGAAAGTAATATCAGTATTCAATAATAATCAAAGTCTAATCTAAATAAAACCTTTACATGCATCCCTTTATATAGGAAAACTAAAACCCTAAAACAAATAAATAATGACAAATAAACCATCAAAAGTTAAAAGAAATTACTTAAAAGATAAATATTAAAAATATCCAAATTACTCTCATGATTAATCTAAAATATCTATCCAATTCCTATACGCCCCGATTGAGAAAAACTCTCCTCCGGAGAGTATTCAAAGCAAAAGTACCCTAAAAGAGCAGCATGAAGATGACAAAACGCCTCATCTAGAATGAAAGAACCATCAACATCTTTTCATCGATCAGGATAAATGTAAGAATCTCCATCTGTAGATACACCGACTAACAAAATAGGAGGCTCTGGAGTACCTCGATTAAGTAGCATGTCCTCCAAATAAAAATCTGGACTAATACTAACATTCAATGAAAATAAAGCAAATAAGCATTAGATCCAAACTCGAGAATAGCAAAACAATTCTCATTAGGTTTCGACAAAAAGTATTCAATTAGACAAGACATCGATGACAAAGGAGTAACAATAACGCATTGGTGGTGAAAATAATTAAGTACCAACTCAAGTGAAATCTTGATAGTAGGAATAAAGTCAATTATTTCAGAGGAGAAATATTTGGGAATAAAGTTAGATTGACTTGAAATAGGAGACACAAAACAATCACCAAAAGATTTTGAAATAGGTAACTCAATATGCTCAAAATTTTTCATAAGTGTGGACTCAATAGACTTTTTAGCAAGTTCTATTAGTCGTGGTGACTCAACATTTGACTCCGACAAAGGCTCAAACTCATATTTTTCAGGTATTGACTTTTGTTGGTATGAAAAAGGTGAGCTCTGATTTGATGAAACCAGATAAGGGGATTGGTAGTCGACATGAGTAACATCTTTTTTTGTATGTGAGATTGTGTCATCAGGAATTAGGAAAACATGCAGAAACAACATGGACATCATTCAAGTAATTATGATACTTATATGTGGTGGAATTAAAATTAGAAGGTGTCCTGTCAGTAGGCTGTGATTGAGAACCCATCAAGCTATAATTAGATTTCTTATGAAATTTTTTAACCTTTACACCATATTGATAGGCTGCAACTAATGTATTAAAAGTGTATAACTTGACCTCCCTTTTAATTTTGTCTCAACCCAAGAATAAACTGATCAATTGTCTACGGTTCATCAACAATGTCACACAAGTACATGAGATAATCGAACTAGGCAAAATAATCAGAGATACTAAAAGAATGTTGTCTAAGATTGAGCCATTGGTCATAAACTTGATCCGTGTAGGAAGTAGACAAATACTTCTCTTTCAATTTATATCTCATTTTGACCCAAGTGATAGGTGATTCTCCGAAGGGGTCTAGGCTTCTTTGGATTGCTTGCCAATACTGTTTGGCGGAACCCTCTAACATCAATTTAGCAAAACGGATGCAATGGGAATCCGATATGCCATGTCAATTAAAATATTCTTCTAAATTAGCTAACCAATCCAAGAATTCAAAAGGATCTAAAGTGCCACTAAATATAGAAGGATCTTTGATTAGTTTGGTCATATGGGTTTATTCCATGTAAACATCCCTAGACTTCCTATGATGATAACCTCAACGAGAGACTCTTGAAACATGTGCATTAGAGGAACTCATGAGTGACTCTTGAAAGATAAGAATGGTATAAGAACAAGTTCAAGAATGCAATTGACAATTTCAAGAAGTGAGAAAGTTTAAATAGAAGAAAATGTGTTTTGGACCTTTTACAAATTCTCTAATTTCCTAATGAATAAAAATACTAGTCTCAAATTCTATGGGAATATGCATACCATAATCAAGAGGAAATTCTGGAATTTTTTGGGGATGATTCTGTAATTTTTGAAACTTCTGGGGTGATGTTTCTGTAATTTTTTGGAATTTTTGAGGGTGATTTTGCAATTGTCTACATCTTCTGGGGATGTTTCTGCAATTTTGGAACTTACGGATGATATTTTTGTGATTTCTCGAACTTCTGGGGGGTGATTCTGCAAGTTCTGAAATTTTCTGGGGGTGATTATGAAATTTTCTAGTTTTATTAGGGATGTTTCTGTAATTCTGGAATGTTTGGCAGTAGGTCTTCTTCTCCATGTCTCGTTCCTAAACAAAGCCCTAGCTACCAAGACTCTAGCGAATTTTGATAGCGACGATGACTTCCAACCTCGCAATGAACAGTGGCAGACGATGAACAGTGGTAGATTGAGGCGTTACAATTATTCTGATTTGGATTTCTTTGTGGTGTTCGACTAAAAGGGTTGAACAATGACTCTGATTTGGATTGGGTGTCCGCTCACAGCAACTAGGTCAAGATGTTCACTGCTTATGGCAATGAACAACAACTGGGTGAAGAAGTTCACTGCTTATGGCGACGAACAGTATCACAATGAACAGTGTTTTTCGATAAACAATGTTTTCCGATGAACAGTGCACACTATGAACAATGATAATGTGATTCGTGGGGATCGTGTAGGAATTGGATAGATATTATAAATTAGTTATTAGAGTTATTTAGATACTTTTAATATTTATCTTTTAAGTATTTCTTTTAACTTTTGAGGGTTTATTTGTCGTTATTTATTTGTTTTAGGATTTTAGTTTCTCTATATAAAGGGATGCATGTAAGGGTTTTATTTAGATTAGACTTTGATTTTTATTGAATACTGATATTGCTTCCTTCTCAAATTCTTTCTCTTTTCTCATCCCTAATTCTTTCCTTCCTAGTCTTCATCAATTTGGTATCAGAGCTAATACGATCTACATCACATTGATTAGTGTTACTATGTGCTGCTAGTAGCTCTTTTAAACCTTACCCGCGAGGATAAAAATTTGTCATCTAATTACTTGTCTTGAACACTTTTTTGGTTATCATTAAACATGGTTTGGAGTACTTCACAAGCATGTATATCTGTCTCCCTTTTAGGAACTAATCTACACTGGTTCTTTCTTACCAGTGATATGTTAGGGCTGTAGTTTGTTTTGCCACCAAATTTCAAACTAAATTCAATTAACCAGATAGTTTACCTATATGATTTATCCTTATTGTGTTCCTATGATTCACAGGTTTTCACATTTTCTCCCTTTCCTAGGGTTGGAGAGTCATAGCTTCTGATTGCAATTTATCATAATGAAAAATGCTGTAATAAGGGTTTTTGGGAGGGAAATTTATTGAAGTAATATTTAATCACGAGAAATTTATAGGTTGATAATGAAATAAGATGTTGGGGGCAATCTTAGTTGTTAGAGGATCCAACTCAAAACAATTGGTAATGGGTGGAGTATCCTCTTAAGTATATTATAAACAAAACTTGTTGGTCCTAATTATTCAATGTAGATACAAGCTCTCTTAACACCCTTCCTCACGTGGGAGTTGGACTCGCACGTGGGGTGAACAAACAAACAAAAATCATGCATACCAGAATTCAAATGCACAATAGACTTGGTCCACTCACTACCCAATACCCAGTTCTAATAGTATATTAGAGCATCCAATCCAAAACTAATTGGCAATGGATGGAATAGTCCCTCAAGTATATAAATCAACTTTGGTGGTCCTAATTATTCTGGGATACAAGCTTTCTTAACATTACTAAAACTGGAAAAAATAGCATTTTCATCAAGTCTAACAATATATTTGGTGTCTGATCCAAGGTTCAAGGTATCGGCCGAGTCGGATAGGACTCGGTCGTATCCGTCTCTGCAGCCATCGATCCGATAACGATACATGATACAAGACTATAACGAGTTTGCCATGAATCGGTTCTAACTCGGCCCAACTCGGTCTAACTCGGACAAACTCGGATTCAACTCGGTCCAACTCGGTCGATTCACCTCTGAATCGAACGATACCCACAGAATCGTCTACCAATTTTCAAGCAATAGAAAAAATGCCAAAAAAAAGGCAAAAAAGATAAAAAATTAAACCCTAAATCAGACCCCTTTTACCATAACTAGTAATGCACACGTGCGTTGCACGTGAAAAAATTTAGATCATAAAATTTTGATTATATTTTTTAGAAATACGAAATGTATGAAGTTGACGAAGCAAAAGACTGCTGATATATGCATTCAATGGCTTCTTGAATCCAATAAAAATTTCTGGCATTACAACATAAGACTAAGAAAACCCCTAAATATAATTTACTAATCTAAAACTATTCCACCACCACATGAATTCAAGAAGTCTGGTAACAAAACTAATTCTACTCATAACATAACTCCTAAAACACTACAAGCCTACTAATAATAAACAATTAAATATTAGGAGATTAGTTTCACATATTAAGCTCTTCATTCCATGAAAAGTACCTTTTTTTGGGCGTTCATTATCACTTTGATGGGAACACCAATTCAATTGAACACAAATTAATTTTAGTTCCAATTACAAAAACTGTTGTAAGGTAAATAGAGCATTTATGCAATAGCCATACCCAAATAGATGGAAAACAAAGTAAAGAAAATACCATACCAACAATAGGCATGTTCTGACAGAGAGAAAAAAAAAAGCTCACAGTTTGACAATGCCAAGCACTGTCGACCCTGCGGAGATATAAGACCAAATATGTTAATGAAGTTACTAGAGAGATATAGGTCTCTCTTCCTATATCTACCTATATATATTTCTAATAAAGTTGTTCAAAATATTTTGGAAGTCTAATAGGTATGAAAAGAAAGACAAATATATGGGTTTAGCTCTTTACTTTTCTAATATTTTATTATATAACAATGACTAATGAATTTTCGATGGTTGTGTTTATCACCTAAAAAATAGCAATTTTTTCACATCATATTAGAATTCTTATTGAATTTGTCGAATTGAATGGAAAAAAAGAATGTACTGGCAAGTCATAGTGATAAAGTTTATCTAGTAAAAGTTTTGGAAGTTGTAAAGATAAATTTTATCTAACTAATATATAGTGATAAAATTTATCTTGCAAAAATTTTGGAATATTAGTGATAAAGTTTATCCAGCAAAAAATTTGGAAGTTATAGAGATAAAGTTTATCTAGCTAATATTTTGTGGGCATAATTGTCTTTAGTGTCATAATTAGGGGTGAAATAGGAAATCAAATTTTTTTTGCAGATGCTGACATTTACAAGTAGTATAGATAAAAATAGAACAACAAAGTGAGAACAAATTTGAACACAAACCTGAAAATTTGTGGTAAATCTCCTTAATCTGAGAGACTTTCCTACTATTTGTTCTTCTTTTTCTTCTTTTTCGCAGTCGCAGAGGACCCAACATCATCGATCAACTTCGCATATCAATTGTAAAAATCCTAGGCTGCTTGACGATCGAACGATGACTACTCGAGTAGCAGAGGACCCAGCTAGCAGAGACTACTCCATCTTCTTCGCAGTAGCAGATGACGATTGAACCATGACTACTCTAGGCTGATGACGATCGAACGATGATTTCTTCTTCGCAGTAACAGAGACTACTCCATCTTTGTCTCCGTCTCTCTCTCCCTCTCCTTGAAACTTAAAAGTGAAAGACTACCACAGTAAAAGTTGTATTTTTTGTATGTTCTAATTTTTTTTTTGTATATTTTCTGTTTTATCCTATTATTAAATTAAATTATGTTCAACCTTAAAAAAAAAAATTATTTGTATTCCATAGTATTGGAATCTAATGTATTTAAGAAATTAATAATTTATAGATGACTATTTTTTATTGGTGTAGCATAGATAATTTTTATTTTCGGTAACACCTTTATAATCTATTTTTATAATTTTTAATGTGTTAGATAATGTATTTTAAGCATATAATGCACGGATGTTGTTGTTTACATTTTATAGAATTTTTGATATTTTTTTTAAATTTTTTTGGGATTTCTATCTAGCATTTTGAGGGTATCGGCCGATACCGTACCGCGACGCCGCGACCGATGTGTATCAGTGCCCTCCGAGTTGATGGCCGATACCGCGACTTTGAACCATGATCTGATCTCAGTGCATATGGGCAAACCCCTATATTCTGAGGCTTTAAACTGTTTGCTTTAGCGTGAAGAAATTTTTAATATCTCTTAATTTTATTACATGGAGTTAGACATGACCTGTGCTTGAAAGATTTACGATCCCTTGTGAGGTATTGCATGCATCTAGACATGTAACTGCTCATTTTTTGCAACTCAAACCAGTGTTCAGAGTGCTATGATTAGCCACCTTGTTCGTTGTTTGACAATAGACGTAGGTTATATGCTTAGACATTTAGTAGCGCTTGTTGAGTATTCTGAGGGATCGTTTGGTTGCAGTATAAAAAGGTATATTAGAAAATAAGTATACGAATAATACGTTCTACCCGTACTATTGAGCCAATTTTAATACCACCTGAAGAGGTGGTATTATAATAGAGTAAAACCGTATTAAGTTATATTTTACTATTTTGCCCTCCAACTAAATGAAAGCATGCATAACTAGATTAGATTGATGGTTTTTTGGTCAATATGTAATTAGTACTCTAGTATCCCATTCTTATTCAGTGTCTTACCAAACACTAAATTACAATGAATATTATTTTTGGCCCATATTTAATCTCATGTTTTATCCGCTTATACAAAATTAGTCTATATTAGCTAATACAATTCTTTCTTTTACTATACAGCAACCAAATGAGCCCTGAGGATTACATAAAAATATGTTTTGTTATATTTCAGCCTAATGGATGATAGAACTTTACTTAAGAAGAGTTTATTGCCACTTCTATAGCAATGCCTGTAAAGCTAGTTAGCTGTTTTCTATGGGGTAGGATGGGGGCGGGTTCAGTTATTGGCACCCAGGCTTATGGGCTTGGGAAAAAAAGCACCATTGAGCTATGCCACCTCGTTCTCCAATGGTGTGTCAGAAGTAGTGCCCTGAAAGCATGGATGAGCTTCATGAGGGGAACTTGCAGACTGCTTATGCTTTGTTAAGCTTGGTAACAATTCTTTGTAAAGGCGCCCATGACTTCCTGATATACAATGGAGTTCTTTAAAATAGTTTTTGTAAGCTACTGATTTGGAGCCATGAAATGGAATACGAATTGCATTGGAGCATGTTGTTGGTTGTTTAGATAGCCATCCTTTGTGGTAGCTTACATGCCAAACACGTAGTCATTTATAACCAGATTCTTCATGGAGAAAACTCATTTCACTTTGATGCCTTGAGGAAGAGATGGGGCATAAGTTATGCTCATTAAGAATTCAACAGGGATAGTTGGAATGACACTGAGACTATATGAGTGGAGAACTTGATAGTAAAGAGAAATCAGCTTTCACCATCTATGATTTTATTACTGATCAGTGACCAAAAAAGAGGCTTTTGATCCATCTAGATTTTTTTGGGTTGATCATGGTTAAAAAAATTGTTATTTTTCTGAAAATCAACTCCAGGTCCTTTTTGATGGAATTTTTAGCCTTTTTCTTTCTCTATAATTTTTGTGTAAAAATGCCGAAGAAATTTTGGGTTTTTCGGTCTGAATCCTTCATTTGTTTACTTGTAATATCACAGGAAAATACTAGGGCAATAGGTTGTTGAATACTATGTACATAATAGAGCCATGATACCCATCAATTTGCATTGAATTATGTCTTCTTTTATTTTTTTTGAAAGTGATCGCTTTTTTCTCCTGTAGATTTTGTTCAAAGCATACTTTTACATGTTTTTTTTTGTCTTGTTTCATTTTTTGGCTTCAATCGTTGATTGAGAACTACGTTTGTGCATAAATTATTTGTTAAATTGATTCGAACCTTATTAGGCATCAAGTGTTCAGATGCTTGTAACAAGAGAGTTTTTGGTCTTGTTTCGCCAGAGCGTGGTTGTATGCTTATTGATGGATCAGTTTATGCTTGTTTTCAAAAAGGAATGAACAGATCCTTTAGGCTGTCAATATCATCTACCTTGCACTCTTCTGTTGTACTGCCTATTTTTCGCTCCTTGAATGCTACCTTTGATTCCGTCATTAAGAGTCCATGATATTTCTTTTATTGATGAATTTCTTTTTTTCTTTTGACAACACAGATTATTTCTTCTCGGTTTGGATAAGTACGGGAAAGGTGATTGGCGAAGTATATCTCGAAATTTTGTGGTAACAAGAACGCCTACACAAGTGGCAAGCCATGCACAGAAGTATTTCATTCGTTTAAACTCTATGAACAAAGATAGGAGGCGATCGAGCATTCATGATATCACTAGTGTTAACAGTGGTGATGTTGCAGTGCCCCAAGGGCCAATCACGGGTCAAACAAATGGTTCTGCAGGAGTTTCAAGTGGCAAATCAAACAAACTACCACTTCAAGCCCCAGCTGCTCCCCCTGGAGTTGGCATGTATGATGCACCAACTATAGGGCAACCAATAGGGGGACCCCTTGTTTCAGCAGTTGGCACACCGGTAAATCTTCCTCAACCAGCACACATGGGATATGTTGTTAGGAACCCAGTTCCCGGAACATTGGTTCCTGGTGCCCCAGTGAATATGGGTTCCATGACATATCCAATGCCGCACACATCTGCTCATAGGTAACTTGGTGTTTAGCTTTGAAAATGTACAAAGGACTGAAGACTATAGAGATCGCATGCTCATTTTAGGGTCGTTGAGTTCTTGATTTGGGCGGGAATAATAATTGCTTATCTTGCAGACGAAAGTGTGCTTTTAAGTTATCTCATTAGGTTCAAATAAGATCTAGGAAAAGCTAAGTGCATCTGTATAGGCAGCTCTGGATAATGTGGCAGTATTCAGGGGTAGGACAGCATTCTAGTTTCTTTCTAGTTTTAGAAGAGAATGTTCCTCGCAAATATTAGTCGTAGAGGTAGTTGTTGCTGAAGGGAAGTTTTCTTATGCCGAAATTTGTAAAGAACCGAATGCATTATTTTTGAGTATTTTGAGTAGCATATCTGTGCACGTTTGTGGCCAATATTTTCAGAGTTCAGTTTTGAGAATTGTTTTGTTTCTTTTCTAGGGATAATGATCAGTTGGCAGGTCCTTCAAAATGTTCAGTTTTACCAACTCATTGATGGTTAGAGTTTATTTAGGATATTGTGTAATGTGCTTTTGACAATACACGAGGGACAGAAGGAAAAACAAAGGCATGGGCATACTAGCCTAAGAGTTGAGATTCTGCCTGTTTGTGTGTGCTATTTTCTGGGAACTTATACCGAAATGTGTCTTGCAGATTTCGCAATGAATTGAGAGTCTAGGTTTTATTTCATTCTAATTTTAGAATTTTAAAGACACCTGTGATAACTAAAAATGTTTTTGATAACTGGGTAGCACCTTTTACCAATTACTTTTTCTTAAAGCCAACATAGCACCTAGCAGACAGCATCTTGACTTGAACTTAAACTTTGCAAATGAAGCCAAAGAGTGACTTCGAAATAGTAATTTCACTGCACACAATTACGCTTGTGAATGTATTGAATTTTAATCTGAATTTGCATTTGATTATCCGAATATGATTTGTATTTTATCGCCCTATAGTTTTTTAAAAATTGTGATCCAAGAGTTGTCCTTTTTTATGACTATCATAAGTTACTTACCCCCAAGCCCTCTCCCTTCTCTACGCAGCGCTCTTCATATCCCTCCTCATGGTATCCCCCCGTGTGTGTATGCCAATGAGAAGATTTGAGGGTGATTGACTGCCCTGACGATTTATCTTTCTCCTCCTCACTTCAACATACATGTGTTAAACATCATAAATATATGAATTATTTTTGTGATTCGTTGAAAATTAAAATGAAATGGAGGATGGGGGTATTTGATCCATTTGAGGTGGGGGGTTGTGGTGGTATGTTAAGGTTTGAGTGTGAAGTGGTGGATTGGGGGTGGAGGTGGTAGGTAGGGCTGGGCACCGACTTCGACTTTTGTCGGAGTGAGTTTTTTCCTCCGACTCCACAATACATTGCCTCTGCCTCCCCCAATCGGAGTGGGACCGAAATTTCGAAAATTGACACAAAGAAAAAAAATACCAGACAATGCACATAAATTTTACAATGTAAACACACACACATATATATATATATAGAGAGAGAGTTACTATCTGAGAGAGCTTCGTCGGAGATGTTTTGTTGAGATCTCAGATCTCAAATCTAAGGATCTGCGAGCTATTCCATCGAAGGAGTGAGAGAGATGGAGGGGGCTGGGGTTGCTCGTCCTTGACTGTGTGCGAGAGAGAGAGAGACAGGGGAGCTCGAAGGGCTTGCTTGCGTCGTCTCAGACCACTCGTCTGTGTGTTTGTGTCTGAGTGAGAGAGAAAGAGAGAGATAGAGAGAGAGGGGTTGTAGTGTTTAGGGGTTGGGCTTATGATTTTGGATTTATAATAATATATTATATAATTTATATAAAATTATTAATTAAGAAAAGTCGGAGACAAAATTTTTTCGGAATAGACTGTAGACTCTGTCTTCAACGGGGGTGGAGGTGGACCAGAGTCGGACACGGAGTCGGATTCTTGCACACCCCTAGTGGTAGGGGTAGTTGACTCGGTGGTTTTTTGTAATTGTTATTGATTATGGTAAATTAAGCACGAGCTCCGCAGAGGAGATCTGCAGCTTGGAAGAGGAGCTTCATAGCTCGGAGAGTCCGTCCTCAGCTCCTCACTCGCTAGCTCGCCAAACCTGCATCCCAACTCAACAGCTCCTTAACTCAACTCGCTTTGACTAATTCAAACCCAGTTGAGACACCCATGCCACAGGGAGTCCTTATCTGCTCCACTTCTGGTGCTGCCTTTATTCAAACAATGGATAAAAATCCTTCAATGGTCCAACCTACTGGCCTATAAAAAGGCCAAGCTGGAGATCATCCAGGTAAGTCTAACTCCCAACTAAATATTATCATTCTCAACTTTCTGACTTGATCATCGGAGCGTTGACTATCGGAGCCCCTCCGGTCTTTGACTTCCCTTGCAGGGACTCCTCCTAGGGAAGATAAGGTGTAATTTTGGTCAACCACATCTTTAGAGCTCGGTGGGCAGTTTTTGGCATCAACAGTTGAAGCTGTCTGTGGGAAATCGAAGAGGTTTTCCATTATACTATAGGATCAATGGCTATTACCTAGTCAAAAGATCCAGCTAAAAACCAAAACCGAGAAGCTGGGCAATCAAGTTCACACCCAATTGGCAGAATCCAACGTCATCGCAAAAAGAAAACTTCGACAGTAAACAAATTAGAAAAAACTGTGGAAGAGTTGATTCACTAGAACAAGCAGATATTGCCACTCTTAACTGTCCAACAGCCTTTAGAAAATAGTTTGCCCAATGTTTAGGAACAACATGACGAGAACCAAAGGGTTGAGGGGCAAAAGCCAGAATAGAGTGGCTCACCCATAAGTCAACGACCAATGGGAATGAAAGTTCCAGGAGGTCAATGAAAAATTGGGTAATGTGATGAATACGGTGAAGGCATGCGTCCCAGAGGCAGTTGAGACGCTGGTGCAACACACCAAGTCCCCTTTTACTCCTGATGTTTCCAATGACCCTCTCCTTTTCAGATTCAAAATGCTAGTGATCAAAAGTTTCGACGGCCTGAGAGATCCTCTCGATCACCTGGAGAGTGGAGACCTACAAGTCCCTAATGATGCTCCATAATGTCCCTGACTAGATAATGTATAGGACCTTTGTAACCAGACTCAAAAGGACAAATATGCATGGTTCAACAAGCTAAAGCCGAGCTCGATTAGTTCTTTTGTAGAATTGAGCACTTTGTTTATCTCCCACTTCATAGGAGGAAGGACGCACAGAAAGCCTCCCACCTATCTCCTTAATGTAAAGAAAGGAAGGAACGAATCACTCAGAGCCTACGTTAACAGATTCACAAACAGAATCCTTCCCAATCGATAGTGTAGATGATAAAGTGGTGCTCACCACATTTATGGGAGGACTCCTGCTCCTGTCCAAAGATTCACCATCAAGTATAACAGAATTACTCTCAAGAGCACAAAGTCACATGAATGTTGAAGACACTGTCCTCGCCCTCAGGAACCAAGAGGAAAGACAAGAGGACATGAAAGGCGTCAGCAATCACACAAGAACGATCAGGCAGCTGGCCCAAAGAAGAACCGCACTGAGCAAGTTAGTGCCAGGGATCGCTTAGGGCCTTGGACCCAGGGTGACTTGGCTCGTAAGTACACCCCACTCAATAAACCAATTGAGCAAGTTCTTTTCTAGGTCTAGAATTAACGAGTTCTGAAGTGTCCATCAAAGTAATCCAAATCGGAGGTCCAGAGATAAGTATTGTAGGTTCTATTGTGACCATAGTCACAATACTGAAGACTGCATAGTTCTTAAAGATTAGGTTGAGGACCTCATTTAGAAGGGCCTCCAGGGAAGGTTCATCAACCGTAGGTGCTAGGAAAGGATGGGTGCGTAGCCAAACAAAAATGAGGTGCAACACCAATAGCCCATAGAAGAGGTTAGAGTAATCTCTGGAGGGTTCACTGGAGGTGGGGAAAGCACCTCAGCCAGAAGGGCACATGTTCTGAAAGCAAAGGCCAAGTAGGAGGTCACCATGTTAAACATAGAGAAGAGGCTACGCACAAGCCAACCTATCACCTTCTTCGATGATGACCTCAAGGAAATCCATCACCCCTATGACGACCCGTTAGTGGTAACACTGACCATTGCCAATTATTCAGTACGTAGAGTCCTTATAGATAAAGGGAGCATGGCGAACATCATGTTCATTCATGCCTTCGACAAGTTGGACATCGGCAAGGAGAAGTTGGTGCTAGTTATTGCTCCGTTGATTGGGCTCTAAAAAGAAAAAACCTACCCACTGGGAGCCATTGTTATCTTAGTCACCGTCGGGCGAGCTCCAACCAAAACTACGGTAATGGTTAATTTTTTTGTATTAGATTCCCTTCCACTTGCAACATCATCGTGGGATGCCCATGCCTCAACCAGTTGAAGGTGGTCCCCTCAACGTATCATCTTTTGATGTGTTTCCCAACCAAGACTAGGATAGGAGAGGTTAGAGGTGATCAGGTAGTAGCTCGGGAATGCTACATGGCTCTATGAGGGAAAAACAGCAACAAGAGACCTTTCAAGTAGAGTCATTGTATCATAGAGGTGAGGCCGAGCGTCCCTAGCCAGTGGAGGAGCTGAAATCAGTTAAGATTGGAGGATAGCCTGAGCAGACCACTTATGTGGGAAAAATGCTCAGGGGAACTCTAAGGCAGCTACTTGTGGAATTTTTACAGGCCAACAATGTTGTTTTGACTTGGAAGCAGTCTGACATACAAGACATTGACCCCTCAGTTGCAGAGCACAAGCTGAATGTTAATCCGACCTTCAAACCAATCTAGCAGAAGCGTAGGCGATGACCGCGTAATATTGTATATTTAACGACCTCATTACATGCATTTTGACTCAACTTTGTATTTAATTACTTAGAGTTAGTTGAATTTGTAAATAATGTGGACACATTATGAGGATTTGGAGGTTTCAAAAGTGAAAGAAATTAAGGAGGTACCGGTACCTGAGCCTACTGGAATATTGGTACCGGTACCCACACCATTTGGTACTGTACCCCGGTATTTCCCATTTTTGACCATAATTCACTATGAATATGAAATGGTGAAACCATGAAAGTTGTTTATCTGGATGTCCTCTGTGTTGTATCAAAATTTCAGCTCAATTGAATGGTGGGATCAAAATTTATGACAAATCTACAAAAACTGGTCTGAGCTGTCATTAAAGCTCACTGCCATCGAGGTACCGGTACCTCATCACTAGGTACCGGTACTACAGTTAAAAAAAAAAAAAAATATTGGGTCAAAGTCATTATTTGACTGAGAATAACCCACACTTTCCACTAGATCTATATATATCTCTCTTTTAGGAGTTTTGAAGGGGGCAGAGTAAGGTTAGAGAGGGAGGCTACCTAAGCTTAGGAGTAGTGTAGAGAGAGAAAGCTAGGGTTTTTTCTTTTGCTTCACCATTTTCACTCTTGTAAGCTTCAAACTTAATGTAATCTTTCTTTCTTTACATTAATCTCATTTATTTCAAGTTGTATTGAGTTTAGCTAGGGTTTACTAGTTCTATTGTTTGCATTTTGAGTATGAATGCCATTTCATTTGTAGTCTAAACTTTCTCTTACATTAATACAAGTTCATGTTTGATTTCATTACCATGTTTTTCTCTTTTATGTTTATTCTTGCAATTAAAATGTGTAGCTAAGCTTTTAGTTGGCTAATCCAAGAGGGAATCCTCTTGGGTATGTGAAATCAACTCTCTTTCATTTTTTCTCGTAGTGTAAAGTGTTTGGTTTGACTAGATTGAGTACGGATGAATGTGGTTTTAGGATTTTGATACACTATAGACTTGTCACGAGGTATGCTCTTGTCCAAGCAACTACATTCATCTCTCTCTTCCTACGAATCAATCAAATACCTAGGCACCATTGGTAGAATGAAATGAATTGATTTGGCATACCCATTGGAATGAACTCTAAGGATTAGCCAACCCTCTTTCTCCATTTGCAAATTCCTAAAAACACAAACAACCAAATTTCAAATCACCATATTTTTCAATTTTCCCTTTTACAAATCAGTTTTGAAATACTTGATCTCTCCTTCCCTGAGAATACGACCTTGAAATACAATTCCAAGTAAAACACAACATTGTAAGTCTCTCTACGCTTGGGGAGCATTTTTGCACACTCACACATGTTTTTGTTCATCCATACACATTTTCCTTGCATCTTGCACGCGCTTGAGTGAGAGTGACACTCACCCTTAATTATAGGCCATACACATAATCGGGTTCGTGTGGGAAGCAAGGGAAAAAAATCAAGAAGTAGGAACTTCGCTCCAGAGCGAAATAAAGCTATAAAAGAGGAAGTGTTGAAGCACTTTTAGGCGAGCTTGATCAGAGAAGTGCAGTATCTAGAATGGCTTTCCAATGTAGTTCTGGTAAAGAAAACCAGTAGAAAGTGGTGCAGGTGTATTGATTTCACAAATCTAAATAAAGTGTGTCCAAAAGATTTCTTTTCACATTCATGGATGCATTTTCTGGTTATAACCAAATCATGATGCACAAGTTAGATCAAGCAAAGACCTTATTCATCACAGAGGAGGGGACTTTTTGCTATAGGGTAATGCCTTTTGGTTTAAAGAACGCAGGAGCATCCTACCAAAAAGTGGTCAACAAGATGTTCAAAGACCTTATTGGCAGCTCATGGAAGTTTATGTGGACAACATGCTTGTCAAAAGCCTCCATGACAATGAGCACATTAATCACCTCAGAGGTGCCTTCGATATCTTGAGGAAGTACAACATAAAGCTCAATCCTTCCAAATGTGCCTTTGAAGTCTCCTCAGGGAAATTTCTGGGCTTTATGGTAACCCAGAGAGGCATTGAAGCTAACCCCCGAAAAGGTTAAGGTGCTTCTTGACATGAGGTCACCCAGGAACACCAAGGAAGTTCAGGTTCTCACTGGGAGAGTAGCAGCATTGAACAAGTTTATCTCCAAGGCCAATGATAAGTGCCTACCCTTCTTTAAAGTTTTAAGGCATGCATTTGAATGGAACCAAGATTGTGAGGAGGTCTTTAGTGCTCCAAAATAGTAAATTAGCAAACCTCCACTTTTGGTGAGGCCAGAACACGAAGAGAAGTTATACCAGTAACTAGCTGTGTCTCAAGAAGCCATAGTGCAGTCCCAGTCAGCCAGAGAGGAAATGTCCAACAACCGATTTATTACATAAACCGGATGCTGAAAGGGGCGGAGACTAGGCATACTACCATGGAGAAAGTAGCTCTAGCACTAGTAATAGCCTCAAGGAAGTTAAGACCTTATTTTCAAGCATGTACGATTGTACTGCTCACTAACATCCCCCTACAACAAATCCTTCAGAAGTCAAAAGTTTCAGGGCGGCTAACAAAGTGGTCCATCGAGCTAGACAAATTTGACAACCAGTATATACCACGAACCTCAATTAAGGAACAGGTGGTAGCAAAATTGATTGCAGAATTTGCAATGAAAGAGACCGAGCTCCCGGAGTTAGACCGAGATCTCCAACAGCCCCCTTGGAGGATGTATGTCGATGGGTCTTCCAGCTCATCTGGAGGAAGAGCAAGACTAATGCTAATCTCACCAGAATGGTGAGAAAACTTAAAAAAAAGTTCGAGCACTTTAAGATTGAGCTGATCCCCCCGGTCTTAGAACTCACATGCCGACTCTTTGGCAAGGTTGGCATTAACCCTATCAGATGACTTAGTGAGGTCCATCTCCATTGAGTTCTTAACCAAACCTAGCACCCAAACCATGGATGCTCAACTAGTGACACATGAGGCAAGTTGGATGGATGAGATATTCACTTATCTCCAACATGGTGTTCTTCCTCGGACCATACAGGAGGTCAGGAAGCTCAGTCAGAGGGTGGCCATGTACTTTGTTTTGAACAAAGTACTTTACAAAAGGGGGTATTCGCTTCCCTATTTAAGATGCCTAACTCTCGGAGAAGTAGCGTATGTACTAGAAGACAAACATGAGGGAATTTGTTGAAATCATCTGGGAGGACATGCTTTAACCCATAAAGTACTCAGGCAAGGGTATTTTCTGGCCCACCATGAAGTGGGATGCCCGGGGCTATATTCATAGATGCGAGAAATGTCAAAAGTTTGTTGTTGTCCCAAAACAGCCTCCCTAGGAACTTGTTCCCATAGTGAGTCCATGGCCCTTCACCCAATGGAGAATTTACCTTGTTGGACCACTCCCAGTGGGGAAGGGATAGAACAAGTTCTCTGTTGTCGCCATAGATTACTTCACAAAGTGGGTGGAGTCAGAACCTTTAGCAACCATTACTGAACAGAAGATCTAGGGCTTCGTGTGGAGGTCCATCGTTTGCCGATTTTGTATACCTGTTGTCATAATAAGTGACAACAAGAAGTAGTTTGATAACGAAAAATTCAGAACATTCTGCTCCAATCTCGGTACCTAATTCCTCTCCTAGCCATCCACAGGCCAATGGGCAAGTTGAGGTTACCATCTGTATCCTGCTCAAGAGTATTAAGACCAGACTTGAGCAATCTAAAGGATTATGGGTTAAACAGCTTCCAAGCATTCTATGGGCACACCGAACTACGAGTAGAGCCTCTACAGGAGAGACTCCCTATTCTTTGGGGTTTGGTACAGATTTGGTCATTCCAGTTGAAATTGGGATGTCCTCGTATTGGACAAAGGAATTCAACCAACCAGAAATGATCAGCAACTAGATTACAACTTAGATTGGTTGGAGGAGAAAAGGGAGGAGTCACAGATAAGGGTTTCCGCGTACAAGAATAGGATGGTAAGGTACTACAACTCCAATGTTAAACCTAGGGAATTTATTTCAAGTGACTTGTTCCTAAAGAAGGTTATTCCAATTACCAAAGATCCCAAGCATAGAAAACTAGGACCCAGCTAGGAAGGACAATAAAAAGTAGTGGAGGTTCTAAGGATAAGGATCTACCACTTGGAGACCCTGGAAGGAGTCAAACTGCCACACCCTTGGAACGTCGAACATTTGAAGAAATTCTTTTAGTAATCTCTTTGGCTTCCCAGTTAGGGTAGAGTTTAGCTTTTCATGTAGCTAGTTTCAATAAAGCCACATCCTTCTAATAAAGAATATCATTCACAATGGCCATCTTTGTTAAAAGTATTCGGTTGGCTCATAAGCTCCCAGTTTGTTTAATAATTTTCTATCTGAGCCTATTAGAATCAGAAATACTTTAATTCTTCAGCTCAAAGTTAGTCAACAAAAAAAAGGTGCTTCACAATTTACTTCTACAAGGCTATTCACATTCCAGAAGTTGGGGGGGGGGGGGGGAATAGGCCATAAAGGGGATTGCGAGATTGCAAAATCTAATTTAACCTAAGCACAACAATCACACTATGCAAAGGAAAGACCAAACAACTTCCATTTCATCAAAATTAAAGAAGAATACAGAAGTTCCATTTATGTTTTGCACTGTGCAAAAAAAAAAAAAAAAAAAAGGAGAAAGGGCAGGTCAGCCTTGTCCAACTCTAAGGTTTAGGTCTAGAAGCTGTTCAAAGCTCATTCACGATAGGAGGTTCAGATGACGATAACAATCCTCTAGACCTCTTCTCAGACAAGGAAGCTTTCACTCCCCTGACTCATTTTTAGTTAGCTAAGTCCCCTATCACCAGCTCTCTATAATTGTCAGGAGCCCTCCCAGAAGAGCCTATAATCACAGAGAGTGAAAATTTGCTCAGAACAACAAGTTAATGTCAAGTAGATTGCAAGAAGGAAGACTACTCACCTAAAGGGACCTCCCTCGCAATAGGAATGGGACCAAGCAGGACGACATCAAGTATCTCAATGGTAACTAGGCTCCTAAAAGGACTTGGGTCACTAGTAGTAGAACCAGCTATCCTTGTTAGTTCAGTCATAGTTAGTCTAGGTCTCTCCACTACAAAAACACACAACGAAGGATAGGCTATTAACAAAAGAGAAGCAAGATTCTCAGGGAGGAAAGTCAAAGGGCGTTCCAACTCACTTATGTTAGTGGGGGTATTCCCAACACCGTGGAACACGAAGAGCCTCTACCGCTTCTCCTTCAAACTCCCATGCATCCCCTAAGACAAAGAAAAAACTACTCTCCCAAACAGCATGGGGAACAGGGAGGTTAGAAATCACCTTAGACACCCCGTCTTCCTGACAAAGCAATAAAAACTAGGAAAAACTGGAACTAAGCAAAAAAGATGAAGAAAGGAAAAAGAGTTGCAAATAGTGGAGGAGCACACAAGGAAAATGAGGTGCATGAAAAAACACAAAAGAAAGGGTTAAAATAAAAAATCTTAAGTGACAGGTCACTTCTGTAAGTGGCAATCAATGCGAAGGGCATGCCCTAAATGAACTTAAAGCTCCACGTCATGGCATCGTGGGAATGAAGTGACGTGCAAGTTTGGGCACCAGCTATACTTCATGACGATGTGACTATCTGTACTACTTCTAAAAGTGGCTTAAGGAGAAAAAAAATTAATTTCCTCATTTGCCCTTTAGTAATTCTATAATGTCAAACATATCATATCATCTTGTATTTAACTCTTAGACTCTTCCACTTCTAGAAGTAAAGACTCTTGACCTTCAATTTTATTTACTAACTTTTATCTATTTTTAAAATTTTGAATTCTTACATTACTCTTTTAAAAATTTTAAAGACCACTATGTATCATTTAATAACTCCATTAATTACTATCTATAACATTGAATCATACTTCCCCACCTTTTCCTGTTCCCCACTTTTTTCCCTTCATTTCACAATGTAACAGAGGTCCTTGCAGGCGCAATCAGCGCATCGCGCTCAAGCCCGTGGCAAATATCCCTTCAGTTAGGGTGATTTCCTCCTAGGTGACTTCTTGATTCGGGGACTTCTCTTTTAGATTTCCTTTTCATTCCATTGAATATTTTTCCTTTACTGTTGTGGGGTTCAATGATTTCTGGATGAGATATTTGGAGCTGCAATTGTTGATTAATTTGACAAAGTCTTAAAATCAGAAAGCAAATCCACTGTTGTTTACAAACTCATGGCAAAGATTGTATCAAAGACCACATTTTCTCTCATAAGCAAATTCGGTCAGTATCTATAAATTTAGATACTATTTTGCTTTGAATTTCTGTAATTTTTTCTATGTACTTAGCATAATTATCTGGTATTGTTAAGGATTTAAGGTTTATAATACTTTTTCCTATTCTTTCTGATTTATGTAGTCCCAAACATGAGCCTACTTGAGAAAATGTGTAGAGGAAAACTTGGATTTACAATTTATCTGTATACATTTATCGGCTATATGCTGAGATATGGGTGTCACTGTTATCTCTAGGTAAACAATATCAGTCACCAACAAGGATTGTTTCAGGCTAGGCCCCGTGCCCAGCTTCCTTATCAAGCAAACACCATTTAGAATCTGAACTTGGATCGAATCTCCATAAGGATTTTAGAAATAGAGAAAATGATGGAGCCCTCCAACATGGCACCAGAGAACTTGGAAGAGGATCCAAGAACTTCACAACCCATGGCTAATAGTGATTGACCTTCTTAATCTTATGATGGATATAGTTGGAGTAAATATGGACAAAAACAAGTTAAAGGAAATGAGTACCCACGAAGTTATTACAAATGCACACACTAATCTTTTTTAGTGTTCTTCTTCGTGTGGCCATGGTGTGGACGTCATTGATGGGCCTAATTGATGAGGGTGGATTTTTTATACTCACTCAAATTTTTGATGTAACTATGGGATTTTCAATATTTTAGTAGTAAGCAAGTTTGTTTATGATTTTTCTTTTTGACCACATTTAAAAAAAATTCCAGCATTTCATATGTGCATATAATACAAAAAATAAAAACAAAGAGAAGCTTATAAGAATGATTTATTATAGAAACACTCTTTAGACTCCTATCTTCATCTCAATACATAAATACGATTAAGAAGGTCCCAATACAATTAAACATAGAAAATCCTCATTTATTTTATCTAATTTGGTCCTTGCTGATAACTAAAATTCGTTATTGACATAATTTTAAGTTCACAAGGTATAAATTGATCCTATAATTTTTTTTGTCAAATTTACTGTGTTTAGTTCACAAGGTTATGTTATTCTCATGTTGAAGAATGTTCATGGTTTATAGAGAAAAAGAATGTAGGAAGAGAAAAGATAGTATATGTTGGATAATTTTGTCAATTGTTTTATGAGGTTTAGAAGATAACAAGAGTCCCATTATGTATACATAGTTATTAAGAGTCTAAATTCAATCTAGAGTACAACATAATTTTTTATGTTATAAACATATTTTCTTTCTATCAGAATAAAAAAAGAGTATTTAGGATTTTGAAGGAAAAATGTTTGCATGCTAAATCATATATTTTTTTATCTATTACAATCTACAGGTCATGATATCCTCCAGCATCTTTAACATACAATTTTGCAATGTCTTCTTTACTCATGGACACTAAATGCATCAGTCCCACAAGTGAAAATATAAAAAATAATTATAAGTGTACAAATTTGAGAGCCTAAAATTTCTACAAGAATAAATGCATGAATGGTGTAGAACATATTTCTTGTTGGAGACTATAAGCTTTTTAGTATACAAGATTTTTTTTTTTGAACTATATTATAAAAGATTAGATTGACCAAAATTTTTTCTTTTTTCTTTTTTTGAGATTGGTCAGTCTTAAATTTCTAATAATAAAATAAGAATGTGATCATTAGTATAATTATGCACAATATAAGCAAAAGTGTCCAATGCATATCGCAAAAGCCTCCAAATGCATATCACAAAAGAATTAAAAAAATAGAACAAAAATATAGATTAAAAAGACTCACGTGCAACGCACGTGGGCACTAACTAGTACTGACAAAATGTAACCATTGCATATACGTCATTTCAGTACCATCAAGGAAACAACTCATATGAAGTAAGCCCCTCTATAATGGTTGGCTCTTCAGCTCTTCACTTGCCCTAACTCGGATTGAGTCCAAGAGACTCAACAGAAGCACAAGACACTTAGCCTAACTCGAATTGAGTCTAAGAGGCTCAACAGAAGCACAAAGACTTCAAGGCGAGCCAATGCTACTTCAAGAATCTAGGCACAAAAAGGTGGAATAGACCCAATATAAAGCAGTACAAATATAGAAGAAAAGTTGTTCATTAAAAAGTTGGGTACTTCATTACGAAAGGGGGAGTGGAAGGCAAAAAGGCCTACAGCCCTATTGGGTCATATCACCTCTTCGAACTGCTTGGCTAGGTTAGTGCCTGGAACGACCTCCTTGGTCGCTTCATTAGCCTTCCCCTCATCGACCTGGTCGACGGTATCCCCCACAATCTCCTTGACTAGCTCAGATTCCCCCTCAGTAGCTTCTTTAGCTTTCCTTTCATTCTTCTTATCCTCAGGGAACTTATTGTTCACCTCTTCTCCATCCTTATCCTTTTTTTATTTTCCAGCAATTGTTGCTAGATCATCTCCTGGAGAAAATTTTGAGAAGTCTAGGATGGGGTACTCCTTCTGGGCACGCTTCCTAAGTCATCAAAACCATCAACATAGTATTCAACAACCTCCTCTTTGAAGTCCTTGGAGTCCAGATTCTTCTTCACAGCTGCTCCCAACAGACTTAATTTGAAACTCTTTCTTCTCTAGCATTAAGGAGAAATCAAGAATTTTATGAGAAAGAGCCTTTTTCTCCTCTTCAAGCTCCTTATTCCTCACGAATAGCTCGGTGGCCTCTACTGTGGAATTATTCAGCTTTGTCACCAGCTTGTTCTTGGCCTTCAAAACTTTATCCCGCTCATTCTATACATCAAAGAGGTGGGGCAAAGTCTTCTTAGCATCCTTCATCAGCCTCAAAATGTCTTCTCGAGCCATCATTAGCTCAACATCTCTCGTTTCTAGTTGAGAATGGAGGGCCTCAAACTGTTTCTCATAGGCATTTTTGTAACGCCCCAAAAACCACCCTGGACGGCATTACATTCTAAAACCATTTACATAATGAGAGCACTAAGATAATCCATCAATAAGAAAATTTTTCCATTCATCATCCATAGAATTTACAATATCATCCCAAAAGAATAAGCCGAACAATGGCATTTACATTTCCCAAAGAAAACATTAACTATTATAGCGCAGCGGAAATTACAAAAGAGATCTAGACTATACAGTGTTTCAAAAGAATATTCTAGTCTAGAACAAAAGTAAACGACATCTCTAGATGTCCCACTCGGGATCCAAGTATCCCTCTAGTGAAACCTCTCCATGGCCCGACTCGTTAGCACCGAGCTCATCCTCTGGCACAACATCTGAAAAATGTTCAACTATAGGGGGTGAGCACGAAGCTCTGTAGAAAAATTCTTCCAAACCCGAACAAGGTTTAGAAAACAGATAAAAACCGGTCGGTATCATTTCGTAAATAGCATATATCAATTTTGAAGGAAAAAACGGGATATTTTAAATAGATCTCAAGTTTAAGCCGTAACAATAATCAAATGAAAGGTTAAGGTAAATTTCATAACAATATACCATTTCCAACTTTTAGCCATTTAGGAAAAGCGCCTTCCGATGCATTGTCCCATACCAATGCACCGACCAAGGCGGTCCAACCCATCATCCCATTTATATTGGTTCATCCCCGTACCATGTATGTTGATTGCTTCTCATGAATCTACCCAACGATTATACCTAGTCCACCAATCACAATCACAATCACAAACACTTTAGGAAAGGGCGTCTACCATCCCAATGGCAGTGACGAGTCCCTTCCCAGGAAAAGTATACCATCCCTTGTTCGAACTCCAGTGAACGATAGTGGTCGCATTACCAAATGACAACCCACCACAAGTGTTAGGAAACCATCTCACCCCCACTGGGATAGACTAACCTCTAACACTCTACGGCATCTCTCGAAGGCAATCCAAGTCCATCACAACAACCATACAAATGAGGAAACCAAAATATTCTCAATTCACCAACAATTCCAAATAACTACAAAATCCACAATTTCTCATTTTACAAGCATATCTCAAAATCCCCAAATTAAGCATGTGACATTTTCAATAACCAACCAAGAAAAATGCAAGAGATCACTACAATATCATTTTATTGCTCAACACAAAACACTGTGATTTTGAAATCAAGAATAAAGGAAGAGTTCAAAAGGAAAGCCCATCACTCTTGAAAACTAGGGTTTTTCAAACAAAAGAGGGATTTCATGGGTATACAACCCTAACTTTGTGTAAAACATGTTAACAATTGCAAGAGAACCAAGAAACAATGAACCCATAGCAAATACATATGATTAGGAGTCAAAACATATATAATAACCCTAACATCAATGAACAAGAATGGAAGAAAACCCCTACCTTGGTGTTCTTGAAATCTAGGGCTTGAATCACTCTTAAATCTTGTGTTTTTCCCTTTTGATCTTGAGTTTCTCTCTTCCTTTCTTTCTCTCTTAGGGTTCTAATGTGTTTAGGGTGAGAGTGAAATGAAGAATGGGGCAAATGAGGCTTAAAAAGGGTGTTTTAAAACACTAAAATCCCGACTTTTACTGTTCGGCAAGTGTCAGAGAAAGCGTACCAGTACGCGGTACCGGTACGGTTTGACTGACAGATTTTTGTTCCGACTTCCAGTGCAGTCCAATCCAATCCTAAACCAACCAAATCCATCCCAAACCTCTCCAACACATATTTCTACACATATCCCCATTTTTACAACAATTATTTACTATATATCTATATACATATAGAAAAGAAAAATGCGGGGTGTTACAATCCACCCCCCTTAAAGAAAGTTTTGTCCTCGAAACTTACCTCAAGTAGCGAACAAAAATGGATACTTCTCCCGCATTTCTTGCTCCGGTTCCCATGTAGCTTCCTCCACTCCATGGTGTTGCCACAAAACCTTCACCAATCTGATAACTTTGTTGCGAAGCACTTTTTCCTGGGCTTCGAGAATTTCTACCGGTTGTTCTTCGTAGGTTGCTCCGTCTTGGATTTCAATCTCCTCAAAGTTCACGACTGAAGTTGCATCCGAGTTTTACCTTTTCAACATGGACACGTGGAACACATCATGTACTCCGGATAGCTGGGCGGGTAGTTGAAGTTGATATGCCGCCTTGCTTACCGCTTTGATTATCTCAAACGGTCCGGTATATCTTGGCGCTAACTTCCCTTTCTTGCCGAATCGAAACACGCCCTTCTTGGGTGACACCTTGAGAAATACGTAGTCTCCCACCTTGAATTCTAAGGGTCTTCGTTTGTGGTCCGCATAGCTCTTCTGTCTACTTTGCGCCGTCCGTAGCCTTTCTCGGATGAGTTGAATTTTCTCCGTAGTTTCTCGAACAATGTCCGGTCCCAACAAACTACTCTCGCCGGCTTCTAACCAACACGTCGGTGATCTACACGGTCTTCCATACAAGGCCTCATAGGGTGCCATCCCAATACTTGCCTGATTGCTGTTGTTGTATGCAAATTCCACCAATGGCAAATGGTCGCTCCAACCTCCCTTGAAGTCCAACACACAAGCACGCAACATGTCTTCTAGAATCTGGATCACCCTCTCGGATTGGCCATCCGTTTGGGGATGAAAGGCGGTGCTGAAGTGCAACTCTGTCCCCATAGCTCTTTGAAGACTTTGCCAAAATTGCGCTACGAAACGAGAATCACGATCCGACACAATGGATAGCGGAACTCCATGCAATCTCACTATCTCGCGAATATAGAGCTTGCTCAGGGTCTCTAACGTGTCGGTGGTCTTCATACTCAAGAAGTGAGCGGACTTGGTGAGTCTATCAACAATGACCCATACAGCATTATGCCCTCGTGAAGTCCGTGGAAAGCTAGATACGAAGTCCATGGTGATGTGATCCCACTTCCACTCTGGGATAGGCAAAGACTGTAGTAATCCTCCTAGCTTTTGATGTTCGATCTTCACCTGCTGGCACACCGCACATCGTGCTATGAACCTTGCCACATCCTTCTTCATTCCCTTCCACCAATAGTGGCGCTTCATGTCCCTATACATTTTTGTGCTACCGGGGTGGATAGCAAACTTAGAGCGATGACATTCACCAAGTATCTCCTCCTTTAGGGACGAATCATCGGGAACGCATAGCTTCTCCCCATATCTCAATTCTCTGTTTCTCAAAGACCAACCTTCCATAGTTTCCCCATTTTCCAATTTAGCTCGAATCGACGCTAATTCAGGATCCAAGCATTGTAATTCCGCAACCCTACGTTGGAGAGTAGGTTGAGCCACAAGGTTGAACAAACATGGTCGGGATCCATCTTCTCCAACCTATAGATCAAACTCTCTAAGGGCATCCTTCAACTTCCATTTACTTGCAAGAACATTGAGTTCACCCCAAGACTTTCGGCTAAGTGCATCGGCGACTACATTGGCTTTCCCCGGATGGAAGTTGAGCGTGAAATCGTAGTCTTCTAAATACTCAATCCACCTTCTTTGGCGGAGATTCAAATCCTTCTGCGTGAAGATATATTTGAGGCTTTTATGGTCTGAGAACACTTGAAATTTCTCCCCGTATAGATAACATCTCCACAACTTAAGAGCAAAAACCACAGCGGCTAACTCCAAGTCGTGAGTGGGATAGTTCTGCTCGTGAGTTTTGAGTTGCCTCGAGCCATAAGCAACTACCTTCCCTCCTTGCATTAGAACACATCCCAAGCCTCGTAGTGAAGCATCTGTGTACACATCATATCCTTCCCCACTGCTCGGAATAATGAGGACAGGAGCTGTCGTCAACTTCTCCTTCAAGGTGCGAAAGGCTAGCTCACACGCTTGAGTCCACACAAATTTTTCTCCCTTCTTTGTAAGGCGAGTCATCGGCATCGCAAGCTTTGAGAACCCTTCTACGAACCTCCGATAGTAACCTGCTAAACCCAAGAAGCTACGTATCTCGGTCACATTCTTCGGTGGTTCCCATTTCATCACGGCCTCAATCTTTGCGGGATCAACAACTACTCCTTGCTCGGACACAACATGGCCAAGGAACTTCACTTCCTTCATCCAAAACTCACACTTGCTCATCTTCGCATATAACTTATGTTCTCTCAATGTTTGTAGCACAATAGAGAGATGACGAGCATGTTCCTCCTGAGTCTGTGAGTAAATCAATATGTCATCAATAAACACAATGACAAATTGATCGAGATAAGGCCGGAAGACTCTGTGCATCAAATCCATGAAGGCTGCGGGGGCATTAGTCAATCCGAACGGCATCACCGTATACTCGAAATGACCATACCGGGTACGGAAAGCAGTCTTAGGAATATCCTCCTCCTTAATCCGCAGTTGATGGTACCCTGTGCGAAGATCAATCTTGGAGTAGTACCTCGAACCCCTCAACTGATCAAATAAATCGTCAATTCGGGGTAAAGGGTATTTATTCTTCACGGTAACCCGATTCAACCTTCGGTAATCCGTGCACAACCGTAGTGTCTCATCTGTCTTCTTCACAAAGAGGACCGGGGCTCCCCAAGGTGAGGTGCTCAAACGTATAAACCCAATGGCCAATAGATGATCCAATTGCTTCCTTAGCTCCTTCAACTCCAAAGGTGCCATTCGATAAGGAGCAATGGATATGGGTTCAGTTCCCGGATATAGATCAATCTTGAACTCAATCTCCCTTTGTGGAGGTATTCCAGGTAATTCGTCAGGGAAGACATCCGGGAAATCCGATACTATCAACACCATGTCTGCATGGGATTTATCCCGATCATCTCCCAATAAGCTGGCTAAGAAACTCAACTGGCTCCCCGCCTTCGCTTTCAAGAATCTACTACCCGTAGTAGGAAATGGATGGGAAGAATTACGATCATTCCTGAAAGTAAAGACTACCCCTCCCGGTAATTGGAATGAGATCCGCTTGTGAAAACAATCCATCACCGCACGGAAAGCGGACAACAAATTCATCCCAAATATAACATCATACCCCTTCATGTCTAACACAACCAAATCTACAATCAACTCTTGCTCCCCAATGTGAAGCACACATTCTCTACACACCCTAGTTGTATCCAACCATTCTCCCGTGGGCAAATCAACATTCAATGCATGTTCTAGCTTCTCGAACTCCAAACCCAAATTAGTAGTATACGCAGTACGTAGAAAAGAATGAGTCGCACCGGGATCAAATAAAATTCGGGCCCAAGAATTGTAGAGAAGAACGATACCTACCACAACGGCATTGGAGGCATCTTCCTCCGGTTGGGTTAAAGCAAATACTCTCCCCTGAGTGGCGCCGCCTGGGGCTAGAGCTCCCAACGGCCTCTGCTGCTGTAGTGGCTTGTTTGCAGCCACTTGTCCTGTCGCTTGGTTGTCCCTCGGTGGAAGCGATGGGCAATTGTGTCTGAAGTGCCCCACTCCTCCACATGCGAAACACTGACGAGGGTCTGTGGCTGTCCTCCCCGGTACACCTCCTGCTCCTCTAGCTATCTGAGGTCTCTGTCCCCCTGCTTGATCTGGGCGCCGATAAGGTGCCGCTCGCTGCACTCCACTGGTGCTAGTGCCCGTCCTGGTCGGACCTCCTCTCGCGAAGCTCTGTCGTCGCTGGCTGTCCTCTATATCTCTCTCCACCAGTGCAACTCTATCAACAATATCCCCATACTCTCGGATCTTGAGAGCCACCAGCTTCTCCCTGATAGTCGGCCTCAAGCCCTGCTCAAAGCGCTTGGCCTTGTTGGCCTCAGTAGCTATAAACTCCGTAGCGTAACGGGATAGCTCATCAAACCTCCTCTCATACTCGGCCACAGACATGCTGCCCTGTCGTAGAGCAAGAAAATCAGCCTTCATCCGGTCTCTGACTGATTCCAGAAAGTACTTGTCTTGGAAGATTTGGTCGAACTCATCCCAAGTAAGTGCATCGGTGTTCCTCCTTCGTTTCACTGAGTCCCACCAATGGTCGGCCTCCCCCTCGAACAGGTAGATAGCTAAGCCCACCCGCAAGTCCTCGGCAACTCCCATGCCATCACAAATCTTCTTCACTCAGCGGATCCATCTATCCGCATCCAAAGGGTTAGAGCTCCCTTGGAAAGTAGGTGGGCGTTGTCTCAGAAACTCTCGGAGAACTACCATTCTCCTATTCTCTTCTCCGTTGCCCGGTACTTGGGCTAATGGATGAGCTCCACCATTATGGTTGTTGTTACCATTTTGGCTTTGTACCAAAGTGGTGAGCTCCCTCAAGCATTGATAGATGCCTTGCATGGCATCGGGAGGTGGTGGTGGTGGATTTGCTTGGCCTCCACGACCACGACCACGTCCACGTCCCCGTGTACCGTCCATCCTGCACATCAATCCACAATTTAGTTTCCTTGATGTGCAAGATATAAACTAAAGTGATATGTAGGATGTCTTGATTTAAGCACAAGGCATATACAAATTTAACTTAACAATTTCCTTCACCCTAAACCTACATCTCTAGTGGTAATCCATAACCTACAGCTCCCATGTAAGACCTAAAGCCTAGGCTCTGATACCAACTCTGTAACGCCCCAAAAACCACCCTGGACGACATTACATTCTAAAACCATTTACATAATGAGAGCACTAAGATAATCCATCAATAAGAAATTTTTTTCATTCATCATCCATAGAATTTACAATATCATCCCAAAAGAATAAGCCGAACAATGACATTTACATTTCCCAAAGAAAACATTAACTATTATAGCACAGCGAAAATTACAAAAGAGATCTAGACTATACAGTGTTTCAAAAGAATATTATAGTCTAGAACAAAAGTAAACGACATCTCTAGATGTCCCACTCGGAATCCAAGTATCCCTCTAGTGAAGCCTCTCCATGGCCTTACTCGTTAGCACCGAGCTCATCATCTGGCACAACATCTGAAAAATGTTCAACTATAGGGGGTGAGCACGAAGCTCTGTAGAAAAATTCTTCCAAACCCGAACAAGGTTTAGAAAACAGATAAAAACCGGTCGGTATCATTTCGTAAATAGCATATATCAATTTTGAAGGAAAAAACGGGACATTTTAAATAGATCTCAAGTTTGAGCCGTAACAATAATCAAGTGAAATGTTAAGGTAAATTTCATAACAATATACCATTTCCAACTTTTAGCCATTTAGGAAAAGCGCCTTCCGATGCATTGTCCCATACCAATACACCGGCCAAGGCGGTCCAACCCATCATCCCATTTATATTGGTTCATCCCCGTACCATGTATGTTGATTGCTTCTCATGAATCTACCCAACGATTATACCTAGTCCACCAATCACAATCACAATCACAAACACTTTAGGAAAGGGCGTCTACCATCCCAATGGCAGTGACGAGTCCCTTCCCAGGAAAAGTATACCATCCCTTGTTCGAACTCCAGTGAACGATAGTGGTCGCATTACCAAATGACAACCCACCACAAGTGTTAGGAAACCATCTCACCCCCACTGGGATAGACTAACCTCTAACACTCTACGACATCTCTCGAAGGCAATCCAAGTCCATCACAACAACCATACAAATGAGGAAACCAAAATATTCTCAATTCACCAACAATTCCAAATAACTACAAAAATCCACAATTTCTCATTTTACAAGCATATCTCAAAATCCCCAAATTAAGCATGTGACATTTTCAATAACCAACCAAGAAAAATGCAAGAGATCACTACAATATCATTTTATTGCTCAACACAAAACACTATGATTTTGAAATCAAGAATAAAGGAAGAGTTCAAAAGGAAAGCCCATCACTCTTGAAAACTAGGGTTTTTCAAACAAAAGAGGGATTTCATGGGTATACAACCCTAACTTTGTGTAAAACATGTTAACAATTGCAAGAGAACCAAGAAACAATGAACCCATAGCAAATACATATGATTAGGAGTCAAAACATATATATATAATAACCCTAACATCAATGAACAAGAATGGAAGAAAACCCCTACCTTGGTGTTCTTGAAATCTAGGGTTTGAATCTTGAGTCACTCTTAAATCTTGTGTTTTTCCCTTTTGATCTTGAGTTTCTCTCTTCCTTTCTTTCTCTCCTAGGGTTCTAATGTGTTTAGGGTGAGAGTGAAATGAAGAATGGGGCAAATGAGGCTTAAAAAGGGTGTTTTAAAACACTAAAATCCAGACTTTTATTGTTCGGCGAGTGTCAGAGAAAGCGTACCGGTACGCGGTACCGGTACGGTTAAGCTACTGGAGTAGTCGTACCGGTACGGTTTAACTGACAGATTTTTGCTCCGACTTCCAATGCAGTCCAATCCAATCCTAAACCAACCAAATTCATCCCAAACCTCTCCAACACATATTTCTACACATATCCCCATTTTTACAACAATTATTTATTATATATCTATATACATATAGAAAAGAAAAATGCGGGGTGTTACAATTTTTCTCGCAAAGAGCAATATAGGAAAGGCTAGTTATGAGGAAGACAAGCTAAAAAAGGAAGGAGGGAAGTTAGAATGGAGCAATAGGAAAATGAGGTAAGCTCAAAATATATGAGAGCCTCACCTTCCTAATGGTTAGAGCCAAATTCTTGGTTACCCAAGCAGGCCAAACGTTGAAAGTGGCCTCCAACTCCTCTACATGAACAAACTCGTGGAGCACATCCATAACCTTATCCTTGTTATTCCACATTGTTGAGGGAGCAGAATTGGGGTCCACAAGGGGGGTCCGTAATAGCTTGAATTTTCTCCTTAGTCACCTCAGAGACTTTTGCCTTGATCTTGTCTTTTGGAGGAGTAAGGGGTGTTTCCACCAAGGGGACCTTTGGGAGGAGGCCATCCACTTGGTGAGTTGCCATAAGATTGACTTCTTCATTCGGAGCAACCTTGGAAGCAGGAGGAGTCAATGGTAGGGTGTTAGAGCTCGGGGATGCTCCTTTACCCTGAAAGGGAGTCACCATTGGCCTCTTGCGTTGAGGTGAGCTGGCATCAAAAGTCCTCCTAGTCGTATTCTCTTGAAGAATTTTTTTTTCAATTGGCTTAGGAATCATGACTAAAAAATAAAAAATGAAAATGAATGAAAAATGAATCAAAGTATGCCCAAGATAGAACAAGAACTGCAGCAGGATAAAGTTGTACCCTTGGAGGAGGAATTTGCTAGAGTTGGAGGATAATAGGCAATGGAAGGAGGACCTAGCTGACACTCAAAGAGCGCTTGGTCGTTCACAAGATTGGAGAGATCTTTGGTGGGGTAGTCAAGACTTTTCTTGACTTGTAGCTTCAGTTCAGGAGGTAGGGAATTTGATTTACTTGTATTTCAAGAAAGCAAAAGATGACAAATTCAATGAAGCTGTGTATTGAATAACACAAAAGAAAATCTACTTATGAAGAGATGGGTTTGGAGTTCCCCATAAATGAGGGACTAAAAGGGGTCTACCAGAAAAAGCCTCCGACGGCCCAAAGCCAAATCTAGAGATAAGAAAAACTTGTCTTTCCACTCTTTTATGTTCAAAGAGTAGCCCGGTAGGAGGTCTATTCCTTCTCGCTTTGAAAGGTAAAACCACCCCAAGCCTTGCCTCGAGCAAGGGGTGAGTTTATCATAGTGTATAAGCTTGGCTAGGGTAGGCTATACACTGACGCCATTGGCCCTGGTCCAGATAACACCAATGTCGCCCAGGAACCCCCAACTATTTCAGTGTCAACTGAGCAAGAGCGAGGTTCAAGAAATGGAGGGCCTCCCTAATGTACTTGGGCATTCAGAAATGGTGTCTATCCTAAAAGATAAACTCACAGAAGTATACCTCATTGGGGCCAAAAGAGTTAGCGGTTTCATCAGAGGAAGGGACCTTAAGGCGGACGGAGTTTTGGATGGTATAAAGCCCTAATTTCTTTAAAGAAGTCCTCGTCAAGTCAACTACAGTAGCTCTTGGCCCCAACGACCTCAAAGGACAAAGAGACAATCTCTAGTATAGGGTCTGAGTCTTCTTTGGCCACATTAGCTAGTGACACTAGCATCGGAGTGCTCTTGAAAGGCATGTGCTCAGAATTTGCCGTCATGGTAGGAAAGCTACGATGATTGATGTACAAATTTGGTAGAGGAAGACAATTAGGGCTATGGGTAAGTAGAGAAAGGTAGGAATCAAGCACAAACTATAGTGGGGCTTGAATAGACCTATCTACAAAGGACCCAAGATTATTAAGATTGGAATTCTTCCACTAAAGGAAACAGAAGTGATAGAAATGGAACTGAAAAGCGTGGCTCCAACCTATGTGCTCCAGGATGTAGAGTTGAATAAAATAGAAAGAGGAGAGAAGATGAAGATGAAGAAGGAAGGGTGTACCAGAGTTCTTAGGGATCTCGAAGACGTGCTAGATAGTAGTGGAGATGAAGGCTTTAATACTGGCCACACAATGGTGTTTTTGGTGGTTACATATGCACGACCCATGTTTTCGCTTCCCCAGGCATTAACAAAAAAATGCATTAAATATGTGGCACATATAATTCACACTGGTTTGAATTTCAGGGCAACTGATAATGGTAAATTAAGCACGAGCTCGACAGAGGAACTCTGCAGCTCAAAAGAAGACCTTTATAGCTCGGAGAGGCATTGTCCTCAGCTCCTCGCTCGACAACTCACTAAACCTACATCCCAGCTTGGTATCTCCTTAACTCAGTGTGCTTTGACTAATTCAAACCCATTTGAGACATCCACTGTCACTCCCTGAACTCGATCTCCTTTGGGTCCGGTGCGCGAACTAAAATACCTTCAATTTCAATCAATAAAAGTAGAATCACTCAATCTTTAAAAATCATTACAATGGTTCAAACCACCCCTAAAAATGTTAAATTACACCAATGATCAATAATTTGAAGTCTCTAATTCCTTAAGTGACCCGATCATTTATCGGTTTTCTATTTTGACCTTCATCTGAGATGGGTAAATGGTGGTGAGCTTTGGAGGCTTAATAAGCAATTTACAACATAATATGCAGAATAACAAGGTCACACGATAATCCAACAACCAACCGTGGAAGCATGAGATAAAAAGAATATTTATCTTTAACACACAATATTTGTTTTATTAACACACTTAATAAAGGCATACGAAACTCAATATTCGAATCTTTTCAATTCACCAATGATTTCATACCCGGTTTGTCTCGGCTACATACTAGGCGCTACTAGGTACACCCCATCCATCACACGCCTCTCGGGGACACAATCACATCTCAATATCAAACCATGTCACCGAGTGTGCTTGGCGTATGTACCAATAGGCCCCAAGCACTTCACCAACAAAATACTTTTTGCACAACAAATACAAAGACCCATCAAACAAAAACCCAAACGAACATCATAAATGAACAGTTAAACACTAAATTAGAATACAATGGCGATAACAATAAAAGGACTATTTGCAAAGAGATTTAGACATGGATTTATATTATGAGATAAACCACTTACCTCTCAATCAATACGTCGACGTCCATAATAACCCTCTCGAATCTCTATTAAATCGGACATAGCTTAGCCTTCGATCTCCAAGTCTAGTAAAATTCCCTCATGGTTTTTCGCTAGCTCACTATTTCTTGCTTTCTTTCTTGTCCATCTCTCTGAGCTGTCACTCTTCTAGGGTTTCTCTTACTAGCAATACAACTTTGTATAACTATATATACATATATATATATATTCTAGTCCTAATAGGGTCACATGCTGCCAAAACTCCCATAGTATAAGCTTTGTGAAGAATCACGTGCTCTTACCCATCTAGATACACTACCCACTAGTGGTTGATCACCTAAAATTTCTTATTTCAATTACTTCTATATCAATGGTCAATATGAAAAGAGTAAAGTGCAATTACTCCACCCATTCATTCTAATTTTCTTTCCAAATATATCACAATTCAATTTCTATCAAAATTGTAACCGACACCCCATCGAAGGCTAAAATATCACCACCTATAAATATTCACATTTTTTTATTTTTTATTTTTTTGCTATTTATTTAATTTATTATCTAGAGCTTAAATCAAGTAGCTAAATCTTGTTTTATTTAAACTATTATTTGGTTCGGGTTATCATATCCTTGCCATAGGGAGTTCTTATCTACTCCACTTCTGGTGCCGCCTTTATTCAAACAGAGGATAAGAATCCTTTAACGGTCCAACCTACTGCCCTATAAAAAGGCCAAGCTGGAGATCATCCAGTAAGTCTAACTCCCAGATAAATATTATCACTTCAATAATTCATTTCTGACTTGATCATCGGAGGGTCGACCACGGAGCCTGTCCGGTCCTTGACTTCCCTTGCAGGGACTCCCCCTAGGGCGGTCAAGGCGTAATTCTGGTCAACTACATCTCCAGAGCTTGGTGGGAAGTTTTTTGGCATCAACAATTATATTATTCTATTTCTATGCATAATTATTTTCATAACACAGTTTTGAGTGTTTTCAATAAAAAAAATTTAGAGCACAATATTACCTTCTTATTTGATTGAGAGTGTAATATGAAAATTTCAATCAATCAAGATATAAATTGAGAATGTGTAGATCTTTTAGGATACAAAGAACAAACTAGGAAGATCTGAAAATTGGAAAGATTGGGAAAAATTTGGGCTCAAGTATCGATACTTAGGCTCATAGGTACCGGTACCACGCTTTTGGATGACCTAGGTGCTGGTACCTAGGCATTATAGGTATTAGTACCTGGATTCCAGTGGGCTCAGGTACCGATACCTAGGCCATAGATACCGGTACCCCGATGGACAGTGAGCACAGGTACCGGTACCCAAGTGATCAAGTACTAGTACCTTGCGAAACAGTGGGCCCAAGTACCGGTACCAAGGCTTACAGGTACCGATACCTTTTTTTCCAGAATGCCCAGGTAACGGTACTCTTTAACAGAGGTACCGGTACCTCATCCTAGAAATTGAAATTTTGAAATGGAATACGTCGATCATCCACATCTTGAGCTTCCTTCTCTAGCTAATATAAATGGGTAAATTCTAAGTCCTAAACCTTGGAATTGGACCATGGAGTGGTCATAGGATCCCATTGAATGGGATGCACAACGTGGTATCGGGTTATACGCTATTCATGGGTGTTTCCATGGGTTAATGGGTGATCAATGGGTTGAGAAAGGACCCCCAAATTTCGGGGCGTCACACAACTATTGAATGAAGACACGTGGCATGCAACACGTGTCAAATACTAGAGAGGTCCATTTTGTGAGATAGAGCGCATTTGGCCAAGCCAAAAAGGTCTAGCCGAGCAAATTTCAGTGTCAATCGACTAGAATTGAAATCAAGCACAGTCATCAGTTCAGTTAAGCAAAATCCCGAGTAGTATTTGCATGCCAAGTAGAGATAATGGGAGAACATCAAGGATACTTTAAACAAAAAAAAATTGGCACTTGAATGGAACTCTGGTTCCACAATATAAGGGATAAGGGCAAGTTGGGCAAAGGTTCAAACACGAATTAAGGAATGCCATGATGGAATTTAGGTGTGTTACCACATTCCAACCAATTTTCAAAGTCCTATTAAGTTGAGACATACTCCTATAAATACCGGATTAGCTTAAGTCTAAGATAGACACTTATTTCCTTGCACTTTTCTTGCTTAATTTCATAACCCTTACTGATTCAAGCATCAGAGTGTCTTTAGTTAGTCAAACCCAAGTCTGCGACAATTTGTTCGTCTTATAGAGGGAAGGTACACCCAACTCATTTAAAATGATTTCGGTCATTCAATTCCCAAAGTAATTGTATGATCCTGTACTGTAATTACAAAAGAAAAATATTATATTAAGAGTACTTCTAAAATGATAATAGAAACCTCGAATTTTTGTTGAAAGATTGATCATGAAGTTTGAATTTCATGCAAATTGACTTTTGGGTCAAACTTAGTTTCGGGGGCGTTTAAGCTTGACAAGGGTGATTATATAATAATTTCTAATTATTTTTAGGTGAAAATAAGGCTACCATTGAATTCGTAAGGTTGAGAACCTTGAGGGAGGTGATATGAGATGTATTAAAAGTTTGGAAGTATTTTAGAGTTAAAATGCATTTTGGAGAGAAATTGGGTAGAAAGGAATTAGACACTACCTTAGTATTTTAGCCATAACATTTTACCCAAATGTTCCATGGATCGAATTTTTGGATATTAGAAACTAGACTTCAAGGACTACAAAAGTGTATTTCATGAACATTTGAGTCGACTTCTAACTAGATCAAAATGGAGCCTGAAGTTGGGATAGGAAGTAACTGGTGTTTGAACGCCATAACCAGACTTCGAACTCCTGACCAGGAAAAAATAGAGTTGGTGGTGTTCGAATGCCCGTACTACCATTCGAACGCCTCGCTAAAAAATAGTGCAATCAGATTTTAGGGTTTTCTTCGTCTCTCACCCTACAAATACCCTAGGATTGCGGAAGTGTCTTTACCTATTTTTCAATCCCAAGAAGCCTAGGAAATTTTGAGGGAAGAAAAGGACGAAGAATGGGCTAAATATTGAAGGATTAACGCGCGATAATCACATCAAAATATACAATTATCTACGGATTAAGGTAGTGGTTCTTTCTCAAACTCAATCATTGAGATTAGGGCTATTTATTTATATCGTTTTTCATACTTATTATGAGATAAATAATAGATCTACATTTTTTTCACATTGGTTGGTTCCTAAGATTCTTTTCTTGAATAAAATACATGATTTGCTTCCTAGATCTATCTGTTATTGTTTTAATGTAAAATCCGGGTAAATTTAAATTTTTTTCTGAAAAAGGGCAAAATGGTTTGCCACTGAAATGCGGAATTAAAATAGGTACTCTTTAGAGCTCGTATGACACAATGGACTTCGCCGTTGGATTCGTATCTCGAAATCTAGTCACCCGGACTAATTTCGTCGAATTATGAGATAGTTGAATTTTACACGTTTTACGAGACTACTGGGTGTCGAATGACCTTATAAAGGTCCCCAAAAAACGGAAAATATAAATTTTCCTTATAATTGGATTAAAGTTCAAATAAATTCAATTTGAACTTAAACCGGGATGAAATTAATTGTTTCGTGGCGAAAACGGACCCGGACAAGTGGGGGACACTTGGCGCGACTTGAGCCAAGCCTTGGAAAAATATAAATAGGCTTAAAAATCATAATTTCAGCAGAAATATCTGCTGAAATTCTGGTCTTCAACGTGTGGGAGAAAGAGGGAGAGAAAAAAGAGAAAACAAATATTCTTTCGACGATTCTCGGAGTTCTGTCGATCAAAATCCGTCGAGCCAAGAATTAAACTTCATCTCCTTGACGAGGGCTACGCGTACGTACCAAGAACGAGGAATTTCACCGAAGATCCAAAGGAGGAGATTTGGGGAAATCAAGTTTTGGGGTTGATATTGATGTTCTTGAAGTCTCTACACCTTGGTTTACGCTTCAAGAGGTAGGGGTCTTCCTACTTTGGTTTTATTCCTACCTTTTGGGCTGATTTTTGGGACTGCTATGTGGCCTATTATGGGGCTGTTTTGTGCACTGCCATGGGACTGTTTTATGCACTGCCACGGGACTGTTTTGTGCACTGCCATGGGTGTTTTGTGCGCTGTTTTGTGCACTGTTATGGGACTGTTTTGTGCATTGTTATGGGACTGTTTTGTGCACTGCCATGGGGCTGTTTTGTGCACTTTTATGGGACTGTTTTGTGCGCTATTTTGTGCACTGTTATGGACTATTTTGTGCACTGTCTTGTGGACTGTTTTTGGGCTGTTATGTGGGCTATTACATGGGCTGTTATGTGTTATATTGTGCCTTTGTGACTAAGTGTGTTATTGGCATAAAATTGTGATAACATGCTTGAAATTGTGTTATGAAAATTGTCAATGTATATACATACTTGTGTTATATTGACATTGTGGAGAATTATGTGAATTATATACTTATGATATAATTTTGCCATGGGATATGTGAAATGTATTGATATTGTTCATATGTCTTTCATAGCATATAATATGTTATCATTGTGCAATGGAACATCATATTGCATATGCGCGGTAACATCGCATCATGTGGGTGTGTGCATGGTTGTCGTCAACACCACACTTGGTGGATGACGACTGGGCTCGATTAAGCTTGGTCGAAGACCTGGCCGAGTTGCACGGGTTGCATGGTGATTAGGGTTGAGGTTAGCAAGAAGGGACTAAAAGATCCCTCGGGTGCAAGGCCCCGTGGTTGGGATACTCACTCCCTTGGCTTGGTACATGAAGTGTGTGGGTGTACGCGGAGCCCTTGGTGGAAGTCCATAAATTCCGAGTAGGTTGGAAACCCTTGGTGTAAGCCCATGAACATCCACCCCATACAAAGAGCCTAGATTGGTAAAAGTCATTTGATGTGCAACATAAATGACGGTTCCATACATATTGGCACTTGCATGTGTTGAGGAGCTGGGAAGGGCTCGGATTGATTTGCATGAGTGAGTCTCATCTCATTTCAGGGCATGACATGATAAACTCCAACATTGAATGCATGTTCTTGCTTGGAATGTTATGGATTGTTGTTTGTTGCATGTGAGCATTGCATATGCATCTAGGGTGGGGAGTAGCCTCTGTAGGAGATACTCTATTGAGCGTTGCTCACCCTATACGGGAAAACATTTCAGGTGCGGGTTTTACGCCGACGGACGGCACTCACTCGGGCACTTGAGGAGGAAGAAAAACCGACTTGTGGCTTTCAATCCATTTTTTTTGTAAAATTAGACTTGTAATTAAATTTTGGCATGTAATGTATGTAAAATGATTGGAACTTGAACTTATATTAACTATGTTTGATGCATAGGTGTGATGTGTTTATAGGTCACAGTAGTACATGGGAATGTTACACTTTTATAATTCAATGTCACATTTCATACATCAACATAGGAACCCCAATTTTAGGGGCGTCAAAAGTATGGATAAATGGACCCGGTGTGGTCATTATTTTATATTGGACCTTGGATGGGTCATGTGAATGTATATTGCACAGGTTGTGTTTTGGGTAGAGCTCCCGTACAAAGGAGACTCTGCCCGAATTTTTGTTAAATTAAGGACCTCGGTAAATGGGGCATAACGGCGTGATATCGAGTTCCTCGGTATCCATGAGTATTCCGCGGGTTGATGGATAATCAATGGACTCCCGGATTTTGGGGTGCCACATTTAAAAACCTAGTTCTTGACTTCTATTCTATATATGTGATAGATCTACACCGTTTTACATTCTTTTTTTTTAATATATACTTAAATTCTTGAATAAACATATGATTTACAACAAAAAATCATATGTTCTTGATTAAAACCCTAGATCTTGAATATTGTGAACAAGAATTCTTCTTTTTAAGATCTCTTGTATATTTTACTTTAATCATTATTTTACTTGAGAATTTTGGAACTATAGACTGTGGTATACATGGATTTTGTGGAAAAATGTTGTTATTATCTCTTGTATGGGTGAGTATGATGAACATGAATTACACTCGAATTCGGATCATAGAGTGTTAGAGGTTTTCATACCTTGAGGGGTTTGGTGGTTGCCTAACACTCATAGCGGGTTTGGTTTCTTACAAGGGCCAATCACTATTTGTTTATGCAGGTTCGAGGTTGAGGATTAGTATACTATTCCTAGGAAAGGATACGTCAATGCTGATACATCGGTACACACCATTCCTAAAGTGTTGTGGTCCTACGGGGATTGATTTGAGATGGTTTGTGTTTATGGGTTTATGATGGGTGGACGAGATAGGTTCGGTGTGTAGATTCATGCTAGTCTACCTATGTACATGAGATACTATATTTTGAGATATTATGTTATAAATTGTGGTTTTTGTAAGTGATTCTATTCTACTATGAGATTTACTGTTTGGTACCATAAACTTGAGATCGTTATTAAATGTCACTATTTTATCTCAAAACCAAATATGCTATTTTATAATTGAGACTTACCTATTTTTATTATTTCTAAACCTTGTTTGGGTTTGAGAGGGTTTCCTACTAGGCTTGTTTGCTCACCCTACGATATAAATATTTTTCAAAGTTTGGTGATGAGGATTATATAGAATTTGGTGACGAGGTAGATTGGGATGCCGATGCGGATCATGATATGGATCCTAAAATGGAAGCTTAGAGAATGATTCCCTAGTTTATAATTTTTGAACTTTTATGATTAAATAATGTTATGGATATTTCTTTTGTTAGTTTATGGGAGAATAATTACTTTAGTTTGGATGTAACGTTAAGAATTTATTTATATTTTCTTTGGGACGTTGATTTAGTAAATCATGAATGGTGATTAGTTTATTTTAAATTTTGTGGTATTTAGTGTGCTCTCATGGTTTGGAGGTTGATTGTTAGTTCATGCCTGAATGTGAATTTGGGGTGTGACAAAGTTGGTATCAGAGTTTAGAAATTAGGTCTTACATGGGAACTATAGCTTGACGATTACCCATTAGAGATGTAGGTATAGGTTGAAAGAAAATCTAGGCTTGAATCTTTTTGGGATTGATATGTTTATGAGTTAAACATTAGTTGGTATTTATAGCTGTACAAAGAAAACTAAAATGTGCTTTGATGTGCAGAATGGAACAGTTGTATTAGATCATATTTGTAATTGACTAATTTCATGGAGTCCATTGTAAAATCTCAGCCTATTCCATGGTCATGATGCTATCAAGTTCAAGATCTGAAAGCGTCATCGAAGGGAGGAGACAAGCATCAAAGCAACATCATTCAACCTTTGTATGCACCTTAATGCTTAGGATAAGATAATGACCTAGACATCTAAAATGAACCCTTAGTTATTTTAACTTAGGTTGATTAGGATGAAAATGGAATTGGAAGCAATCCGATTATGACTCCTAGGTGATTTTAAAAGAAAAGATTTTCTAAACCATTTATGAGTTTTAAAAACATAGTTTGAGTCACAATCAGATTCCTCTTTGAGCAACACCCTTTAGTGCTCAAGAGGACAAGTGTTTGCATAGTTTTATACTTAAAAATATGTAGGATCCGATCTATGCTCGTTAACCTTCACTAGAGCGGTCTTTTTATGACTTAGGAAAGAAAATGGGAAAAAGTCATGGAAGGCAGCATAGAGCTTGCTCGAGCGGTCTCCATGGTCGCTCAAGTGATACCCATGGTCTTTAGAGTGGTGTCTATCTTAGTCGTGTTTGAAACGTTGTTTTCACTCCAGCGACAACCGCCCTATGACCGCCCTCCCACTGATCGATCGGTCATTCACGAATTTAATTTTTCTTATTTACTAAGACTACCTTTATTCTGGACTTATAAATAGGGAGAGCCTTTCCCACATCTAGGTTAAGCCTCTAGTGAGATTTTCAAGAGAGAAAATCATACTTCTACCTTGAGAACTTCCACCATAACCTAGATCCCTAAGTCCCAAAAGGCTACCATTAGAGTTTCTACTCAACCTCACAAATTGGAGTTGAATATCTTGATGGTTTGATAAACCCATTGACCCATTGGTGTATGCATACCGAGGATTATTGGCGTGCCCATAATCGCTCGAGGCCTAGATGAATCGTGCAGAGAAGAGGTCCTAGTGAAGCTACACTAGATGTCAAAGGAGGCCCTTTGACGGAGAGTCAGTAAGAAAAGGAGCATCTAACTATGGTATTGGCTGATGTATAAGTCTTGAGTACTTGTATATTGACTTAGCGAGTAGTGGATTAAGCTTTGGTGAACCGTGAGGCTCCCTGCAGTTTTTCCCGATGAGGGTTTTTTGCATCAACAAATCACTCGTGTTATTTACTATTTATCATATACATTTCTGATTGTGAGCACACATGTGAATTATGTGTTTGTGGTTTTGATTGATTGAATACTCATCCAGTCATAGTTGTGCATATTAGGTTTGGGGGTTTGGGGATTTGGGGTCGCCTTGATATTGATTTTGAGTGAATTAATTCAAGATTAATTAAACCAATCATCATGGGCAAGTTGAGGTGTGATAACTAAAGGGGTTCTCACATTCTTTGCTAATCTTTGTGGGACGAGGTAATTGTGATGGATTAGGGTTTTAATTGGTAATCAATTGAGCTTCATTTTATAATCGTGAGGGAATATCCACATTTGGTTCCCCCTCTCGGAATAACAATTGGTATCAAAGTGTAGGTCTACCTGAAAGGTTTCATGCTACGATCACATCCTTGGAAACAAGTGCCAAAATGGAGTTGGTGTCGGTGGAAGACCTAGTTGGTTCTATATTGACCTTTGAGATGAACCTTCCATCCTTAAAGCAAGCTAAGGGCATTGCCTTGAGCTCTACAAATCATGAAGGAGATAAATTCGGGCCAATCTAATTAGGAGAGGAGGACCTAGCCTTAATTGCACGGAAGTTCAAAAAGTACTTCAAGGCTAGCAATGTCAAGTTCTCGAGGTCAAAAGGAAAGTCTAGTAGACCTACTCTTAAGGAGGGAAGAGAGAAAGGGGGAAGAGAATCTCAAAAAGAAGTTGAGAGAAAGGTGCAAGGCTTCCAATACTTTGAATGTCAAGAATTTGGACATATTGCATCGGAATGCCCGAATATAAAGAAGAAAGATTCGCCCAAAGATAAGAGGAGAGCCATGAAGACCACATGGAGTGATAGTGAAAGTGAGTCAAACCTGAGTGTTGACTCATCGTCTAGTGATGATGAAGAGAATTTTACGGCCTTCATAGGTTCACAGTCCTCACTCCCTAGAGAAACTTCCATGAGTGAAGTTGAAACAAGTCCTTCCATGGTGGTAGAAGACTTGGAAGAAGAAATCCCCACATATGTGGAGGATGAAGATACTTTTGAGCAATTGTATGTACAATTCCTCAAACAAGATGAAAAGGTGCACTCATTGAGTGGTCAGTTTAACTCAAGAAAAGAAGAGACAAGAGCACTTCAAGTGGACTTGGTGAAGTCCAAGGCCCAAATATGTGGCCTAGATGATGAGAAGAAGTCTCTCCTTGATCGAGGGAGCTTCCTTGAGAGAGAGTGTCATGACTTGAAGACAAAGAAGAATTATGAGTCAAAATGTGCCAAACTTAATAAAGATCTTCATGAATCAAATGAACTCTCTAAAAGACTTCCCCAATGCAATGAAAAGTTTGATAGAATGTTATCTATGGGAAAAAGTGTAGGTGATAAGCGTGGTTTAGGCTACACAAAGGGCAGGAATTCAAAGAAGAAAGTTGTTAAAGAAACCCAAACCAATCATGATTTGTGCTATACTTTTGGAGAACATGGTCATCATAGAAGACATTGCATGAAAAATAAGGATGTCTTAAATAAGAAGTTTGAGCATCTAGCAAACCAATTTAAAGCTCTAAACTATCAAATTGTTAATTTTTCTAAGTATTTAGAAAGATCACGTGAGTCCAAGCATATACATGCATCATCATCATATGGGCCACATGTTAGAGTGCCCAAAACCTCTTCTTCGCCCATGATCAAAATTGATCTACATACTTTTGGAGAGAAGATAGCTAGTTCTCCACCCATTTTCCGACATAACTCAAGTTTTAGAAAGGGAAAACAAGTTTGGGCGTCTAGGGAGGACTTTGAAAAACTCACAATCTCAATCAAGTTTGTGACGGCCCAAAATCTGGGTGTCTGTAATTGGCGTTGATCACCCATTAACTCGCGGAATACCTATGGATACCGTGTAACTCGATACCACACCGTTATGCCCCATTTATCGGGATCCATAACTTCAAATTTCGGGCAGTCTCCTTTGTATGAGGAGCTCTACTCAAAACATAATCTGTGCAATCATACAACATTGACCACACCGGGTCCATTTATCCATACTCATATAACAACATACAATTTTACATTAAAAATAGTCCATATGAATTCGATTACAATCATTTACATACATTACATGCCCAAAAACTAATTGACATCTTAGTTTTACAAAAGCATAGTTTAAAAGCCACATTTCGTCTTTTCTTCATCAATGAGGGCACAAATGAGAGCCGTCCACCGGCGCATGTTCCACACCTGAAATATTGTCCCCATAAAGGGTGAGCGACGCTCAATAGGGTATCTCCTAAAGAGGCTACTCCCCAACCTAGATGCACATGAAATGCTCACATGCAATTTACAAGCAACAATCACTCCATTCAAGAATATGCAATTCAACTATGGAATATGCAATTCAACAATGGAATCTTCAATGCCACGCCATGGTATGAGATGAGAGTCACACATGTAACTCAACCCGAGTCTTTACCGGTTCCCTCAACACATGTAATGCCATGCATATGAATCTGGGCATTCCAAGTCCCCGCCATTGATGTTACACATCCAATGACCTTTTTAAATCCCGGGTCTTTCTTGGGGTGGGTATTTATGGACTCACACCAACGAGCACCCAACCGACACGACATTAATGGACTTCCACCAACGGCTTCGCGTACGCCGACACACTTTATGGACTCAATACCAACGGAGTGCGTATCCGAATCACCGAGTTTTGCACCCAAAGGAGAATCTAGCCTTTCTTGCTAATCCCGGCCCTATTTTCAATGCAAACCGTGCGACTCAATTGAACCTTAGTCCAACTATCCCGAGCCCATGTATCTTTCACCAAGAATGGTGTTTGATCAAACCATGCACACACACTCACACTCATGTCAAATGCCCACGAATGTGATGCTACCCGTGCATGTGCAATATAAATGTACAATTGCATTTCATGTCATTATGCAACTAGGATCTTAATTGCAATTACAATACCACGTTCAATATGTCATGAGCACATTATGAACAATTCAATATCCAACAACCCTTTTTTCATGGTAAATTAAATCATAAGCATATAGCCACCATAAACAACCTCAATGTCAATATATCATATACGTATATCATATCCAAATAGGCATTTAATCAAACAACTTCAAGGCACCAAATCATGTAAATACATAATATGCCCAATTTCATCACATATCTCAAGAAATCACAACAAATAATTTCTACATATCCAATTCATGCTAGAATTGATTTTAACCATTCTTAATACCCATTTCCCACATTTCAAGTACCTACATTTTTCATGAATTTACCAAACAAGTAAATTCTACAAACTCAATTCATGCAAGATTGATTTAGCATATTTCTATACCTATTTCTCACAATTTATTTACACTAGGAGTACATTAAATAAGAGAATTCATCTCAAGTTATGCTACCCATACATATGAAATCATAGGTTGAAAATAAACCTAATTAGGAAAAGAACCCTATCTCTTGAAGCGTAAAACAACGGTAGAAAACTTCAAGAACACAAATCAAGCTCAAAATCTTGATTTTTCCAAAATTCCATTTTTGAATCTTTGGTGAAATCTGCGATTTTTGATACGTAGTCGTAGCCCTCGTCGCGTAGATGAACTTCAATTCAACGAGTAGCCGTAGATTGTAAAGAGAAGTTGAAAACTCTCTCTTTTTCTCCTCCTTTCCCTCTCTTCATCTTCAGTGTAAGAACCAAATGAAAAATGGGGAGAAAAGCTGATTTTCTCCCCTATTTATACCCCTTAGAATGCTTGGCCCTCATTGCGCAACACGTTCTCCATTCCCTGGTCCGATTTCGTCCCGAAACGATTAAATTTTGTCCCGATTCAAGTTCAAAATATTTTTTTATGAACTTCCTTTAAATTATTTTTCAATTTTTGAAATTTAATTCCATGTCTCGTTTATTAGGTCACGCGACACCCAATTTGCCTCATAAAATGTAAAAAATTTGCATGTCTCGGAATTAAACGAAAATTAACTGCGTAACTAGATTTCGCGAGAAGAATCCAATGGTGAGGTCCATTTCGTCATCCGAGTTCTAGAAAAAATTGGTTTTTTAACCCGTACCGTAGTGGCAAATTATCGTTTTGCCCTTTTTCATAAAAAATCAAATTTACCCGGATTTTACAAGTTAGAGGCCCTGAGTGCTTCTAGCAAGGTTATGAGTCCTAAGAAGCATGAGAGGTGAGAGTATGGGCCTTGGTGATCTTTTATGCATTTCATCGAACACCTAGGGTCATACATTTTGTACATATATTTTTTTTTTATTTTGTCAGTTGTTTTTCTATATGAAAAATACAAAAATAATTGAAATTTGAAAAACCAAAAACAAAATAAATATAAAAATCTAGAAAGAGTTTTAATCTCAATTTTGACATTCATGTTTAGGATTTATGATTAATGCTTTGGTTGTTTTTCCCTTGTTTTAATTACATCTTTATGCATTTTTTTCTTGTACATGTGTTAACTAAATTTTTTCAAAACATTGAAAAAGAAAAGAAAAAGTCAAAAAGTTTTTTTTGTTTGTTTTAATAATCATGGTAATTCACACTTTGATTTGTATTGAAATTGTTCGTTACTAAAATCAAAATTGAAATGTGCATTGATACGAGTCATATTAGGGGATCAAAAACTTAGATGTATAATTTTATTGCCTGATTCATTAGCCAAAGTCTTTTTCATACTAGCGTACTTGGATAGTGTTTACTTTTGAAAGATTCAAAACTAAATATACGCATGTCATTCACCTTCACACTTAGGTGTTTCCTTAATTTGAATTATTAATGATCTTAAAGGAATCTAAGCATTGGTGATAGGTGAACACATGGTTAGAGGTAAGTTAAAATCCAATCCCTTAAAAGATGCCAAAGGGGCAATTGTGAGAAAAGAGCCCAATGTGATCAAATCTAAAAAGGTGAGACATAAATAAATGACTGAAAATAATTGCACTTGAATGTGAAAGTACTTATGCTTAATTATAAATTGCTCATTTTTAAAGCTCATACAACTCATGATAATCATGTTTAGAAGCATAAATTCAAGTACGAAATTCACAATCGTGTTGATTGAATCTTTAGAGAAGAAGGGATAAAAGAAAGGTGGAGTTTTCAAAAAGAGAATATTTAGGACACTCACTAATTGGTCATGTTTTCACTTAGACAATGCATTAGGATTTCATGATGAGCTTATTAATGATTTAAATCAATCGGAATCCTTTTTGTATTGGAGGTTGGTTTCACACACTATGCACTTGAATTTTTCAAAGTTGAACAAGATTTAATCACTTGTGTGTGAAATTGAACTAAGTGAGGAAACATTGCTCTAGAATGCATGAAATTGAGTTTTAAATCTTTAAATATGCCTTAGAGCAATGTATTGAGATGATAAATTTTGGATGGACCTATTAAAATGCAAATTAGTGTAATTGTCATGATTATTTAAAAAATTGACCATTTATTATTTCAACTGTAAAATTACATTTATTTTTTATCCAAATTCATCCATGCATTGCATTGAATTGCATTGAATTGCATTTAGGCTTTATTTACATCATGCATGCATATTGAAGCTTGATGACTAGGTGAGATGAGTGAATGCCAAGACTAGATTGGTCTAAAGAGGATCTGCTGCTATTGTGTCAATTTCAATGACTACTCGATCGGTCTCACCGCTCGAGGGACCATGAGTAAGTTGGCAGCCATGATTAGAAAATTGAGTTGTAATAGGTCTTTTTGTATTCTAAACCCACTTACTCATGTCCCAAGCACCCAAAAACCCTAACCTTTGATTCTAAAGCACTCCCAAACATTCTCTACATAAATCTTAGGCTGATTCTTTGCTAGTATAAAAATCCACTCGAGTGAGACCTAAATTCAGAATGTCATTGTCGAGATAGCCCCATGAAAAGAGAAGAGGCCAAGGGTTAAGGATTTCTATGGTGAAATCGAGGAGAACTTCAACGAAGCTACTCAATTCCTGACATAGGAGTTCGTAGAGATTCAGAAAGGAATTCTCTCATAGACTGGTGTTGATCAAACGGGGAATCACTGCCACGGAGGTAACACGTTCTATCAATTCTAATCTCACAAACTGTGGATGGACTTGGATGTTCATTTACCTCGTGACATCAAACAATGACATGGTGAGGGAATTTTATGTTCATATCCAGATTAATGAATCTTATCCGCATATTGACCACTTTGTTACCTATATCAGAGGGATCAAGTTCACTTTTTCTGCAGACCTCGTTGCTACCACGCTGGATCTACATAAGGTTGAGAACGATTATCTTAGTGCAAGCCCTATTGACCTATTGCCTCCTCTACATGTAGTTGCTACTGAGCTGTATGATTTTGATCATCCTGAACACTAGATCACCCAAAAATTCTTTCAAAAATCATTGACCTCAGAGTACAGGATACTTAATCTCGTAGTAAACTACAATATTGAGCCGAATACCTATGTTTTTGACTTCTCAATTCCTAAAGCTCAGATGCTTTATGCCATAGGTAAAGAGTTTGGTCTTGATCTGCCTATGTTAATTTTTGGGTATATTCTTAGAGCTTTTTTAGAGGGACGAGTATCAGGATTGGCGAAGTTACCCAAGGGTGACTCAATTTTTTTTAAATATTATATGTATACTTATATTTATATATTCTAAAAATTATACATATATTTTGTACTTGTGCCCTCCTTACAATTTTCTTATTTCAATTGTTTAGTCTCTTTTGTTATATAAAGTCTTTTTTTTTTTTTTTTTTATGTTAAATGGACTTTATGTATCAAATATGATCTAATAAATATAAATACATTATATAGTGTGATTGGTTTGAAGTTACGTTCGAACGCCAATCTTCCATTTGAATGCAAGTGTGTTTTTAAAAGCGATCAAGCTCGCGATGACTGTTCAGATTATGACCATATAAATACCTAAGGATGCCCCCTTTAGCCATATTTCATCAATTTTTAACCCTAGGCACCTTTAGAGAGTGAAAGGGAAGGAGAAAACGCAAGATTCGGAGTGATTCAAACGTTGACAACAGATTAAACATGCTAGGGCTATTTTAAAACATCAGATTGAGGTAGAGGGTTCCTTATTGAATTCTTTCATTGAGGCTAGGAACATTATTATATATGTTTTTACTCTTTATTATTATGATAGAAAAACATCGTGTGTGACACCCCAAATTTCCGGGGGTCCTTTATTAACCGTTGACCATCCGTCAACCCGCGGAAATACTCGTGATAGTCGTATAACCCGACACCACGTCACTCACATGCTTTTAATCGGATTTACCATCCACAAGGTCAATTATACCTCCATTTATGTCCATTTATGTCATAGAAACCAAAGAAAACAAAGCCCAAAAGCATGGCTAAGCATTTTGAAAATTTCAAGTTTTTTTTTTTGAAAAACCTTCCGGAAGGTCGACATACACCTACCGGAAGGTCGCTGAAGGAACTGTTACATGAAAAAGATCAATTTCAAGAACTTCCGGAAGGTCGACATCAGTAGCAAAAACCTTCCGGAAGGTCCATTCCAGTAGCCAAAACCTTCCGGAAGGTTCATTCCAGAAAACAAAACCTTCCGGAAGAACTCGGCAGTCAAAAAGAAACCCAAGGCAAAACCTTCCGGAAGGTCCACTCCAGTAGACAAGTCCTTCCGGTAGGTTTTACTCCAGTAGCTAAAATCTTCCGGAAGGTTCATTCTAGTGGGCAAAACCTTCCGGAAGGTATTAGCTGTGAGCAAGGCAAGCTGGGGTTTTTAGCAAAACCTTCCGGAAGGCCGACACACACCTTCCGGTAGGTTTTCAGACTGTGAGCATAAAAATGGATTTCTTTCCCCTCCAAACCATCCTTAAAGCTACCCCATACACTCCAAACTCATTCAATACATGTTTAATGAGATTTTCCATATAATACCCAACTCATACAATCTCTATTACAATTCATTCCATAATATATATACATCAAAATGGAATTTTGTTAAAGGTTTTACAAAACTTAAACTAAGGCCACAAGCCGGCCCCCTTCATGCTTGATGCTCTCCAAATGAGCCATCCGCCGGAGCAAAACCCACACCTGAAATGTTTTTCCCATAAAGGGTGAGCCACGCTCAATAGGGTATCTCCTAAAGAGGCTACTCCCCAACCTAAATGCATATGAAATGTCACATGCTATCAATCAACAATCCACAACAAGAATATATTCCATGTTGAAACATGTAATGCCATGCTATGAAATGAGGTGAGACTCACTCATGCACATCAACCGAGCCCTTCCCGGCTCCTCTACACATGCAAGTGCCAATGTGTACCAATCCGTCATTTATGTTCCACATCAAATGACATTTCATTCTAGGGTCTTTGTAAGGGGGGATGTTCATGGACTCACACCAAAGGTCACCCAACCTACACGGAATTCATGGGCTTCCACCAACGGTTCCGCGTACACCGACACACTTTATGGGCTCTTATACCAACGGAGTGCGTATCCAATCACCGGGTCTCTCACCCGAGGGATTTTCTAGCCCTTCTTGCTACCCCCAACCCTATCAACATATAAACCATGCAACTCGACTAGGTCATCGACCCATATTACCCGAGCTCACTCGTCATCCACCATGCGTGGTGAAGACATACAATCATGCACACACACCTCCTAAAATGCGATGTCCCCGTGCATATGCAATGTGGTGTTCCATTGTAACACTAACACAATGTTCGATATGGTATGAGTGACATATGAACATTCTCAACACATTTCTCATATTCCATGGCAAAATCATATCAAAAGCATATAATTCTCATAATACGAATTTCAAGCATGTTATCAACATACTAAATTTTCAAGGCATATATACATAAATACATAACATGCCCACAATTTCATATAACACATGAATTTACATTGGGTTCATTTCACATATCCAATTCATAGAAATCACAATTAGTAACTTCTAAATATCCATCCAAGTTAGGATTTCCTTTACCCATTTCAATACCCAATTCACCCAATTTCACAACAATAGGCAAGAGACACATAGGCTATCATCCTACCCATTCCATAAAAACATTATAGGCTTGGAATAAACCTTAGTAGGAAGAAACCCTACCTCTTGAAGCGTGAGGAACGACCAAGGGAAGTTCCAAGACCCGATTCAAGCAAAAACCCTCACTTCCCGAAAATCCCGTACCTTGACCTTCGGTAAAACTTGTGCTTTTTGGTATAGCCGCGTAGCCCTCGATGAGTAGAGCGACTTTAATTCTTGGCTTGCGTGGATTCGAGGTCCGTAGCGCCGTAGATCGTAGAGAGAAGGTGAGTTTTTTCTCTCTTTTCTCCCTCTTTCTCTCTATCGGCTGAAACCGGCTGAACAAGATTTTTCCCCCTATTTATATTTTAGAATACTTGGCCCACAATTCGCCACACGTCCTATTTAATTCCGGGTCCGTTTTAATCCCGAAACGATTAAATTTCGCTCCGGTTCAAGTTCGAATTATTTTTGTTTTAACTTGTGTTTAATATTTCCCCAAACCTGGAAACTTTATAAAAATTTCGTGTACAGGGTCACCCGGGGCCCGTTCGTCTCGTAAAACGCGAAAAATCTGACTATCTCGGAATTCCACGAAATTTGACGTGGTAACTAGATTTCGCGAGACGAATCCAACGGTGAGGTCCGTTTCGTCATCCGAGTTCTAGAAAAATTCAGGTTTACAACCTGTACTGTAGTGGCAATTTACCGTTTTGCCCTTTTTCACAAAGGTTGAAATTTTCTCGGGTTTTACATTCTTCCCCCCTTAAAAGAATTTCGTCCCCGAAATTCACACACTCATGCACACACAATTACACGCATATGCAACAGTCATATAATACTAAATGACTATAAGAATGTACCTCCATCTTCAAATAAGAAAGGATAGTTGGCACGTATGGTGTCCTCACGCTCCCATGTTGCCTCCTCCACTCCTCGGTGCTGCCACAACACCTTCACTAGCCTCACGGTCTTGCCTCGCAAAACCTGCTCTCGGCTATCCATGACACGCACTGGTCCCTCCTCGAAGGTCCCATCCGCATCAACTATGAGCTCGCCCCAATCCACAACATGCGTCGGATCTGGAGTATACTTCCGGAGCATGGAGACATGGAATACGGCGTGAACACCCGATAAAGTTGGCGGTAACGCCAATCTGTAAGCCACAGTGCCAACTCTCTCAAGCACCTCAAAGGGCCCAATATACCTCGGCGACAGCTTTCCCCGCTTGCCGAATCTGATCACCCCTCTCTTAGGCATCACCTTCAAGAAGACGTGGTCTCCCACCTCAAATTCCAGAGGCCGCCGTCGCCTATCGGCGTAACTCTTCTGCCGGCTCTGAGCCGTGAGAAGACGCTTCCTTATCAGGTTCACCTTCTCCGAGGTGTCTCTAATCAAGTCTGGACCCGTAGAGGGTCTTTCCCCAACTTCAGTCCAACAAACCGGAGAACGACAAGGCCTCCCATAAAGCGCCTCATAGGGTGCCATCCGTATGCTCGCCTGATAACTGTTATTGTAGGCGAATTCCACTAAGGGCAAATGCTCTTCCCAGCTACCCTTGAGATCTAGGACGCATGCCCGTAGCATGTCCTCTAATGTCTGGATGGTCCTCTCCGACTGACCGTCCGTTTGGGGATGGTAGGCTGTGCTCATCCTCAACTGAGTCCCCATGGCTCGCTGGAAACTCTCCCAAAAGTGAGCCGTAAACCTGGGATCCCGATCCGATACTATAGATACGGGTACCCCATGCAACCGGACTATCTCCCTTATGTACAACCTGCAGAATTCCTCCAGAGTGAAGGTCATCCGCACCGCCAAAAAGTGTGCCGATTTCGTAAGCCGGTCTACTATCACCCACACCGCATCATGTCCCCGTGATGTCCGTGGCAAGTGGGTCACAAAGTCCATTGTGATGTGCTCCCACTTCCACTCAGCCACTTCCAAGGGCTGGAGCAACCCTGCTGGCCTCTGGTGCTCGGCTTTAATCTGCTGACATGTGAGGCATCTACTGACAAAGTCGCCAATTTGCCTCTTCATTCCGCTCCAGTAATACTGGCGACGAAGATCATGATACATCTTCGTGCCGCCTGGGTGCACCGCAAAACGAGAGCAATGGAACTCCCTGAGGATCTCCTCTCTCAGCTCCGCCGACTGGGGAACCACTACCCTTCCCCTAAACCGAAGACTGTCATCCGAGTGAATGGCCCAGCCCTCGTCACCAGTTTGTCATTTATTTTAGACTTAGTAGTATTTAGATATTTTGAGATGTAAACTTGGGGAAGTACTTATTTAATTTTGGGAGTTTTATTTATTAATAAGATATGGTGAATATTTCTTATAATTTTGGATTATATTTTAGTTGCTCTCATGGTTGGATGGTTATAATTAGGTAATGCCCAGATTATGGAATTTGGGCCATCATAAAGTGGTATCATAGCCTAGGCTTTATGTCTTACATGGAAGCTGTAATTGTGGACTATCACTTGAGAGTTAGGATAGATATATGAAATGTTAGACTCAGACCGATTGGAAATTTTATGGTTAAGCGTTTGGTTTGAGTTGATATTGGTATTTGCATAAGGAAACTAAAACTGTGCCTGATATGCAGAATGGACGGTAGAAGAGGACGTGAACATCCAGCTAACCAAGTTGGACATCAACCACTTCGGGAAGTCATGAACGGTATTTACCAGTGTCTACAAGAATTGACCGCTTTGGCACATAATCAAAATGGGAACAATCACCAGAATAGGGCCACACAACCATTGGCAGTGGATCCAATTGGTAATCATAAGTCTAGGAGGATGAATGTACTGAGAGAATTCCTTAGGCAATGTCCGCCCACTTTTCAAGTTAGTTCCAATCCAATGGATGTAGAAAAATGGATTAGAAGGGTTAAAAGATGTGTGATAGTGTGGGGATTGCTGTAGATCTCCATATTGGGCTAGCTACATATCTACTCGAAGGAGAGGCGGACCATTGATGGGATTTCATGGAGAGGATGAATGATGTGGATACGATGACTTGGGAGGTCTTTGATCAAATTTTTTGAGATAAATATTTTTCTGAGTTTTTAAGGGATAGGATGAGTGAAGACTTCTTGGCCTTGAAGCAGGAAAGTATGACAATAGTCGAATATGAAGTGAAGTTTGATGAATTGTCTTGTTATGTGACAAAGTTTGTGGCTACAGATGCAAGGAGGGCCAAATGGTTTGACCAGGGGTTGAGGCCTGCTATTCGAGAGAAATTGGTTGCACACAAGATCCGGGAGTACATGGAAATGGTGGATCAAGCTAACTTGGTGGAGAGAGGCACGGAGGAGGCTCAACGACAGTAGACTTTTGCTAGAGGAGGCCCCCTGAGAACGGGCAACAGTAGTGGAGCTATACAGAGGAAAGCTCTGTATTGCCGACCTGATCAAATCTCTGGGCAAAAGAATCAACCAAGAAGAGGAACTGGAGGTACACAGGAGGGGACAATTGCAGACTAGCATTAGTGTTTCACTTGTGGAGGTTATGGACATTTTAGGAATAATTGTCCATCATTTCCACCGAAGAACAACAGTGCATGAACAAACCCTCGCCCTAGAAACAGTAGCCGCAGAGGAACACATGGACAATTATACTAGCGGGCATCAATTAGGGCCGAGTCTTTGTGTTGACCCAACAAGAAGATGATATTGTTAATGTTGTGGTCTAAGGTATTGTTTTACTTTACAATTCATGGGAATGTATACTATTTGATCTAGGTTCCACTCACTCGTTTATATGCACATCATATGTTAGAACACTAGGACTTGAATGTGAAAACCTAGAGGCTATCCCAACCAGAACCAATAATCACAAGGTTATGATTAAGTTTTTGAAAGAACATATTCTATCTAGGTATAGGATGCCTAGGTCAATAAGCAGTAATGGTGGTTTACACTTTTGTAATAGGTCATTTGCTAATCTCATGCATAAATATGGTATTGCATGATTAGCACTCAAAAGTAGCATATTGTTACACTCTTTTTGGACTAATTATACTTTGATGGAGTTTAAATGATGATATTTTAGGTTCTAAAGTGAAGGGAAGTCCAAAGGCATCCAAGAAGTACATCTGAGGGTAACAAGCAGCTCCTTAAGGACATAAACTGAAAAAAACGTCACCCAACGTCCGAATGTCCAGTGAAACCCTAATGAAGACCGGTGGATGAAGACTGGTGGATGAAGACCGGTGGATGAAGACTGGACTGGTGGATGAAGACTGGTAGATGAAGACTGGTAGTTGGTTCAATATTTTGGCCTATAAATAGACCCATTGTTGGAACATTTAAAAAAAAAAAAGAATTTAGAGAGCAAAATTTCTTTCATCTTTTGTAGCTTCCATTTCAATTCATGTATTGAAGATTTTATGCTTATGTTCTTATGGTAAGAGTTCTTTCTTCTAATTGTCATTTCTTTATAGCTTTTATATTTACTTGCTTGTATAAATATAATGGAAGGCTGAGCCTCCTCTTCTAATTGTCATTTCTTTATAGCTTTTATATTTACTTGCTTGTATAACCATAATGGAAGGCTGAGCCTCCTCTTCTAATTGTTACTTGTATTTGCATACATCAAGAGATATAGCTTATCCTTCGGTTGTGGTGGAAACCCTCCAAGGATAACTAGCTTTCTTCTATTTTATTGTTCATGCATTTTACTTCCATTGCTTGAGCATCCTTCTTCTTAGAGGAGTGAAACTCTCCCACCTTTTTAGTGCTTTACCAAAGCCGGGAAGGGTGGAACGTGATTCACTCGTTCTCTGTCGAAGAACGACTCCTTGTTTAGCTATTTTACTTTAAAGCATTTCACTTCTAGTGCTTGAGCATTTTACTTTGTAACACCTTTGCTTATGGGGATGAGTACCATTCATCATTCTAGCTTTACCATAGCTATGAAGGGTGAGTAGTCCTCATTCACTCTTTGGGAAGGGATGATAGATATGTAAAAGATTAATCCGGACATTATGTTTGTGTATCACCTTTATGCTTAAATGTTCTATACTCCACTTGATTTTTGGGTGATTGAATGCACCTAGCAAAGTAAAGGTACTTTGTATAATCAACGGATATTTCTATGATAAATGGATGACTCCTACATGGAAAGATCCATTGATTCAAGGCAAGCACCCTAACTAACTCTTCATGACAAACTTTCAATGTCCACCATTATTGCACTTCATTCCTATCTTCCGATTAATTTGCCGTTGACACGGGAGTTAATTGAGTTATAAAGCACAAACATATCAAGCACTAGAAGCGAAATGCTTTAAAGTAAAATAGCTAAACAAGGAGTCGTTCTTCGACAGAGAACGAGTGAATCACGTTCCACCCTTCCTGGCTTTGGTAAAGCACTAAAAAGGTGGGAGAGTTTCACTCCTCTAAGAAGAAGGATGCTCAAGCAATGGAAGTAAAATGCATGAACAATAAAATAGAAGAAAGCTAGTTATCCTTGGAGGGTTTCCACCACAACCGAAGGATAAGCTATATCTCTTGATGTACGCAAATACAAGTAACAATTAGAAGAGGAGGCTCAGCCTTCCATTATGGTTATACAAGCAAGTAAATATAAAAGCTATAAAGAAATGACAATTAGAAGAGGAGGCTCAGCCTTCCATTATATTTATACAAGCAAGTAAATATAAAAGCTATAAAGAAATGACAATTAGAAGAAAGAACTCTTACCATAAGAACATAAGCATAAAATCTTCAATACATGAATTGAAATGGAAGCTACAAAAGATGAAAGAAATTTTGCTCTCTAAATTCCCTTTTTTCTTTTTTTTAAAATGTTCCAACAATGGGTCTATTTATAGGCCAAAATATTGAACCAACTACCAGTCTTCATCTACCGGTATTCCCCGGCAACGGCGCCAAAAACTTGACTTGATCCGAAATGTGTACACCCAAGTGCAGGCGGTCAAGTTGTAGTAATAATCCGGTTTGAGTCCAGAGTCGAATCCTCAGGGAACTATAGTTGGTGTTCTTTGAAGTAAATAGTGAGAAAGACTTGTAACTGGAAATATTATGATTTTAAAGTTGTGGGAAGTTTTGGATAGAATGTAAGATTCTTTCCAATGGGTATTTTTCTAGACAAAATATAAGATGATTAAATGTAACAAACACTCTTTGGTTCGGGAATCAGAATATGTAGTTGATTGTCCGGTGCATTATGTTTGTGCTTTATAACTCAATTAACTCCCGTGTCAACGACAAATTAATCGGAAGATAGGAATGAAGTGCAATAATGGTGGACATTGAAAGTTTGTCATGAAGAGTTAGTTAGGGTGCTTGCCTTGAATCAATGGATCTTTCCATGTAGGAGTCATCCATTTATCATAGAAAGATCCGTTGATTATACAAAGTACCTTTACTTTGCTAGGTGCATTCAATCACCCAAAAATCAAGTGGAGTATAGAACATTTAAGCATAAAGGTGATACACAAACATAATGTCCGGATTAATCTTTTACATATCTATCATCCCTTCCCAAAGAGTGAATGAGGACTACTCACCCTTCATAGCTATGGTAAAGCTAGAATGATGAATGGTACTCATCCCCATAAGCAAAGGTGTTACAAAGTAAAATGCTCAAGCACTAGAAGTGAAATGCTTTAAAGTAAAATAGCTAAACAAGGAGTCGTTCTTCGACAGAGAACGAGTGAATCACGTTCCACCCTTCCCGGCTTTGGTAAAGCACTAAAAAGGTGGGAGAGTTTCACTCCTCTAAGAAGAAGGATGCTCAAGCAATGGAAGTAAAATGCATGAACAATAAAATAGAAGAAAGCTAGTTATCCTTGGAGGGTTTCCACCACAACCGAAGGATAAGCTATATCTCTTGATGTATGCAAATACAAGTAACAATTAGAAGAGGAGGCTCAGCCTTCCATTATGGTTATACAAGCAAGTAAATATAAAAGCTATAAAGAAATGACAATTAGAAGAGGAGGCTCAGCCTTCCATTATATTTATACAAGCAAGTAAATATAAAAGCTATAAAGAAATGACAATTAGAAGAAAGAACTCTTACCATAAGAACATAAGCATAAAATCTTCAATACATGAATTGAAATGGAAGCTACAAAAGATGAAAGAAATTTTGCTCTCTAAATTCTTTTTTTTTTTAAAATGTTCCAACAATGGATCTATTTATAGGCCAAAATATTGAACCAACTACCAGTCTTCATCTACCAGTCTTCATCCACCAGTCCAGTCTTCATCCACCGGTCTTCATCCACCAGTCTTCATCCACCGGTCTTCATTAGGGTTTCACTGGACATTCGGACGTTGGGTGACGTTTTTTTCAGTTTATGTCCTTAAGGAGCTGCTTGTTACCCTCAGATGTACTTCTTGGATGCCTTTGGACTTCCCTTCACTTTAGAACCTAAAATATCATCATTTAAACTCCATCAAAGTATAATTAGTCCAAAAAGAGTGTAACAATATGCTACTTTTGAGTGCTAATCATTGCACACAAAGTATCCATAGGTTACCATCCACAGACTAATGGCCCAACTAAATTGGCCAATAGTGAGATAAAGAACATTTTGGAAAAGACAGTCAATCCTGACAAAAAGGATTGGTCACTTAGGTTGACCGATGCTCTGTGGATTTATAGGACTGTTTTTAAAACACCATTAGGTATGTCTTCTTACATGCTAGTATATGGAAAATTTTACCATTTGCCGGTAGAGATGGAGGACAGAGCTTATCGGGCCATAAAAACCCTGAACTTTAATTTGAAAGTTGCTAGCAGCAATAGGAAATTGGACTTGAATGAACTTGAAGAGATAAGACGAGATGCGTATGAAAGTACTCAGATTTACAAGGAGAAGGTAAAAATTTTTCATGAGAAATCTGTTTTGAGAAAAACCTTTGACCAAGGACAGAAAGTATTGTTGTATAATTCTCGACTTCATCTTTTCCCAGGTAAGCTACGCTCAAGATGGACATGTCCCTTTGTAGTGCGTACATTTTTTCCTCATGGAGTGGTAGAGCTTGAAAATCTGAAGAATAAACAGGCATTTGAGGTCAATGGTCAGCGTATGAAACCATTCTTGGATGGTTTTCCATTAGAGGAGCCTGTGGAGGAGCTTGTTGATCCGGTTTATCAGGATCCTTCAGCTGAGTAATCTCTTTCCCACATGATTTGTTGTATATTAGTAGTTATGGTTTATTTGTCTTTACTTTTCTTTTAGTTTTGCAGTTTGATTCAATTTTGGAGCATTCCTTTCTAGGTGACTTCATTTCCTTATCTATTTCATTAGTTCTCGTGCATATAGTTATTTCTATTGCATTGAGGACAATGCATAATTCAAGTTGGGGGGGGGGGGGGGGGTTTGAGGGTTTACACCGCTATTTTTTTTTTCTTTTCTTTTTGTCTTGCTTTGTTTTGATTGTTTGTTTGCTCCTAGAAAATGAAGAAAATGAAAAATAAATTTTGCTTTAGATATTTTGAAAGTATGACCTTGATTTGAATTCGTTGAGAACTTGACATGTGTAGTGGAGACAGATATATAACTTGTGAGTTCAGAACCTATCATTTGGAGGGTTATATGACAAGTACTCAAGAAATAATTCTTTCACCACTCTTTTGAATGGTCTCATTATACTTTCTTTGGTTAGAGTATGAGGAATGGTGAGTTGATTGTATCTCTATCAATTAAAAATTGCCATTGTTCTTGGAAAATGATTTTAGGCTATCTTTTGGATAATTTTGAGCCTTAGCCTGTTCTTTCTTATAATTTTTCCCTCTAAGCTGTGATTGAGCCTATTTGAATGTTCAATTCTTAGCCATAAAGTTCAACCAAGCCAAGAAAAAAATTATACCTTACCTTCGTTATTCCTTGAACTATTAAGTTTTTATCGAGAAGTTGGGAGACTTATGGGGAAGGCTCGAACATGGGCAACAAAAAAGAAAAGAAAAAAGGAATGAAGTTGAAAAGAAAATGGAAGAATCAGCAAAATGTTTGAAAAAAAAAGAGAGAGAAGTCAAAGGCTTGGGATAGAAAAGGGGGTATAAAAAGAGAAAAAAAAAAAAGAACAAAGAGGAAAAGAACATGAAGTGAAAGTAAAGAGAAAAATGTTCAAAAGGAGTCAATTGTAAAAAAAAGTATCTTGAGATAACTCTTTTTGAATTCCTTAATCTTTCATTTCTGTTACCTTTACCCTTAGCCCCATTATAACCTTAATAAAGTCCTAATTGATTCTGAGAATGATGGTGAATTAAACTAAATGGATAGGGAGATACATCAATGGTGTTATTTTGATTATTTTAACATTCTTTCATGAGATTATGTCAATATCGATTAGTTTCATAATGCTTTTCATTGTTGGAAATATGTGGGACATAGTTGTTTTGTTAACATAAATTCTACCCACATATACCTTGAGTGAAACAGTCATGATAATAGTTGATCAAAAAAAAAAAAAAAACAGTCATGACACTAGTTGATGATGATAAATATGTGTGAATGCTTTTGCATATCGTTTAGGCCTGAAAATAGTTATGTGTGAATGAGCTTAAATTCTATCGACATATTGTTATTTTTGTTGAATTTGATGAAAGTGATGCAATTGAAATAGCTAAAATAGAGAAGTTTGTAGGTATTTTTTCTGAAAACCTTCACGAGACAAAACTCATCCACTAGGGATCACCTAGGGGTTTAAAAGCTTATTGCATAGGCTAAATGCAATCGTGATTGCCTACGTGATTAGTACTTAAAGTTGACATATTATTATGACATTTTAAGACTAATTGTACTTTAATGGAGTTTAAGTGATGTCATTTCAGGCCCTAAACTGAACAAGGACCCAAGAACAACAAGTACCACACTTGGATGCAGCACCAGTACATTAGAGCCCAAAATTGGAGAAGCTTGGAGCACAGCCAGAACGTTCGAACGCCAACTCACGTTCGAACGTCCATATTGCACTGTAGCAGACTCAACTGCTGAAGAGAAGGCGTGTTGCAGTTAGGAAAGAAGACTGGAGCTCTGAAGTACTTGAGTGTCACGTTCGAACGCCAACTCACGTTCGAACGTGCATTTGAGTTGATGGAAGACCAGACCACTGCAGAGAGTTGGAACTGAACTTCACAGAAGACCAACAGATCACTCGAGTGAAAGGGGTCGGAGCAGATCTGGCGTTCGAACGCCCTCAGTTCAAAAACAGAAGAAACGTTCGAACGGCAGTCAACGTTCGAACGCCCTCAGTGTAAAAACAGAAATAACGTTCGAACGCCAACTCACGTTCGAACGTTATCCACAGACTGGCAGCAGAGTTGTTGACTGTTCACTTGGACTTGGGCGGCAAACACTATTCTTTCACCCCCCCTGTCTCCTCTTCTTGCCTATAAATACTCCCCTTGTTGGAGAGCTAGAGGAGCCATAGTAGGAGGTAGGAAAGTTGATGGAGGCTTAGACTCCCACTCTCATTGTAGATTTAACTCATTTTTCCTTGTATGAAGTCTTTATTTTAGAGATTAGTTTGGCTTTAGTCCAACATCTCTTGCTTGTTATAACAGTAGTTTTGTGCTTATGCTTATGTTTATGCTTTCATTTCTCATGCATAGAAGAGAGATAGCTCACATTTTGGTTGAGGAAGCAACCCTCCAATTCTTGGTTGAGGAAGCCACCCTCCAAATGTGACTAGCTTTCTTCTACTTTTATTGTTCATGCATTTCACTTCCATTGCTTGAGCTTCTTTCTTTCTTAGAAGAGTGAAACTCTTCCACTTTTCTAGAGGTTTATTAAAGCCGTGAAGGGTGAAACGTGATTCACCCATTCTTTGTTAAAGATTGGCTCCGCGTTTGTTGTTACTTTATCTTTTAAAGTTCTCCACTTGGAGGGATGAGCATCACTCACTTTTCTAGCTTTACCCAAGCCATGAAGAGTGAATAGTTTCTCATTCACTCTTTAGTAAGAGGAGAAGGGCATGTATAAGTTATCCGGGAATCATATTTGTGCAATGTTTTTATGCTTAACGTTTATTTCTTCTTGTTATCGGATGATTGATTGCATCTAGCAAAGCTAAGGTACTTTGTATAACTGTGAGCTCTTTCTATGACATGGATGACTCCTGCATAGAAAGACTCATCAGTTCAAGGTAAGTACCCCGGCTAGATCCTCATGACTACCCTTCAATCTTCCCCCTTATTGTACTTCATTGAAAGAATGGAATATTAATAGCATGATTGGATGTCTTGTAGAAACACTTGCTTGTTTGTAGACGGGTTAAGTCTCGGCACAGACAATTCTTGTAAACTTCTAGAAAGACATCGGAATCATGTTCTTAATTCTCACAATCCATCTTTATCTTCCGATTGACTTGCTGTTGACACGGGAGTTAATTGAGTTATCAAGCACAATTATGACAAACCGGATAACTGACTACATGTCCAGATCCTTGCACTAAAGAGTGACTCTTTTTAATTAGCATCTATCCCCTATTTTGTTAAGAAAATCCTCTTGGAAAGAATCTTATATTATGTCCAGGAAAACTCATAACTCACAGCAAATCTCAAAAGTTACAATCAAAAGGTCTCTACCACTGCTTGCCTTAGAAATATCATCAAAAGTTCCCTGTGGATTCGACTCCGGACTCAAACCGGATTATTACTACAGCTTGATCGCCTGCACTTGGGTGTATACATTTTGGATCAAGCCATCACTACGAAAATGGTTTTTGCTAGTTTTTAGGTTATGCTTTTAAATTCCAAGGCATGAAATTTTGAATTTTAATTGGATCAAGTTTTATTGCATAAATTTTTAGAAAATTGGGCATGAAATTAGATAATTGGTTTTTAATTATGATGTTTTAGGCACTAGGTGAGTCTATGATTAGTTTTGTTTTGATTTGTTAAAAGAGAAAAAGAAAAAGAATTGAAAAGGAGTAGAAAATAGGATTTTTTTTTAGGCATTTTGTAGTCCTACCGGTAGAATGTGTATGTACTACCAGTAGGTTGCAAATAGAGAATCGTTCTACCGGTAGGTTGTGTATGTTCTTCTACCAGTAGGTTTTGGATCTAAAACGTTAAAACGAAGGGTTTTTTGGGAATTTCAAGGGTTTTCTTAATTTTAACTTTTCCCTTTCCATTATAAAAGCCTATTTTCCTCTTTAAAAACTTTAGAAACTTTCTCAGAAGGCCTGGGCTTCAAGTAATCCTTGCTATTACAGATTTGTTATGCAAATTTTGGATTAATGGCTTCAAGGAAGAGTCTAGCTCTATCTCACTCTTCTATTGAGTTCTTCGAGTTTACTCTACTGGCTTGGATCTTTTTTATGGTCATGGTTTCCATAGCCATAGTGAAGATGGCTAGGACAAGATCTGGACGAGTCACCTCGACCAGCACCTCTGGAGCTACCTCATCCAAAAGGGCATTTGCAATGGAGAAAGGGAAGAGGAAGAGGACTAAGTCAGATTATGAGGAAGACAAAGAGGATAAACTGCTTCTCGAGAAAGACTAGCCTATAGACTCTCAGAAGAAACGATTTTGGCGTGGCTTATCGTTGATAAGGTTTTTTGACAAAGGTGTAGGAGGGAGAGAAGGAAGATGATGAGTCTAAGGATACTCCATCAGAAGGAGAGGATCTGGTTGCAAGTACCAGTTTTGCGAATTCAAAATGCTCTTTGATTTAGATGATGAGAAAGGAGGATGCCTAGAAGCTCTGAGGAGATGAGAGGGTCCAAGGTGGAGATGATGAAGAAGATGTTCTGATTGATGGACTCTCTTCGATTAGTGTTTAGTTAGCATATAGATTTTAGTAGAATCTTAGGAAATTTTGAAGTTTGGGTAGTAGTAGCCAACCCAAAATCACACAGCAAATATATTAAAAGTTGTTGATTCCAATTTTGTGCTTTGTGTTCGTTTTAATTTATGCCTTATAACTTGAGTATTTACTTATGTTAACCTTTGCCTTGGATGTTTGTAAGTTTGATTTACTTGTTTCTTAGTTTGATGTTTGCTAGGGACTAGCAAAACCTAAGTTGGAGAGTGTGATGAGTACTCAATATTGTATTATTTTATAGCTTAATACATTCGCTTTAGGCTTGCTAACAAACTTTCTTGCTTCACTTAGTGCGAATTGCATCTTAAGTTTTGATTTCTGAGATTGCAGGTAAATTGGGTGTAAATGTTGAGTTTAAGCATTAATAAGATGGCAGGGGACAAGTTGGGATTGAGTTTGAACGGGAGAAGATGAAATCGGGAGCCTTAGAAGTATTTTGGAAGAAAAGAGGTATTATACCGGTAGGAAGGCAAAAAAAGGAAGGTTCTACTTGTAGTAAGTTGGTTCTACCGGTAGTAAATCAGTTCTACCGGTAGTAAGTCAGTTCTACCCATAGCAAAACTTACAGAAGTTACATCTTTTTAGTTAGAGAAGTTCTACCGGTAGAAAAACTTGCAGTACTTTTGTCAGAGAAGTCCTACCGGATGTTCTACTGAACGCAAAAGCCACAGTACTTTCAGAAGTTTATTAGACAGAGATTCTACCGGTAGGTTTTACTGTTCTACCAGTAGGTCGAGGCATATTTTCACAGGAAGCTCAATTAAAGATCATATCTCGCCATATCTTTTGGGGATTCTCAACCAATCAGAGAATGAGATAATTTTGGGATAGATATATGTCAAAGATTTGCAGATTCTCCTTCCAACCAGAATAAATAGAGACCCTTGGGTAATACAGAGAGGGGAAGTTGGGTCACGTTTTAGGAGTTTTCTTTAGTTTTTCTCTGTTTTATTGTTTAGAGAATGTTTGGGTTTTCTTGAGGGGTCTTGCTACAGTCTTTTATTTTTTTTAAGTTTGTTATTTCAAATTGTTCGGCAATCTTACATTCAGTTGTCTTCAATTCCAGAATTTGTTATTTAAATTCAGTTTTTCAATACAAGCAATTACTTTCAAGTCAATTTCTACTTTCATGAATTCAATTATGTTTTCTTTAATTACGTGCATTATTTACATTATTATGAGTGAGTAGTTTTTCTCTAGATAATCGGAAGAAGGATTCCCAACATATGAATTAGGGTTATACTCTAAACTAGGATTTTAACGTCTATGTGATTATTTGATTAAAGTTGTATTTTCAAAAATCTATTTGGTTTGCATACTTCCTGATTGCCCGTATACAATTAGTTTTGGTATAGGTAATTAATGGTGTTTTCTGCAACCCTGAGTTTTTCATCATAAACTATTTCTCAATTACTACTTTTGATTCTTTTTAAAGTGTTTAGTTGAAAATCATCCATCTGTACTTGTTTGAATACGAAAACAGATGAGTTATATATTTAGAGTAGAAATTATTATTCATAGTTGGGATGCATTCTGAAGATTATCTAGTTTTTCAATTATTGAATTTCATTTTCATTAGTAGTTAATTTCCAAACTCTCAACTTCAGAAAAAATTTCATTTTATTTTGCATCACCTTGGATTCAAAATCTTTCCCTAAGGAGACAACCTTGGACTTTTTGTTCGAGTTACAACATGATACTTTTCTCTTACGCTTGGGAGCTTTTGTGAAAATACAACCTATTTGGAGGGCAAACACTATCCCTTATGTAAAACCCGGGTAAATTTAATTTTTTTTGAAAAAAGGGCAAAACGGTATTGCCACTATGGTACATGTTGAAAACCTGAATTTTTCTATAACTCGGAAGACGAAACAGACCTCACCGTTGGATTCGTCTCGGGAAATCTAGTTACCCTGTCAATTTTCATCGAATTCCGAGACAGTCAATTTTTTTGTGTTTTACGAAGCGATCGGGAGACCTCATAAACAAACCCGGGAATAAAATTTCAAAAATTGGATAATAATTTAAAGTAAGTTGAAATAAAAATATTTTGAACTTGAATCGGGACGAAATTTAATCAATTCGGGTCAAAATCGGACCCGGGAAAGGAGAACGTGTAGCGAAATGTGGACCAAGCATTTAAAGGGTATAAATAGGGGAGAAACATTCTCTCTGCTGGGTTACATTGGAGAGAGGAAGAGAGGGAAAAGAGAGAGTTCAAGATTTCTCTCTACGATCTACGGAGTTCCGTCGGTCGGAATCTTTCGGGCCAAGTATTAAAGTTGATCTACGCGACGAGGGCTACGCCTACGTACCAAAAAGAAAAAATTTCACCGAAATTTTCGAGACGAGATTTTGTGAAATCAAGGATTTGGAGTACTTGGGTTGTATTCTTGAAGGTTCTATTGTTGATTTTACCCTTCAAGAGGTAGAGTTTTTATCATAACTAGGTTTATTTCCAACCTAGGGTGATTATATGGAATGGGTAGGTGGTTAGATGTATTTAACACTTGCCCATAGTTGTAAATTGATGAAATGTGTATTAAAAATGGGTAGAATAAATTCTATCTTGAATTGGGTATGTAAAAATTACTTAATGTGATTTCTTGAGTTATGTGATGAAATTGGGCATTTTATGTGATTATATGATTTGGTGCCTTAAAGGTGTTTAATTAAATGTCTATGTGAAATTAAGTGTGTTATTGAATAGATTATGTATAATATGCTTGGGGAAAATGTTGTTGAATGTAAATGTTGATATATGCTTATGATATATTGTCATTGTGATGATTTATGAAAAATTATATGCTTTGGATATAATTAGCCAGAGAATGTATTGAAAGGTGGTTGAAATAGTTCATATGACATTCATTATATATGGATATGATATTGATATTGCAATTGTTCATTACATTGCATATGAACGGAGGCATCACATTCGTGGGCATTAAACATGGGTGTGGGTGTGTGCATATCTTTGAATCAAACATCACTCGTGGTGGTTGATAAGTGGGCTTGGTATAGTTGGACCATGATTCAACAGAGTCGCATGGTTGAATGAAAAACTTGTGTCGGGTATAGTAAGAAGGGTTAGATACTCCCTCAGGTGCAAGACCCGGTTACTGGTTTATATACTTCCGACGGTGCAAGTCCAAAAAAGTGTAACGGTGTACAGAATCGGCAGTGAGATTCCAAAATCCGAATACCCAACAACAGACACATGGTTTATTTTTTTTTAAAAGGCCATTGGATGTGCAACATCAATGAAAAGGGCTTGGAATGCCCGATTTTTTACTCATGGCATTGCATGGGTTGTGGGAGTCGGTAAATGCTCGGATTGAGTTGCATGAGTGAGTCTCATCTCATTTCATAGCATGACATGATAATTCCTATCATTGAATTGCATATCCTTGATTGGAAGGTTTGTTGTTTGTTGTATTGTGCATGTGAACATTTCATATGCATCTAAGTTAGGGAGTAGCCTCTTTAGCAGATACTCTATTGAGCGTGGCTCACCCTTTATGGGATAAACATTTCAGGTGTGGGGTATACACCGATGGATGGCTCTCATTCGGGCCCTCAAAGATGAAGGACAACCTAGATGTGGCTTTATTTTGAGTTTTTGTAAAATCATTATGAAAACTTCGTTTTGGCATGTAATTACATGAAAATGATTGTAATCGAACTTGTACGAACTATGTTTTATGTGAAAACTTCATTATACATGTGTTGGGTTGGTATGAAATGAATTGGAATGGATTGGAATTGAAAAAGGAAGGAATCGTAGGAAAATTGGTAAAACCTACCGGTAGAACGTTAAGTACATCTACCGGTAGAACTTCAAGTTTTGCGATAGAACTTTTTCAGTAGGAAAAACCTACTAGTAGGACAATGACAAACCTACCAGTAGGTTTTCCGAAAATCTCAATTTTCAAGAGTGTTTTGCCATGCTTTCGGACTTTGTGTCCTTTTATTCAAATGATGTAAATGGGAAATAATGGATTATAAATTGTGATATATTGGACCTCGGATGGGTCATGTGGTTTAATGGCATACAAGTGGTGCATTTGGGAGAGCCCGATACAGGGGATACTTTGCCCAAACTCTGTGTTTTGTGATTCCGGTAAAAGGGATGTTGTGCCGTGGTGTCAGGTTATGCAGAATTCACGGGTATTTCTGCGGGTTGACGGTTAGTCAACGGGTTGACAAAGGACCCCCGATTTTAGGACTCCCGTTGTCAACCCGTTGAGGGATCTGTATGACAAAGGACCCCCGGTTAAGGGAGTCCTTTGCCACATACAATAATCTGTATGATTGTGGATTCAACCTTGAATGTGCTGAAACAGACAACCTTGACTGATCTGTATGATTATGGGTTCTCTGGTTCGTCATTTACTTGGTGTAACAACCACCAGAGTTTGACTTGGATGTGACAAAGAATTGATAGGGCTTTGACTAATTTGAATTGGAGCGATAGGTTTGATAAGACAGAGATTGAGCATGTGGGTAGAATTCATTCTGATCATTGTCCTCTTATTTGTAGATTTTCTGAAACTGCTGGTTCAAGGAGGATATCCTATTTCAAATTTCTAGATATGTTGACAGAACATCCTACTTTCTTGCAGTTGGTGGAGAAAAACTGGGCAGGGAATTTCTCAAACAATCGGATTGAAAATGTTTTCTTGAAGCTAAAGTACATGAAATTCCATTTAAAGAAGTGGAAAAAAGAAGTATTTGGTAACATATTTGAAAAAATTAAAGTGAAGGAGAAACAGCTACAGCAAGCAGAATTATGGGTGGAGGAGGAGGATTCAGAGTCCAATAATCAAGCCTTGAACAATGCGAAGATGGAGTTTGATGAGGTCCTAAGGATAGAATAGAATAAATGTATTGGAGACAAAAAGCAAACATAAGGTGGGCACTTGAAGGCGAGAGGAACACCAGATTGTATCATGCCATCGCAAGGGGCAGAGTAGCCAAGAACAAGATTTCAAGAATAAAAAACGCAGAGGGTCACTGGTTAGAGGAAGAAGATGCTATTGCTAGTAGTGCAGTGGATTTCTTTTCTGCACTATAAAAATCAGAGGCTCACAGTATGGATCCTGAGTTATTTGATAGTATTCCCAGCTTAGTTACTCTGGAAGAAAATTTAATGCTTACCTCTCCAACGTCCATGGAAGAGCTCAAGTCTGTTGTGTTTGATATGTCTACCCATAGTGCGCCGGTGCTGATGGTTTCTTAGGAAAGTTTTTCCAGACTACTTGGGAAATCATTAAGGGTGACATTTTGGTTGCAGCTAATTTTTTCTTGCAGGGTGGTGTGATCCCAAGATTAGTCAATGCCACTATTTTGTCTCTAATTCCCAAAAAGGATACTCCATCTACTTTTGCTGATTTTAGACCCATTAGCCTTTGTAGTTTTTTATATAAAATTTTCACAAAGTTGTTAGCAACAAGACTTAGTGGACTACTGCCTAAGCTTATTTCGAAGGAACAACATGGGTTTGTCAAAGGTAGAACTATGGGGGATAGTATTGCCCTGGCCCAGTTTATGATGAATGAGCTTGATAGGAAGGTGGAAGCAGGGAATGCTATTCTCAACCTTGATATGATGAAGGCATTTGATAGACTGGAGTGGGATTTCTTAAAACAGACATTGAGCAGTTTTGGTTTTTCAGAAGATTTTATTGCTAAGCAGAGGCTTGAGATTACAATTTGAGCAAGGATTAGTACAATGTTATCACACAAGCAGAGGTTCAAAACTTCTAAGTCATTTATTGTTTGTAGACGACACTCTCATCTTTTTGAAAGGACGCAAGAAGTCTTTAGAAATTTGTGGGTAGATATGAGAAATCATCTGACAGAGAGTGAACAAGCAGAAGAGCTCTCTTTACTGTTCTTCAAAAATTTCAGTTGTAAGGAGAAATATGCTATCACGGGCTGCAAATATACCTCTCAAACAATGTCCTCTCACATACTTAGGGTGCCCAATTATTAGGGGGAGGGTCAAACTCCTCTATTTTGAAGATTTACTACAGAAATTCCAGTCTAGATTGGAGGGATGGTATGCTAAACTTCTTTCTAATATGGGTAGAATTGTCCTTATCAAATCGGTGTTATGTTCACTCCCCATTCATCTACTGGCTTCTTTGAACCTGCCTAAGGGGATCATTGAAAAAATGAATGCTGCTATGTCTTCTTTTATGTGGTCTAACAAGATAAATGCAAGAAAAAGGCATTTACTTTCATGGAAGTCTATAACTTTGCCACTGGAAGAAGGAGGTCTTGGAATCAGAAAATTTGAGGATGTGCAAAATTCATTTAGAATGAAACAAGTGTGGAATTTTTTGCAGAATACTTCTCTTTGGTCTTCTTTATTTTCTGCTAAGTATTTGGGAGTTTCATTGGCAAGTAGATGTCCTTTATGTTATTGTGAAGAGGAATCTACTTCTCACTTATTTATTTCTCGTAACTACAGCTCGCAACTTTGGCACAAATTTGCTGGAATGTTTGGCTTTCAGGTGTTCCTTTCAGAGTCCCCACTATCCAGGTTTAATAGGCTGTGTAGGACTCATCCTAGGCAATCCAGAAGTCACACTCTAGTAAGGGGTCTATCTCTGAGGGTTTACTGGCAATTATGGAGAGAAAGATGCTATAGAGTTTTTGAAGACCAAAAACAGACCACCAGTTCTTTGTTTTCTCTTATTATTCATATGCTCAGGTTACATATCAGCATTTTCAAGCCCAAAGCCATGGATACTGCCTATGAACAATCTATGCTCCAAGCTCTTAATGTCAGGCTGCACACTCAAGTATTCAGGAATGCTAAATGGATTTGCTGGAACTATCCTCCGAAGGGATTTCTTAAACTAAATACTGATGGCGCCTCAAAGGGCAACCCAGGTCAAGTAGGGGGTGGTGTAGTTTCACGAAATGAGTGGGGTCAAATGGTACTAGCTGGATCATACTACTATGGAACCTGCTCGAATATGGAAGGTAAAATCCTAGCCCTATTGGATGGCCTTCTTCTTATACAGGATTACGGATTGGTGGTTTACCCTTTAATCATAGAAACAGACTCTCAAGTTCTTGTGGATTTGATCAAGCAGCAGTCTAAATTATCTTGGAAATTTTGGGCTCTCTTTCATAAGATTTTTTTCTATTCTACATAGTCTGGAGTACCGAATTCGGCATTCCTATAGGGAAGGAAATGCACTTGCAGACTCTTTGGCCAACTAAGGAGTCTGTGACAATGCTTCTCACACTCATACTTCCCCTCTCACTCTCAATCTACATACGAGACAACTTTTACTGCAAGATCAGCGACAAATTAAATTGCTACGGTCTAAGATTAAAGTTCTCTGATAGATGCTCTGTTTTAGATTTTATGATGCAGCATACAAATAAGCAGTTCAGGCTCTATGACATAACAAGGATTCACAGAAACAGATCATAGATATGCTACAGGATTAAAGCACGTTCAAACTACGCAAAAAGCAGATATTGCAAGCAAAAATAGAGGTTTACTACAAATTAACAGCATTATGGATGGTTCAACAATGTGCAAGATGCAGATATCAAGCATACAGTCTCAAATGTCTTACACAGTCCAAAGTTTAATTACAATTGGGATCAAATCAACATGTATATCAGGGATTTACTAGGGTAACAGAAGGAAAAAAGGTACTCAGAATCATGGGCACCCGTTGATCTTCACTGGATAGGGTCTCTGGTGGCTCCTCTGCATCGATCATCTGCTTCTTCTGTACTGGATCTTCATGGCTGCCTTCTGTATGATCACTCATATGGGATATTCCTCTTCTCTTCTGGAAGCCTTAATTCTTAGGCTCTTCATCCCTCTTTCCAAGCTCTTCATGGATGGATATGCTCCTAGATTACACGTTTTTTCTGGGTCTTCTCTTCTGCCTTTCTTCTTGGAAACAGATTTCTGGACATCTTGGAAGCTTTCATTTTGCTAGATATTCATTTTCAGCATTACTATAATGATGAGGAGGTTTTGTCTGCTAGACACTTCTACTGGCTTCTCCTTAGCATCACTGATCTCAGAGGAAATCAATCGAAGCCCCTCCTTATACATATTACATGATTTTCCTGGGAATCCTTTACTTTTTTCAGGGAGACTCTTCGTTCTTCAACTGAGGATAGAGGTAGAACCTATCTTTCTCTCTGAAAGCTCTTCTCTCCAAATATTTTTCATTTCTTTGTCTAACCAATTTTGCAGGGTTGTATCCATTTTGCTTGGGCGTCCATCCAGCTACCTTATCTACCTTCTGGCCTCTCATTTCTAAAAAACAAGCTATTCAGTTTCCCTATCTGATAGCTTATCTTCTGCCTTTTAATATTTCAAGGCAGCCATCTCAGTGGACTTATTTGATAGAGTATCATTCCGAAGATTCATCATGCACACAGCTCTGCCTTACAGCTTGTGACGCAGCTCCTTCAGCTCATTACTGTACCTCTCAGCTCATGTCAAGCTGTTACTCTTGTAGCTTGTACACACAACTCTCGGCTTATGCTGCTCATGGCTCAATTGGAATTCTTTTAGCGGCTGCTCTCAGATCTCCCATTTAAGATAGCAGACACACTCATTAAGCACTTAGCTTTATCCAGCTAGTGCTCTAAGCTCGTTTTAGGTAGCATACATAGTTTTTCTCTTATTTCACCATTACTTTGTAATATGCATGCATTTTCCTTTATTTAAATTCTTATGCATTTTGAATGTAACTAGATTACATTGAGGGGTGAGGTACATACGTCCCCCCTGACTAGCTGTAATTTTAACTTTTAATCAATAAAATTCCCTCGCACCGTCGAGGTTTACAAAAAAAAAATAAAAAATAAAAAATTGCCACTACGGTACGGGTTGAAAACTCAAATTTTTCTAGAACTCAAATGAAGAAACGGACCTCACCATTGGATTCGTCTCGCGAAATCTAGTTACCTTGTCAATTTTCGTCGAATTCTGAGACAGTCAAATTTTTCACGTTTTACGAAGCGATTGGGTGTCGGGTGACCTAATAAACGAACCCGGGAATAAAAATTTAAAAATTGGATAGTAATTTAAATAAAATTAAAATAAAAATATTTTGAATTTGAACCGGGACGAAATTTAATCGATTTGGGTCAAAATCGGACCCAGAAAAGGAGAACGTGTGGCGAAATGTGGACCAAGCATTTAGAGGGTATAAATAGGGGAGAAAATCAGATTTTCTCCCCATTCTCTCTACTGGGTTATGTTGGAGAGAGAAAGAGAGGAAAAATAGAGAGTTCAAGACTTCTCTCTACGATCTATGGAGTTTCGTCGGTCGGAATTCTTTGGGCCAAGTATTAAAGTTGATCTACGCGACGAGGGTTACGCCTACGTACCAAAAAGAACGGATTTCACTTAAGTTTTCGACACGAGATTTTGGGAAATCAAGGGTTTGGAGAACTTGGGTTGTATTCTTGAAGGTTCCACCATTGATTTTACGCTTCAAGAGGTAGGGTTTTCATCATAACTATGTTTTTTTTCCAACCTAGGGTGATTATATGGAATGGGTAGGTGGTTAGATGAATTTAACACTTGCCTATGGTTGTAAATTGATGAAATGGATAGAATAAATTCTATCTTGAATTGGGTATGTAGAAATTACTTAATGTGATTTCTTGAGTTATGTGATGAAATTGTGCATTTTATGTGATTACATGATTTTGGTGCCTTGAAGGTGTTTGATTAAATGCCTATGTGAAATTAAGTGTGTTATTGAATAGATTATGTACAACATGTTTGGGAAAAATATTGTTGAATATAAATGTTGATATATGCTTATGATATATTGGCATTGTGATGATTTGGAAAATTATATGCTTTGGATACAATTAACCAGGGAATGTATTGAAAGGTGGTTGAAATAGTTCATATGGCATTCATTATATATGGATATGATATTGATATTGCAATTGTTCATTACATTGCATATGCACAGAGGCATCACATTCGTGGGCATTAAACATGGGTGTGGGTGTGTGTGCATATCTTTGAATCAAACATCACTCTTGGTGGTTGATAAGTGGGCTCGGTATAGTTGGACCAAGGTTCAACAGAGTCGCACGGTTGCATGAAAAACTTGTGTCGGGCATAGCAAGAAGGGTTAGATACTCCATCGGGTGCAAGATCTGATTACTGGTTTGTACACTTCTGTCGGTGTAAGTACAAAAAAGTGTAACGGTGTACGGAACCGGCGGTGAAATTCCAAAATCCGAATACCCAAAAACAGACACATGGTTTATTTTTTTTATAAGGCCATTGGATGTGCAACATCAATGACAAGGGCTTGTAATCTCCAGTTTTGAACTCATGGCATTGCATGGGTTGTGGGAGCCGGTAAAAGCTCTGGTTGAGTTGTATGAGTGAGTCTCATCTCATTTCATGACATGACATAGTAATTCCTATCATTGAATTGCATATCCTTGATTGGAAGGTTTGTTGTTTGTTGTTTGTTGTTTGTTGTATTGTGCATGTGAACATTTCATATGCATCTAGGTTGGAGAGTAGCCTCTTTAGGAGATACCCTATTGAGTGTGGCTCGCCCTTTATGGGATAACATTTTAGGTGCGGGGTATACACTGGTGGACGACTCTCATTTGGGCCCTCAAGGATGAAGAAAAGCCGAGATGTGGTTTTATTTTGAGTTTTTGTAAAATTATTATGAAAACTTAGTTTTGACATGTAATTACATGAAAATGATTGTAATCGAACTTGTACAAACTATGTTTTATGTGAAAACTTCATTATACATTTGTTGGGTTAGTATGGACTGAATTTGAATTGAAAAAGAAAGGAATCGTAGGAAAATTGGTAAAACCTACCGGTAGAATGTCGAGTACATGTACCGATATAACTTTTCCAGTGAGCAAAATCTACCGGTAGAACTTCAATTTTTGCGGTATAACTTTTCCAGTAGGCAAAACCTACCGGTAGGACGATGACAAACCTACCGGTAGGTTTTCAAAAAATCTCAATTTTCAAGAGTGTTTTGTCATTCTTTCGGGATTTGTGTCTTTTTATTCAAATGATGTAAATGGGCAATAATGGAGTATAAATTGTGATATATTGGACCTCGGATGGGTCATGTGGTTGAATGGGATATAGGTGGTGTGTTTGGGAGAGTCCGGTACAGGGGAGACTCTGCCCAAACTCTGTGTTTTGTGATTCTGGTAAAAGGGATGTTGTATCGTGGTATCGGGTTATGCGGCATTCACGGGTATTTTCGCGGGTTGACAGTTAGTCAACGGGTTGACAAAGGACCCCCGGTTTTAGGGGCGTCACACCTTTAGAGAGAAATTGAGTTTACCATTGACTTGTATCCGGGAAAAGAACACATCTCCATCGCTCCTTATCAGATGGCACATTTTGAGTTAAAGGAGTTAAGGAAGCAATTAGGTCAACTACTAGCAAAAGGGTCTGTGCGTCTAAGCACTTCACCTTGGGGAGCCCCAGTCCTCTTTGTGAAAAAGTATGGTGGAACACTTTGGCTATGCATGGATTACAGGAAGTTTAATCGGGTGATTGTGAAGAATAAGTATCAACTACCTCGGATTGATGATTTATTCGATTAGTTAATGGGTTTCAAGTATTAGTCCAAGATTGATCTTTGCACTAAGTATCATCAATTGAGGATCAAGGAGGAGGACATTCCTATGATTGCTTTTTCATATGAGGTATGGTCATTTTGAATATATGATAATGCCGTTTGGATTGACCAATGCTCCTACAACATTTATGAATTTGATGTATAGAGTGTTTAGACCGCATTTAGATCAATTCGTTATCATCGTTATTGTTGAAATTTTGATCTATTCTCGGACAAATGAGGAGCATTCACATCATATTAGGGTGGTGCTACAGACCTTAAGGGAGCATAAATTTTTTGCCAAAAATGAGTAAATATGAGTTTTGGATGAAGGAAGTGAAGTTCCTCGGGCACGTGATGTCGAAAAAGGGAGTAGCTGTTGACCTTGCAAAGAGTGAAGCAGTAATGAAATGGGAACCACCCCAGAATGTGATAGAAATCCATTGTTTTCTGGGTATAGAGGGTTACTACAGGAGGTTTGTTGAAGGGTTCTCACGGTTGGCTATGCCAATGACTCGTTTCACAAAGAAGGGAGAGAAATTAGTGTGGACTGAAGAGTATGAACTAGCCTTTAAGGAGAAATTGACGCTGCACCTGTCCTGATTATCCCAGATAATGGGGAGGGATATGATGTTTACACAGACGATTCTCTACGAGGTTTGGGATGTGTATTGATGCAGAGAGGTAAGGTAGTTGCTTATGGCTCTAGACAGTTGAAGATACATGAGCAGAACTATCCCACACATGGCTTGGAGCTTGCAGCGGTGGTGTTTGCTCTTAAGTTATGGAGGTGTTATTTGTGTGGAGAGAAGTTCCAGGTGCTTTTAAATCATAAGAGTCTCAAATACATATTCCAAAAAGACCTGAGCCTTCAGCACATAAGTGGATTGAGTACTTAGAAGATTATGATTTCACACTTAATTATCATCCGTGGAAAGCTAACGTGGTGATTGAGGATTTTGACTTGTTGGTGGATAATCTGGAAGACCAACCGTGCTTATTTAATCTTGTAGCTCAACCAATAATTCGGCGAAGGGTCATGGAGTTACAATGATTAGACTCCGATTTGGGCACTATTCAGGGAAAATTGGAGAAAGGTGAGATTGTAGAGAAATGTTCCTTACACCATGATGAGTTACAATTCCGGGGAAAGCTGTGCGTATTAGATAACGACCAAGTAAAGGAAGAAGTGTTGGATGAGAGCCATCGTTCTAAATTCTCAATACATCCGAGTAGCACCAAGATGTATAGAGATATGAAACATCAATATTGATGGAAGGGAATGAAGAGAGATGTGGCTAAGTATATAACGAAGTGCACAGTTTGTCAACAAGTTAAAATTGAGCATTAGAGATGGGGAAGATTATTACAATCCTTAACTATTTCCAAGTGGAAGTGGAATCATGTCAGGGCTGCGTAGAAATGTTAAGGGACATAATGCTATTTGGGTGAAAGCTAATAGATTAACAAAGACTTCCCACTTTATACCTTTCAAGACAACGGATAATTTAGTGAATTTGAGTCAGTTGTACATCCAGGAGATAGTGAGGTTACATGGGGTACCACTGTCAATTGTGTCTGATTGAGATAGCCGATCCGTGGCTAAATTTTGGCAGAGTTTGCAGAACGCATTAGGGACAGAGTTTCACTTTAGTACCGCTTTTCATCCTCAGATGGATGGTCAATCGGAAAGGGTAATCCAAATTGTGGAAGATATGCTACAGGCATGTGTTCTGGACTTTAAAGGCAGATGGAGTTAACATTTACCATTGGTGGAATTTGTGTACAAAACATCTACCAAGCTAGCATTGAAATGACCCCTTATGTGGCATTGTACGAAAGACCATGTAGATCACCTACGTGTCGGGCAGAAGCTAGAGAAAGTAGCTTATTTGGACTAGAAATTGTTAGAGAGACCACCGAGAAAGTCTAGTTAATTTGGGCAAGATTACGCACGGCTCAGAGTAGACACAAAAACTATGCTAACAAGAGGAGAAGACCATTGGAATCAGTTAGGAGACTATGTGTTCCTCAAAGTCTCACCTAAGAAGGGAGTGTTCATATTCGTTAAGAAGGGAAAGTTAGCCTCGAGGTATACCGAGCCATTTGAGGTGATTAGAGTGGTGGGAAAGGTTGTCTATCAACTCAAATTACTAGCTCAGTTATCAAGAGTACACGATGTGTTTCATGTATCAATGCTAAGGAAATGTGAACCCGATACATCGCATGTAGTGGATTTGGAAGGAATTGAATTTCAGGATGGGGTTGAAAAGAATCATATAATAAATGCAGCGGAATTTTAAAAAATAAAAATTGATTCCTCATTCCAAGATCTATTCATGTTTAATACAAACTGAGAAACCTTAGATCTATAGAGAAGATTAAGGGTTACCTCTTGAAACTTGCTTTTAAAAATCTTTAAGTTTTCTTAGAAACTTTGAATCTTCAAATCTAAATTTGATCTTTACCCCAAGCCTCACAATTGTTTGGCCTCTATCGGTATTCACATGAATTGATAAACTTGAAGGATCTACCTTAACATTTGATAAACTAGTAGAGAGAGAATGATGTGTGGATTTTCTTGTGTTAGCAAGAGAGTTGTTATCTCATCTATCCACCTCCTATATTAAGGTATTTATAAAGCCTTAGAAGACTTTAATCCTAGTTTCGGTCTAGTTGTAATTATCTCATAATTACATATAACCCCTTTATTAACCATTAATTATAATAAAGTCTCTAATTAACTCTTAATTTGGTTTTCACCCCAATTAACTCTTAATTAGTTTTCTTTCCTTTATCCTTTAGTTTCCAATCAATTCTATTATGTGTGACCCTATAGGCTCAAGCATACCCTGCTGTAGACATTCGATACTAACTACAAGTAGCATCTCAAATTAGTACTCTTTCTAATGTAACTTGAATTAGAACTCTTCTAATTCTCCCTTTATGAAGAAAAATTAACATATTTATATTAATTTCATTCTTCGTGCTTCTACTAATCATGAGTGACACCTAGAAGTACATTATAATCAACCTCTAGATAGCATGAAGTAGGTAAAGAACCCATTCAGTCTACAGTTATCATGTAATTCAATCTTTCTATCACACAATGCCGCAATTGAATTACTAGGGTATAGAAATACTGTCAAACCCTTAACTCAATCTTATGTGTTCGATCTTAGGACTATGACTCCTAATGATCAATTAGAAACTCTTTTTTAATTGTCAGTCTGCTTTGGCCAAGGACTCCTTGAGTCATACCCTAGAAGATCACATAGGACATTCACCCTTTATTTACTAAGGGTGATAGATTCCATGTTGTATACTCATAAGTCTCTAGGCATGTCTAATTATGTCCAACAATACATATCCAAGTTACATGGTTAGTATATGAATATGATGTGTAGTTAAAGTATAGAAGTCCATGCACAAGACAACAATGGTGTCTCAAGTCTAAGGATCAGTTTATCACTTTAACTTTAGGATTTAACATTGATAGGTATGTAAAACTCCATATGAAAAATCCTACGTTCATTAATGGTCACGTTCAGTGTACTTATTCTCTAACAAGCACCCACAAAACTGCTTTAGAGTCCCTACAATAGTGACTAAGAAAAGCTCTTCCTATTTATAGGTCTGAAATAAGGGTAGTCTTAGTATATAGGAAAAAATCATATTCACGAACCATCGCCAATCAGTGGTATGGTAGTCATAGGGCAGTTATCGCTAGAGTGACAACAAGGTTTCAAACATGATGAAGGCAGGCACCACTCGAACGACCATGAGCACCGAGCGAGCTCAGAGAGCGAGCCCTGTGCTGCCTTCTATGGCATTTTCCCATTTCATTCCCTAAGTCATTAAGAGACCACTCTAGTGAAGGCACGAGCATAGATCGGTCCCTACAGGTTTTTAAGCATAAAACCATGCAAAAACTTGTCCTCTTAAGGACTAAAGGTTGTTTGTCAAAGAGAGATCCGATTGTGACTTAAACTATATTTTCAAAACTCATAAATGGTTTAGAAAATATTGTCTTTTAAAATCACCTAGGATTCATAATCAGATTGCTTCCAATTCTATTTTTATCCTATCAACCGAAGTTAAAATAACTAAGGGCTCATCTAAGGTTTCTAGCTTATTACCTTATCCTAAGCATGAAGATGCATACAGAGGTTGATGATGTTGCTTTGACGCTTTCCTCCTCCTTTCGATGACGCTTTCAGATCTTGAGCTTGATAGCATCATGACCATGGAATATGTTGAGATTTATAATGGAATCCACGAAATTGCTGATGATGCTTGAAAATCGTAGTCCTGCACATCACCGTTCAAACAAAAACCTCATGAAAAACATCATATGTTAGAGAAATACATAACATAATCACAAGTTTAGAAAGCATCAAGATAAGCACAAGTCATAAGTATGTATACATCATGCAAGTACAAATATATAACATGTTAGAAACTAACTTGCCCAATATACTTGAGAAACTATTGATCTATGAATGTGAAACACATCAAGTTCTCCCCCTTAGTTGGTGTTCACAAGTCAAATAACAAGTGTAAAATAAACAAAGAAAAATATGTGACTTCATGCCAAGTTGACAAAATTTACTCCCCCTGAGTATTTGAATAAACTCCCCTTTTTTATATTCACAAGCAACATATCTAGCCATATCAAGAGTAAATCTCCTCGATTCCTCTCATATGTACCTAAAATATTCTCCCCATTTTTATCACAAATGTCAACCCAATGACAGCATGCAATAAGCACAATACAAAATCATGTTACCCAATATATTCTTATCTTATTTGCTAAAAATGTCAATTCAATGACGACCTACAACAATCATGACATAGAATCATAGTATAGTAAGAAAATATGAATGCATAACAAGTAGTCAAATCATGCAAGTAAACTAAGCAAGGGACAAACAAGGCATATAACTCAAAATCAAATGTGATTATGCATCAATAAAAAGACTAGAAGTGTGTCACAACAAACAAAAACAAAGAGCTAAACAAATAAAAGTCAACAAAAACCAGAAGTCAACAATAAAAATAAAGAGTACTTTAGTACATGCCATCAATAAATGTAAAAACACTCAAGCTCACAAATGACTTATCCTAAGCCTCTAAAAGGCATAGCTCAAATGGATGCATCTCCACTATATTTCTTAGGCTCATCACCTGTAATGAAACTGGAATTCTGCATCATGTGCCTCAGATGCTAAACATCCCTCCTAATCTCCCACTAATCTGCCTGTAGGCTCATCCATACCCTCATCAAGAGCATCTATACGGAGAGAAAAAAGATTCGACTGCTGATCAACTCTACTCTGTAGATAACCTAGGGTTGTGTGAACAGTGGTCCACGAATCTAATGCAATTGCTGAAGGTATTCTAGGGAGTGTGATATGTGAGCTATAGCCTTGTGCCTGCCTCAATGATGGTGCATGACTTGATGTACCAGGCTCTGCAGAAGTAGTACCATGTATCTCAGCCTCAATCTCGTCATCTTCTACCTCATCCTCCATAGTGTCAAAAGTATATATCACATGTGTCTCGATCTGTCTCAGAGATTCCTTTCCTAGAGGTCTATTTGGTCCCATCAGCTTGTCAGAATCTAAAGCACCAGCACCCCTATCAAAGCAAATACAAGTGATAAAAGAACCAAATGGCACATATCTGTAATCCTCCCCTAATCAAATTCTCTCTGAATGACTCAAAATATCACACTTGCTAGATCTATCTCCAAACCCATACCAACAGCATGTAGTAAATAGGCTTATGATGTGGGAAAAGTGGAAATATGAGTCTTTGGGTCAATGTTATATTTGACAGTTAGATTTATAAACCTATAATCCCTAGTCAAGTCCTTATGTTACCACAACTGGTAGTTCTAACCATCAAGATTGGGTAGTTCATACAACACTGATGCAACTGATGTTAGTGTGGTATAGCACTCTCAGGTCAAAAATGATAAGGATCACGTGCTACCCGGGGAAGACATATGGAAAACTCAAATATCACATCTTGAACGTATGTCGTGAAGTGCTAACTATCCTCTGCAGTGTCACAAATGTATGTGTAAAACTCTCTGACCATGTCCATATTTGTAGGCATTAGGGCAGCAAATAACTCAGTCCACCCTTTCGAGTCAAATAACGAAGGGACAGAAGTGTTACTTACCCCAACATGATTGAATCCTCGCTCCACAAACACGGTCCATGATGTAAACTATCTCCTAAACAACTCTCGGTACTATGGTGTTTGAAAGTGAGATCTATTACCTGAAGTCTGTACCCTCGCCCTATTCTCAAATATTGGCGGTATTTTCCAAAAACAATTGGTGAAAATGTAGAAATGAGTATGATAAACAAAGATCTAAACTCAAACTAACACTTAATCTCACTCAATATGAAGTTTTGTAACTTGAAATGCTTTGAGTAGGGTAGAAACAAAGTGGGCTCTTGCTTGGAAGTGTAAAGAGTGAGTCTTTTCCATTGGCTCGTGATCTAACCCTTAGATCTTGAATACGTTCAAATTGATAATGTTTCTTGGTGATCTCTTGCATGTTTTCTTGAAGTTTCTTCTATTTTGAGAATTGTGGAACTATGATTTGTAGTTGAATGATCTTTCTTTGATGTTCGTTTCCTCCCTTCGATGACGCTTTTAGATATTGAACTTGATAGCATCATGACCATTGAAAAGATTGAAATTTACAATGGACTCCACAAAATTAGCCAATTACAATTGTGATCTAACAAATATGTTTGTTTTGAATTATTTAATGGTATTTTAGTTATGCTATCATTTTTTTTTAAAAGGTTATTATTTAGATCACGTCTACCTATGGATTTGGGGCGTGACAAATTGTCTGTTGTTATAGGCGTGCTCACTCAGATGGAGAAGCCCATGGATGAGCATCATCGCCTCATTTCATAGAGGTTGGATTCACTTGATGCCCGAGTTCTGAGTTTGAAGACGAGCCAAACTACTATTGTGAGTAGATTTAGGCGTAGCAGGGAACTTCTGAAGGGCAAGAAGAGGGTTGGTAAACCTAATTCATATGACAATGATGAGCCTGTTGTTCAGCCCAAAGATGGTGCAGGAGAACGTGATGGAGATGATGATGCAGCTACAAGAGTTTTCTGACTTGGAGACCTAGATATAGGATATTAAGGAAATTGTGAGAGTGTTATTATTTATTCATTGTCATTTATTTTCATACTCTATTTTTCATTTTTTTTATATAGTTTTTCTTTGTTTTCGTGATATACTCTTAGTCTATGCTTTAAGTTGGATATTTGTTTTAGACTAGTTATATGTCATGTTTGGTTTTATTTATTCTACTCTACCCAACCATACTTACTAGTTGTTTTGTCATGCATATCTCTTGTATTCTTGCTCTCTACTTTACTTGTTGTGGTTATGTGTTTGACACTTTGTGACAAAAAATAGGAGAATTTTGGGAGAAATTCTTATGGCCAGCTAGGGATTAGTTGTATGGGAATGTAGAAAGGAGGAGTTTGTTAAAAATACTCAGTGGGAGTACACTGAAAAACTTGACATGAAATCACTTCATTTTCTTTTGTTATTTTACACTTGTTATTTGCGTGTGTGAACACCAACTATGGAGGAGAACTTGTTTTGATATGTCTTTGCTAAATTTGTAGATTCTCAAGTATAAGTGGGCTAACATTTCTTATATATGTTTGCATAAATTTCTCTTTCATGTTCCTAACATGAAAATGACATGTTGCTTATATTGATGATTTTATGATTTTCATACCTGTGATCATATTATGTCATTTACATATATGATGTTTTTCGTGATGTATTAGTTGAGCTATTATGTGCAGAACTATGATCTTCGAAGCTACATCAAGAAGTTAATCTTTGTACATTAGATAGGAGATTTAGAGACTTGTACTTAAATGTTGAGATTATTTTACAATTCATTTTGTTATTTGTGGTTTTCAATTTGTAATATATTAATTTCTTACTCTTGTATTTTGTTACAAAATAGCCAAAGGCAAAAATTGTTCATTGTCATTGGCTAATTTTGTAAGTCTTGTTGTAAATCTTAACCTAAGTCCATCGTTATGATGCTTCAAAAATTAGGATCCCAAAGCTTGAAGGAAAAAAAGAGTTCAATCTTCAAAGTCGAATCAGAAGACCTCTATTGGACTAGTTGGAGTAATGTATCGGATATTATTTGAGTAACACTCCTTAGTGCTCAATAGGACAAGTTTTTGCTTGCTTTCTAGCTTGAAAACCAGTAGGGACTGCCCTCTGCTCCCTCACCTTTGACAAGAACGGTCTGTGAAACACTTAGGAAAAAATCGAAAAAGGCTAAGAAATTGGCAGTGGAGACTACCCTCTGGCCTCTCGAGCAATCTACAGATGGCTCAAGTGGTCTGATGATGGCTATTGCGGTCCCTACTCAACTTGAATGGATTGAATCCTTTTTTCATTCCAATGACAACCGCCCTCTGACAGTTCTATGACGGCTCGAATGGTCCTTCCCGAATTGAGGTTTTCTTGGACCCCTATACTACTTGAATTTTGGACCTATAAATAGGGCAAGGCTCTCCGAGCTAGGGTAACTCTCTAAAGGGCTCTAAAACTGCCTCTTAAACAAATAGAGAGTCATGAAAAATCCTAGATCCTTAAGATCCAAAGGCTTCCAGAACCTACATGATTCTTCTATTCAACAACATACATTGAAGAAGAAGAAGATTGTTTGGTGAACCACCGAAACCCACATAGGTTGTGTGCATACTGAGAATCTTAGGCATGTCTTAGAAGATTGCTCAAGGCCTAGATGGTTCACTGCGGTGAGTGCGTATAAGTTAAGCTACTCAAGACTTCAATGGGTATATCCAAAGGAGAGATTGATAGGGAAGAAAGCATCTAACCATGGGTGTATTGGTTGAGGTATAAAACTTATATCCTTGTAATAGACTTTAAGTTAGTGGATTAGGCTAGGTAAACTGAAATCAATTCTGTAGGTTTTCTTAAGATGGTTTTCCACTTAAAATTGCTTGTGTTTTGGTTAATATCTTTATTATTTTAATTTTCATACACATATGCCATTGCACATACACACAAACACACTATGTATATTATGGAATGACTCTTTGATTGCTATATCTTGCATATTCATCAAATTAAGTGTAGATTGGTGGTTGGTTTGTTGGGGGGATTAGATTTGTGGATTTGATTGTTGGGCTTGTTGATTGACACAGTCATTGCATTCATTCGCTCATAGTAGGTTGTTCTTGTTGAGAGAAAAGGGGTTCAAAGGGCCAAAATGACAATCTAATTAATTAATTTAGTAATTATGGTTAATAGGTTTAAAATTGGTGTTTGTTCGATTAGAAAGTGTAACTAACCTATTCAGCCCCTCTAGGTCCTGCATGTGATTCTACATGTATAATCGAGTGAGACGACCCTAAACACTTCCCCCTCCAGACATCTTAACAACAGTAGATGACACGAGCACATGACAGAAAGGTTTGATTGATGGATTCCTGCTCAGGGATCTTGTATTGAGGAAGGTAATGGGAACTACGAAAGATGCCATAGAAGGGAAGCCCAGTGCTAATTGGGAAGGACCCTAAATGGTTGCTTCGTTTAGAGGGACCGAATCATATTATCTTGAGACACTCGAAGGAAAGAAAATTCCATGGTCTTGGAATATGATAAACCTTAGAAAGTTTTACTTCTGAAGTGCCTTCAAAATAGTATAGTTAGTTTTAAATTGAAGTACCTTCAATTATTAGTTAGTTCTAAAGTACCTTCAAAATACTTAGTAATGAAATTGTAAGTTTCAATTTCAATCAATAAACATTTTTGTTTTACAAAGTGGCTTCTATGAGAATGTAACCCATCATTGGGGCAATACGTGGGGGCATCCGATTAGCCAAGAGAGCATTTGCTAAGGCAAATGAAATTCTAGGCAAAAGACTTGGGAATGCTTGGGCATAACATAACAATGTCATGCCAAGGTAGAGGAAAATATCCTAGCAAAGGCAGGGTACCTAGCCCAAGTGTAGCTTCCTGATTAAACTTAGGTACAATGCTATGCAGAACGATGTAAGCCAAGAGGATAAAGATTTGAGTCCGATAAGCTCGATTGGTCGGTGTGGCGATTACAATACTAATCGAGAAAGAGGGGTCTGAACCCTTCAAAAGGCAGATATTTTTTGCTAGTGGAGGGAGCAAACATTCAAAACTGAAAACAAGAATGCGTTGAATAAAAGCATAAAGTTTCATTGATTCAGAAAAAAGCTAAGTACAAAGATGAACAAGAGCTCGGGGTAGGGGATCCTAGAGGCAACACTCTCTTCGAAAGGCTTCTCACTTGGGTTAGGGATAGAGAACTTTAGAAGCCTCAAAATCCTCCATAAGAAAAGCAAACTCCTTTTGAACACTTGCAACCTTTGTCCAAGCCTCCTTCTCCAAGGTCTACCATGACTTTCACTTTGACCCGAGTCGCTCATTCTTCTTCGAAAACTCAGTCACCAGGGCCTAATGAAAGAGCGATTCTCCAAAAAGTTGGAAAATTTCAAAGTTTAGACACTTGACTTTCTCTATGGCAAGGAGCCGAGAGTAGTTGGCTTCCTTGAGAGCGCTATCCTTCCTTTTTTTCAATCCCTGACTTCATGGACTCATTGAAGCCCCTAACAAAGCATGAACAACACCATCACTTAAGAAAAAAAAAATCCTTTACCAACACCATCATTTGGAGGTCATTTCGGGTAACCTCCTCGTCACCTATACTTTTAGAAAGATTAGTAGAAGTCGAATCCCTAGCAGTGATCTCTCTACCTTTGGCCCTAAGTGTGGGATGCTGGATTGGGGCGTTGATCTCCTCGGGATACTCGTCATCCTCAGAAGAAGGATCGACATCCTCAACTCTTCTCTTTTTTGGGATATGCTTCCATCACAACACATGGACATCAGGAGAAGGTGTTTCGCTATTAGAGCATCTCCAACAAGGCTATCTAAAATAGCTACTCAAAATATATTAAAATATTGTATTATCTACTTTAGCTAACAACTTTTTCAAAGTCACTCCAACAACGCTATCTATTTTGGCTAACCACTTCAACTAACTTTAACTAACTTTCAATAATAAAATCTAAAATACTATGTAGTATGCCATGTCATCACCATATTAATGACATCACATGCTGACGTGTTATGCCATGTCATCAAAATTTTAAAATTTTGATTTTTATTAATAGCGGTCATATTTACAACAGTCACGAAATTAAAAATTTTAAAATTTGAATTTTTCAATGGTCATATTTGCAACGGTCATATTTACAACGATCATATTTTTATATATGTATAAATAGGATCTTCCATCTCTCATTGTCATGCACCTCAAATCTATTTATTAGCATTACACACTTCTTTGTGTTTATGTTATGGCTCACCATCCTGCAATGAACATGATTCTTAACGATTCTGACTCCGATGATGAATTGGAGATGGTAACAATTTGTGCTATTGAAATGAACAAACTCAATAGCGAGGAAAGCTCTAGTGTACGTCGTGGTTCCATTCAAGGTCATTCAGTTATTTTTCGCAATTGAGTTCAAGGACACGAGAGGCTGTATCGTAATTATTTTGCTGAACTGTCTATCTATCCCCCAAATTTATTTCGAAGAAGGTTTCGAATGAATCGAACCCTTTCCTTCGTATTCTATTCATGGTGGAAAATTATGATCCATATTTTGTCCACAAAAAAAATGCTGCTAGAATTATTGGCTTGTCTTCCCTTCAAAAGATGACAGCCGCCATAAGGATGCTTGCTTATGAAGTTGCAGTAGATGCTGTTGATGATTATGTGAGGATTAGCGAAAGCACCACAATAGAAAGTTTAAAAAGATTTGTAAGGGCAGTAGTAGCAAATTTTTCCAATGAATATCTCAGGTCACCAAACAACGATGACATTGCTAGATTATTAGCAATGGGTACCAATCGTGGGTTTCTTGGAATGTTGGGTAGCATTGATTGTATGCATTGGAAATGGAAGAATTGTCCAACAGCATGGAAATGTATGTATTCTGGTCACGTCCATGAACCAATAATTATTTTGGAGGCGGTCGCTTCATATGATCTGTGGATTTGGCATGCCTTTTTGGGGTTACCTGGATCTCATAATGATATCAACGTACTAGAACGTTCTTCTATTTTTGCTTTCCTTTCAAAAGGTCGGGCTTCTCCATCCAATTTCTCAGTCAACAGAAATGATTATACAATGGGGTATTACCTTGCTGATGGTATATATCCAAAATGGGCAACATTTGTCAAAACAATTCCATCTCCAAGAGGCAATAAGCAAATACATTTTGTAAAATCTCAAGAGTCAGCAAGAAAGGATGTTGAGCGAGTATTTGGAGTGCTCCAAGCACGATTTGCTATAGTGCGTGGACCAGCACGTTTATGGACACTTGAAGTGCTTAAAGATATTATGAAGGCATGCATAATATTACATAACATGATTGTCGAGGATGAGCGGAACGCTAATGAGTTGGACTTTAGTTATGATACAATGGATGAGAGTCCCACTGCCACAGTCATACCTGAACGGAGTTCAGAACTACTCTAATTTATTAATACTCAACATTGTATTAGAGACAAAGAAACTCATTCCAAACTTCAAGCTAATCTAGTCGAGCATCAGTGGAATATGCATGGAAATTACTAGGCACTACTTAAGCAAATGTTATTACAGTACTTGTAGCATGATTACTACTATTTAAAGTTTTTTGTCTATTAATAAAAAAGAATTACATCTTCTTTCCCAAGATTTCCATTTGGCGGCGTTGATAATATTCAGCTTGCAACGGAGGCATGCAACTCGTATCCATCGACATTATTCGCTCTTCCTCTTTCACTTGCTCCATTTGCATTCTCTCTTTCTCTTGTAGTAGACGTTGTTGTTCTTGAAGATAACATTTTTCAAACATTTCAAATTTCTTCTCATTCACTACATTTTTCTCTTCCTTCATCTCTGCTAACAGATGAACGAGTTCAGAACTTTTTGCATCACCTCCAACTTCTTTGCTCTTTGATTTTCATAGTCGCGCTTTCTCAGCTTTCCTTCCAGGTGGTCTGTCTACGGATGCATAGGAGCCACCGTCATCTCCTAAATTTACGGAGTCCGTTGTAGAAGGCACAGAGCTGCCAGGAGTAGCATTATGTTTTGTTTTTTGCTTCTTTACTTGAGAATCCTCCATCCATTTTGGTTGATACCTTAATTCATTCCAACAATGTTCAAACGGAAAAGAAGATTTATAGAGTTTCTTGTACAAGTTCTTGGCATCACGAATCTGAAAAATTTTACAACAAAACTCATTATCATGTCATTAAAAGTACACTATTTTGTAAGAAAATATTCACTCATACCTTGTCTTTCTCTGTCAAATCACTTTGATTCAGTCTTTTTATCTGTACAAAACACCCACAAAATTTGTTGGTGGCTAGCTGAATTGCCGACCAACGATTCATCAAAGAATTTTGACTACGACTAGGACATGACTTAGGTTTGTATTCGTGGAAGAAGTCGCAAACCCTTTGTCAATATGTCTTTGATTTTTACTTATTTCCTTGTACAGCATCCAAAATAATATTAAGCCACGCCGAGATTATCATAATGTCTTCCTCTGATTTAAAATTGCCACCTCGTTGTTTTTTGGTGGTGGATTCTACTTGAGGAGATATTGGTGAAGATTGACCTATAACCTCATCATCTAAATTTGTTCCATCATGCATGAGATTGGTGAAGTACGCACTATGTTGGAATGGATCTATGTGTAATGCCTATAAGATGAGACAAGCAGTGTTCAAATGTTTGTTGTACTCAGCTACTATCTAGAAGAAGTGCAATTAGAAATTCACAAGTGAAGAATAAAATCGGAACTCAAAGAATAAGGCTAAACTAAGAAATTATAATTACAATGCATGTTTTAGATGCAAATCACATCTGAACACAGAAAAAGGCCATACCCATTTTGCTCAAATTAGAAAAGAAGATGGCTTCAATCAAGATAAACCCAAAGACAAGTATCTAAAACTTTCATACAGTAGAAGCATCAGTTCAGAGATCTTATATTCTTAGAGGAGATAATGCTAGCAAATGCACAGACCCTACTAATGATTCCACAGCTTGAGATCAGAAAAACTTCAAGAGCACTAATCTTGAGCCCATTAAACTAAAAACCTAGAACCATTAAACAATCCACTAATCTAAATGAAGTCCCAAATCTGGTTTAGAGAGAGAATAAAGAAATAAAATCATTAAAAAGAACATCTTTATACACACTTGCATTCGAAGCCAATAAAAAGACAAATGCTTGTGAAAATGGACATACCCCACTAGGTCTCAGAGAAGTGGATCCAAAGAAACAACCAACAAACTGTAAGTAGAAGTAATAATATATTCCATTCACTTGAGCTCCAAGACTCAACTGAAAATGCCCATTTTACACTCATATGTACTACAAGTGAGAGATACCACCAATAGCTTCTCTCTAAAAACATTCATTTGTGACTGGTTCTTAGAATTCTCAAAGAATCAAAAAAAGTTAGATGGATAAAAAGAGAAAAACAAACAGAACCAGACCATTCCAATGTATTAACTACTGTCAATAAACAACTCAAACCACATTGAAACACACATGCCTACATTATTACTAAATTAATCAATACTTCTTTTAACATAACACCCCCCCCCCCCAACCCAAAAAAAAAAAAAACGATATGCACAGCAAGCTTCAAAGAGAAATGTTATGACCAACAAAATCAAATTAAATGCCATGTCAACCAAAGTTATGCTGAAAATGATCTGCACAGCAAAGTTCATATGCAATAGAAGTATAATGGACCACCAATTCAATAACATTTTAAAAGTATTTTCCCCTCTCAACCAAATACCATGATCTCTCAACAAAACCCAATTAAACAATGAGATCTCTCAAACAAAACCAACCTAATTCAATTCAAACCAAGGCCCATGATCATCCAGCAAAAAACCAATGCTTCCAATCATACTAATCAAGAAAAGTCAACAAAGGCATGAAGTGAATTTTTTGATCAACAAAGGCATGAAGAAAATATGTAACAAAGGCATGAAGAAAAATCAACAAAGGCATGTTGTTTGTTCTTTTACTACTCAAGCATTATACCAAATAGATTGTCTACGTTTCGCTTCCCTTTTTTTTTTTTCTTTAATTTTTTGTTACCCAAGACGAAAGCATTATAAATGGGAATGTATGTATTCTGATAAAAAACTGAGAGGCAGAGAGAGGTAGGGAGAGGCAGCATATGTACCTGAAGCAGCAAATCGATGTAGCAAATCTGAAGCTTTGAAGCAAATCTGAAGCAGCAAATCGATGTAGCACAGAGAGGTATAGATCGATGGAGTTTTGAGGCAGAGAGAGGCAGGGATCGATGGAGTTTTGTGGTCAATCCATGGAGAGGCAGGGAGAGGCGAGTCTGGCGCGAGGGAGATGTGGGCTAGCTAGTTGTAGCGACTGAAAAACGGGCAATGGGAAATAGATAGTCAGATAGCTAGTCTGTTGGAGCCAATTTTTAAGGAAAAACTATCTAAAATAGCTAAGGGGAGGGGTTTACCTAGCCTATTGGAGATGCTCTTAGGCTGCTCAGCAGATTCTTGAGCCGCTATATCCCTCGGGGAGGAGACGGAGGAGGTTGGGTAGTCTGGACGACAGGTGTATCATCTGAAGTGGGGATTAAAGCGGGATCGATGAAAGGGCTAGCGTTAGAAGGGGTGGAAGGTGTTGGATTTAGCACTAGATTAATCAAATTCCTGACCACTCTTTCCCTTCCCATGTCTTGTCTCTTGGATTTCTTTGGAGGCTTGGAGGTGGAAGCTCGTTGAGCCCAAGTAGCTGCTCTACGCTTGGCTGGAGCAGCAGCGATGGCAGAAGGAATCGCTATGAAAGAATGATAGGCGGATTGGTAACCGAGCAAGACGTGAGTTGCTCGACAAAATGGGTTCAAACCACAAAAGGACGAAACCTTTTGAAGGGCCTTCAAATCTACTAAACCTATTGGGACTTTTCTCTTGATGGTTTCTCCTACACAATTAAAATGAGACTTTAAAAAAAGGAAAAGAGAGGGAAATGAAAAATAAATAAAGTGATAGGCTAAACCAAAGGGACCCTTCAAATCACCTGGTGCACCTTCTTCGTATGGGCATTTGTAGCGAGGCTCTTTGCCCTCTCAATGCTTTACTTGAAAATAATAATTCTTTTCGATAATAGGCTTTATAATATAATAATAAAGGGTCTCCCAAAGGCAGGGTTAATGTCAAGAAGGTTGTAGAGAGCCACCATGCCCATGACTATCCTAAAGAAGTTAGGGAAACATTTGATGGGGCAGAGTTTGAGTGAGGATAGAACTCTAAGAAGAAGTGGGTGGAGGGGAAGCCTAACTCCACCCTCTTTTATGGCCAAAGTAGGGAGGGGGATGGACTCTCTAGAACCTATGAAAGGCTCCTCTTTTTCAGCAACCTGATGACCACGTCAATAGGGATGTTGTACTTGGCCCTAAAGGTAGGGATGTCTTCCTTCTTCAAGGGAGCCATTGTAGAAGAAAAGAGGAACAAACAAAATGCGAAAGAAGGCAGAAAGAAGAAACTTTACAATCGCCTAAAGAAACAACAAAAAGCTTGAAAATGGCAACAATTGAGGAAAGAGAAAACAAGTTTCACTTTAAATAGAAGAAGAAAAACATCAAAAAAGGCACCAGATAGTGAAGGGTCACAATTTTTTTAAAGGATGTGACCATTTTGACAATAAAAAGATGCAATAGATCTGTTTTGGGGAAGACTCATACAATGCATTTAATGAGGGAAATCCGGCAGAGAATGTCTCCTATCAATTGCCACGTAGAAGACATGCACTAGGGTAGATGAAGGGGTCAAAATAGCCTTGTTCATGATTAGACCATTGAATAAAGATGTGTGGCATACAACACATGTCAAATACGAGAGAGCTTTTTGGTGAGATCGAGTGTCTCTGATCGAGCTAAAACAAGTCAAACCCAACAGATGTCAATGTCAACCAACCAGAGTTGAAGTCACCCACAGTGATTGGTTTAGTTAAGCAAAACTCTCAAGCAGTATGTGCATACTTAGATGAGATATGGGAGACAATCAAGGAACTTCAAACAAATGGGCACCTAAATGGGACTTTGATTCCACAATATAAGGGATAAGGGCAAAGGTCCATCCGAACTGAGGATAGCTAGGCTATCGCTAACGGCCAAAGATGGTCAAGAAGGATGAATAAGAAAATTGCTTATTTAGAGGTGTACATTATTAACAAAACCTAAAAAATAGACTAATGAGAATGAAAATCTAGAAAGGTTCAAACACAAATTAAGGAATGTCAGACTAGAATTTAAGTGTGTCACCATATTCCAACCAGAATTCAAAGTCCTATGAAGTCGGGACATACTTCTATAAACAGCAGATGAGCTTAAGTGTAAGGTAGACAGTTCTTTTCCTACAATTTACTTGCTAAATTTCAGATCCCTTAATTAAATTAAGCATCAAAGTGCCTCTGGCCGGTTAAATTCCAATCTGTGACAATTTATTCATCTTGTGGGGAGAATGTGCACCCAACTCGTTTCAATTGATTCAGTTCATTCAATTCCCAAACTAATCACCGTTTATTTCAACTTATTGAGGTACAAATTTTTTCCTCGTACACAACCAATCTCAGAAACATTTTATGTGCATACTATTTGATCTTTAAATACCTCCCAACAAAAAATATACATGAGTTATTAGTGTGCGTGCAAATTCCCCGTGTTACCATTCTCGCATGCCATCTTGGATGCTACTTGGAGTACATATAAGAAGAAAGAGATTTTTTTTTTTTTTAAGCAGAAAGAGATATTGGGTAGATGAAATTGATTTGAAAATAGAATTATATTTAGAGAGTGGATTTAGATGATTGTCAAACTGAGCCATTACTATTCTCAAAAACAATGAAACAAACATATTGAAGCCAACAAAAACCTTGAATGAAATAAAAAAAATTTGTAAAATACAAAAATTGTGTGCTTCTCAGCAATTTAGATTTTAGATCCATCTCCAAAAAAATGGAGAGAAAAAAAAAAGACCCTTGAGAAATAGCCACCTCTACACTGACTGTAACTGTTATGCTCCAAAATGCTACTTGCATCTTATAACCCTGTATAGGTATCAATATCTCCATAAGCAATTGCTCAATTATTATGACATATCAGAAGTGCTTTTAGCCATCTCTTTGACCATCGTCTTAACAAAGAGCTCCCCTGCCCTGTACGAGGATCGAACCTGGAAAAGTAAATATGTTAAGCAAACTTTCGTAGAGATTCTGCAAGTTAAGATCATAAAGTTGCATGATGCGAAACTTTTCCAAACCAGAAATCAAGAATTTTACTGACATTTTACCTTCCCAAGTCATAACAGCTGACTCAAATCAGTCTAGTTCATAATTATCAGTTCACATTAATGAAGTTTTCAAGAAACTAAAAATGGATTCAAACTAATTCTCTGCAATACATTAATTCTATCGGACTAAATAACTCATCCGATTTGAATGTCTTCCTAGAGAATAAAAATCAAAGGATCATCATTTAGACGCATTAGGCATAGAAACTTACCAATGGTCCACTGGCTACATAACGGAAACCAATAGACTCCCCATAATCTTTCCAGAAGGCGAATTTTTCAGGGGTAACGTACTCTTTGACAGTCAGATGTAATGGAGTTGGCTGCACATACCCAAACATCACAAATTAATAGCAAAACTGCTGATAGGTTTCCAATGGGCTAAGGTACCTCTTAAATGCCTGGGTACTGCACGGACTAGAAAACTTTTTGGACATCGAATCAATATGGGGATTGAGCAAACTAATTGAAGATGACTTCAGATTGTTTTGATCCTACATATGGGCCAAGTTTAAGCTGAATATCAGCCAAAACGACTCAGAGCATCATGAATTTGAATCCTCAAAGACAAAAAAGATCAGCCAGACCACATAAAAAGATTTGGATAATCTACGCGTCTGCATAATTATGAGCCCATACCAACTCTTTCCTTACAAACTCCTCAAGTTGCTAGTCGAGATCTCAAGCCCCCCAACATTAGATACAACAGTATTACAAGGCCAGTGGTGGAAAGCAGTTTGCACATTAGCTCACCTGTAAATATTGTCCTAGCGTTAAAATATCAACGTCAATTGTCCTTAAATCAGCCATGGCTTCCTTCAGCTCATCATCACATTCACCAAGTCCCAACATTATAGAAGTTTTCGTTACCATCCCCTTCTTACTGAGCTTGGCGTGTTTCAGTACCGACAAGCTCTGTTCATACCTGCATCATCTAACTAAGATGGTTAGAAGCGGCTAAAAATAAATACTTGTTTTATGAATAACAAAGTTCTTTCATAGTTTCACAGAAAACTATTTGAACGTTTAATCCATATAGTAAGTGCTTATCTCAGACATTATGAATTAAATAGATGGCTAACACAAATGTAGGTACTTATAGTTTATTTAAGTCCTAGAAGTTATCATTAGGAGAAGCCCTCATTAACCCTATTTTCCACCAAACCATCAATCTTTTATTGCATATAAAGTGCTGGGGATGCAATGCTAACCATAATTACAGCTACCTTTAGTCTTCAACACACCTTTTTTGGCAATACATCAACAAGAAGGTTGCTTTATGTGCAAAAAGGAACAATGACCACGCTACTGAGAAAAACATAACCTGTGGTCCTGTACTAAAATTTCATGCACTTCCAAAAGAGAGGAAGGCCTTGGACTAAGAGACACTAAAATGGGGGAGGATTTGGAGTGCTGACTGTTGGCTTGTGTTTTAAATGCATTATTGCATTGACAACAAATTTGGGTTCCACAGAAAGAAACAAATCAAAGGTACTTTGTTGGAATAAGCTATTTTAGTATGCTTTTTCCTATCCCTAAGATTCCAACTTCAGCCATACAATCAACATTATAAAGGACCTACATTTCAAACTCACATTCAACACTAATGTTCTGCCTAGAGCTGTAATGAGTCAATTTGACCTAACATGTCAAATTGAAATTAAGGCCCCATTAATGGTAATTCAGAATTCAACAGTGACTTGCTATCACCATACCATAAAGGGAAATTTCTCCTCACAATTTCTACAAATAATCAAAGCTAAATTTAGATCACTTCACAATGTATGTAAAATCAACACAGATAATGCCACTATAACATGCCCATCGTATGTTATAATCCATCACAAAAAACTTTTGCTGCATTATTGGAAAAATTCTCTGCACTCTAAACATCATTTTACAATTCAAGGTGTTTAATACCAGTTTATCTCAAAAAAAAAAAAGAAATACACAACTTGAAACTTGATTGCTGTATATGGACTATCATATGTGCTTTAATTGATTAACCTTTAGTTTGCTATCATTTACTAAACCAATCAACAATTCATTAAATATCGAAACGTTTGCGTTTTGTCTTTCTTCTTTTTTCTTTTCTGTAATTCGTTCCTCATGAAATGTTCCCTTTTTTTGGTGTGTACCAATCATCTGTAGTCAAATACTACAAACAGACTTCCAATACGCATAGAGCAAGCACCATTGATCTTGTCAGTGCACAGCACGAAAAGAATGAAAGCAGTCCAGTAATTATATATATGTATATATAAATATATATCAAATTAACATTAGAGAATTAATGTGGATGCATGAGCATCCACTTGGACTTGTGAAGATGTAGGTGTTGGCTAGAGGGGGAAAGAGTGAAGGCTCCACCCAATGCATGTTGGTGGGTATTGCATGTAGATTAAGTAAATGTTCTGTATGTATTTTGGGTATTGCATGTAGTTTAAGGATGATGTTTGGTATGAATTTTGGGTAATGCATGTAGGCTAAGTGTGATGTTGGTGTATGTAGTACCATGGGTGTTGCATGAAGGATTACCATAATGCTTGCGTGGGTGTGTAAGCAAAATTAGTTTTGTTGCATGAAAAATAAAAATAATGGAATTGTTGTGTGTAGGGTGAGTTTTTGGCCAAGAGAGAGAGTAGGTTGGTGGGTAGCTTAGGAATCTTGTGAATTGTACCTTGAACATTTCATAAAATCCATGGGTATAAATTAGATACAAGGAAGTATGTAATTTTATGATTTTATAGGTAATAGAGTAAATTCAAGTATACTTTTAGTATATTTACAATTTTATGAGAAGGGTTCAAAATAGAGTAAGTGGTTCGAATATAATGTTTTAACCGATTCGAAAAGAATAGCTCAATTGATTCAGGTAGATAATTTTATTCGAACCGAATGGATTATATAATTCGATTCAATTTGATTATTAAACTCGGTTCGAATAAACTATTTCTATCTTAAGCAATAATAAGTATTAATACTCAAGTGGGATTGTAACTATTGGGTCTGCCAGGTCGGGAGGCGAACACCGCAAAGAATGCCGTACTTAAAACTCCGGTGGAGGGGTCGTCTACAAGGTAGAATTTCACGCAAGATAAGTGCACTACCCTACTCATTTAATTCATAAACATCTAAGTTTGTTTATTGTTAAAGTTATGATTTTTGTGGAAATTTTTCAATTGTGCGATAAACTACTGTTGGGTGACGGAAGTTGATTAAACGGCAAGGTAAGCCTTTGTGGCTTGCGTTTATTGCATGATGGAACATAAGCATGCAATTCGAGTTGACTGTGTGTGTAGAGAATTTTACTGGAAAATGTGATCTATCTATGTGACAAGCCCAAGAAATTAATTATTGGATTCGAATTGTCTACGTGACAAGAAATATTAAGTGATTGTGAGCCATCTAAATGATGGGAGTTAATTGTTGAGATGAGTCGTCTACGTGACCGGAATTAATTAGATGTTTCAAGTCGTCTATGTAACTTCGTCAGTGTTGTATTCAACACTGTCTGTCCCAAGCTGGGATAAAGGAAAAGGGTTGCGTTAAGTAGCCGACAGTCAGCGTAAAACTTTGTCGAATCCACTATGATGAGTCCAAACAATGATATATGTGCTAATGCTAGGTCGTTCCCCATAATTGACGCATTGCGCCTGCCTCGGGACATTTCGCAAAATCAATTAGGGGCGTTGCACCTGCCTCGGGGCGTTTCGACAAATAAGTTGGGAGCGTCGCATCGGCGCCCGGGTGCGATGATAAGTGGGCAAGGGTCTCCACGCCATAGACAGACATGGGAGGTAAGGAAGCTAGTCCACGATGATAGACTTAGATTAGCAACATGAAACATAGGTACACTCACCGGCAAAACAATGGAATTAGTACACACTATGAGCATGAGAAAAATTAGTATAACATGCTTACAAGAAACTAAGTGGGTAGGTGAGAAGGCAAGGGAGATAGAAAATACAGGATTTAGGATTTACTATACAGGAAAAGATAGATAAAGAAATGGAGTAGGAATAGTTGTAGATAATGGTCTAAAAGATAGCGTAGTAGCAGTTACAAGGAAAGGAGATAAGATCATATCTATCAAACTTGTAGTCGGAGAGAATATAATTAATGTGATTAGCACTTATGCACCTCAAGTAGGGTTAGAAGAACATATTAAAAAGCAATTTTGGGAGCAAATTGATGAATTAGTTCAATATATACCTATAGGAGAAAAGATAATCATATGTGGACATGTCAATGGACACGTAGAAAAAAATAGGACACAATATGAGAGGAGTCATGGTGGTTATGGATATGGTTATTGAAATGAAGCTGGAGAGAGTATTTTAGAGTTTGCAATGGCATATGACCTTTTAGTGGCAAACACCTTGTTTAGAAAATGAGAAGAACATCTAATAACCTTTAAAAGCGGACCAAACAAAAACCAAGTAAACTACTTCTTAAGTAGAAGAACGGACCAATTAGCATGTAAAAATTGTAAAGTTATTCCAGAAGAAAGCTTAACATCTCAACATAGACTAACAATCCTAGATGTATATATTAAAGGGCAACATAGAGTAAGGAGAAGTATTAGAAAAACAAGAACGAAATGGTGGAATCTAAAAGATGAGAAACTAGTACTATTTAGAAGTGGAATGCTTAAAGAGGTCTTATGGAACCTAGAGGATGAGACTAACATTATGTGGAATAGGATGACGGAAGACATTAGAAAAATTTCAAGAGAGGTTCTTGGAGAGTCAAATGGTAGAGGGCTTGTGGGAAAGAAACTTGGTGGTGGAATGACGACGTACAAGAGGTAGTTAAAGTAAAGAAAGAATCCTTTAAGAGATGGTAAAATGATAAAAATAGAGAGAATTTTCAAAGATACAAATTAGCTAACAATGAGGTTAAAAAGATAGTTAGATACGCTAAGTTAAAAGCCTACGAAGAGTTGTACAAAAACCTAGATAGGAAAGAGGGAGAAAAAGACATCTACAAACTAGCTAAAATTAGAGAAAGGAAAACAAGAGACTTTAACCAAGTTAAGTGCATCAAGGGCGAAAATTCAAAGGTTTTAGTTAAAGATGAGGAAATAAATAATGGTGGAAAGACTATTTTGAGAAACTATTAAACGAAAATCACTTAGAAAACCTAGAAGAGATAGAAAATGGTAAGATCAATGAAACTTTCTTTCGTAGAATAAAGAATTCGGAAGTAGAGTTTGCATTAAAGAAAATGAAATTAGGCAAGTCTTTAGGACCGGATGAGATTCCAATTGAGATTTGGAAGTGCTTAAGAAATGAGGGGGTGTCGTGGTTAACAAATTATTCAATAGAATTATTGCTACTAGGAAAATGCCCAATGAATGGAGAAAGAATATTTTAGTACCTATCTATAAAAATAAAGGAAATATTCAAAATTATAATATTTATAGAGGGATAAAATTGATGAGTCATACAATGAAATTATGAGAAAGGGTCATTGAACGGCGCCTAAGAGTTGAGACTACAGTGTCAGAAAATCAGTTTGAGTTTATGTCAGGTAGATCAACTATAGAGGCTATAAATTTATTGAGGACACTCGTACAAAAGTATAGAGGGAATAAAAAAAATCTTCATATGATATTTATAAATCTAGAAAAGGCATATGATAAAGTACCTCAATTGGAGTTACTCCTACCATTTCTCTAATACGGTCATTTCTTATTCTATCATTTCTACTTTTTCCACACATCCACCTTAGCATTCTTATTTCCGCTACACTTATTTTGTCACTATGTTGTTTCCTAGTTGCCCAACATTCTGTCTCATACAATATTGTTGTCCCTATAAGCTGTTCGATAAAACTTGCCTTTCAAGTTTATTGGTATCCTCTTATCACATAATATGACAGAGGCTTTCCTCCACTTAAACCAACCGGCATTGATTCTATGAGTTACATCATCTCCAATCTCTCCATCATTTTTAATAATCGATTTCAGATATCTAAATTTTTTACTCGTTGGTATTTCTTGATTTTCAATCTTAACTTTTTCACTAGGTCTACTCTTTTATTACTAAAATTGCATTGCATATATTCAGTCTTAATTCTACTTATTTTAAACCCTTTCGACTCGACTGCCTCTCTCCAAATTTTTAACTTATTGTTAATCCCCCTTCGAGTTTCATCTACTAATACAATATCATCTGCAAATAGCATACACCGTAGGACATCATCTTGAATGTGCCTAGTGAGTTCATCCATAATTAGGGCGAATAGGTATGGACTTAGGGCCGATCCTTGGTGTAATCCCACAGTGATTGAAAATTCTTTACTTTCTCCCAAGGAAGACCTAATTATAATCATAGTCTCGTCATACATGTCATTTATCACCTCAATATACCTATTTGTCACTCTTTATCTCTTAAGCACCCTCCATATTATATTTCTAAGAAAAATATTAACTTCGATGGTGTTGGTGTTGACGCTTATCAGAGACAATGGTGGTGATGATGGTGGTCTTGTTCAGTTTCATGGCCTATTTTCAAGAGACAATGGTGGCAGAGCAAATCTAAAGAGTAGGGAACTGCAAGTCGCATTTATGTAACCAGATCTGGAGCAAAAAAAATAGACAAGGCAGAGAGAAGAGGGGAGTGAGAAGACCCACAAGACTTGTGAACCATAGCTAAGAGAGAGAGGAAGGCCAATCTGAAACCAAAAGGAGGAGAGATAAACATAGTGAGAGAAATCACAAGACAAAAGAGGGAGAAGATCTGAGATACATTAAATGAGTAGGTGTGTCATAGTCAAAGTGTGTGTCTTCTGAAGACAAAAAAGGGACAAAATGAATGTGTTAGCTGGTAGGTATTAAACGTACTAAAAAGCGGCTCTGGCTTGACTCGGTTTGGCTCGGATAAAAAACGAGCTTAAACAATGATCAGATTTGGCTCATATCATAATACAAGTGAGTTTGAGCGAGCCAAAAATGAGCCAAGCCAGAGTAACTCGAATCGTTTAACAGCCCAACATATAATGCAAGCCTCCAAGGACATACTACCCATCAACATTACCAAAAACCAAGGACCATGCAATCTAATGGTCAAAATAATAGTTCACCACCAAAGTACGGTGTCGAGCCTCAAATCTAACTATAAACCATGCTAAACCTGATCAAATATCGTCCAAACTCACTATGCACTAATCATTAGCCCTTGGCGCAACGCACACTAAAAATTGGAGCCGAATCAAGTAGTCAAAGTTCTCTAAATGACCATACTACCCATTCAGCTCACAAAAGACCGAAAATCACTTGAAATTCAAAGAATATGATTGAATGTTTCAAACAAATTATGGAAAAATAACATAATTACTAGAAAATATTGACGAATCAAACCATTGAATTTTAAACCAAATATGATCGAGTTGATGATGATATCAGCATACAGTGAAGCCTTTCTAACTGGCTCCTATGAGCTTTTATGTCTTAGGTTTCAATTGGCGCTCGGATACTAAGTTAGATTTGGACCATTTGGAAGTTACGGAGTGTGGAAGAGAAGAGAAAGGTTTGACAAAGAAAGGAGAGGAAGAAAAGGAATCTTCAAAGAATAATGTATTACGTCACATACTACACTCTTGGATTCACATATAAGCATAAAGCTTATATAAGAGTATAGAAGTACCTCTAAATCAAAATAATACGCCACGATAGTGAGAAATTAGAAATGCTAGAGCGAATGGTTTAAAAGTCAAAATTTGAACTCCGGTTATAGTTCTCAGAGGGCCCAATCTCCCACTCTCTTTCTCCCCCCCCCCCCCCCCCAAAACACACCCACCCTCCCTACACCCCACACTACATCTACAACAACCTTTACTCAACCCAAAGTCAAATTTAAATTTTAGTAAAAACAGACTAAAATAAGCCCCAATCTAGGGGTGTCAAACGTGTTGGGTTAAACGGTTGCGGGTCGGATTAAACGGGTAACGGATGAAAAATATGTAAACCCGTACACGACACGTTTAATAAACGGGTGAAAAATCTCAACACGAACACGACCCGTTTAATAAACGAGTAACACGACAAGACTCGTTTAACCCGTTTAATTTTAAAAAAATTATATCAACAAATTTTAATACTCCACTTTTTTTTATTGTCAATTGTACTTACCTCAAAAAAAAGAATTTTTACTCAAATCTCATAAAAATCAGACTTGAAGGCTTAAAAAAAAATGAAAGAGGCCATTGCTTTTTATAGGCAACTCAACCCTCACCATCTCCCCTCATTTTCCAATGTGGGACAAAAACAAAAGGCATTGGTTTGCCTTTTATAGACAACTCAACCCTCCCATCTCCCCTCATTTTCCAATGTAGGACAAAAACAAAAGGCATTGGTTTGCCTTTGTCTTTGAAGTGTTCTCCATCTCCCCTCTTTTATCTTTGAACTACTACTTTACTTTTTTTTTTTTGTATTGATTTCTTTACTTCTTTTTTTCTTACTAATTTTTTTAAATAATTATTAATTTATTATTATATTAATTTTATTTAAACGGGTAAACGTGTGATAAACGGTTTGACAGGTCTCACCCGATCACGACCCGTTTATTAAACGTGTTTGGCGTGTCAACCCGTTTATCACCCAAACCCGTTAAGATCTCACCCAAACCCATTTAATTCGTGTCGATTTGTGTCGGTTAATCGTGTCGTGTCGGATTTTGACAGCCCTACCCCCAATCATTTACTTAAATTCATACCAAATGAAAACGGGCTCAAATGTTCACTCAAATTAAAGAAGACTCAAATCTTTACTCAAGTCTCCAATAGTTAGATTTCACCCTTCTTTTAAGATTGAACGGTCATATTTCACTCTTTTCTATGTATCTCTCTTCTCTATCTTTATTTTTTTATTTTTCAATTTCTTTGTAAGCCCATCGATAAATTCAAAAAACATGACTTTATCAAACTCAAATCATTGACCAAGAGTATCATTTATCAAGTTTAGACTGGATTTTGTTCTTTTAAACTTTAAAAATCAAGTATTATGTATATTTTTAACTTAGAAAAAAAAACATAAGAAGTACCGTGACGAAAGATGAATGATATTCGCTTATTTTAGAAAAAGTAAAAATGTGATAAAAATAGAGAGGGAAGGAGATTTTAGAGTGATGGGATAAGTAAAATGAAAAGAGATTTTGGAGGGAAAGAAGTAGGAAAAAAGTGTTGAATGAAACAGTGGAGAATTTAGGAATTTTTGTTAAAAAAAATTGAGTGAAAATTTGAGTTTATCCATTGAAATGCTTTGTATCAAATTGAAATTTTTACTCAAATTTGAGTAACAATTTGGATCATGGTTGGAGATAGCCTATTTCAAAGCTAATAATAAGCACTTGGTTTAACCAAATAAATACAAAAAATTTCAAACAATGAACTCCACTAGAAACATTTCACACGGGGAAATTGGGAAAGATTCATGTTAGAACATTATTTGTAAGCCAGTAAAAAACTAGTTCTGTGACTTAGAGGATGTACTTCTGCCAAACATAACTGAAAAGCACCTAACTAGCAACTACCATGAAATCAACAACAGCTTGTATGGAATTGAAATGTTCAGGTAGGAAATATGGTCTTCCGTCTTCCTACGCGATACTTTGCAGAAGAATTTTTTCTTGACCTACCCTACCCGATCAACTACCCGATCAAGTGTGTTATTCCTACACGACTTCCGGCCAAATTAATCGGGTAGGAAGTCGGGTAGAAAATCTGGTGAACACTTTTGTAGTTATTAATTTTTGGATCATTTTAACAATTCAATTAAATAACATGCATCAATTTAATAACACAATAAACTAATAACAATAAAACCTAAAATAATTACAACAAAAATTACAATAAAACACGAGGAAGTATAAACATCAATCCATCATAATTGTTGCACAAATACAATAACAATAATTTTAAGTTATATATATATATTAATGTGGGTAGGGTAGGGTATGAATACAGAAATTAATGGCTATTCCGCATTCCTATCCGATTTAATCGGAAGACCAAAAACTCTTCCGCATTCCTACCTGATTTTTTCGGCTAGCCGTTCAATAGGGTCGGATAGGGTAGGAAATTGCGGCTAATCGGAAATTTGAACACCCCTAGTTCTAAGCAACCAGGAGTTATAGGTTCCTGGGAACCAAGTTGCAAATAATAAGCTCCTCTAGAAATATTCTTTCAAGGGCAAATTGTGAATCAAGGTATATATTAATATACTTGGTAAGCCAGTAAAAAGCTAGCTCCGGGACTTTGGGGATTTAGTTCTGCCAAAAAGTACCTAACTAGCAACTGCCTTAAATCCAACAACAGTTTGTGTGGAATTAGAATATCATGGACAAACAAGAAGTAGAGGTTCGCCCGAAACAAAAATAGAAATGAATTTTCCACAACTCACCCAGCACGGGGATCTCTTACGATTCGCTGAAGGCGTTTCACAGTCTCAACGTTGTGCGCAAAAACGTCTAGTCCTGAGTGTGTCAGAGTTGATACGGCATTTAAGTCACCGCGAAAATCAGAAGTCAAGCACTCAACCATAATCTCAGGATTAAGTCTCTGCCACGAGAGCAGAAAAGATACAAATCAGAACTGTTGTCCGTACTCCAATGACTTTAAATTTACATGAACTGCTAATGATTGAAAACCAGAATATTTAACAAAATTGTAGAAATGCATATACCTTCATAGCTTTAACAGTTTCAGCAAAATGACCAGACCCACCATCAGGTAGATCATCTCGATCGACACTGGTTAGAACAATATAATCAACTCTGCAAAATAAAAACAAAGAAGTCGGCAATTACACTACAACATGCAAGGCCCAATACATACAAAGATGCGAAGCTAACCTAAAATTCAACTGGAAGACGTGTCAAGGACAATTGCCCCATGTGTGCTGATCAACCATTTTAAATTGCTTGAGATTATAATTCTGAGTTCAAGGTATTCAAAATAGTGAGATATTTTGGATATCTCTTAAGTGGATAAAATAGAGAGACTAAGTTTGATCCTCCCTTATTATGACAATGCAGAAAAAGGACTAATTGTCCCACTTTTAATTAAGAACATTTGGAAATTTAAAACCTTCCTCATTGTAGAACTTAGGTCAGATTTTTAATGACCAAAATTTTTTTTGGCTCGTTAGTGCTCATAGTAGAACCTGGCATATATTTTAGTTATTATTGGCATTTATTATATGAAATGAACAATAGTGTGTTGTGATGCAGTTTTGCAACAAAGAAAATGGTAGCATACGTATCTACTAGAGTTTTATTGTGGTTTTTGGCATATGTAGTTGAACAACAAAACCTAGATGCTTATCATCTAGATGTTTATATGATGTCTTAATCTAGACTCAAACAAAAGGCTAAGGGGTACTAAATTCATTGAAATTGTGAGAAAAGCATTTGTTGCGCACTGCAGGTATTTAATTGTAAACTCATCCGCACAATTGGTGAATGTAGTTCAAGGCTTAAGATGGTTAGATGATGGGCCTTAGATTACTTTGCCGTAACAAGAGCTAGTGGTTTTCTATGTTTATTCCCTCTGATCTAGCATTGTGGCTGTCATTCCAGTCAAACTGGAGATCCTAAAATAGATTCTACTTTCTCCAAAAGGAAAGTGATTAGTTCTACTCTTGATAAAAGAAGAAAAGTATCATGATGTCCAAGTTCTGTAGTTTCCAAGATTAAATGTGCAGCAAACAAAATACATAACCATCGTAAACAACACTGACCAAAGAAGAAAGGTTTATCCCCACAGGAGTGTGCTTCCAATGTAAAGGCAACAAAAAGATTCAAAATTCCCAGCCATTTCTTTCTACAAAAGTATTGCACCCAACCAATGCAGGGATCCAGCTGGTATATGAAAAAGGTAGTACATTACCGCTGAACATCTAGCTCTTCATTTTAATGTCCAAGAGCAGCAACAGGCTAAGAACCCCCCTTTGCATTTACCATTGAAGGCACCAAGATTTTTAAGATAAATTGGTGCATATAACAGGTATTCAGCAGTGGATAGATAATGTCAAAACAATTTCAAAGATCAAATTTCAAACAATTGTGATTAAATAGAGATTTTTGTGGGACCTTGCAGGAAGAATATTGATTGACGAACTAAAATTTGAGAAGGGCACAACAAATTTGTAAATATTTGTAAATCAGGGATGAATCTAATAATAAAGGGGATTTTGAGTGGTTGCCCCCAGTACTAAATAAAAGGGACTTTCATCATGTTTTTAAGTAATGGACATAAAAAACTTCAACTTAGTGCTACTGTTGCAAGTTTTTACAATTGTTTTTGCAAGTGAAGTCTCTTCACGATAAAGTCCTCATTTTCATTTCCTTTTAGGTTCTAATTTTTCTATTCCATTTTGATCAGAACTTGAAAATGAGATGTTCATTTTTTTGGTAGATAAATTCACCGAATGTCTTGAGAATTGCAAAGCATATGTATTTAGCTAATAGTAAACAAAAGGAAGAAGCAATATCTAGGACATACCCCCAGCTAGCAATAGCCTTAGCAGTATTCTCGGGTTCCATAGGATCAGGTGGGGCAGGGTTCCTGCTGGTTTTGACTGCGCAAAATCTGCAGCCACGTGTGCAAGTATCCCCAAGAAGCATGATGGTGGCTGTGGCTATACCATCCCCACCTCCATTCCAGCACTGCCCCAAAAACAATGCAACCATATAAGAGTAAAATCAAGCATAGAGCATAGGATAAACTTTGAGGCATATGGTGTTGAATGGTGTTATAATACTAGCAACAATCAAAAATTGTATCGAAACGGCCAAAAGGGCTGAAATTTTCTGTTCCTATAGACCGAAATTCTTCTGCTTTGAGGGTGTTTCGGTATGTATTAGGAATGTTTCGGGAAAAAAAAATTTAAAATGTACCGATATTTTTTAAATAATTTATGTTTCCTATGTGGCCTAAATGTACCGAAATAAAATATTGATCCTTGAATATAAGTAGGGATACCTCTCCTATATTGGGGCATTGGGCTTCTTCGCAGACAGTGTTGAGATTCAAACGAGACAGAGATTCCTTGACCTCCTCATATCTGTGGCCTTGTGGCGCTTTCTGGCGTAGCCACTGGGGCTTCTTCACATTGGGATCTCTACCAGTGTATGGACCCATGCCTCCCGGATACGGATTTGAATTCCCATTCGAGGCAGCTGATGATGATGAATAATTGTCATTCCTGGGTAATTCAGGCTTCGATTCCACCTCTATCACCTTATCACTCTTTAACTCCAAAGATTCACACCTAATAGCAATTCTCGCATGCGATTTTGAAGAAGAGGATGAAGGAAAAGAGCGATTTTCGTAATTGGAAAAGCAAGGACGTGGATGAAGAAATGTCGAGATTGAAAAAGAAGAAGGAGAAGAGATTGATGTAGGCTTAGAAAGACATTGGTGAATCATTTTCGATAGAAACCAAAACAATGAAAATAACACACCAAAAGCAGACTCTGAGTGTGATAAAATAATTGAATTAGCCGTAAGCGAAGGTATGAAGGAATTGTGTTATTGCAAATCACAATCGAATTTAGCCACCAGCTAACGAAATGTATCAGAATGAATCAATCCCTTAATCGAATTCAGCTTGACTTTGCTCTTCTCCTCCTTTATTCATTGATGAATAAAGCACAGGAAGGAGAAGAATGAGAGGATTATAAAAGTAACCAAACGGCCATCTCATCCCAAATTTCCATTGATATCTCCGTCCCAAGTTTTAGTTCGTTGGATGGTAGGTACTGTGTGTTTAGTGGGAAGGGAAGCAAAAATTTCTGAGGAAAATAACCCATAACTCCTCACTTTATAGGGTTAATAAGTCTTCTATTTTATAGTGTAAATTTTACTCAACACTCGTGATATTTGATTTTATTGCACAAATATGTATATAATAAAGTAGCTTACAATTCAAATTTCAAAAGATAAACAAAATGACTTTTGCTTTTCGCGGTTCAGATCGCTTTAAATTTTACTTTAAAGTTAATCTAACGACTAATATTAACACCCTAAATTTAATAGAAAAAATAGGCCCTTAATGGTGTGTTTGGAGTGACTTTTTAAAGGGAAATACTATGTAACCTAAATTTGTATCACAAATGAATGGTGATTTGTAACTTAAATTTGTATCTCAAATGAAATTTGTATCTCATAAGTACTTTAAAAAAAAGTAGTGTTTGAAACCGCCACACCACTACCTCTATCACCACCACCCCCACCTTACCACCACCATACCACCCCCCACCCCCACCCCACCACCACCACCATCACTATCTCCACCCTACCATACCCACCACCACCACTGTCGCTGACACCACCTTACCACCACTACCATCACCATTGCTACCACCACCAAGATCGTCGTCTTACCCACCACAATCATCACCGTCTCCCATCATCACCACTGTCGTCCACCACCACTACCACCGCTCACCTCTACTACAATCGGTATTTAAATTTTTTTATCTCTCCTCTATGTTTGTGATTTGATTTTGGGTGTAAATACAAATATGTTGACCATTTTTTTTATTACTCCGTGCCTTCAGGCACGAGAAATAACTAGTCTATAATATAATATAAAACATGATAAATTTTAATAAACATATCTTACAGTTTTAAATATATTTATTTAACGGCTACCAACACTACACAAATCCAACAAAAAAGTTCACAAACCAAATGTTGAACAAGCAACCTAGTGTATGTATTTTTGAGAGAGAGAGAGAGAGTTGTGGTGGAGGGAACTGTTCTCTGTGTGGTTTTATCGATCGTTGAAAGCGGTGGTGGTGCGGTGTCATGGTGTTAGAGATGGACTTGATGACAGTGGTTTGAAGGAAGGTGGCGATGCTTTGGCAGCGCTAGTTGTGGAGACATCGATGGATTTGAGTGTTAATTAAGGGGTAGTTGCTTAATTAATTCGTTTAATTACTAGGATAGGACTGATTACTTGAATTAACTTAGATAATGTTAATCACTATGGTTAATTATTTAATTAATGGGGTGATAATTTTTTAAATTTTAATCAACTACAAATTTAATTATCTAAATTATATAAATGACATAATTAAAAAATATTAGCGTTAAATGAGGGGAAATTTTTGTTCTTATTTTGGGGTATACATACTAGGGCATTTTCTTTTGTAAAATCAACTTTGATTGTTATTCTCCCTAACGTCCGTCAATTATAAAGGGTTAAGTTATCATAAGTGTTTAAATGTCAAGGATCTTAGTTTAATTTTTAAAATGCTAAAATCAAATGTCACGCGGTATGAGTAAAATTTATCCTATTTTATTTCATGTTATATCTATACTGTATCACTAAACACACTTCTGGAAAAATATCTATATTTATCTAAGACTAATGCTATTTGATTTAAAAATTTGATATAATTTGTTAACTTAATAATATAGTTTCATTGGAACTATTAGATCAACACTAAGTTTCAATGTTTGATGGCCCCCATAATTAATCCAAATGTCATAATAAATTAAATTAGTAAATTATACCAGTAAATTAGGTCTCAATAACATTACTCTCCACAAATCACAAAAATAATTCATATCAATCCAAAATCAATTTAACGACACACAATCACTCCATCCAAATTTTTATCACGCCCGTCAGTTTCTTTTTACCCCATTCTAGCTGGCAATCACACCTCTCATCACTTGTCAATCTATCTCTCTCCCTCTCTCATGTCCTAATAGTGTGTTTGGTTAGGTAGATGAAAAGTAAAAGTGATACATTTTCTATAATTTAAGGAAAGAATTATTACTTCCCTCTTTTGTATTTGGTATGAGGGATGAAAAATAGGAAATATTATTATTATTATTATTTTGTTTGGTAGGATGAAAAAGTAAAATGATGGAAAAGTATAGATACATATTTTATTATTATATCTATGTATAAATTTAACGTATATATAATATGTAATAAATAAATATGCTATCTACATAATAAAACATAAAGGAACTTAAATTTTATCATCAATACATTTTCCCGCCCATCACACTATCCCACTCAACAATCATGCCTGACTCACACAGTCCCCAACGACATGCATGCCTGACACCCCCCCCCCCCCCCCAAACCAACTCTATTAACCCCCATCTCTTTACGCTAACCCCCTCCTTCTCTCACACACACATACACACAAAGAGCACACATATTCTTTCTCCTCTATCTCTTTCTCTATTTCTTCTTTTTCATCCGTTTCTCTCATCTCTCTGTGGCGATCAAGCAACTCCGGCGACCCCTCACCCTCCAAGGTTAGTCTACTTCTCTCCCCCTCTTCTCTTTCTCTTCTCAGTTGTTTATCCACAAAAAAAAATACAAGATACATCATGCACCACTCACACACCCAGCACGCATACACCCGCTCTCCCCAAACACCCTGTTTTCCTACCCACCCACTCACAGATGTATGGTGGGTAAGTATGGATAGCAAAGAAAACTATGGTGGGTGGAACATGAGCTAAGTGGAGTGTATAATGAAGGATGGTTTGGTGGAAATGATTTTATTCTCCTTTAAAAATTGGTGATTTGAAATTGTGGAGTACATAATGAAGGATGGTTTGGTGGAGTACATAACCCCCAAGCCTTCTACACAACCCCTACCCCTATGTGCAACCCACCCACACCCACCAAACCCCTAATCTCCCTAACCCGTCTCACTTTCTCACTCTACCTTTAGGTTTCAACCCATCAGCAAACCCTCAACCAGCGCCCCCTCCAACAGCGCCAACACAAACACACAAACCTCAAACCCCAAATCCTTAATCCCCAAACCCAACACCAACGGAATAGCCACTGTTAGAGTCATGCTGCCGGCCCTCATTGCCTCTTCTCTCAACTCTTCATAGTCCATCTCTCTCTTTGCCCCCCTTCTTTGCCATATCTCTTTCACTCTGTCTCTGTAGTCTCTGTCTATGTGTGTGTGTACAGTATCGCCATCAGAGTTGTGACGCCCCAAAATTCGGGTGTCCTTTCTCAACCGTTAATTACCCATCAACCCGCGAAAATATCTGTGACTGCCGAATAACCCGACACCACGTCATCTCATTCCCTTCACCGGGATCGTAACCAACACAAAGTTTGGACAGAGTCTCCCTTATATTGAAGCACTGCCAAACGCATAACATATGCATATGTCAACCACTTTACCAATACAAGGTCTATCCCCATCAATTAGGACTTAATATTTAACCAATTACATCACATATACATGAGGGCTCAACATCTGAAGGCTTGGAAGGTTTTTCCTGTTGACTACTTCATTTAACTGTTCATGCACAAACCTTCCGGAAGGTTTCTGTCGACCTTCCGGAAGGTTTTGCCCAGACAGCCTGCAACTCAAGCTCTGCCATCTGGGGGTCCCACTTACACTTCTCCAACAGATCCCCTGACATCCCTTGCACGTCTAGGAGCCTCCCCTCACCTCTACTTGGACTTGGATGGCTTTTGCATTAATGAGGATGAGAGAGAAGAGGCATGGCAGAGAGAAAGGCTAGGCTTGTCCTAGCCTGCACCATCACATCCCTTTCAGCCCCCATGATAGGAATCACATCACACAGCATTGGGGATGACTCCATAGACGTTTTTGGGCAAGCTCCACCACCATTATTCAGCATTAGCTAGGACTACATGATAGATAAAGAGAGAGAGTGCAAGGAAGAAGATGAATAGTGCTAGAGAGAGAAGTTAATGTTTTTCCATTTTCTTTCCATACATTGCCTTGTAATCCATTGTAAGACCTTTCTAAGCTTTGTTTGAAGTCTTGAATGCCATTTATTTCAAGTTGCTTTTAAGTTTAATCTTCTATTCAAACTTTCACCATTAATGCATTCATGTTCTTCATTTTCTTAGTTTTAAAATGGGTATTAAATGCATTCTCTTTTAGTTTATGTTTTCTTGCATTAATTTAGTTAAAATCTTCATTGCTCTACAACGTCTTTCCATTACATTAGTGTCTTTCCTTTAACCATGAATAGCTAAGTCTTTAAGTTGGCTAATCCAAGGGAGACCTCATCTTGGTTATGTCATTTCAACTCATCTTCTTTCCTCCCCGCGGTGTACGATGGTTCGGTTTGACTGGGTTGAGTGTGGAATGGTTGTGAGTCTTTGATATCCCTTAGACTTGTCACGGGTTATGCTTGGATCCTCACTTCCATCTCGTCCCGAGCTTCCCACGAATCAATCGTTCATCTATACACCATTGGAGGAAGGTTTCGAGTTGACTTGGCATTCCCATTGGAGTGAACCTTTTGGATTAGCCAACACTTGTTTCCCATTTCATTTTCATCACAATACAACTCACAACTCAAACTTCAACAACAAAAGATTTTACACTTTGTTTTTACCACAATCACCTTCAAGATGATTCACCTCCTTCCCCGAGAAGACGACCTTGGAGTATTCTCAAAGTAAAACACGACACACAAAAGTCTTCTTGCGCTCGAAAAGTATTTTTGTTCACATTTCATTCATTTCACACCACATCATTCCGTTTCCCATTTCTTGCATTTGAACACGAGTGAGAGTGACACTCACCCACAAATATAAGTCATACACATTGAGGGTTCTTGTGTGACAATTGGGAATACAACGGAAACGATCAAGCAGTCCTCATAAAGGATGAGTCACGCTCAATAGGGTATCTTCTAAAGAGGCTACCTCCCAACCCAGATACATATGAAATGTTCACATGCAATTCAACAATCAATCAAGCATCCATTCAAGAATATGTAATTCATAATGGATTTCACAACATCATGCCATGTCATGAGGTGATACTCACACATGCAATGCAACCTGAGTTCTCCACCGGCTCCCATAACACATGTAATGTTATGAGTATGAATTCGGGAATTTCAAGCCCCCCGTCATTGATGTTGCACATCCAATGACCATTTTACAAAATTCTGGGTCTTTCTTAAGGTGGGTATTTATAGACTTCCACCAACAGGCATCCAATCGACACGGCATCTATGGACTTCCACCAACGGCTCCGCGTACGCCAACACACTTTATAGACTCAATACCAATAGAGTGCGTATCCAAAATCACCGGGTCTTTCACCCAAGGGAGAATCTACCATTTCTTACTAACCCCGACCCTTGTTTCAATGCAACCCGTGCAACTCAGTCAAACCTAGGTCCAACTTTTCCCAGCCCACACATCAACTCACCAAGGATGGTGTTTGATCAAATCATGCACACACACCCACACTCATGTCACACGTCCACGAATGTAATGTTTCCCGTGCTTATGCAAATGTGATGTACAATTGCAATTGCCATGCCATGTTCAACGTATCATGAGCATATAATGAACATGTTCAATCTCTATCAACAATTCTCAATTTCATCAATTGTCAATTATATCATAAGCATATAATTACAATCTACATTCTCACTAAGCATGTTATAACATTTTCATTCAAATAACATACTTAAATCATCCAAGACATTTTATCAAACACCTACATGGCACAAAAATTATGTAAACACATAACATGCCCAATTCATCACATTTGTCATGAAATTACAAACAAGCAATTTCAACAAACTCAATTCATACAAAATTTGTTCAACATGTTTTTATACTCATTTTTCATACTCTAGTGCACTAGGAGTATATTAAATAAGAGATTTCATCTCTAAACATGCTAACCATTTCATACGCAACTCTGGGTTGAAAATAAACCTAGTTAATAAAAGAACTCTACCTCTTGAAGCGTAATGCCGCATAGGAGGAGTCCCAAATTAAGCCTTAAAACATTGATTCCAACAATCATGTCTTTGAGATCTTGGCAAAACCCACGATCTTTGGTATGTACTTGTAGGTCTCGTCGCGTAGAACACTTTTTGTTCTTGGCCCAAAGGAATCCGAATGACGGATAGCCCTAGATTGCAAGAAAAAAGCTTGGAGAACCCTTGTTTCCCTCTCTTGTTTCCCTCTCTCCCTCTATCTGGAAATTACAGGCAAAAATGGGGGAGAAATTCATATTTTCGCCCTTTAAATAACCCTTGGTTGCTTGGTCCACAACGCGCCACACGTCTCTCATTTTTATGATCCGATTTCATCCCGAATCAATTAAACCTCGTCCAGTTTTAAGTTCACTATATTTTATTTGAAGTAACTTTAAATTATTTCTTGTGTTTCGCCATTAAATCTTGATCGCATTTATTTTAGTCGCGCGATGCTCGATCACATCGTACAATACAAAAAATCTGAATGTCTCGAAATTCGATAAAAATTGACTGGGTAACTAGATTTTGCGAGACGAATCCAACAGTAAGGTCTGTTTCGTCGTCCGAGTTTTAGAAAAATTCAATTTTTCAACATGTACCGTAACGGCTAATTAAAATTTTACCCTTTTCATAAAATTTTAATTTTTTCCCGGGTTTTACATTCTTCCCCCCTTAAAGAAATTTCTTCCCCAAAATTTACACACACATGCACATATAATTACATGCACATGCAACACGTCATATAGTGCTCTATGACTACAAGGGTGTACCTCCATCCTCGAATAAAAATGGATAGGTGGCACAGATAATGTCCTCACGCTCCTATGTCGCCTCCTCCACACCTCGATGCGGCACAACACCTTCACCAGTCTCACACTCTTGCCTCAGAAAATCTGTTATCTGCTATTCATGATACGCATCGGTCCCTCCTCGAAAGTCTCATCCGCATCAACAACTAGCTCACCCCAATCCACCGCATGCGTAGAATCTAGAGTGTACTTCTGGAGCATCGAGACATGAAATACCGCATGAACACCTGATAAATTTGGCGATAACGTCAGCCGGTAAGCGACTGTGCCAACCCTTTCGAGCACCTTGAAGGGCCCGATATACCTCGATGATAGCTTCTCTCACTTCCCAAACCTAACCACTCCCCTCTTAGGCATCACCTACAAGAATACATGATCTCCAACCTCGAACTCCAGAGGGCACCGCTGTCTGTCAGCGTAGCTCTTCTGCTGGCTATGAGTAATAAGAAGACGTATACGTATCACGTCCACCTTCTCAGTCCAACAAATCGGAGAACGGCACGACCTCCCATAAAGTGCTTCATAGGGTGCCATTTGTATGCTCGTTTGATAAATATTGTTATAGACGAACTCCACTAAGGATAAGTGCTCTTCCTAGCTACCCTTGAGGTCAAGGACGCATGTCCAAAACATGTCCTCCAAAATCTCGATGGTCATCTCTCACTGACCATCTGTCTGGAGATGAAAATTTGTGTTCATCATCAGCTGTGTTCCCATAGCTCGCTGGAAACTCTCCCAAAAATGGGCCGTGAATCTGGGGTTCCGATCTAATACTATAGCTACAAGTAGCCCACGTAACCGGACTATCTCTCGTATATACAATCGGCAGAACTCCTCCAGTGTGAAGGTCATCCGTACATCCAAAAAATGTGCTGACTTCGTAAGCCGGTCCATAATCACCCACACCGCATCATGCCCACACGATGTTGTGGCAAGTGGATCACAAAATCCATAGTGACATGCTCCCACTTCCACTCAGCCACCTCCAAAGGGTGGAGTAACCTTACTGATCTCCGATGCTCCGCCTTGATCTGCTGACACATGAGACATCTACTAACAAGGTCTCCAACGTGCTTCTTCATCCCACTCCAATAATTCTGACGATGAAGATTATGGTACATCTTCATACTGCCTGGATGCATAGCAAAACATGAGCAATAGAACTCTTTGAGGATCTCCTTTCTCATATCCGTAGACTGGGGAACCCTAACCCTTCCCCTGAACCGAAGACTGTCACCGGCATGAATGGTCCGGCCCTCGTCATCTGTACCCGACTATACCCGATCCCTAATGGACAATATCTCTATGTCCTGCCATTGGGACTCGATCATCCTGCTCAGTAAAGAAGGTATAGCCACTAGACTTCCCAAAGTGCCCTAAGCCTGATCCTCGTAGTGTAGCCCGAACTGTCCCACAATCTTGAGCATCCGCCACTCCCGGGAAACTACACTAGCCAAAACTCCCCGTGACTTCCGGCTGAGTGCATCAACCACCACATTTGCCTTACCGTAATGGTAATACAAACTGAAGTCACAGTCCTGCAGGTATTCCATCCACCTGTGATGGCTTATATTGAGGTCCCGCTGTGTAAAGATGTACTTCATACTCTTATGGTCCGAAAACACCTCAAACTGCTCTTCATACAGATAGTGGCGCCAAGCCTTCAAGACAAAGACAACGGTCGGCAACTCCATGTCGTGCGTGGAATAGTTCTGATCATGGCTCTTCAACTACTGAAAACCATAAGCTACCACCCTTCTGGACTGCATCAAAACACACCCGAGTCCGTCCTTAGAGGCATACTTTATACCCCTATCCCCTCTCTGGAACTATCAAAATAGAAGTCGAAATAAGCTTCATTTTCAACTCTTGGAACACGAGTCATCCCACTGAAACTTGACCTCCTTCCTGGTCAATCTAGTCATAGGTGCAGCTAGTCAGGAGAAATCCTCAATGAACCTCCAATAATATTCTGCCAATCCCAAGAAATTACATATCTCGAAGACTGACTTCTACCTCTCCCAACTCATGATTGCCTCAACTTTCTCCGAGTCCACGGATATCCCCCGAAGTTGACACAACGTGTCCCAAAAATTTCACCTCTGTCAGAAAAAATTCACACTTGCTGAAATTGGTGTATAACTGGTGATCTCTCAAGGTCTGGAGAACAATCCTCAAGTGACCCTCATGCTCCTCCTCAGACTTGGAGTAGATTAGGATGTCATCAACGAAGACTACGACAAACTGATCAAGATAGGGTTAGAACACCCTATGCATGAGATCTATGAATGTCGTCGGGGCATTCGTCAATCCAAATAGCATAACTGTGAACTTGAAATGTCCATATTGCGTTTTAAACGTCGTCTTAGGGATATCAGTCTCCTTAATCCTCAACTGATAGTATCCCCGTGCGCAGATCTATCTTGGAGTAGACTCGTGCCCCTCTCAGTTGATCAAATAAGTCATCAATCATCGGCAATGGGTACCTATTCTTGATGGTGACCCGATTCAACTGTCGATAGTCTATACAAAGTCTTAGGGTCTTGTCCTTCTTTTTGGCAAACAATACCGAAGTGCCCCAAGGTAAGGTACTCGGTCTAATGAAACCCTTGTCCAACAGCTCTTTGCAACTATGTAGGTGTCTTTCTATGCGGAGTCATAGAAATAGGGGATGCACCGGGTTGTAACTCAATGGTGAAGTCTACATCATGATGTGGAGGTAATCCTAATAACTCATCCGGTAAAACATCCGCATACTCACATACTACCCAATGTAGACTCAACTCTTGTATCACCTCGTCCTCAAGTGTAAGGCTCACAAGTCAACCTATCAATTGTCCATGCCAACAGGAATCATAAACTACTTCGGGTAAAGCATCGTGCTTTTCTCCCTGAAACTTGAAACAAACACTCTCTGGTGTATATGCAGTGACCCTCTTCCGATCACAATCGATGACGACTCAGTGTGCTGCCAATCAATCCATCCCGAGGATGACATCAAACTCCGACATGTCCACGACCCTAAGGTCCACAGTGAATAGAATCACTGAGATCTCTAGCTCACACCCCTGACATATCTTGTCAATGTGAACCCTAGCTCTTAGGGGAGAACTCACATGTAATGGCTCTTCCAAGGTCTCAACCTCTAAGCCTGAATCCTTTATACATGATGTAGCTATGAATGAATGCGATGTACCAGAATCAAATAAGACACTTGCCCATAAGCAAGAGAGTAAGAATGTACCCTAAATCATCGACTAATCCACCGGCTCAGTCTGAGATGTGATGGCGTAGACTCGCCCTTGGGTCTCTGAAGTTCCGGCCTGTAAGCCCTGTCCTCGGCCTCGACCAATGCTCTGGCCTGATTGTGAAGTCCCTGCTTGTGAAGTGATAGGGGTCTGTGCCGCACCCTGGAACTGAAACTGACTTCCTTGGCCCATGATGGGATAGGGAGGAATGAAGAACGTCTGTGAATGCTCCGCCGATGATTGGGACTAAGATGTCCCGTAACTCTGGGATCTAGTGTTTTAAAACCCGGCCCGGACCGGCGGGTCAACCCGGTGAACCGGGCCGGTTCTAATTAAAAATCGTGCCGGTTCTAATTAAAAACCGTTTATGTACAGAACCCGGGGTCAACCCGTTGAACCGGTCAAAAATCGGTGAACCCGTGAGAACCGACCGAGTCAGACAAACCGAACGGTTTGATTTCATTATTATAAATGTTAGATTTTTCCCCCTTTTTCCCCCTTTTGTTTTTTCTCCTTTTGTTTGTTGCCCTAAAATTCTAAATCGTTCCAGAATCCACTTCAGACTTCGCAGTTCGCACAGCCTCACCTCCACCACCAACGAACGACAACGACCAGCGATCCAGAGCAGTCCAGCGAGCAGCAGCAATCCAGCGAACACCACAGCAGGCAGTCGACTCCAGTCCACCAGTAGCGACTCCAATCATAAACCACAATGAAGTGAGTTTCCCTCTCTCTCTTTCTCTCTCTCTCTCCTCCCCCTTTTTCTCTGTCTCAGTCTAATTCCTCTCTCTCTCAATTTGGGTTTTTTATTTTGTAGTTAGATGAGGTAGATTCTTTGATCAATGGAATGAGGGTTGTTCATGTGTTTGCTTGATTGAAAAATTGGAAGCTTTGTTGTTGTTGGGTGCAGAAAAAAATTTAAGGCAGTGGACTTTCTGGGTTTTCAACATAAACGGTTGTTTTGGTGCAGTGAAAATGAAATGGGTTGTTTTGGTAGTGGACTTGATCGAAAAAAATTTATGGCAGTGGACTTAAGGCAGTGAAAATGAAATGAGTTGTTTTGGTGCAATTGTAGCTCAAGTTCGATTTGGATTTTGTTATGTTGAAAACTAGTTTGAGATGTGTATTTACTTGTGGATTGTGATATTATCAAATTTCTCTGAATGTATCTATTCATGATGTTATTTTTATAATTATTGTGATTTTTTAGTCTATTTATTATTATTTATAATTATTTTTTAATTTTTTATTATATTATCGGTCCGACCAATGACCCGTTGAGCCAGTGACCCATTGATCCGGTTTCTTCACCGGGTTGATGTCAGGGTCGGGTTTTAAAACTATGCTGGGATCCCTACCTCTAAGGACAATCCCGTTTCAAGTGGCCCCGCTTGTGACATATGAAACAAGTCCTCTAGCCTACCTGGTAGGAAGCCCTGAAGTTTCTCCCGCCTTGGGAGGATTGACATTGGCCTTGGCCTTGGTATCTGCGGCCCTGTCCTTGATACCCTTGAGGAGCAGAAGTCTTTTGCTTCTTCCCCGAACTAGAAGAAGAGGATTAGTCATCCTTCTTCTTGTCCTTAGCACCCGCCTTCTAGATGCTCTTGGCATCTTCCACTTCTCTCTCAATGGCCATGACTGTCTCGACCATTGAGTCCAAATCTTGTAGACAGTGACCCACAATCTTTCCCCGCATGAAAAACTTCAACACATCCTCGAACCTCCTCATTTTGGCCAAGTTTGTGGCCACATAATCATCAGGAAAACGGGCTAACTCGGTGAAGTTGGCCACGTATTCCATCACCGTCATAGCCCCTTGCTTTAAATCCAAGAATTTCTGAGCTTTCGCTTGCCAAACAGCTGACGAAAAGTACTTGCCCATGAAGAGCTCACGGAACTCTTCCCAAGTCATTACCTCCATGTTCTTTGAGGTCTTTGCCCACTCCCACCATAGATGAACCTCTCCATCAAGCTAGAATGCAGCTAGTCTTATCTTAGTGTCATCAGATGTGATCTCCATAACCTCTAAGATCTTATCCACTTGTTGGAATCAATGGTCGGCCACCATCGAATCCGCCCCTCCCAGGAAGGTTGGTGGCTTGTGTGCCTTGAACCTCTGGAGGTTATTCAAGCCCCCATGGCCCATGTTGGCACTAGCTTGCATAATTATGGCGGTCATCGTGCACATAGCCTCCATGAAGGCTTGTTAATCAAAGGCCGGTGGCAGTTGATTATGGTTCCGTCCACCCCCTCGACCATTTCGGTGTCCTATTCCTCTACTTGCCATCTACAAACACGTAAGATAATAATAGAGCACTAGCTTAGTATCCCAAAGTTAGGGATCGAAGTCTAAACATTGAGATTTCTCTATTTGTCTCACTAGTAGGAGGTATACCACCCACTAGTATACACCTTGACAACAAACCTTCTCGTTCCTTCTTTTCTGATCCCCAAGGTTATGTTTTCTAACCCTATTGTCTCATTTTCATACATATTAAATCATGCATATAATTCACATAGCAAACAACATGCAACAATTAATGCATATAACATGTCATGCATAATGGATGCAATGGGCTAGACTCATGCCCCGCAAGCCTTAGGTAAATAAAAAACCTAGGTTCTGATACCATGTTTTGACACCCTAAAATCTGGGTGTCCTTTCTTAACCGTTGGTCACCCATCAATCCGCAGAAGTATCCGTGAATGCTGCATAACCTGACACTACATTATCTCATCCCCTTCACCGGGATCGTAACCAACACAGAGTTTGGACAGAGTCTCCCTTGTACCGGAGCACTCCAAAACGCATAACATGTGCATATGTCAACCACTTGACCAATCCAAGATTTATCCCCATCAATTAGGACTTAATATTTAACCAATTACATCACATAGACATGAGGACTCAAGATCCGGAGGCTTGACAGAGTTATATTTAAATTTTGAAATTTTTTGGATGAGGTAGCCGGTACCTCGTACACGTGGTATCGGTACCTAAGTCTTCTGTCTACCAAGTCTTTCTATTTGCCAGGTACCGGTATTTACTCACTTAGGTACCAGTACCTATATGTCATGGTACCAGTACTTGAGCCCACTATCCATCGAAGTACCGGTATCTGAACATAATGGAATCCAGGTACTGGTACCTGTCAGCCTAGGTACCGGTACCTGGGTCATCCGACATCTTGGTACCAGTACTTAATCACTTAGGTATTGATACCTTGGCCCAGATTTCTCCCAAATCTTTCCACTCCTCAACCTTTAACTATCCAATCTCACATAGCATTCAATTATACTTAAATACAGTCCATGAGAGTTCATTACACGTCCTCTTAATACAATTTACAAGTTCAAAACCAATTACACAATTGTTTTACAAAATTGTAATTTAAAGCCACATATCGACTTCTTCATCAACAAGGACCCAAGTGAGGGCCGTCCACCGGTGTTTGTCTCGTACTTGAAATGTTGTCCCCATAAAGGGTGAGTCACGCCCAATAGGGTATCTCCTTAAGAGGCTACCTCTCAACCTAGATACATATGAAATGTTCACATGCAATTCAACAATCAATCAAGCATCCATTCAAGAATATGCAATTCATAATGGATTTCACAATGTCATGTCATGTCATGTCATGAGGTGATACTCACACATGCAATGCAACTCGAGCCCTCCACCGGCTCCCATAACACAAGCAATGTCGTGAGTATAAGTCCGAACATTTCAAACCTCCGTCATTAATGTTGCACAGATATGTGTATATATATATATATATGTGCATATATGCATAAAGAGCATCTTCATCTTCTAGGTTTCACAGAGAGCGAGCGAGAGAGAGAAAGAGAGCGCATCGTCTTCTGAGTTTCACAAAGAACATCGTCTAGAGAGAGAGGGAGCATCGTCTTCTTCCACAGCGACAAAGATATCGTCTTCTTCCATGCCATCGCACCACACAGACCCACAAACCCGTGCATTTGTTCGTCTTCGTTCGGAGAGAGAGAGAGAGAGAGGCCTAAAGTCATGTTTTATACTTCCACAAAAAATAACACATTTTGTTGGTAATGAGGGCCAAATCCAAGACCTCATTAAAATTTTCAACTGGGTTGCATGCGTGTTTCGGGTGTTTCCTGAAACACAATTTTTGTTCTCATTTATTTGACTTGTTTCCAAGACAACTAATATAAAACTAAAAAATAAAAACAATTACCAAATACGTTTTTGTTTTTAATTTTGGCAAAAAATTAAAAACAAAAACACCAAACAAACAAACCCTTAGGGTCCGTTTGTTTAGCGGGATAATGATAGAAAATGCAAGAAAGAGAAAATTTTAAAAAATTTCATTTGTTTGGTTAGCATGAAATAGAAAATGATGGAAAAAATAATTTTCTTCCATACTTAGATTTTCTCAGAACTAACCAACTTTTTTTTCTTGCAAAAAACACAAGGAAATGCAAGAAAATTGTGATATTTAATTAACTTCCAATGTTACCCTTATTTTTCTTAAAATATTTTATTGGTTACTAATTTTAAAAAATCTTAGTATGAATTTAATTAACCATATAATTTAGTTCTAAGAACTTGGTGCTGGTGCTTGTCCCAAAATTAGGTTAGGAGCCATTTTTAAAAAAAAATTAAATTTTTAATTATAATAAATATTTTTTATTTCTTGAGATCGATTTAATATACTTAAGGGTAATTTAGACAATTAAAAAAAAATTCTTGTAACTTTCCATTCTTTCAAATAATAGACTGAAATTTTTTTAAAACTTTCTTACAATTTTTTCATGCTAACCAAATACATACATGAAAATATATTTTCTTTCATTTTCTTTTCTTTTACTTCATTTTCTATCATTTTCACTTTCTTTCGTTATTTTCTTCCAAACTAAACGGACCATTAGTGTTTTAAAAATGCAAAAACGTGATTTTCATATACGATTTTATCTGGTCGAGAGTTAACGCCGTGTTTCAAAATCAAGTTTTTTTTTTTTTCAGCGAAAACCAGGTGGTTTAGAGCATCGACCCAAAAAAAAGAGAAAAAATTCCTCATTCCATGTGCTAGAATTTGAAACTCAGACCAAACAAGTGATTCTGGGAGGCCTTTTACGAAAAAGAAAATAATAAATCTTGTGATTATGAATAGGCTTTGTACAGAAGAATCTCTAGTATGCATAATAGTCATTCTTTATACCAATAGACACTCATGCTTTGCACATTTACATGGTGTAGGCGTCCAAAAAATCCCAGAAAATCCGAAAATCAGACATAGAGATCCTCTATTTTAAATTTTACTCAAAGCGAAACATGTCAATTCAGGCAGCGCCACATTAACATATATATTCAAGAAAACTAACAGAACATAGAACGACTCGATCTTGTGTTATACTGCAGCAATTTTAGTGAACAGAGTTCAATTGGAAGCAACCAATATACAATTTTCCCGAATCATGGGAACTGTGCTATCTTGAAACATAAACTAGGAAACAGGAAAAGTAAAATTACTAGGCTGCCTAACTTTTTACAACATATTTGTCTGGAAATAACACAACACAATTTGCAAGAGCGGTACCACTTAAAGCACATGGCACAGTACAGCAAAATCTGTACATGCCTCCCTATATAACGCAATCATCTTGAGTAAAGTTGTTTATCATCAGATGGCCAAGTTATGTAGTTTTTTGAGAGAACCCCAGCAGCAAAGAGAAGATTCCTTCTTGAGAACTGTTCCAGGAATATACACCAATATTTTGGAACAACTTTCTGCAAATAATACCAAAAATTCAAAAATTGAGTCATTCAGCATATTTACCTGCAAAGAGTAGACTGGAGTGGATTTGGTAGGTAGAGTCTTCAAAGATCTGAGTCTGTTTGTATTTCCACTTTTGCTGACCAAAAACATAATTATTTTTCGTAAATCTCCCCAACAGTTAAAAAAAAAAAAAAATAGAGATAGGGCTAGGTAATTTTCATTTCAGAAACTTACTTTTCGTCTAGTTTTAGCATCTTTGTGCTTGTTGTCACATCCCATAACTTCACAGTGCAATCAGCAGAACCAGATGCAAGAAGTGCACCTTCGCAGCTGAAGCAGAAAACAGAAATTCAAGACAAGAAATTTATCAATTGATTCAACCAAAAAGCCCAGTCTTACAATATTTCCAATGATTTGAAGTATTTTATGGGAAATTTTATCGATATCAAGAAACGAATCCAACCTGAAAGCAAGTGTCCATACACAGGAAGTATGACCCAGCAAAGGAGTAACACAACGACCAGTCGAGAGATCCCACATCATTATTGTGCCATCTTCATCACCAGATGCCATGTACCGACCATCAGGTGACATTGCCAGGGATAAGATCATACTCCTATGACCAATAAAAATTCTAACACACTCCCCACTCTGTACATCCCACAAACGAACAGTTTTGTCACTAGATCCGGTTGCAATGTAGTTGCAGTTTGCATGCCATTCCACACACTGAAAGATGAAATCTAACCTTATATAATCACTCCATAATATCAAAGTAATATGTGATCTAATCAAAAATAGAAAGAACATACTTTTACAATCAAACAAAAACAAACAGAACAGAAATATCAAAAGCGACGTGATTATTACTTGGTTCTTGAAACCCATGTCCCTTTGTCCCACCACAACTCCACCTCGTGCCCTGAATAACCCTCACAATACATAAATTACTCCTATCTCCGACCATCTATGATTGTTCACCAATGTCATGGAAAAATGGCACCCTCTTCATGTTCCAAATACTGGTACAAACCCTCATGACTGGGTTAACCAATGGCAGCTCTTGTGGAGCTAATTTTATTTTATTTTTTTTTTTTTTGCAAGTAAAAAAGATTTTATAAAATTCACAACTTTTAATCATAAAAGATTTCTGTTGTAAAGCTATACACCTATAACAGATGCCTCACTACAACTGCAGTATGGCACTGGAAGTGTATAACCCTAGCAAAAGGACAACCTGTATCGAAAAGAACACGAGAAAGTTTACTAGATTAAGTCTACTAAAACGTATTCTTTAGAATTCAAATATAATTGTTGGACAACATTTCGTATTATTACTTTAAACGGCACATTCTGGTCAAAGTATATTTAAATAAAATACCTCACACTTCTGCAAGTGCAATAAATTAGGATCAGAATACCAGGTTAAAATGAATTACACCATAATTCTCTATCAAAGAAGCAACGTAAATGATTGGTGTCAGAATTTTTCACAGACCAGTTGTGATCAGTCTAATCCATGTAAGACTTAGGAATTTCATACGGAGGATGTTAAATAGTCTGGTCGGGCATATAACCATCTTTAGTTCATATATTTCAAAAATAATGGTCAAGAATTACATATGGAGCATTGGAATTGCGTGATTAATGCACACGATGATGTTTCTTAAATATGAAGGCCAGAGGGAATCCAACCTAAATTTGATGTAAAGACATAATGACCTTTGGCGACAAACAATAACTTTGTATGGAATAGATTGGAGAAGCGAGATGCGTATTCTTTATGCCATTTCAGTTTGGCTTTCATATAAACAATTGGGTAAATTCATCATGAGCCACCCTAACATTTCACTAATGGCACAACGACCCCTTGACAATTGTAAGTAATGACACACAATCAGCTTCTGCCCAACAAACATTACTGAATGCAGTGATAAATGCTTGTCAGCCAAAAATTCTAATAATTCCAGGAATGCCTATGTAGTGCAGGACTAGTACTTGTAAGACAATTTTGTACTCAAACTATCATATGAAAAGATAATTTTGCCTCTCCAAATTACTTAAATAATAGAACAATTTATTCAATTAATACTTACTTCAAGATTAAATCGAAATAGGCACATTAAATAAGTTAAAATTCTTCGTAAATCGGAACAAAATCTAATCCATTTCATTAAATTAATTAATTATATCATCAAATTCAAAACAAATAGAAGTCAATCTGATAATTAAAAAATTAATTACATTAATTAACTGATTTAAGACCCAATCAGACCAATTTCATTAATTACGGCAACTAAACCTAAAATTCCATCAATTAAGCTAAATTTGGCCTATATTCAAATTCCATATAATCAATTACATTAATTAAGCTAATTCTATTCCCAAATTAAGACCAAATCTAATCAATTTCATCAATTAAACCAACTATAGGTTGAAAAGGTCTGTCATGAAATTATAAACTGTTATGTTAGGTTATGTTACATAGGATGTAACCCTTAAGGCTATTTTTAGTACTTTGAGGTTATATATATATTCGGATGTCGCTATGTACCATAACACACTACTCTCTTCTCATATTTTCTCATTCTCTCTCTTCCTCTCTTCTCGAAACCCTAACGGTATCATAATCTAACTTGATATTAGAGCATTCAATCAAATTTAACATCTCAAAATTGTCGAAACCCATTGGAATCTTCTACAGTAAACTGTACTGGTCACTGCCAGATTCTGACATTCTGACGTTAGTATCTGACCGACTGGAGTCAACGACGAACAATGTCAGAAATTTTCGAAACTACATGGACAGATTTGAATTGGTCTCTTGAGAATTATGATTATTTTTCTGAAATTTTTTGAAGCCACCCAACAGGTTTTTCAAATTTCCGAATGTATCTCTTTCTTTTCCGGTTCATCGTTGCGGTCTGCTTTTCCTAACAGATTTGTGTATCGCTTTTGCTCGATTGGGCTCGACTAGTACTAATATGTAATACCCATAGCTTTTGGTGCATTTGAATCAGATTTGTGAGGGTTTTTCGCTAGATCTTGATGCCGACAGCTTATTTTTTTTCATATATATCATTGGTTTTGCCTCTGGTTGTTACGCAAAGGCTACTTATCCTTATCCCATATGCTACATCTAAGTATTGCACAAAACATTTGGGATGCAGCATATTTGGGTATTGCACAGAATATCTGCTATTTGCTGGAATTATTTGGCTTTTTTTTGGAGAATTTTTCTGATTTTTGCAGCATATTTGGGTTGTGTTTCATTGATTCTCCCTACAATTGTGTTAATTTTATTGTGAGAATATGACGGAAGCTAGTGTGACATCTATCAATACTGGAGGAAGTGGGGTGAATCGTTTAGAGGCTCTTGCAAATAACTCATCTCTCCAAATTAGCCCAGAGAAATTAGATGGGAATAACTATTTGGCATGGTCACAAGCTTGCTTATTATCAGTCCGAGCTATTGTGTTGGATGGGTATTTGACTGGGGAGACTATGAAGCCTAGTGAGTCACCCCTTTAATGTCATGGACATCTGAAAATATTTTGGTAATGTCTTGGTTGCTCAACTCAATGCAACCGTCTATCAGTCGTGGTTTTCCATTACTTGATACTACACATAAAATTTAGACTGCAATGTCCCATACATATTCTCAACGGGGCAATGATACTAAGACTTATGATCTTTGAAAGAAAGTTAATCAGAAACATAGGATCCTTGCAGTTTATTATGCAGAGTTGACTACCATGTGACAGGAGCTTGAATACTACCAGAGTTTCCACGCATATTGTACCAAGGATGAAGGATGCTGTGAAATTTCACCAATAGTGGAGAATGAACGTACATGACTTTTATTGAGTATGATCAGATTAGGGTTCAAATTTTGGGTCGCAAACCATTCTCCACTTTACAGGAAGCCTATACCCAAATCCAGTTGGAGGAGAACAAAAGTATTGCTATAGTTCATGCACCTATTTAGGAGCAGTCTGAGTTAGCTGTTATTCCTTGGCGGGACTTGAGTTCATCCTAATTCAAGTCTCCTGAGTCGAGTGGCACTACTGCCAAGAATACCTTAAAGTGTGATTATTGTATGAAGACAAGGCATACCTGATAGTTTTGTTGGAAATTGACTGAACATCCTACACATGAACAAGGTAGTGGTCGTGGTGGTAATGTGCGATCTCATGCACATATGATTGAATCTTCAAAGACTCCACCTTAGTCTAGTGGCACCACACCACCTACATTTTCTCAGGATAAGATGCACACTCTTTGGAGTATGATGGCTCGTCTTGATGTTTCCTCTAACACAACTCCTAATCATGCATCTTTCTCCAATTTTACTCATACAAGTACATCTACTGTGTTTACTGCATCATCCTCCTCTGCTCCTTGGATAATAGACTCTGGAGTCACTAACCACATGACTGGTTCTTCTAGTCTTTTCTCTTCATACTCTACATGTTCAGGTAGGGATAAAGTGGTGGCGGATGGATCTTTATCCTTAATTTCTGGGAAAGGCTCAATTAATTGTTCTATCCTCTGTTTTTCATGTTCCTGATTTCTCCACTAACTTGTTGTCTATTAGTAGTATTACTAAATCCTTGAACTGTTCAGTGACCTTTTTTCCTACTCATTTTATCCTTCAAGAATTGGAGTCGGAGAAAACAATTGGTAGTGATAGAGCATATGGTGGTCTGTATATCCTGGATGATAAAGCTTCTCCTCAGTCTATTTGTTAGGCTCTCCAGCCAGACGGTGTTTCAACACTTCAGATCTTACATCAGTGGCACAGATGTTTAGGACATCATTTATTTGGTGTTTTAAAGCATATTTTTCCTAGTCTAATAAAACATTGTATTAGACAATTTTTGTTTGTGATGCTTGTAAATTTGTCAAGCACAAACGCTCTTATTATCCTATTACTAAATAATAAAAGCACAACTCTTTTTGTTATCATTCATTCAGATGTGTAGGGACCTTCTAGTGTAGCATCTCTCTCAGGTTATCATTGATATCACTTTTATTGATTTTTCTTCTTGTCTTACTTGGGTTTACATACTAAGCACTAAAAGTGAAGTTTTTTCTTACTTCCGCTCTTTTCATAAAATGATTGATACCTAGTTTGATGTCAAAATTAAAGTCCTTCGCAATTAAAGTCCTTCGCAGTAACAATGGAACTGAGTATATTATGGAGAATTTCGCTCGTACCTCAATGAAAGTGGTATCCTTTATCAAACTACTTATGTGACTGCCCCAGAACAAAATGGTGTTGCTAAGCTAAAAAATCACCGTCTTCTTGAGGTTGCTCGTTCACTAATGTTTAATATGAATGTCCCCCCCATTTTTGGGAAAATGTAATTCTTACCACTGCTTATCTTATTAATCATCTACCTTCTAGTGTCCTGTAGTTTAAGTCTCCTATTGAGTGTCTTTCTGAAATTTTACTGATTCCTTCTGTTTCTTCTCTTCTTCCTAAAGTTTTTGAGTGTGTTTTTTTTGTATATGACTATAGAGCATCTAGAGGGAAACTTGATCCTAAGGCTCTGCGGTGTGTCTTTGTTGGTTATTCTATCACTCAAAAGTCTTTGTTGGTTATTCTATCACTCAAAAGGGGAATAAGTGCTACCATCTTCCGTCTCAAAAGATGTATGTTAGCAAGGATGTCACCTTTCATGAGTTTGAGTCCTTTTTTCTCTCCTCCTCAACCATCTCTTCAAGGGAGAACACTGCTATTGAAGAAGAGATGGCATGTCAGGAACCCTTTCTTTAATTGCTTTTAGTGGGATACTAATAAGGGGGAGCAACAAATTGTTGGTACTAATAATCCACCTGGTACTCTGAAGACTTACTCTCAACGTCAGAAGGTACATATTACTTATGTGTTTCCAGGTCAATTGAATTCATCTACTCCAGTTCTAGCACCTCCTATAGATTCACCAAGTAATGAGCTTCCAGTTCCAGTACCCAGGTTATTGACAAGTATTAAAATTTCGTTTCAGTATATTATTTCGGTCATCTAGGAAACGGAAATAAAAATGTTTCGACATGTTTTGGAAACGTTTCGACCCGTTTTGGAAACATAATAAAAAAAATAAAAAAAATTAATAATTATTTTTCTAAAACATTGGTCAAAATATATCAAAATATCTTAAATACCTTGAAACATTCCAAAACAATTGTGCAAATGCATTGAAATATTATAAAATATCTCAAAACGTTATGAAATACCTCGAAATATTAGAATATCGATTTCATCACTGATTCGTTTCAATTTTCTTGAAAACAGAAACGTTTCGGATATTTCGACTGTTTCGAAACGATATTTTAATCCTTGGTTATTGATAATTCAACTATTGATGATTTTGGGCTTCCTATTGCAGTTAGGAAAGGTGTTCAAGCTTGTACTCAACACCACATATCTAACTTTGTTTCTAATGATTTATTGTCTCCATCTTTCGTACCTTTATTTCTTATTTGTCTTCTATCTCTATTCCTCAAGGTTGGAAGGAAGCTCTCACTCATCCAAAGTGGTGAGAAGCTATGGTAGAGGAAATGAGAACCCTAAAAAAGAGACACATGGAAATTAGTTCCACTTTCTCTTGGTGCAAGAGCAGTTGGGTGCAAATGGGTGTTCCCAGTTAAACAACAAACCGATGGTTCAGTTGAAAGATACAAGGCAAGACTGGTGGCTATGGAATTCACTCAGACATATGACATTGATTATCTGGAGACTTTTTCCCTATGGCAAAGATGAACTACATACGTGCCCTTCTGTGCACACCAGCAATAGTTGGATGTGAAAAATGTCTTTCTCCACGGAGACTTGAAGGAGGAGGTATATATGGAGATTTCACCTAATTTTTCAACTCAAGTAACTGAAGGAAAGGTACATAAGTTGAAGAAAACGTTTTAACCTATTTCGAAAATAGAATAAAAACATAAAAACATTAAGAATTATTTTTTCAAAACATTGGTCGAAATATACCAAAATATCTTGAAATACCTTAAAACATTCTGAAATAATTGTGCAATTGCATTGAAACATTACAAAATATATTGAGATATTTTTTTTGGATTGAGGTTGCCAAATTAGACAAAGACATATTTTCATCTCCTATAGAAAATATGTTATTGACCTACTTGAAACAACTAGTATGTTGGGATGTAGACCTACAAATTCTCCTATTGAAGTCAATCATTGACAGGTGAATGGAGTTGGTGATATTGTGGATAAAGAGAGATACAAAAGATTAGTAGGGAGATTAATTTATCTCTCTCATACTCGGTTAGATATTGCTTATGTAGTTAGGGTTATAAATCAATTCATGCATGGTACTCAAGTCCCTCTTCTTGAAGTTGTCTACCATATTTTGAGGTATCTCAAGTCAACCCTAGGGAAAGAGATCTTATTCTCTAATAATGGTCACTTGAAGCTAAAAAAGCGTTCACTGATGTAGACTCGAAAGGTTCAGTAGATGACAAACGATGCACTTCACCCTACTTCCCCTTGATGGGAGGAAATATTGTCATATGGGGAAGTAAAAAGCAAGCGATGGTAGCTAGGTCTGGTGCAAAGGCTAAATATAGAGCAATGACCCATTGAGTTTGTGAGCTTATGTGGCTCCAAATCCTACCGAGTTAGCTCAGAATTCGTAGTAATGATGGGCCTATGAGACTGTACTGTGATAATAAAGCAGCTATCAACATTGCACACAATCCAGTTCAACATGATAGAACTAAAGATGTTGAGATTAATCGACACTTCATCAAAGAAAAAATGAACTGAATAAGGGTTTGATTTGCATGCCCTTTGTGAAATCAAAAAATCAATTGGCTGATGTTTTCACAAAGGAGCTTAGTAGCAAATGTTTTCATTCTATCATTCCCAAGTTAAGCATGAGAAACATTTATGCACCAAGAGGAGTGTTATGTTATATATGATGTGGCCCTTAATGGTATTTTTGGTACATTGAGGTTATATATATATTGAGATGTAGCTGTATACCCTAACACACTACTATCTTCTCATATTTTCTCATTCTCTTTCTTCCTCTCTTCCCGAAACTCTTAACGGTATCATACTCTAATTTAAACGCTAGTGAATTATCCATGTCAATTGAGGTCACCATGCCATTTTTAGAATCTCAATGGGTGTCCGTGTTATTTGACCTAAAATCAGGGAGTCTGTATAAGATTTATCCCAAATAATTTTGCGATTGGGCATGGTTGAATTGCAAGGAAGCCAAATCACAAAAGATCAATCAGACTAATGGCCGGAAGGATGTTTCGCCTTTCATATATGATATCAACGAAGACGGTGATGATTGCCTGATGTCCATTTGCTTAGGCCTTAAACATCTGTAAAGAAGTAACAAGTAAAACAAAGAACTTGTACAAAAAATCAACCCAATATAGGGCAGCGCCCTACAAAATAAACCTCAGCTGCACCACTGAAATTTTTCAAAGGGAATATAAAAGGATCAAATTGTAGGTGCAGATGAACTTTACTTGATCTCCATCCAATTAATTTGCATTTCTCTCTCTCGGTCTCTTTTTCAGGGACAACTAGAAGTGCTAATTTTCGTAATTCAATTATTTTCTTCTTACTGATTATTGTCCTTTCTTCACTAATTCAAATCACATAAGCACAGAACAAATAGTCTAAATACAAGTCATATGCATAACTCAGTCAAATATTTAGGGATTCAGGAAAGCCCAGAAATTTAAAGGCCAAGTCAAGAAGTGCTTGGAGCAATGACTTACTCATCCAAGATTGAACATAGCATCCAACAAAAACTTATATTTCAACATCTATATAGGCAGGTATGTACAATAAATAAATACATATATAAATACACGCACATATATCAGAGAGAGAGAGAGAGATGAAACACAAGAACACACTCACGTCAACGTCAGACAAGTGCCCTGCCATTATTCTTAAAGGCTGTATTCTGTCCATAGACCAAATCCTTGCCGTTCGGTCATGTGATGAGCTGGCAAAATAATGTCCTACTGGACTAAACTGCAATCAGGGGGAAAAACAAAAAGGACATGAGATTAGCTGATATGTGAAATGTATATTTGCATGCTACAACTTAGCATGCATGGGTACATGTGCATCAACATACGTGGGACAGGTAATGAAGAGAGGAAAAGAAAAGGCAAAAAAACTAAATGTATTCCACACATAAAATTCCTCTCAAAGACCAAGTATGTTTTAAGTCCCTCAAAAATTATTGTGGACATCAGAACAAGTAATAGTCTAAAGAATCTCACGGTGACCATATGAAATGTCTTAAACAAGTTGCCTAAGCACTTCAAAATGTACAACAAATCAGTGATATAATGTGTTACATTATGAATGCCACATTATCCATTTCCAGCGTGTAATATAAAAGAAAGACACTTTGTCTGGTTATCCCAGTTTATGCAGAGCCTTTTTATATGTAACCCAAGACTGAGCAAAGCCACGCCGGGTCAGGGTGCATGGCTATGCGCACGCGTGGTAGAAAACCACCTTGGCCAGGTCCCGTCCACAGAAGTGCAATGCACCTTGGGATCCAGTTTATGCAGATCCTTGTGACGTCCTTCTATCAATATAATCTCTACTTATTTAAAGTATCAAATATGAGTTCTGCGACTAATTTCAGAAAGCTCTGGTTCAAATCAAGCTTCTCCAGCATCAACAAAGAATAAAACTGAGAAGAAACTTTCCAGTCTTTTGAATGAAATATAAGATAGCTAATAAATAAGTATGAGCAAGAAGTGCATCAATTAATTGTGAGAAAGACAACGGATGTCATCCACAAAACAGAAAATGAAAAAATAATATCAGCAACATGGAGAAAAAGGGTAGAAACAATCATGTTACACAGGTTTCTCTTTAAGTTTTTCATAAATAAAGCAAGATAATGTTGGTTTGCATTTCTTACTTTTGACGAGTAAAACATGATAATAGTGCTGGCATCTTTGCAAGCAGGAAAGTTTCTTGCACATTTTCAAGTTTCCAAGCCACATATTACATGACCAAGAAAAAACAGAGAGCAAATATTATACCTTAACATCCCATACAGGGTAATTATGACCCTTGTAGCAGACGAGATTGGCATTTAATTTAGTGCTCCACAATCGAACTGCAGCATCGTAACATAGTTCAAGTTATACAGTAGTTTCAGAACTGATATCAATTTATGTTAAAGCACAAAATTGAACTTCAACTAGCTAGAAGCAACTCTTTGACTAGAAAGATGACAGGCGAAACAAGAAGCTACATGACAGCTGAGGATAACATACTTGTTGAATCTGATGAAGAGGACAGAAGAAAATCCCCAAATGGACTAAAAGTGGCCGAGTAAACAGGTCCAGAATGACCTTGAAATAATGTATAAGATCTTCTCCCATCATTTGGTACAAGCTTATGTTCACCTGAAGCCGAATCCTCACCCTGCAAAATAGCTGGCATAATATTGTTTAATACTATTTTCACTCTATTTTTCTCCCAGGTAAATACCAGAATTCCCCTTTAAAAAAGGCAAGATGCAGACGTCTATTATATTATATGTAGAAAAGAAAAATAAACAACAATTTTCACCACAAAAGAAAATAAAATATAAGCTGCCAGAAAAAGAGGATACGAGCCTCTTTTTTTTTTAATATTATCTAGAGCATAATGATAATGTTTAAAAGAACATTTATCCAAGGATCTGCTGATATTTTACATTTAATAAGTCTCTTGATTTTTTTGTTTTATTTTCCGAAACATAATGTAATGTATAGAAAAAAGTCAAAAAATCATTTTCAAAATACTAAGCAAATCGAATTTGAAGTTGCACATTCAAACATGGTAAATAGACTAATTAACTAGATCCAAATTTGCGTTTTCATGGAGGCTTGGATGTTGTTCACTTAAAGTACAGTTTCAAGATAGACAAAGCCCATGGCAGGGAAGAGGTTACAATTGCCGTTAAGAAACAAAGTACAATGACAACAATTTAACCAAACGTTAAAATAACCATGGAAAACAAGACACTGAAATTATATTGGATTATACTGGTAAACCTGCACAAATTTTACTTTTTTCCAGAGATTGTAGAAAATAGAAGAAATTTTTCCACCAATAACCGTGCAAAAGTTAACCACCTAATTGCAGTTTTAATTGTGTGAAATTGAATAGTATGACATATTTAGCCAGAAAGAAAGAAAGAATTATAGTGGCCCAGTGCATGAAGTTGCCGCCACTACGGGGTCTAGAGAGGGCCTAATGTACGCATACTACGCAACCTTACCTCCGCATGTGAAGAGGTGGTTTCCGCAAATAAAGAATCAATGAATACATGAAAAAATGAACGAGAGAAAGTCTCATACAAGTATAGAAAAACAAGAAGTGTTACAACGAATTATAACATGAAATGAATATGACTAAACCCTAAAATATACAGTCGAAGTTAAATTAATTCCATTATAAGGGGGCCAATAATCATGGTAATAAGATGCTTGTCGTGTTTCTAACCTATTCAACTTATAAACTGCAATTTTATAATTTTATATGACAATCATTTTAACACAAAAATAGAAGGAAAGTGAGGCAAGTCCTATGAAGCACGGACGCTCTAAAAAAGGTGACATATCCATGTCGGACACCGACACTCCTTGGACACTCTCGGACACGTGTCCAATACTCTCTTATCCGTGTCTATAATTAAATGATAAATCTTAATTTCGGACACGCGTCCGACACTTTTTTGGTAATGTGTCCGATATTTCTTTAGACCATATCTACTAGTAAACAATAAACATGTGTTGACACATGACTAATAAAACATAAAAATTTGATGAATAAATATTTTATATTATGAGAGAACATATAATTACCAAGACTAGACATATTAAAGTTATACTCGAAATATAATAATAAAAACAAAAGATGCATAAAAGTTTTGAACAAGAGGAATTGAGAAAATGAGAACAATCATATAATCATGTTGTCTACAAAAACATTTATGACTACTTGAATATTATGATGCTTTACTCTAAAAATTCACATTAGATGACTCGACATAACACTTACTTATCATAAAGTATAAATTTTTTTTATAAATAGTATATCATTATCCCTATAACAAAAATTTATGTTTAGCGTGTTCCCAACGTGTCCGTGCCTTGCATTTTTTAGAAATATCATATCTGCGTGTCCATGTCCTTGTCTGTGCTTCTTAGGAGGCAACAGAGTGTAGTATAATCTTTAGTCTTATTGAACATCAAATTAATTTTTTTATAAAATTCAACATCAGATTGAAAAGAAGAAATACATAGCAAATGGGCATTCAATGCAAAGAACCAAAACTTGTGTTGATTCCGAATTTGAAGTTTAGGTGGTTGTATAGTGAAAGAGACACAGTGCTTGTTTCAATTGCTTGTGTTTTGCCAGAAGCACACAAGCGATTGTGGACCAAAGTGTAAGTCGCTTTAAAAGGTAATTTCTAAAATTTCATTGGGGTAGTCAAGGAACACCAAGAAACATAATTTGGTATGACATGGATCTCCCCAATACCAAACAAGATTTTGATTGCACCTTCATTTGTGGAATTGGTAATTAGCTAGGAAGCATGGATACGGATACGCATACGAATACGAAATAAGGGTACGGTACAATATGGATATGGTAATACAGTAAAATATAAAAAAATAGGAAATGGTACAATAGGATACGTGAATAAATAAATGCATTATTTATAAGCGTTAAAATGAAATATGGATGATTCATAGATACATAGCTAAAAATAAATAATATTCTTGTAAATAAACCTATCGTACATTGCAATTTATTATATAGTAAAAGATATATTGAATCGAATCTATAAATTTTAAAATGATAAAAAAAAAATGTAAATCAAGTATCAAATGGACATTTGAACATATCATATATATGTATGTCTAGATATAACAAATTGTTATAACTTATAAGATATTCAAATCACTCCCTTGCTTTCACTTATGCATGGATAAAATCTTAATCGTGAGAGTAATGACATGGTCTAAGATCAGTCTCTTACTTTCACTTATGGATGAATAAAATCTTAAATGTGCGAGTTATGACATGATATAAGCTAATTATGTCCAAAAATAACATGCTAAATAGGCCAACCATTTGAGGTCAAAATTATATGTTTTTCCTGGACAAATTCTCATTTTTGTTCCCAAAAAAAAAAAATAGTTACTTCCATTATTTACTTCAATGGCCTTTTTTTAAAAAGATAATATTCGATGTTTTTGGCCGTAGAGTATCCTTGTCATATCCTAAAAATATCGGTCGCTTATTCTTGTCATATCCTAAATGTATCCAAAAATAAAAATTATTTTTAAAATATCCAAGGCGTATCCGACCGTATCCGGCCATATCTGAGGCATATCCGTATCTGATATGTATCAGATATGGATACTTCAACACTAAACAAAGTATGATGAAGTATTCGTGATTCATAGGTAATTAGCCTAGACATCTTTGTCAAAAGCAAGTCCCAATCCGATGTTTTGAGAGGTATAACATGTCTCTAGGTCTCAAACTAAATAATTAGAGTAGGTGATCGGAATTATCTGTAAATTGTGAAGGAACTCGACGTCTCAGATGAGTGACCTCGACTAACAAATTGTATTAATGTCATGATAGGATTAACCCTACTGATCTAAATCAGCTTATTCAATATTAATTCCTATCAAAAAGAAACATGTCACATACTAAGCACAAAAAGGTAAATAAACATAGTATTAAGATATGTTGAGGGCTAGCAGCTATGGTATTGCAAGGAACACAGTATACAATGAGAGCTGGTTGGCTGACGCCAACCATGGGAAGGCATTTTTTAGATGAAGTGACTGCTTCCTGAGTTTAAAGGCAATATCAAAAAACATACCCTCTCATCTTGGAAATTCAAGCACAGTGTCAGAATATATGTTGAAATTTTCAACCCTAACAGGGAGCAATACAGTTGGTTTTTTATTTAAGAGATGTGACACCTTTGGCATTCATTGAATACTAGATCCTAAAATCTTTTGCAATGTATACATGAATAGTGATTGTGTTCTGCAAAGCATAAATTACAACCATTTTGTGGTCTACTATATCTTAACAACAGATTTTTCGTAATTTCTTGGAATTGACTAGAACTCCAGTGTTGTCAGTCAGAGTCTTGGAAGATACCTTATGACATATAAAGTATGCATGGACACAAGATACAAATCCAAGAGCACGTAAATAAATCAGTAAAAGATTTCTGTAAAAAACAATTGGACAAGGTCGCATCAAGGACACAGCATAATATATAAAAACATATCTATGTGTACGGTAGACAAAATCATGATTCATGGCACAACTTTTGGCCATGATATATTCGTGAATTTGAGAAAAACATTGTCTACCATATATTCAAGATTCCAAAAGGCTAATGTTGCAGCCTTGCAGGACATGGAGTAGGATCAAGATGATGCACAGAATGCAAATAAGGAAGAAGGAAATTTCAAAAGTACACGTATGCAAAACTTTTGGAGCATGTGTACTAAACTTTGGATTAAATTAAAATCTGATTTGATATGAAATTTAGGCCAAAAAGCTGCTAGGATTATTCAATTAACATATTTTTAGGCTTTAGGCATCATGGTTATGTTGGTCTTTCAACAGTGCCAGACACAGGCACTATTTTTTGGGTCATTTTAGGTCAAACTAAATGGATTGGGAATCATAATGCTAATATTATTACGAGAGACTAACAACCTTTGAAGTGAAGGGATGAATTGCGTCTGGAGAGTTGTGTGAAACTTTAAAAGCCATTTACGATGTTAAATACACCTGCAATGTTTCTCAATTATCCAAAACTTCGGTTTCTAACGTTGATAATCTCACTATTTAGGACCTTATTCACCGCTTCGGGTTTTTATTGGATTGGGAAATAGTTTTGATTACCCGATGTTTCGATATATTTAATAACAATACAACACATTCTGTTAAGGATTCCAATGAAGCAACTAGATGTCTAACTTAGCCTCATATGACAAGGCCAATCAACAGAGATACTCTAACACTTCAACCTGGGCTGTATATCTCATACATAAAACTCTCTCTCTCTCTCTCTCTCTCTCTCTCTCTCTCTCTCTCTGTATATATACATCTAGATATATGCCATATTTATAAATTGTGGTTCACTTTTGCAGATGCTTTGATGGTGAATTTTGGCAATGCAAGACTCAAAATGTGTGCTAAAGAATGGAGGTTCGAGTCCTCTTCAATGCATAATATTGAGAATGCTCATTACATGAGCACAGCAATATGAGAGCTTGGATGATGCCTGCCAATAATAAGTTGTAAGTACGTCTACCAATTTTTATTAAGGCCTGCCGACACATCTATTAAGGCCAACACTTCATACCTTGTCAATTACTACCAAAGAACTAAGGCCCCGTTTGGATGGCGGTAATCTTGATTGGGAATGGGATTCTCATTCGTAAATCCTAAATTACCATGTTTGGAGATTCAATTATTCAGTAATTTAACTCGGGAAGAAGATTATTACCGTAATTCAATTCCGAATAATGATGGATATCCTAACCCCATGGCCAATGGTGGTAATCTCATACCTACATTGATTGGGTATTCTATAAAACGAATAAAAATCCCAAAATGAAACTCCTTCCTAAAATTAACTTTATTTCAAAAATCAAGTTCTCCTCCTAAAATCAATTTCCTTTCTAAAATTAAATTATTTCCTAACATAATTTGGCAATGACATTAATTCTCACATTAGATTACTGACAATAACCAAACACTAAATATAAGATTACTATGATAATTAATACCTTGGTATCTCACTACTAGGAATGAGATACTCATTCCCAATTAAAACTACTGTCATCCAAACAAGCCCTAAGATATCACCACACACGAAAACATGGCTTGATTTGAACAAGCTTAAATGTAGAATTTCACTCAAGAATTTGGAATACTACAGATTAACTTGCAAGAATTACTACTAAAAAGAAACTAAGTTAACATTAATTCATAGAGCGGTCAGTCCAAAAAATAATTGTAGGTGGGAGATTAAAAGAGGTTGACACATGAGTCTATGCCAAGTGTACTCAAAGGGATGAGAGTAGGACAAATGGATGGAATGGAAAGACTTGAGCTGCCTATGCAAAAGGTTTCTTGGGTAAGTGGTGAGGGTAAATGCCCTTACCAGCCAAGATGCCTATCTTAGACCAGATAGAAGTGTGTCCTACAGAGGCAAGCAATGTACGTATTTATAGCACAGTACTCAGGCATGTCAGGTTGTCCCATGCGTTGCCCGTCATTTCCCTTGTATGAAGGTCAGCACTGTACTGACACCTGCGCTGACCGGCAACTGTCTCAACTGTTGCGATACCGGTGACTGCTCATCACGAGCCACGTATCCTAGCATTAATTAGACAAATGTGACATTTCTTCGAACACATCTTGGTCACGGCCCTTGAGGAAGAGTGCGACAGTCAAGGTCAAAAGGGGAACTCCAGAGGTTAAAGCCACAACTGGTCACTATGGGCCTTGGGGGGGTCAAGTCCACGGTGCCCCTAGCACACTCTTACCATTACCCCTTTGGACTCTTCCATGAGGCCTTTGTCGGGGTGCCTAATAAAGGAGACCCACATAATTTCAGTACTTCAGCCACCAATCCACATGTTCTATTATCTCAAATGCTGATTCGGACCAATGACTCCAGTTACCGTAGGACTCCTTTTGAATCCCAGTCAAGCACATCCCAGTGAATAATAAGCAGTGAATCATACACTAAAAGGCCTGCTCGAATGGACTAAACCTTCAAGACCCTGCCCAAGGCAGAGATTGACAATCATGATTGTCCGCCCCGATGCTCAGTTCTCCCTTGAAGAAGGTCATACTACCTTATCCCTCGGTGGGAACCTCTCCTTTTAGTCTACCGGGCCAGTCGAGCAACGACGTTCCAATGATTGACTTTACCATAGCGAAAATCCAATAGGTTTTAGGTTCTCTCTACTGGTCCCAATCTAAGCGCATGTTGAGGATACAAATTCTGTCCACCGTGAGATCCCAGCTTTGTGTCTCATTTCTGTAGTGGGGGAGGCCAATCAAGCTGAGGACTCTAGTTACCGTAGGACTCCTTCTGAATCCCAGTCAAACACATCCCAGTGAATAATAAGCAGTGAATCATACACTAAGAGACCTGCTCGAATAGACTAAACCTTCGAGACCCTGCCCAAGGCTGAGGTTGACAATCATGATCGTCCGCCCCCGTTGCTCAGTTCTCCCTTGAGGAAGGTCATACTACATTATCCCTCGGTGGGAACCTCTCCTCTTAGTCTACCAGGCCAGTCGAGCAACGACGTTCCAATGATTGACTTTACCACAACGAAAATCCAACAGGTTCTAGGTTATCTCTAGAGGTCCCAATCTGAGCACAGGTTGAGGATACAAATTCTATCCACCGTGAGATCCCAGCTCTGTGTCTTATTTCTGTAGTGGGGGTGGCGAGTCAAGCCAAGGTTGCGCCCAGACTTCCGCGGTGCCTCTCTTATCTGTTCTTGGTCAGAGGTTAGAGATGTCAATGGAACGAAGCGGGGGCGGAGGGTATAGTCTTCATCCCCGTACCCGCTTAAAAAATCTTCGTCCATCCCCGGTCCACCCCCGCTAACGGGTATAATTTTCATCTTCATCCCCGTCCGCGGGTAAATTTTTAATCTCCATCCCCGTCCCCGCTTCCCCCGTACCAGCCCAAACTTGAACCATATCCAGAGAAACTCATCAACAAAATACAAAACCCAGAAGCTCAAATGGACTAAAATCACAAAAAAACAATAAAAAGAAGAAGCTACAGGAGAACAAAATTACTTTTTCACTGTACGTTGAGAGGAGAGGAGCAGTCGGCGTTGAGAGGAGAGGAGCAGTCGCCATTGAGAGGAGTGCAGTGATCAACGATTGAGCTTAGAGGAAGAGAAGAGAGGGAGAGAGAGAGAGAGAGGCGGGCGGCGCTGCTGATAGAGGAAGAGGCCTTAGGTTTAACTGGGAGTTTATTTACATATATATATTTTATATATATATTTAACGGGTATAACAGGGGCGGGGCAGGGGCAGGGACGGGACAGGGGTAAGGGTAAGTCCATCCCCGTCTTCATCCGCGCACGGGTTTACACGGGTATCCCCGTATACGTCCACCATCCAATACGTATAGTCCATCCCCGGTCCAAACAGGGCGGGTTTGGACGAATACCCGTTTTTCCCTGGTCCACTGCCATCCCTATCAGAGGTCCATTTTGCCACTTCCCATGTGATGCATATGTGTCCCGCCCTTCTGCGGTGCTTGATTGTGAAACCCGGGAAAATTTGAATTTTTTTTTTAAGGGCAAAATAGTCATTTGCCACTACTGTGCGTATTTAAAATACTTATGTTCTAGACCTCGGAGGAGGGAACGGAGTGCGCCATTGGATTCGCAACGCGAAATCTAGTAACCACCAGAAAATTCGTCGAATTCCGAGAGAGTCGTGTTTTGCACGTAGATCGAGACGACTGCGTGGCGATTGAACTTTTAAAGGTCCCCAAAAACGAGAAATATTAAAATTCCTTATAATTGGATTAATGTGCCAATAAAATTTAATTGGACTTAATCCGGGACTTAATGAGTCGTTTCGGAACGAAAAACGGACCCGAAAGTAATAAACGAGCGGTGCGATGTAGACCACACATTTAAAACTATATAAAGGGACAAATATCTGCATTTTAGGCAGAAAATTTCTGTCATTGTGCTGGGTTCAACGTGTGGGAGAAAGAGAGAGAGAAAAGAGAGAACTTCAAGCTTCCTCCGGCGATTTCTCCGACAACCGTCGCTCGGATTTCGTCGAGCTAGAAGGGAGAAGTGATCTACGCGACAAGGGCTACGCGTGGGCACCAAAAACAAGGAATTTCACCGAAGATCCAAAGAGGCGATCTTGAGAGATTCAAAGTTTTGGTGTGGTTTTGGTGTTTTTAGGGGTTTTCTACACTCCTAAGAGTTAGGGGTTGTTCCTACGTTGGATTATTCTACCTTATGTGTAGCTAGTTTAAGGGTATCTATATATATGCATGTGTATATATGTATATATATATGTTTGTGGTTATGAAAATGGAAAGGTGAGCATGAAGTGAGCTTAGTCTTGTTGCTAGCTAAATTTTGATATGTGTAAGTTATATGTGATGCATTATATAACTTGGTGATATTGAAGACATGTTTTGTGTGTTGGAAGTTGTTGTTTTGCTTAAAATGAGATAATATGCTTAATGCCTACAAGGTGTTTGATAATATGCCTTGGTTGGTTGTTTAAATGATTTGTTTGGGGTCATTGGAATAACATGTTGAAATGTGCTAATGATGTATTGACATATGCTCATTGATATGTTGTTTATGACGGTTTATGGAATTTATATGCTTATGATTTAAATTCCATGGAATGTGAAGATATGTGTTGATCACTCATGTTACATATTGGGCATGACCATTGGCATTACATTCATGAGCTATATGCATGGGTGTGGAAAATATTGCTCATATGGTAGTCATTGCATTTGAGCATGGTCATGACATCACATTCATTGGGCTCATGTCATGGGTGTGAGTGTAAGTGTGTATGGTTAGTCAAACACCACTCTTGGTTATTGACAAAGGGACTCGGAAGAAAGGGATTGAAGATCCTTTTGGGCCGTATGGTTGCATGAAAGAAAATTGGGTTGGGGTAGCAAGAAGAGGCATGACGACCTCTCGGGTGCAAGGCCCGGTGATTGGGATACGCACTCCCTTGGCTCGGCCCATAAAGTGTGTGGGTGTATCCGGAACCCTCGGTGTAAGTCCGTGACTTCCGTGTGGGTTGGAGACCCTTGGTGTAAGCCCATGAACATCCACCCCCTTACAAGACCCTAAAATGGAGGATGTCATTTGATGTGAACATAAATGGCGGAAGGGAAACACATTGGCCTTCCATTGTGCGGTAGGAGTCGGTGAGGACTCGGAATGAGTTGCATGAGTGAGTTTCCATCTCATTTCATGGCATGGCATTGTTGCATTCCATCATAGAATGCATAAGTATGAAAAAAGGCTTGGTTATATGGTTATGTGATGATTTCATAAGCATGTGCATCTAGGGGGAGAGTGGCCTTTGTAGAATTTTCTCTACTGGGCGTTGTGCTCACCCTTTACGGGAACAATTTCAGGTATTGGGTTTGCATCGGGGGATGGCTCCCATGGAGAGCACCAAGGGTGAAGGGGGCCTATGTGTGGCCTTACCTCAAGATTTTGTAAACCTTTTGTTTTAAAATGATTTATGACATGTAAATATTGTAAAACATGATATTTTGAATTATGAATGTATGAAGTTGTATGTAATATGACTTGGATGGACTATGTATAATGTGGGAGTTTTCATTATACATGTTTGGTATGAGTTTGGAAGAGTTTAAAAAGGGTTGGAAATGAAAAACTAAGGAAGTGGGCAAAACTTGCCTTTAGCTACCGGTAGCCGACCGGTAGTTGATTTCCAGAATGTTTCGGCTACCGGTAGTTGATCTCCAGAATGTTTCGGCTACCGGTAGCCGATAAACAGCTACCGGTAGCCAGTCCAAAAATCTGAAATTTTTAAATGTGTTGCCAAATCTTTGGGCTTTGAATTTCCTTCCTTTAAATGATTAAAGTGGACCCTAATGGGGTACAAACCACGGTGTATGGGACTTTAATTGAATCAAATGAATGTTAAACCGAATTTTCATTATGGGTTATAATCCCGGCTTAAAGATATTCTTGATGTGGTGTCGGGTTGAGCGATATCCACGGATGTTTCCGCAGGTTGATGGGTTATCAACGGGACCCCCGGATTTTGGGGCGTCACAGCTTGGTATCAGAGCCTAGGTTTACGATAAACCTAGGGCTTGATGGGCATGGGTTTAGACCATTACATTCCATGTGCATACATGTTAATTGCTTGTTTGCTATATGTTATGTGTTACATGACATGTGAATTATATACATGGTAGAATGTATATGTAAAGGAACACATTAGGTTAGAAAACATAACCTTGGGTTCGGAATAAGGGATGGACGGAGTGGTTCATGGTATAAATGTCTACTAGTGGGTGGCATAAGCATTGCTAGTGAGACAATGAGAAGAATTCTCAAAGTTTCAAATCTTGATCCCTATTTAGGGATTCTTTGTGAGACTGGTTTGCTATCTGACAAATGTAGATGGCTAGTCGAGGAAGGGAACGCCGAGGCGGTGGGAGAACAAATCAACCCCCACCGGCCTTCGATCAACAGGCCTTTAATGAGACTATGGGCATGATGGCAGCTACGGTTGCACACCGAGGAGGTATGAGTAACCTCCAACAGTTCAAGGCACATAAACCTCCAGTTTTTAAGGGAGGGGCGGATCCTATGGTGGCTGACCATTGGTTCCGGCAAGTTACGAAGATTTTGAAGGCAATGGAAATCACTTCCGACGCCAGTAAGATAACACTAGCTGCATTCCAGCTAGAAGGAGAATCCCAAGTGTGGTGGGATTGGGTCTCGGGCTCGAAAAACCTTGAGACTATGACATGGGAAGAGTTCAAGGAGCTCTTCATGGGCAAGTATTTCCCACCGGCCATGCGACATGCAAAGGCCCGGGAGTTTCTGGAATTGAAACAAGGAACAATGACGGTGATGGAATACGTGGCGAAGTTCACGGAACTAGCACGTTTCGCCGATGATTACGTAGCCACAGCTGTGGCTAAGGTAAGAAGGTTTGAGGAAGGCTTGAAGCTTTCCATTCGGGGGAAAATTGTAGGTCTTCTCCTACAAGATCTGGATTTAATGATCACGACGGCTATGGCTATTGAACGAGAGGTGGATGACGCGAGGAATATTCGCGAGGGTGGTACTAAGGACAAGAAGAAAGAGGGACCATCCTCTTCTTCTAGTGCGGGGAAGAGGCAGAGGACTTCTACTCCGCAGGGACAGCAAGGGCAGAGCCGCGGCTATCAAGGCCAAGGCCAAGGCCAGGGTCGATTCTCCCAAGGCGGAGGAAATTTCAGGACTACTTACCAGGCAGGTTAGAAGACTTGCTATCATTGTCACCAACCGGGTCATGTGAGGAAGGATTGTCCTCAGAGGCAGGGATCCCAGAGTTATGGGGCATCCCAGTCCCAGTCTTCAGTGGGGCACACACAGACACCTTATGTTCCTCCCTACCCCACTACGGGCCAGGGAAGCCAGTACCAGTTCCAGGGTGCTGCACAGACCCCTACTATATCAAGTGCGAGTGCCACGCAATCAGGCCAGATGGGCCAGAGTTTGGGTCGAGGCCGAGGACAGAGCTCACAAGCCAGTACTTCGGGAACCCAGAGGCGTGTCTACGCCATGATACCTCAGACCGAGCCAGCAGACCAATCGGTGATACAGGGTACATTTCTACTCTCTCGCTTATGGGCTAAGGTATTATTTGATTCTGGTGCATCACATTCATTTATTGCTGCATCTTGTGTGAAAGACTTGGGCTTAGAGGTTGAGACCTTGGAGGAGCCATTGCATGTGAGTTCTCCCCTAGGTGCTAGGGTGAGGGTTGGTCAGATATGTCGGGACTGTGAGTTAGAGATCTCTGGGATTCTACTCACCGTTGACCTTAGGGTCATGGACATGTCGGAGTTCGATGTCATCCTAGGAATGGATTGGTTGACGGCACACCGTGTTGTTATTGACTGTGATCGGAAGAGGGTCACTGCTTATACGCCTGAGGGTGTTTGTTTCAAGTTCCAGGGGGACAAGCATGGTGCTTTACCCCAAGGGGTGTATGACTCCCGATGGCACGGGCAGTTGATGGGTTGGCTAGCAAGTCTTACCCTAGAGAACGAGGAGAGGCAGGAGTTGGGTCTACCTCGAGTTGTTTGTGAATACGAGGATGTTTTTCCGGATGAACTACCGGGATTACCTCCACATAGGGATGTAGACTTTAACATTGAGTTACATCCTGGCACATCGCCCATTTCTATGACTCCACATAGGATGGCGCCTGCTGAGTTGCAAGAACTCAAGGTCCAATTGCAGGAATTGTTGGACAGGGGGTTCATTAGACCGAGTACCTCACCATGGGGCGCTCCGGTATTGTTTGCCAAGAAAAAGGACAAGACCCTTCGGCTATGCATTGACTACCGGCAGTTAAATAGGGTCACTATCAAGAATAGGTACCATTTGCCGAGGATTGATGACTTGTTTGATCAACTGAGAGGGGCGCGGGTCTACTCCAAAATAGATCTACGTACAGGTTACCATCAGTTGAGGGTTAGGGAGGCAGATATCCCTAAGACGGCGTTCAGAACGCGGTATGGGCATTACGAGTTTACTGTCATGTCTTTCGGATTGACGAACGCCTCAGCGGCATTTATGGATCTCATGCATAGGGTGTTCCAACCCTACCTTGATCAGTTCGTCGTGGTTTTTGTTGACGACATTTTGATCTACTCCAAGTATGAGGAGGAGCATGAGGGTCACTTGAGGGTCGTTCTTCAGATCTTGAGAGACCATCAGTTGTATGTCAAGTTCAGTAAGTGTGAATTTTGGCTTACTGAGGTGAAATTTTTGGGACATGTAGTGTCGGCTTCGGGTGTATCCGTAGACCCGGAGAAGGTCGAGGCGGTGATGAATTGGGAGCGGCCGAAGTCAGTCTTCGAGATACGCAGTTTCTTGGGATTGGCTGGATATTATCGGCGGTTTATCGAGGACTTCTCTAGGTTAGCTGCACCTATGACGAAGTTGACTCGAAAAGAGGTCAAGTTCGAGTGGAATGATTCTTGCGAGAAGGCATTCCAGGAATTGAAAAGGAGGCTTACTTCAGCTCCTATTTTGATAGTCCCAGAAAGGGGACAGAGGTACACAGTCTATTGTGATGCCTCTAAGGACGGGCTCGGATGTGTGTTGATGCAGTCCGGGAGGGTCGTGGCTTATGGTTCTCGACAGTTAAAGAACCACGAGCAGAATTACCCTACACACGACATGGAGTTGGCGGCCATTGTCTTTGCCTTGAAGGCTTGGCGCCACTACCTGTATGGTGAGCAGTTTGAAGTGTTTTCGGACCACAAGAGTCTGAAGTACATCTTTACACAGCGGGACCTCAACATGAGGCAACGCAGGTGGATGGAGTTTCTGGAAGATTACGACTTCACGTTGCATTACCATCCTGGTAAGGCAAATGTGGTGGCTGACGCACTTAGCCGGAAGTCGAGGAGAGTCTTGGCTAGTATGGCTTCCCGGGAGTGGGGAATGCTCGAGACTGTGGGACAGTTCGGGCTGCATTACATGGGGCAGGCTCAGGGTACCTTGGGAAGTTTGGTGGCTACGCCTTCCCTACTGAGCAGAGTGATTGAGTCTCAGGGGCAAGACCCAGAGATAGAGTCCATTAAGGATCGGGTGCGGTCGGGCACAGGTGACGAGGGCTGGGCCATTCATTCGGATGGTAGTCTTCGGTATAGGGGAAGGATTATGGTTCCCCAATCTCCGGATCTAAGGGTGGAGATTCTTAGGGAATTTCATTGTTCCCGTTTTGCAGTTCATCCAGGGGGCACGAAGATGTATCATGATCTTCGTCGTCAGTATTATTGGAGTGGGATGAAGAGACAAGTTGGTGAATTTGTTGGTAGATGTCTCACATGTCAGCAAGTGAAGGCTGAACACCAGAGACCAGCGGGATTACTCCAGCCTTTGGAGGTAGCCGAGTGGAAGTGGGAGCATGTCACGATGGATTTTGTGACTCACTTGCCGCGGACATCGCGGGGACATGATGCGGTGTGGGTGATAGTGGACCGGCTTACGAAGTCGGCACACTTCTTGGCTGTGCGGATGACCTTCACACTGGAGGAATTCTGCAAGTTATATATACGAGAGATTGTCCGATTGCATGGGGTGCCCGTATCTATAGTATCGGATCGGGATCCCAGATTCACATCTCATTTTTGGGAGAGTTTCCAGCGAGCTATGAGGACTCAATTGATGATGAGCACTGCTTTTCATCCCCAGACGGATGGTCAGTCAGAGAGGACTATCCAGACACTAGAGGACATGCTGCGGGCATGCGTCCTAGATCTCAAGGGAAGCTGGGAAGATCACTTACCCTTGGTAGAGTTTGCCTACAACAATAGTTATCAGGCGAGCATACAGATGGCACCCTATGAGGCATTATATGGGAGGCCTTGTAGATCTCCGGTTTGTTGGACGGAGGTTGGAGAGAGACCCTCTACGGGTCCAGAGTTGATTAGAGACACCTCAGAGAAGGTGGACTTGATACGGAAGCGTCTTCTCACGGCTCAGAGCCGGCAGAAGAGCTACGCCGATAGACGGCGGAGACCTCTAGAGTTTGAGGTGGGTGATCATGTCTTCTTGAAGGTGACGCCTACAAGAGGAGTGGTCAGGTTCGGCAAGCGAGGAAAGCTGTCACCGAGGTATATCGGGCCCTTTGAGATACTTGAGAGGGTGGGTACAGTCGCTTACCGATTGGCGTTACCGCCTGATTTAGCAGGTGTTCACGCAGTATTCCATGTCTTTATGCTCCGGAAGTACACCCCAGATCCTACTCATGTGGTGGATTGGGGCGAGCTTGTTGTTGATACAGATGGGACCTTCGAGGAGGGACCGGTGCGTATCATGGATAGCCGGGAACAGGTTTTGCGAGGCAAGACCGTGCGGCTGGTGAAGGTGCTTTGGCAGCACCGGGGAGTAGAGGAGGCAACATGGGAGCGTGAGGACACCATACGTGCTAATTACCCTTTCCTGTTTGAGGATAGAGGTACATTTTCATACTTACAGCTTGGTATCATTACTTTGAGTGTACATTACTTGCTGCATGTGCATGCTATTAAATGTATGTGTATGTGAATTTCGGGGACGAAATTCTTTTAAGGGGGGGAGAATGTGAAACCCGGGAAAATTTGAATTTTTTTTTTAAGGGCAAAATAGTCATTTGCCACTACTGTGCGTATTTAAAATACTTATGTTCTAGACCTCGGAGGAGGGAACGGAGTGCGCCATTGGATTCGCAACGCGAAATCTAGTAACCACCAGAAAATTCGTCGAATTCCGAGAGAGTCGTGTTTTGCACGTAGATCGAGACGACTGCGTGGCGATTGAACTTTTAAAGGTCCCCAAAAACGAGAAATATTAAAATTCCTTATAATTGGATTAATGTGCCAATAAAATTTAATTGGACTTAATCCGGGACTTAATGAGTCGTTTCGGAACGAAAAACGGACCCGAAAGTAATAAACGAGCGGTGCGATGTAGACCACACATTTAAAACTATATAAAGGGACAAATATCTGCATTTTAGGCAGAAAATTTCTGTCATTGTGCTGGGTTCAACGTGTGGGAGAAAGAGAGAGAGAAAAGAGAGAACTTCAAGCTTCCTCCGGCGATTTCTCCGACAACCGTCGCTCGGATTTCGTCGAGCTAGAAGGGAGAAGTGATCTACGCGACAAGGGCTACGCGTGGGCACCAAAAACAAGGAATTTCACCGAAGATCCAAAGAGGCGATCTTGAGAGATTCAAAGTTTTGGTGTGGTTTTGGTGTTTTTAGGGGTTTTCTACACTCCTAAGAGTTAGGGGTTGTTCCTACGTTGGATTATTCTACCTTATGTGTAGCTAGTTTAAGGGTATCTATATATATGCATGTGTATATATGTATATATATATGTTTGTGGTTATGAAAATGGAAAGGTGAGCATGAAGTGAGCTTAGTCTTGTTGCTAGCTAAATTTTGATATGTGTAAGTTATATGTGATGCATTATATAACTTGGTGATATTGAAGACATGTTTTGTGTGTTGGAAGTTGTTGTTTTGCTTAAAATGAGATAATATGCTTAATGCCTACAAGGTGTTTGATAATATGCCTTGGTTGGTTGTTTAAATGATTTGTTTGGGGTCATTGGAATAACATGTTGAAATGTGCTAATGATGTATTGACATATGCTCATTGATATGTTGTTTATGACGGTTTATGGAATTTATATGCTTATGATTTAAATTCCATGGAATGTGAAGATATGTGTTGATCACTCATGTTACATATTGGGCATGACCATTGGCATTACATTCATGAGCTATATGCATGGGTGTGGAAAATATTGCTCATATGGTAGTCATTGCATTTGAGCATGGTCATGACATCACATTCATTGGGCTCATGTCATGGGTGTGAGTGTAAGTGTGTATGGTTAGTCAAACACCACTCTTGGTTATTGACAAAGGGACTCGGAAGAAAGGGATTGAAGATCCTTTTGGGCCGTATGGTTGCATGAAAGAAAATTGGGTTGGGGTAGCAAGAAGAGGCATGACGACCTCTCGGGTGCAAGGCCCGGTGATTGGGATACGCACTCCCTTGGCTCGGCCCATAAAGTGTGTGGGTGTATCCGGAACCCTCGGTGTAAGTCCGTGACTTCCGTGTGGGTTGGAGACCCTTGGTGTAAGCCCATGAACATCCACCCCCTTACAAGACCCTAAAATGGAGGATGTCATTTGATGTGAACATAAATGGCGGAAGGGAAACACATTGGCCTTCCATTGTGCGGTAGGAGTCGGTGAGGACTCGGAATGAGTTGCATGAGTGAGTTTCCATCTCATTTCATGGCATGGCATTGTTGCATTCCATCATAGAATGCATAAGTATGAAAAAAGGCTTGGTTATATGGTTATGTGATGATTTCATAAGCATGTGCATCTAGGGGGAGAGTGGCCTTTGTAGAATTTTCTCTACTGGGCGTTGTGCTCACCCTTTACGGGAACAATTTCAGGTATTGGGTTTGCATCGGGGGATGGCTCCCATGGAGAGCACCAAGGGTGAAGGGGGCCTATGTGTGGCCTTACCTCAAGATTTTGTAAACCTTTTGTTTTAAAATGATTTATGACATGTAAATATTGTAAAACATGATATTTTGAATTATGAATGTATGAAGTTGTATGTAATATGACTTGGATGGACTATGTATAATGTGGGAGTTTTCATTATACATGTTTGGTATGAGTTTGGAAGAGTTTAAAAAGGGTTGGAAATGAAAAACTAAGGAAGTGGGCAAAACTTGCCTTTAGCTACCGGTAGCCGACCGGTAGTTGATTTCCAGAATGTTTCGGCTACCGGTAGTTGATCTCCAGAATGTTTCGGCTACCGGTAGCCGATAAACAGCTACCGGTAGCCAGTCCAAAAATCTGAAATTTTTAAATGTGTTGCCAAATCTTTGGGCTTTGAATTTCCTTCCTTTAAATGATTAAAGTGGACCCTAATGGGGTACAAACCACGGTGTATGGGACTTTAATTGAATCAAATGTTAAACCGAATTTTCATTATGTGTTATAATCCCGGCTTAAAGATATTCTTGATGTGGTGTCGGGTTGAGCGATATCCACGGATGTTTCCGCAGGTTGATGGGTTATCAACGGGACCCCCGGATTTTGGGGCGTCACATTGATGCTTCTCGTGGTACCTAGTGTCTGCCGTGACACAAGGTACATACCGCGACAGTGAGTGTTGTCTCGGCAACACCTTGCCACAACGCTATTGCTTGTACCAATTCTGCAGGACCCTGTTGAGCCCCACTGCCATGTCATTTGTCCTTCAATAGTGTAAACATATGTTGAGTCACACGATTCGCGTCCACAACCCCACGCTCTCAAGCTCTGTGCATCAATTCGCGCTTTGAGAGCGAATTCGCCATCAATTCGCGAATTCATTTTTATGAATTCGTGAATCCATTCGTACAAATCGCGAATTCAAATAAATAACAATAAAAAAATTATATCACTAAATTTGTATACTCCATTTCTTTGCTTTCAGTTATACTTGCCTCGTTAAGAGGAATTTCCAACCAAGCAACCCCACGTGAAAGCCATGCCTGAAGCTTCGAATGAGTGTAGAGGACCACTGCCTATTTATAAGCAACTATGGCTTTCCCCATTCCCTTGTCTTTTCGATGTGGGATTGAAAGCCAAGGTTTGCAATGCCTCAAGGCTTTCCCTTCACCTTTTTTTTTGGAACCGATTTCTTTCTTTTTTTTTTAATTGGTTTCTTTACTTTTTTTTTTCTTTACTCATTTATCATATATTTGTATATAAAAATTAACTTTTTAAAATCTATTTTCAATAACTTTTATATAATATAAATATATATGTATATATTTATATAGTAATGACGCTTTCAAGGCGCTCCCGCTCTCATAATTTTTTGAATTTGCCGCTCCCGCCCGAACTCTATGTGATCTAGGACATATGTCCACAATTTATCAGATACTACAGATATTTTCCAACTAACAGTTGTTATACAACACAAGAATAAGAATTTCAGTAAAGAATTTGGCCTACTATAGACTGTATTGCAAGGATCACCGAGAAAAAGAGACTTAGGTACTGGTAATTCATAGAACGATCAGTGTGGAAAATAGTTGTCTGAGATTTTTCACCTGACAGCTCACGTTATACAGCACAAGAATAGCCCATAGAATATTATATTGTATCAAACGAAAAAATCTCCCCCTAGCACATCAAGAGCATTGGCCCTTACATAACTTAGGCTTTTAAATTGAGATGATACTATTATTCTCCAATATTTTAATTTCTTAACCACACAAATGATATAAAGCACCATGATGTTTCGAAAGAGACCGAGCAACAGATATGGCAAAATGTTTCCAAGCATAACACACAAATGCATTATCAAATCGAAAGAGGAAACTATAGTGAGAGACTTACAACTGCCAGTTTGTTGACCAAGCTTTGCCATGTCCCAAACCTGCAGAACACAGATAGTACATTGCAAACACCAAAACCAAGTACAAATCGATTAAGCAAACTATAAGGAGAAACAATGACACCTTTAGTGATGAGTCTGAAAATCCACCAGCAACCAACGATCCATCAGCGGATATTGATGAACAGTTCAAACTGCAACACATTTGACACAAAGATCAACGGTTGTGCACAAACAGAAGTCGGAAAAAAACAATTCAGAGAAGACAACTTTCTCAATCGAATGGCGTACCCATTATGCGTGTTAATAAACGTATAGAAGCTGACTGAAGGCAGCGCGATACTACTCAACTGTACACGGTTCCGTAGGTCTTCAAGAATAGAATGCTCTACTTCTGTTGGCCTGAGATGGACTACATAACATCAGCATCATTGTTACTCAGCCCTCAACCCTACCAAAGCTAATATAAAACAAATCCTTTCATGATAGCATCATAATCACAGTTGACGTGGAAGAGCATAAATTACGATGAACTCTGCAATATCATCCAATGCATATGTCCCACCCTTAAAAAATGATTCAACAAGAAGGCTAATAGAAAAAGAAAGGTTGCTTTTGCAGGTGTTTTATTCCCCCTTACGCCACTTTAAAGTACTGAAGGGACTGTCTGGGTGCAAACGGCTTGTGCATGTGCGTGCAACATTTAATTGCAAGTGGGTGGCTGTGTGTGTGTATGTCCATTAGTACATATCCACACATTTACATGCACTACATAAGTATTAACAGAAATGGAGAAAAATAACACTGTACAAACGAATGTAGTTTACTTACAAACTACTATTACGAGAAACAAATCAGAAAGATTTACTTTGATGCTCTACTTTTTTAAAGAGAAGGTGAGTGCAAGAAGAGACTCAAGAAAAAAGCGAGTGATGGCAATTGTTGGAAATTAACTTTAAAATTAAAGAAGAAAAACTCCCAAATAACATGCTTACAAAGATTCGCCCTCAAGAAAGTGACAGGAATTCATGTGACATGTTCCTTCTTTTAAATGTCTACTATGTTATTCCCACTTCTCAAACCAAAGTTGCTATACAACGTTTTTCATGTTTCCTTTAAGATATCAATAAACTTTACAAAGTGGCATGTATCCATATCCAGTTACGTATTCCATGAAACTAAACAAAGTAGCACAACATAATATGCTGTGAAATAACTTATATTCCTTTTGGAAGCAAAAATGAAGAAAGCATGTAAATAATGTTCGAATATTGCAAGTAAGAGGAAGAGTGAGTTTCACTTTTTGTCCTGGATCCCCAACAGATCTGATGGAGTCACAACCACTGGAATCAATAAAATGACTTCTACTACCTCCAATAACTGACACAACCACGGCAATAAACCAAGCCTAAAAATAACCTATGCCTCATCCTTCACACCGACATTCTAGGGAAGGTGAAAATGCTGTAAAAAATCATTGACCATGAAAACAACATTAATCTTCTATATTTTTGACAAATAGTGTCCTCTTAAAGGGCTTACATCCAGACCTAAGAAACATGAACGCTACCAAAAATTGTCACGCACATGTCAAGCACAAACTGGTGATAGACATGCCTTGAATACTATTGAACATGTGTTTTGACCCTCTTATGGCATTGTCTCTGATGCTCCTTACACCATGTCTATGAGTATAAACATGTGATCGAAACAAGATATGCTAACATTTGATTAACAAAACTGTTATGGATGCTTGTGTTAACTTTTTATAGGATTTGTGGAGAGGGCAGCTAGTTCGTTCACTTTTGTTTTGATGGCGTGATGAAATACAAGGCAAGGTGGAGATTTGTTGTGGATGTCTTATATTCCACTCCTAGTAGAAAACTGGTTTAAATTTGTACTCCTTAGAAATTTGAAAAAGTGAGCATCTTAAAACTCCACTTCAAGTAAAAGACCAATTGTATTAGGAAGCAAAGTATTTTGGGTCTATAAATAGATTATAGACCACTCAATTTATTTTGACCCCCAATTTTGGTCATCCATATTGGGTTATATTCTCTGAAGTCTGAACTAGAGAATTTTGTGTAGTCTCCCTCTTGTTGATAGTGAAACTTTGTCACTACGTTTCGCCCGTGGAGTAGGCTTTCGAACCGATCCACATACCATGTACTGTATTTTTCTATCTCTTTCCATTTATTGTTTATAGCCTTTAGAAAAAACATAACACACAAATATACGTGGATCAGTTCAAAGCCTACTCTATGGGCGAAATACAGCGATAAAGTTTCACTCTCAACAAAAGAAAGATTACACAAAATTCTCTAACTCAGAGAATATTAACCCAAGGATGCCCAAAACTGAGGGGGCCAAAATCCCCAAAAGAAAATGATTGGTCTATAATCTATTTGTAAACCCAAAATACTATCTCCTAATACAATAGGGTTTGTAATTGGTCTTTTACTTGAAGCGAATTTCTAAGACGTCCACTTTTTCAAATCCCTAAGAAAAACAAATTTCAAACCAGTTTCCTACTAAGAATGGAATACAAGATATCCACAACAAATCTCCACCTTAGTTTGTATTCCATCAAGCCAACAAAATAGAAGTGCACGAACTAGCAGCCTTATCCACAAATCCCATAAAGGGATAACACAAGTATCCATAACAAATCTCCACCAGTGTGCCCACTAAGTCATTAAAACAAAGTGAATACAACTTGCTGCCTTCTCAAGAATAATAAATATATTGAATCTTTATCGGCGGTGATCACAATGTCTCATCAAGAACTTTTGTCAAATTATTCCATCAACGCAACAATATGCATCTGGATCCGCTATAGAGTAAAACTGTTCTAAACACAATTTTTCTAAATTGAATTGTTATGTAGCCATCTTGACACCAAAGCTCTAATACCAGTTTGTTATGAACAAAAGTCATAAACAATAAGTGGAACGAAATAGAAAAATACAAAACACACAAATATACATGGATCAGCTTGAGAAGATTACACAAAATTCTCTAGCCCAGAAAATATAACTCAATATGGATGCCCAAAACTGGGGGTTAAATTCCCCAAAAGAAACTTAATGGTCTATTATAATCTATTTAAGGACCCAAAATACTTTGCCTCCTAATACAATAGGGTTTGTAATTGGTCTTTTACTTGAAGTAGAGGTCTAAGACGTCCACTTTTTCAAATCGCCAAGGAGAACAAATTTATAACCAATTTCCTACTAGGAATGGAATACAAGACATCCACAACAAAAATTTATAAAATATGACTTTCCTGTATTGTTAAAAAAAAACATAAGTGTTGGCATTAATCATATTAAAATGCTATATTTTCTTATTTCTATACAATGGTTTCATTAAAGAAGTGAAGAACATGGGAGGACACAAGGAATTACCATAAATACATATGCTTTCTGAGCATACAAGAAATGTTGATTATTGACTAAATGATCTATCAGTCAAAAAACTCGTGATATAGAACTAGATATAAGATTTACTTCAAGTGAAAAAAAAAATTATTATTATTCTAATAGATTGTATAATTATAGATGCTCTATTTAATAAACTTATAAACTAAAATAAAAAACACACTTTTCTTTGAAACTGGGAATTTCGGAGATACATTATTGGCAACGTGAGCTCTGGTTTGACACGTGGTGCCACAGATACTTTGTTTCCCTCAGTCCGAGAAGCTTTCACTGTTGCACCAACAACTTTGTCCTTTTTTGACTTTTTGATTGAAGCCCCTTGCTTTCCCCCCTCCGCTGATCTTTTCTGAAGAAACATAAAATGAATTCATAGGAGGAAAAAAAAAAGTACCTACAATCATCAAAAAAACTGGTAAAATAGAGTAAAATACAAGCTATCAAATATTGTGATGACATATACGCATGTCTAGTACCTTGGGCTCTTCCAATTCCCCTTCTTTGGTTTCTCCCTCCATCTTTTCTGAATCAAAAAGCAGACCCTTCTCTAAACGCTCTTCTAAAGAATCTTCAAGCAACTGTTGAAAATTATATAGTTAATGAAGAATAAGTAATTTTTTAACATATTAGAGCTGCATTGTTTATAGAGATATCATCTTCTTTTCAAGGACAAAAACAAAAAGCAAAAAAGTTACTACAAATGGAACCACCAAATTATAAGTTGTCAAAATTGCAACCAATCTAAAAAGGGTGCATACTGTACCCAAAATCCAGACACAATATGACCTGCGGGAGTAGTTCTAGACAAAAAATTTCCAGAAAAGAAAAAGGGGGGAAGATACAGAATCATGTGGTTTAGTTCTTATAACCCTATTAGCATGTGAACACTCGATACTTGTCAAAAAACACATACATAAATTGGCAACAACTGCATCCTAATGTCTGACTAACAATGTGAACTACATTGCAAGCTTTTGTTGAATCTGTTCCTTAATTTTATTCACATCAGTTCCCGCCAAACTATCTTTATAAGAAGTTTGGCACCCCAACTATTCTCAAGTACCAACAATTGGAAAAATTACAACCTAGTAAACCTTCTAAATATTGAAATGGAAAATCAAGATGCTATTCTGATGCTTTAAATGAACCCGTAAATGCACTAGTCACATTGACAATTCGAATACACCTATTCAAATATCAAAAATAAAAAATAGACCTTATAGAAGCGGCTATTTATTTGGATCCCTTTTTGCATCCTGATTTCCCTTTGGGATCAAATCATCCTACTTTATTCTGTCTGGTAGTTATGCTTCTTTTATTCAATGAAAATATGACATTATATGGCTTCCGATATACTCAAAGGAGGCTCCACAAATCAGTAACACCATCCATCACTAGCCACCATTATATAGAATTGCTTGTAACCATAATTTCAGTGGATGTTAAAGCAATCCTTGTCTCAACAAATAGAGACAATAATAAAAAATGCTAACCAATGATGATTACAATCAGCAGACCATACATGAGATTACCAAACAAGGACCTATCATACTCAGAGAGAGAGAGAGAGAGAGATGAACTGAACTGCTCTATTTACTTACTCCCCAATGTATTTCTCTTTGATTTAGCAGATTAGCTGCATCCTGCCCACTCCCAACAAGTGTAACAACTTCAGCATCATCAGAAATTGAGGCTGGCTGTCCAGGAGAAACTGTCAACGATATCATGAGCTCAATATATTGTTTTAATATTTGTCAGAAAATTAACACAATTGAAATTCTTATGTACAGGACAGAAAACTAATCATATTCAAATATGTTGCAATTCAAGAAACAGCAGCTGTACCTTGAAAGTTGATACGCTCGTTGATAATTCCAAGAACCATAATGGATTGTGTTTTGTGCAAATATTGCAGCAGAAGATCGTAAGAGTACTGGAAAAAAGTGACACTCAGTTTCAGCTTTTCCCTTGTATATGGACCCCCAGGTGACAGAGCTTGGTCCAATGAAATCAATGAAAAAGCTATTTCATATGAAGCAAGCAAGCAATGATAAACAAAGGTCTGCATACACCGGAAAATTTCACCACATCCTAGCTGATTTACTAAAAAAAAAAAAAGAACTAGTTCTCCCAGCAGTA